>JAKDEW010000049.1:4080639-4798139 GCA_021963965.1 Artemisiospiza belli
AGGGTTTTCCTCCATAAGGCTTTTCCTTCAGAAGGGTTTTTCTCCAGAAGGGTTTTCCTCTAGAAGGGTTTTCCTCCAGAAGGGTTTCCTCCATAAGGCTTTTCCTTCAGAAGGGTTTTTCTCTGGAAGGGTTTTCCTATAGAAAGGTTTTCCTCCAGAAGGGTTTTCCTCCAGAAGGGTTTTCCTCTAGAAGAGTTTTCCTCCAGAAGGGTTTTCCTCCAGAAGGGTTTTCCTCCAGAAGGGTTTTTCTCCAGAAGGGTTTTCCTCCAGAAGGGTTTTCCTTCAGAAGGGTTTTCCTCCATAAGGCTTTTCCTCCAGAAGGGTTTTCCTTCAGAAGGGTTCTCCTCCATAAGGCTTTTCCTCCAGAAGGGTTTTTCTCCAGAAGGGTTTTCCTCCAGAAGGGTTGTCCTCCAGAAGGGTTGTCCTCCAGAAGGGTTTTCCTCCAGAAGGCTTTTCCTCCAGAAGGGTTTTGCTCCAGAAGGGTTTTTCTGCACAAGCTGGGAAGGGAGGTGAAGAGCAGCTCAGGGATGCAGCCACATCCACAGCCTGCTTCAGGAAAAGCTGCATCAGGAGGAAGAAGAAGGAGATTTTTAAGGCTTAGTCCCATTTGCATGACAGTCCCATTTTCTACCTGAGCAGGGAACTCCACTGTTCCTCACCAGGGTCGCTGGAACACTGGAGTTCCTGTTTCCCTCACCTCCACCTGGGCACAGCAGGTGTGTGGAGAAGGGATTTTAGTGCTGGTTTGGAGAGAAAATTATGGATTTTAGCAAACAACGTCCATAAAAACATTTGAGAAATGTTGCACATGGGCCAAAGCTTTAAATCAGGAAAATGGGAAGAAATGATTTTTTTTACTGAAAGATGCAACTGAAGTAATGATCCTAAAATGAGATTTTGCCTGAAGGTTTCTGGGCCTCAAAATGCAACATGAGCAGTGATTTAGTGGAAGGAAAAAGGAAAAATTCCTCATGCTGCCACTTGCTCTGGCAGTTTCCCAGGGATGGGTGTCAGTGCCCTGATCCCAAAATGCATCAACCTGCTCATGGCTGGAGGGTTTGGAGGAGAAGGGGCTGTTCCTGGAGGGTTTGGAGGAGAAGGGGCTGTTCCTGGAGGGTTTGGAGGAGAAGGGGCCGTTCCTGGAGGGTTTGGAGGAGAAGGGGCTGTTCCTGGAGGGTTTGGAGGAGAAGGGGCCGTTCCTGGAGGGTTTGGAGGAGAAGGGGCTGTTCCTGGAGGGTTTGGAGGAGAAGGGGCCGTTCCTGGAGGGTTTGGAGGAGAAGGGGCCATTCTTGGAGGGTTTGGAGGAGAAGGGACCATTCCTGGCTGGCATTGCCATTAGGGATGGGCTCTGTCCCTGCAGGTGCTCATGCTGGTGTCCCCTCCCAGCCTGCTGCCCTGTCACCCCAAGGTGACAGTCCCAAACTGGCACCAAACCTGCCCAGGTGCCACCTTTGCCAGCTGGAGCTTGGCCAGCCTTGGGGGGCTGTGGAGGAGCTGGGGGTTCCTGGGGTTCAGCAGAGGGAGAGGAGCTGAGTCAGGGTGGGCTTTATCCCTCTGCCAGGTGTCAGCAGCCAGCTCAGCCTTGGAATGGGGCAGATGGCATAAAAACCTCCCAGGATGAGGGCAAAACCAAATTTATGGGGTTTTACAAACTTTTCCCAACCAAAAAGTTTCTAATTGGAAAAACAGGACAAAAAAAAAAAAAAAAAAAAAAGCTGATGATTATTGTGGGATGAACAGGGCTGCCTAAAGGGAGTGGTTGGAGGAGAGGAAATCCTTCAGGAGCTGGGTGAGAAGTAGGAGCTGGTTTTGTGGCTCAGGGTGGTGGGTGCTCAGCAGTGCCGGCGTTCTGGGTGCCCTCAGCACCATCCCTGCTCGTGGATCAAGGCATGGAGACAGATCAACAAACAAAACCCTCCCCTCCACACCTCCAAAGACCAAATTCCTGCCACAAATGACAGCTTTATTCTTCTCCAGCCATCAGTTTGGAATGCCATGCTCTGGGTGGGCAAGAGGAGGAAAGAACCCCTGGCAGGTTTTGTGCATTGAACCCCCCTGTGCCCCCTCCCCAGCCACAGCCAGGCTGGGCTCTCACCTCTGCGATGCCAGCACCAGGAGCTGATCTTCCTCCCTCCCTCATCCCTGCCAAGCCCTTGGGGAAGCAGGAGAGCTGCTGTGGACCGTGGTCTTCCTCGCCCGCCCCGCCGGACGTACCTGGACGCGCACCTGAGCTCTCTTTGCACGGCCTTGCTTTGGAAATTAGGCGGGATAATGACGTCTCATCGCTCTCGTTTTTGTTTTTGTATTTTATTTTATTTTTTGTTTTTCTTCACAAAAAATAAACTCAACCCAAGGAACCCCACAGGAGCAGCGTGGCAGGAGGGCCCAGCTGGCTCAGAGACCCCAGAGAGGAGGCAGCAGTGGAGACCCCCCAGCACTCGATGCCCATCAGGAGGGGGGAAAAAACCAAAAAAACCCATTTTTGCTCATTGACTTCACGCCCTGACTCCCAAGTTCACACTTCTGCCATGAAGCTGAGAGGCTGGAACCATGGAACCAAGAGACAAACGCTGGGATGGGCACATGCAGGGTCAGATCTGCCCAGCTGGATCTGCAGCTGCAGCACTCGACGCTCCCTGGGCTGTGCCATGGGCAAGGATGGCTCTGGTGCCAGGGACAGGGATGGCTCTGGTGCCAGGGACAAGGATGGCTTCGGTGCCAGGGGCAAGGATGGCTCTGGTGCCAGGGGCAGGTACAGCTCTGGTGCCAGGGGCAAGGATGGCTTTGGTGCCAGGGGCAAGGATGGCTCTGGTGCCAGGGACAAGGATGGCTCTGGTGCCAGGGACAGGGATGGCTCTGGTGCCAGGGACAAGGATGGCTTTGGTGCCAGGGGCAAGGATGGCTCTGGTGCCAGGGGCAGGTACAGCTCTGGTGCCAGGGGCAAGGATGGCTCTGGTACCAGGGACAAGTACAGCCCTGGGCTGATGCCAGGGGCAGGTCCAGCTCTGGGTTGGTGCCTATGGCTCTGGGCTGTGCCCAGGGCAAGGATGGCTCTGGTGCCAGGGGCAAAGATGGCTTTGGGCTGGTGCCAGGGGCAGGTACAGCTCTGGTGCCAGGGGCAGGAACAGCTCTGGGCTGTGCCAGGGGCAAGTACAGCTCTGGGTTGGTACCAACAGCTCTGGGCTGTGCCGGGGCAAGGATAGCTCTGGTGCCACAGGCAGATACAGCTGTGGGCTGTGCCAGGGGCAGGTACAGCCCTGGGCTATGCCAGGGGCAGGTCCAGCTCTGGGTTGGTACCAACAACTCTGGGCTGTGCCAGGGTCAAGTACAGCCCTGGTGCCAGGGGCAGGTCCAGCCCTGGGCTGTGCCAGGGGCAGGTCCAGCTCTGGGTTGGCACCCACACCCCTGGGCTGTGCCAGGCTCGTGGGGAGGTGGGCATGCCCAGGTCAGACACGCCGTTGGCCTCACATCACAGTGAAAGGGTTTGGGGGCTGTTTGTCGGGGTCTTCACTTTGCTGGGGGCTTGGGGTTATTTTATTATTATTATATTCTATTTTTTTTTTTTTTGTCCGGGTCATTATCCTTTATTTCCCCCCTCCCCCAGCCTGTAGTATCTGGTAAACTCCTCCTAATTTTCGAAAGACAACGAGAAGAATGACAATCTAAGAAACCAACACCCTCCTTTGTGCTTCTATAAATATGTTTCTGATCTAATTTTATTTCTCGTGCTCATCTGTACTGTTGACAGTTACAATTGTGTATAATTTTTTTTTTTAATTTGGAATTTTTGCGTTGTATAGGGTTTAGTTTTAAAATATATATATATTTTCCATTTTTTAAAAAGGGGTGTTGCAAAAAAAAAAAATTGCACGATTTAAATGACAATAGTTAAAATGCTGCAGTTTTTAGAGATGTGGAAGCAAAATGGAGCTTATTTATTCTCAAAGGCTATAAAGGTGTAAAATGCATGAAGAAAAAAAAAAGCATTTACAAAAAAACCAAAAAAAAGACAAAAAAAGTGTAACCTGAACAAAGTGTAGCGTTAAAGATTTTAAAGGATGACAACAACAAGAAAAAAAGAAAAAAAAACCAACAAAAAAACAGCTAATATATTGTGTTTGGGCTAGTTTGCTTTTGTTTTTAATTGTTCCTTTTTTGGAGAATGAAATACATTTGTGTATATTTTCATATAAGAAGTATGCACTGAGATGTTTCCAAACTGATATATTCCTTTCTAAACGTGTGGTTACTTAACCAAAGTCTGTTTCTGATCTTTTACCTTCTAAAACTCTCTCTCTGTGGATGCTCCAGCCCTCACCTGAGCCCAGGTAAGGCGGGGTGGGGGCAGCGGCACGGCCCCCTGCCCGCGGGGTGCCAGGGGTGCCAGGGGGCTGAGCCGGGGAGGCTGGCACAGGGGGGCTGTGACCCCCGGCCTGGGGAGGCTGGTCTTTCCCAGGGCTTGGCAAAGCTGGGGTTTGGGGTGTCTGTGCCCGTTTTTGGGGTGTCTGTGCCGGGTTTTGGGGTCTCTGTGCCCATTTTGGGGGTGTCTGTGCCCATTTTTGGGGTCTCTGTGCCCATTTTTGGAGTCTCTGTGCCCGTTTTTGGGGTCTCTGTTCCGGTGTGGGGTTCATCCTTCGGGGGGCACAGAGCTCTGCCGTGGGCTGGGATAGCCGAGGTGTGTGCAGAGAGGAGGAGGAGGATGAAGGGAGGAAGAAGGGAGGAGGTCCCAGGGTGTGGCTCAGGTGATGCTGCTGCTGGCAGCTGTAGGAGAAGGATGGGGTGGGAATCACCTGCCCAGCCCTGGAGGAGATTTGGGGTTGGAGCAAGACCCTAAATGATGGATAGCACCTAAAATAGTGGGAAGGGCACTAAAAGGGGCCTAAAATGCTGCCTGGGAGCAGTGAGGATGGTGATGGACCTGTGGGGGTGGTCCTGCCTGCTCTGGGGGCTCTGGAGGTGGTGAGCTGGGGTTGGGTGGTCAGCTGGAGTTGGATGGTCAGCTTGGATTGCATGGTCAGCTGGAGTTGGATGGTCAGCTTGAATTGGATGGTCAGCTGGAGTTGGATGGTCAGCTGGGATGGAGTGGTCAGCTTGAATTGGATGGTCAGCTGAGGTAGAATGGTCAGCTGGAGTTGGATGGTCACCTAGGGTGGAGTGGCCAGCTAGGGTTGGATGGTCAGCTGGGGTTGAGTGGTCAGCTGGAGTTGGATGGTCAGCTGGGGTTGAGTGGTCAGCTGGGATGGATGGATGGTCAGCTGGAATCAGCTGGAGTTGGATGGTCAGCTGGAATCAGGTGGTTGGGGGGGGTTGGATGGTCAGCTGGAGTTGGATGGTCAGCTGGAATCAGGTGGTCAGCTGGAATCAGCTGGGGCAGGATGGTCAGCTGGGCTCAAATGGTCAGCTGGGGTTGGAGTGGTCAGCTGGAATCAACTGGGGTTGGATGGTCAGCTGGGCTCAAATGGTCAACTGGGGTTGGGTGGTCAGCTGGAATCAAGTGGTCAGCTGGAATCAGCTGGGTTTGGAGGGTCAGCTGGAGTTGGATGGTCAACTGGAGTTGGGTGGTCAGCTGGAATCAGCTGGAGTTGTGGATGGTCAGCTGGAGTTGGATGGTCAGCTGGGGTTGGATGGTCATCTGGGGTTGGATGGTCAGCTGGAGTTGGATGGTCATCTGGAGTTGGATGGTCAGCTGGTGTTGGGTGGTCATCTGGAGTTGGGTGGTCAGCTGGGGTGGAGTGGTCACCTGGGGTTGCATGGTCAGCTGGAGTTGGGTGGTCAGCTGGAATCAGCTGGGGTTGGAAGATCTCCTGGGGTTGGGTGGTCAGCTGGGATCAGGTGGTCAGCACGTGCACAGGGTGACCCCTGCTCAGGGGGTTGTTTGGTGGTAGCAGAGAGCCTGGCTGAGCAGGGACAGGGACAGAGCCTGGCTGTGCAGGGACAGGGACAGAGCCTGGCTGTGCAGGGTGTTTGAATGAAGAGCTCGGTGCTGGGGCAGGCTGGCAGTGGCTGTGGGGGTGTCAGGGACACCTGAGCCCCCATGGGGGCTGTGGCTGTGGCAGGGACACTCTGGTGGTCCCCTGGGGAGGGGTTTGATGCTGTGGGGTGTCTGAGGCCACTGCCAGGTTGGGGTCTGGGGGCAGTGGAAGTGTTAAATCCAGAGCTGGTGGTGATGGGCCTGGGGGAAAGTGGGGCAAAGAGAAAGAAAATATTTCCTTTTCCTTCCCCCTTTTCACTTCCCTCTTCCTCTCCAGAATAATTTCAGCAAACCAAGGAAAAAGCAAATTCACAAAAAACCATCTGCACCTTTTCCTTGAAAATTTCACTTCCTACTCTCTTTTCTCCCCTTGTGTTGCTTGGCTGGGGCGTTCCCCCCATCACTTTGGGTGTGAATTGGGATATTGGGGTGTTTGTCACCAGTTCTGGGGACAAGGCTTGGCTGGGCTGAGGGGCACTTGGTGCTCTGGGGGTCCCCTCTGCCCTCCTGGGGAGAGGGGAGAGCATCCATCAGCTGGGGAAGGAGCATTTCCCAGCCCCTCCTCAGCTCTGCCACATCCTGCCTCCCATCCCTCCAGCTGGGGGCACAATTTGGGGATGTTTTGGGGATTTTCACCACCCAAAGTGGTGAAAATTCATCCCCATCCACCTCTCCTGGGCTGTGTCTAACAGTGAGCTTCAGCTGAAGGTTTGCTCTGGTTTCCCAAGTTCATCCTTTATTCCACTTTTCCCTCTCACTTCACTTTTCTCTCTCTCTTTTTTTTTTTTTTTTTTTTTTTCTCTCTTTTCCACAAAAAAACCCAACCAGACCCACAAACCAAGTATTATGTTTTCACTACCTCCATCCACCACCCTTCCTTGTCCAAAGCAGGAAACCACATTTGGGATGTAAAAGGGCCTTCCCCCTTTATTTTCCCCTTTTCCCTGGTGATTTTCTCTCCCTTCTGTCCCTCTGCCCCTCCTCTCTCTGGTCTCTCACCTGTAGTATTTTACCTGGCTACTGTAACTGTAAATAGCGAGTTTCAATCTGTTAGCAATGGTAACAGTACAGAAAACTGGTTTTGGGTTTTTTTTTTTTTTTGTTTTGTTTTTTTGGTTTTTTTTTTTTGTTGTTGTATTGATATGAAATGAGATTATATTTTTGTCAGAGTATATTGTAATAATACTGACTTTGGACATGGCTGAGTTGTACAGCGATTTTCTTGTTTAACCCTCTTGGCTCTTCCCCTGCACCCCTTCCCCAAGGTCCCTGCTCCCCAAATTTCCATGTCCCAGGCCCAGGAGCAGCCATTTGGCAGTGGGATATTGGGATATATTCAATTTCTTCAAATTTCCATGTGCCAGATCCAGGAGTGGGATATTGGGATCCAGCAGTGGGATATTGGGATTTATTCAATTGCAGGTCCAGGAGCAGCCATTTGGCAGTGGGATATTGGGATATATTCAATTTCTCCAAATTTCCATGTGCCAGATCCAGGAGTGGGATATTGGGATCCAGCAGTGGGGTATTGGGATATATTCAATTACAGGGCTGCTTTTCCGCAAATTTCCATGTCCCAGATCCAGCAGTGGGATATTGGGATATATTCAATTCCAGATCCAGGAGCAGCCATTTGGCAGTGGGATATTGGGATATATTCCATTCCAGGGCTGCTTTTCCCCAAAATTTCCATGTCCCAGACCCATGAGCAGCCATTTGGCAGTGGGTTATTGGGATATATTCAATTACAGGGCTGCTTTTCTCCAAATTTCCATGTCCCAGATCCAGCAGTGGGATATTGGGATCCAACAGTGGGATATTGGGATATATTCAATTCCAGGTGCAGGAGCAGCCATTTGGCAGTGGGATATCAGGATATATTCCATTCCTGGGCTGCTTTTCCCCAAATTTCTATGTCCCAGATCCAGCAGTGGGATATTGGGATATATTCAATTCCAGGTCCAGGAGCAGCCATTTGGCAGTGGGATATCGGGATATATTCCGTTCCTGGGCTGCTTTTCCCCAAATTTCCATGTCCCAGATCCAGCAGTGGGATATTGGGATCCAACAGTGGGATATTGGGATATATTCAATTCCAGGTGCAGGAGCAGCCATTTGGCAGTGGGATATCGGGATATATTCCATTCCAGGGTTGCTTTTCCCCAAATTTCCATGTCCCAGATCCAGAAGCAGCCACTTGGCAGTGGGTTATTGGGATCCAGCAGCGGGATACTGGGATCCAGCAGTGGGATACTGGGATCCAGCAGTGGGATAATGGGATATATTCCATTCCAGGGCTGTTTTTCGCCAGGGTTCCCAACACCCCTGTGGCTCTGGGGAGCTCAGCACACCCGGGGGTGCTTTTAATGAAGACGTCCCAGCTAGGCAGGGATGCTCTGGGTTTCTGCCGTGCTTTGAGCAGGAATCAGGACCTTGGAGCAGTGAGCAGAGTGGTTCCAGCTCCCCTCTTCTCCCCAGCCAGGGAAAACCCCGGGTTTTTCCCAGGATCTTCCTCCTGAGCTCCGTTCTCTGCCTGTTTGGGATGTGCTGGGATTAAACCAGAAGAGGGTGGTGTGGCTCAGGCTGTGCCAAAACAGCTCTAAACGGGCTGGGAAGGTGGCAGGAACTGAGGGGTTGACAATATCCCCATCCCTGGGAAGGTTTTTGGGGACTGAGGGATTGTGGAAGACCTTCCAGGCTGGGAAGGTTTTGGGAGCTGAAGGATTGACAATATCCCCTGGCTGGGAAGGTTTTTAGGAACTAAGGATTTGCAATATCCCCCAGGCTGGGAAGGTTTTGGGGCCTGAGGGATTGACAATATTCCCAGGTTGGGAAGGTTTTTGGGGACTGAGTTATTTGCAATATCCCCTGGGCTGGGCAAATTTGGGGGGAATGGAGGGATTGATAATTTTCCGCAGGCTGGGAAGGTTTTTTTGAACGAAGGATTTGCAATATCCCCCAGGCTGGGAACTGAGAGATTGACAATATCCTCATCCCAGGTTTGGAAGGTTTTTGGGGACTGAGAGATTGACAATATCCCCCAAACTGGGAATTGAGAGATTTGCAATATCCCCCAGACTGGCAAGATTTTTGGGGGAATTGAGGGATTGATAATATTCCCCTGGCTGGGAATTGAGGGATTTGCAATATCCCCCAGGCTGGGAAGGTTTTTGGAACCAAGTATTTTCAGTATCCCCCTGGTTTTCAGGAACTGAAGGATTGACAATATCCCCCAGGCTGAGAAGGTTTTTGGGAACGAGGGATTTGCAATCTCCCCCATCCCTGGGTGGGGGTGCTGGGGGTCAGAGCGGGATTTTTCACTTCAGATGGGTTTTCAGAATGAGATTTTCCTGCTGCTGCCTGCGACTGGCCCAGCTCCTCCCTCTGCAGAGCTGCAGGAACATCCCCAAGCTCTCCATGGGCTCCTGGCATCCCCAAGGCCACCTTGGGCCACCACTCCCCTCCTCCCCACGGCCCTTTCCAAGCATTTGCAGGCAAATCAGGGATGCTGGAGAAGTGGGGACCATCTGCTGCTCCCTCTGCTGTCCCCCACAGCCTCCCTTTGCTCCCCATAGCTCAGTTAAGCACGTAGGTGTTAGCAAACTCTGGGCTGTCTGCAAAACCTTTTGTAAAATAGAATAGACCTTCAAATAATGCACTAAAAAAAAAAAAAAAAAAATCCTAAATGCCCCTCCCCAGTCAGCTTCTCTGTGTGATGGTTCCTTGGATGTCCCTGCTCAGCACAGGCAGCTCTGCATCCTCCCCCCAGGATGCTGCACAGGTAGAAACAAACCAGGACGTGCACTTCCCCACCCCTGAGGAGTTCTATTTATTGTTTTGAGAAGCAATTTAAAAGGGAAAAAAAAGAAAAAACAAAAAAAAACAAAAAAAAAAAAAAAAAGGGAGAAACTGTATCTATAATATATATATATATAAATATATATATATTTTTAACCTGTTTTTTTTCCTGATGCTCCTCCAGCCGTGTGTGTGGGTGTGTGTGGGTGTGTGTGCGAGTCAAGGGATTGGGCACCGGGGCAGGAGCAGCGGGACCGGCCCCGGCAGGGGAGGGAGGGATTATTTCGAGAATTTGTGATGTTTTAACCGCGATTTTCAGCTAATTCCACCTTTTCTGAAGTGTTTGCACCCTTGGGGTCTGGCCTGGCTGGGAACCCCCCATGCCCTGTCCCATTCCCTCCCTCCCTCCTCCCTTGACAATCAGTGGCTCCTTCCCAGGGACTGCAGCACGTGGTTGAGACGTCGATTTTCGTTTTTTCAATATTCCTTTTTTTGTGCTGTATGGTGATGCGTTATTGTATATTCCACAATAAGGAGAAAAAAAAATATATTAAAAAAAAATGATGATAATAATAATAATAATAATTACCATGAGAAATTCTTATGAGTTTTGTTTGGAAACTCTTTCACTATATTTGTTGTAAAGAGGTTTACTATTAAAAAGAAAAAAAAATACACGTTTCTGATAATTTTCCATGCCTCTGGCTCTTTATTTCCTGCTCTCTGTGTGGCAGGGTGCAGCAGGGTGACACTGGGGACATCCTGGTGACACCCCGGGCTCCAGGTTCTGGTTCTGGTGACACCCTGGGCTCCATCTCCAGGTCCTGGTGACATCCTGGGCTCCATCTCAGGGTCCTGGTGACACCCTGGGCTCCATCTCCAGGTGTTGGTGACATCCTGGGCTCCAGGTTCTGGTCCTGGTGACATAATGGGCTCCATCTCAGGGTCCTGGTGACATCCTGGGCTCCATCTCCAGGTCCTGGTGACACCCTGGGCTCCATCTCCAGGTGTTGGTGACATCCTGGGCTCCAGCTCCAGGTTCTTATCAGTGCAAGAATCCCCTTATCAGTGCAAAAATCACCTTATCACTGCAAGAATCACATTATCACTGAAAGAATCACCTTGTCACTGCAGGAATCCCTTATCACTGCAAAAATCACATTATTACTGCAAGAATCACCTTGTCACTGCAAAAATCCCCTTATCACTGCAAGAATCCTCTTATCATTGCAAGAATCACCTTATCACTGCAAGAATCACCTTATCAGTGCAAGAACCACCTTATCAGTGCAAGAGGGGTGCAGGGGAGGGAGGAGCATCCAGGGGTGCAGGGGGGCATTGAAGCATCCAGCCCCAATGCTTTATTTTCACAAATTCAATACCGGGTTTATTTCACGTACCAAATTAAAACCCAGGTTTTTATTTCCTTTAACAAATTCTAGGCCAGGTTTATTTCCTTTAACAAGTTCCAAAATGAGTTTTTATTTCCTGTAAGAAGTTCTAGGCCGGGTTTATTTAATGTACCAAATTCAAAGCCGGGTTTACTTCCTTTAACAAATTCAAACCAGGTTAACAAATTCAAAGCCGAGTTTTGATTTCCTTTAACAAACTCTAGGCCGGGTTTTTATTTCCTTTAAAAAGTTCTAGGCTGGGTTTACATTTCCTTTAACGAATTCAAACCTGGGTTTTTATTTCCAGTCACAAATCCAAGGCCGGGTTTATTTCCTGTAACAAGATCTAGGCCAGGTTTATTTAGTTTAACAAATTCTTGACTGGGTTTTTATTTCCTTTAACAAACTCTAGGCCAGGTTTATTTCTTCTAATGAATTGGAAGCCGGGTTTATTTCCTGTAACAATTTCTAGGCAGGGTATATTTCCTGTAACAAATTCAAGGCTGGATTTTATTTCCCTTAACAACTTCGAGGCCGAATTTATTTCTTGTAACAAATTCTAGGCCGAGTTTTTATTTCCTTTAACAATTTCTAGCCCGGGGTCGGGTTCGGGGGGCGCTGGGGGGGTCGGGCCGGGCGCGTTTCCCCTCAGCGGCCGCCAGGTGGCAGCAGAGCGCAGCGCTGCACGGCGCTGATTGACAGCTGTCAATCACCGGGGCATGGGAGGCTGGAAATGGAGTTCGAGGGGTGCGAGGCTTTGGGGATGCGGCGTGGGGGGGTTCGGGTCAGTTTGGGATGTTTCCATTGCTCATTGTCTCAAATGCTGGGGAGCTCCTAAATTCCTGATTTCCTCAGTCTGGAATGAATTCCTGAATTCCTCAGTCTGGAATGAATTCCTGAGTCTGGAATGAATTCCTGAGTTCCTCATTCTGGAATGAATTCCTGAATTTCTCAGTCTGGAATGAATTCCTCATTCTGGAATGAGCTCCTCAGTCCGGAATGAATTCCTGAATTCTTCAGTCTGGAATGAATTCCTCATTCTAGAATGGGTTCCTCAGTCTGGAATGAATTCCTGAATTCTTCAGTCTGGAATGAATTCCTCAGTCCAGATTGAATTCCTGAATTCCTCAGTCTGGAATGAATTCCTGAGTTCCTCAGTCCAGAATGAATTCCTGAATTCGTCACTCTGGAATTAATTCTTGAGTTCCTCAGTCTGGAATGAAGGCCTGAATTCCTCAGTCTGGAATGAATTCCTCAGTCCAGAATGAGTTCCTGAATTCCTCATTCTGGAATGAGTTCCTGAATTCCTCAGTCTGGAATGAATTCCTCATTCTAGAATGGGTTCCTCAGTCTGGAATGAATTCCGGAGTTCTTCAGTCTGGAATGAATTCCTCAGTTTGGAATGAATTCCTGAGTTCCTCAGTCTGGAATGAATTCCTGAGTCTGGAATGAATTCCTAAATTCCTCAGTCTGGAATGGGTTCTTCACTCTGGAATGAGTTCCTTGGGTAGGAGTAAAGCCACAGAGATGTGTTTGATATGAACTGAGCACATTCATTGGCAGTCCAGAAAGCCAACACTGCCCTGGGCTCATCCCCAACAGCGTGGGCAGCGTGTGAGTGGGGGATTCTGCCCCTCTGCTCTGCTGAGACCCTGCCCTGCAGAGCTGCCTCCAGCACAGGGAGGACAAGGAGCTGCTGCAGTGAGCCCAGGGGAGGCCTCAGAGATGATCTGAGGGCTCTGGAGCTCCTCTGCTCTGGGCACAGGCTGGGAGAGCTGGGGGTGCTCAGCTTAGAGAAGGCTCCAGGGAGACCTCAGAGCTCCTTCCAGGGCCTAAAGGGGCTCTGGACTTTGGACAAGGGCCTGAAGGGACAGTATCAGTTTCTCTGGGTCTGGATTGAAGGCACTCCAGGCAGAAGTTCATGTTCAGACTCAGGTGTTTATTATTTATCAGTAAAACAGCCTCACAACCATGAGTTGGGCAGCTTTTCATTAGAAGGCACAAAATGGCCAATAATCTTTTGTTACAAGGTCTTTTAAGACTAAACTATCCAGTTAAGAACTGGCATCTGGATTATTTTCCCTTTTAACCCAATAACTGATCCCAGTGGGGACTTTTCTGTCCAATTCCAAAATGCCACCCAAACCCAAGAAGAAGAAGGAAGAAGAAACCCAGGATGACACCCTGTGCATGCTAAAAACCCCAAAACCTCAATTTCTCACCAAATGATGCACCTACACTGCTCTCTATAGTCTATTTCACACTTGAGTGGATTGTGGTATATTCTGGAAATATACCACAGGAATATTTCAAGAAACTTTCTCCATGGATGAGGGTCACAGCCAGAGCTCCCTGGGGGTCAGGGCACCCCAGAGCAGAGAGAGGAACATTCCCAGTGGTGCCCTTGGTTTCCACAGGACAGGACAAGGGGGGATGGCTTCCCACTGCCAGAGGGCAGGGATGGATGTGATTTTGGGAAGGAATTCTGGGCTGTGAGAGTGGGCAGGCCCTGGCACAGGTGCCCAGAGAAGCTGGCCCATCCCTGGAAGTGTTCAAGGCCAGGCTGGACAGGGCTTGGAGCAACCTGGGACAGTGAAAGGTGTCCCTGCCATGGCAAGGGGTGGGACAAGGTGAGATTTTGTTCCTCACAACCCAAACCATGCCCTGAGTGTTTGCTGAGCAGCCTGCAGCATTTCCAGCCTGTGTGAGTGATGCAGGACCTGGATCAGCCCTGGACCAGCCCTGCCTTCCCTTTTGAGGCTGCTAATGGAGAAACATCATCATCATCATCATCATCATCATCATCATCATCATCATCATCATCATCATCATCATCATTATTATTATTATTATTATTATTATTATTATTATTATTATTATTATTATTATTATTATTATATCAATATTATAATTTATTATATTAATAGTATTATTTATTATTGTTATTATAATAATTAATTATAATAATATTAATTATAATGTAATATAATTAATATAATATAATATAATATAATATAATATAATATAATATAATGTAATATAATATGATGTAATGTAATGTAATGCTATGTTATGTTATGTTATGTTATATGATATATATTATATTACATTACATTACATTACATTACATTACATTACATTACATTACATTACATTATATTATATTATATTATATTATATTATATTATATTATATTATATTATATTATATTATATTATATTAATGTTTCTTCACAATTATTATATTATTTAATAATGGAGAAACCCCTGAGATTGGCTTCCCACTCCTGGGAAAGGACAGTTTGAAAAGTGGGACCAAAACCACCCAGCTCTGAGGGGCTTCTCCTTGCAGGGCTTTGTGCCAACTCTGTCATCCAGCCCCAAAATACCCAATTTTTGCTGAAAATGCCATTTTTGATGCAATCTGCTGTTTCCAAGGAGCAGCCTGGGAGCTGTGGGAGCCCCGTGGAAAAAGCTCTGGCTCTTCCCTGGGTGGAGATGGGAATGGCAGCCCTGAGGGTCCATCAAAGGCATTTTTGGGAATTATTCTGGTTTATCAAAGACACTTTTGGGGAATTGGGGATGATTCTGGTTTATCAAAGGCACTTTTGGAGATGATTCTGGTTTATCAGAGACATTTTTGGGGATGATTCTGGTTTATCAAAGGCACTTTTGGAGATGATTCTGGTTTATCAAAGGCACTTTTGAGAGTGGGGAATGATTCTGGATTATCAAAGGCACTTTTGGAGATGATTCTGGTTTATCAGAGACATTTTTGGGGATGATTCTGGTTTATCAAAGACACTTTTGGCAATGGGGGATGATTCTCTTTGTCTCACTCTCCCTTTGTGCCAGAGGTGCTCTCTGCTCACCAGGGATGTGGCAGCCAGGGGAAAAGGAAGGAATAAAAGGGAAAATCCTTTGCCTTGGAGTTTTTCTCACCCGCATTTCCGAGTTTCAGTAACTGAGGAAGCTGAAATTTGTCTGTGGGATGATCTTTGTTTAGATCCTCTTCCAGCTCCAGGTCTAATCACTCCCTGCAGCCACGAACTATTCTCTGTGTGCTCAAAGAACAGTAGAAGAATAGCAAAAGAGTAGTAAAAGAATGGTGAAAGAGTAGTAAAAGAATAGTTAAAGAGTAGTAAAAGAATAAAGCCCAAAATAATATTTTTTAATTTTTGAGGTATGGTCTTAGCTCAGAAGGAACCTGCACTCAGCAGTAGGAGGGAATAGAGGTAATTTCAATAATTTTTTTGATTTTATTTGGTGTGAGGAGCAGGCCTGGGAGAGCCCCTTTGCAGAGCACAAAGTTTCCATCTGTGGCATCACCAGTTTGCCCTGGTGTGTGCACTCACACCCCTCCAAAAGCTCCCAGCTGCTGCACAGTGTTTATTTTACACCCACCCTGCTCACACTTTGAAGTAGATTTAAGCAACAACAACAAAATTATAGGCCCTGTATAAATCTTTAATCAGAACATGCTTCCCCCTCTGAGCCCGCACTGCTGTGCACAATCAGAACAAATCAAAAGAAAGCTGAGTAAATTATTCATTGGGAGTTTATTCCTGCTTTCCCTGCATGGAGGCAGGGCTGGGCTGTGTGTCTGTCTGGGACTGATGGTGTTCACCCCAGAAAGGCACAGGATGGGCAATTCCCGTTCTGTGTGGCCTCAGGATGGGCAATTCCCCTCTGTGTGCCCACAGGATGGGCAATTCCAGCTCTTTGTGCCCTCAGGAGGGGCAATTCCAGCTCCTGTTCCCCTCAGGATGGGCAATCTCAGCTCTGTGTGCCCTCAGGATGGGCAATCTCAGCTCTGTGTGCCCTCAGGATGGGCAATTCCCGCTCTGTGTGCCCTCAGGATGGGCAATCTCAGCTCTGTGTGCCCTCAGGATGGGCAATTCCAGCTCTGTGTGCCCTCAGGATGGGCAATTCCAGCTCTTTGTGCCCTCAGGATGGGCAATTCCAGCTTCTGTTTGCCCTCAGGATGGGCAATTCCAGCTCTGTTCACCCACAGGATGGGCAATTCCAGCTATGTGTGCCCACAGGATGGGCAATTCCAGCTCCTGTTTGCCTCAGGATGGGCAATTCCCGCTCTGTGTGCCCTCAGGATGGGCAATCTCAGCTCTGTGTGCCCTCAGGATGGGCAATTCCCGCTCTGTGTGCCCTCAGGATGGGCAATCTCAGCTCTGTGTGCCCTCAGGATGGGCAATTCCAGCTCTGTGTGCCCTCAGGATGGGCAATTCCCGCTCTGTTCACCCTCAGGATGGGCAATTCCAGCTCTGTGTGCCCCAAGGCTGGTCCAAACATTCAAAGCTGTTTGGAGCAGGGGCTTTTGGAGGTGGCATAATAATATTTATTTATTTATTTATTTATTTATTTATTTATTTATTTATTTATTTATTATTTAGTATTATTATTAATATCAACATAATAATAATAATAATAATTATTATTATTATTATTATTACAAGTATCCTTATCCTTATCCTTATCCATATATAATAATAATAACAATAACAACAACAACAACAACAACAACAACAACAACAACAACAACAATAATAATAATAATAATAATAATAATAATAATAATAATAATAATAATAATATTTCCTTATTATTATAAAATAAACAATAATAATAAGGTAAGGATAAATAATAAGAAGAATATCCTTATTATTATTGTTATCATTATAATTATCATTATAATTATTGTCATCACCTTAATATATTATATTATATTATATTATATTATATTATATTATATTATATTATATTATATTATATTATATTATATCATATCATATCATATCATATCATATCATATCATATTACATCATAACATATCATAATAATTATTTTTAATTATTATTAAAAACCTCCCAGTGTTTACCCAAGAAATGTCCAGCCCATCACTACAGTGTGTCTGATACAGTGCACTGCCGTCAGCTGTTAGCGGAATCAAACCCCTTTTTCTTAATTTTATTTTTAATTTTGTTTCAGAGTCACTCTCCACGGCACAAACTGCAAAAATACATTTTCAAAATGTCCAAAACAGCCAGGTCGAGACCTTTCAGCTAACAACCCCCCACCCCATCCTTGAAACCTAAAGCAGTGAAGGATTTTGCAGAAAATAATGGATCATTTTCCCATTTACCCATGATTCAAGGATTAATAACTAATCCCATCAAAGGACATCTGCTTAGATTGTTCCTTGTCAGTGAAAGTAAATAGAGCCTTTTAGTCTTTAGACCTAAACTCCTCTGAGGTTATTGTGCCCAGGAACCTCCTACAAGCTCTGGCTTTCTCTGTCACTCCTGCTGTGCCTAACCCTGGAGGGAGAAAGCAAAACTTTGCGAGTCCCTGCACATAAAGGTTATTTGCTAGAATGGAGGAGAATTTTCTGGGCAAGCTGAGACCCTCACCCTGCCCTGGGGCTGGGCTGGGGCTGGGGCTGCAGCCCTGAGCCCTCTGAGCTCTTTGTGCCGCCCCTGGGCCACGGTTTGGGGTGGGAACGTGGGGGTTTGGCTCTCCCTAAAGCTTCTCTTCTGTTTATGGGGTGTTTCAGCTCAGAAAACATCCCATAAACCCATAAACCCAAAACATCCCATAAACCCCAGCTGGGGTTAAATGGGAAAAGGAGGAATTGGTTTGGTTTGGGTGCAAAATCCCAGCCCTGAGCCCTCTGAGCTCTTTGTGCTGCCCCTGGGCCACGGTTTGGGGTGGGAATGTGGGGGTTTGGCTCTCCCTAAAGCTTCTGCCCTGTTTATGGGGTGTTTCAGCTCAGCTCTTCTGGGGTTAAACGGGGAAATGAGGAATTGGTTGGGTCTGGGTGCAAAATGCCAGCCCTGAGCCCTCCGAGCTCTTTGTGCTGCCCCTGGGCCACGGTTTGGGGTGGGAACGTGGGGGTTTGGCTCTCCCTAAAGCTTCTCCCCTGTTTATGGGGTGTTTCAGCTCAGCTCTTCTGGGGTTAAACGGGAAAAGGAGTAATTGGTTTGGTTTGGGTGCAAAATGCCAGCCCTGAGCCCTCCGAGCTCTTTGTGCTGCCCCTGGGCCACGGTTTGGGGTGGGGACGTGGGAGTTTGGCTCTCCCTCAAGCTTCTCCCCTGTTTATGGGGTGTTTCAGCCCAGCTCTTCTGGGGTTAAATGGGAATATGAAGAATTGGTTGGGTCTGGGTGCAAAATCTCCAGGAAAATATGGGATGAGGGCTCCAGGGGCTGGCAGGGGGACCTTGGGGGAAATGGGGGAAATGGGGAGGGGGTGACAGGGTTTGAGGGAAGAACCTCGTGGAAACAATGAGCTGCTTGTCAAACAATGGCCTGGCAGAGCATGATTCGGGTTTGCACCAGTGGGGCTCCCAAAGCTGATTTTTGGGGGATGGAGACATTTCCAAAGGGGTTTTTTGGGGGATGGAGACATTCCCAAAGCTGATTTTTGGGAGTGGAGATTGGGGGGGTGGAGACGATTTTTGGGAATGGGATTTTTGGAAGATGGAGACATCCCCAAAGCTGATTTTTAGGGGATGGAGACATTCCCAAAGGGGCTTTTTGGGAATAGAGATTGGGGGGACAGAGGTGATTTTTGGGAATGGGGTTTTTGGGGGAGGGAGACATTCCCAAATATGCTTTTTGGTGGGATGGAGACATTCCCAAAGCTGCTCTTTTATGGGATGGAGACAATTTTTGTGAATGGGATTTTTAAGGGATGGAGATGTTCCCAAAGCTGATTTTTGGGGGGATGGAGACATTTCCAAAGGGGTTTTTGCGGGGATGGAGACATTCCCAAAGCTGATTTTTGGGAATGGAGATTGGGGTGATAAAGACATTTCCAAATCAGCTTTTGGGGTGATGGAGACATTCTCAAATCTGCTTTTTGTGGGGATGGAGACGTTCCCAAAGGGGCTTTTTGGCGGATGGGGACATTCCAAAAACTGATTTTTGGGGGATGGAGACATTCCCAAAGGGGTTTTTGGGAGATAGGGACATTCCCAAAGGGGTTTTTTGGGGGGGTGGAGATGGAGACATTCCCAAAGCTGCTTTTTGGGAATGGAGATTTGGGGGGATGGAGATGATTTTTGTGAATGGGAATTTTGGGGGATAGAGACATTCCCAAAGCTGCTTTTTTGGGGTGATGGAGACATTCCCCAAGCTAATTTTTGGGGGATGGAGATTTGGGGGCATGGAGGCGATTTTTGGGAGTGGGATTTTTTGGTGATGGAGACATTCCCAAAGGGGCTTTTTGGGGTGATGGAGACATTCCCAAATCTGCTTTTTGGGAATGGAGATTGGGGGGATGGAGATGATTTTTGTGAACAGGATTTTTGGGGGGATGGAGACATTCCCAAATCTGCTTTTTGGGGTGATAGAGCCATTCCCAAAGGGGTTCTGATGAATCCAAAATGTGAGAAAATCACCCCAAATGAGAGGAGCCCTGTAATTATTGATGCCTGGCAGTACCCAGGGCAGGAAGGCCCCACAGGGGCCATCCCTTGGGGTCACCTGGGGAGATCCTGGTGCCCAATCCCAGCTCCCTGCTGTCTCCTTATTTCCAGTGTGGAAATAACCACTGGTGCCCGTGCCAGGCAGTTGGAGGGATGCATGCTGTAAGCATTTCAGTACATCTAAAATTAGACTTTGTCTTTTTTTTCCCCCCTACCAGAACACGGCTGAGCGTCTCATCCACCAACACCAGCTGTGGATTTTTTTTATTTAATTTTTTTTTTAATTTTTTTTTTTTTTTTTTTTTTTTTTTTTTTTGCTCTCGCTTTGGAAAAAGCTTCCTCAGAGATACAGACAAAAAAGAAACGCTGCTCCACCCCTCTCCCTGGCACACACAAAATATGAGAGAGGAGTAATTACAAACTGGGGGCTCTGGGCCTCAAACCCAGAGCCTGCTCTGGGCTTATTGAGGGAAATCTTTGAAAACCCGATGGAAAGCAGCTCCATCAGCCCTTTTGCCATGTGGGGAAGCTGGTCCTGCTGTGCCCAGCCCTCTGGACCCGCAGCCCTGGTGCTGCTGTGATGCAGCTCCCAGCTCTGAGAAGGGGAACAATTGCAGGCAGAGCCAGTGGGAGTTCAAAAGGAGCAATAGTGAATTAAACGATGGCAATTTCCCTTATTTTCTGCTGCTTAAAGGTGCACGCTGGGAATGTTTAAATATCCTTGTTATCCCCTTCAGTACCTAGGGAACATTTTTTTAACGAGCTGGGCTGTAATCAGGCCGTGTTCGTGCCAGGCATCCCTTACAAGAGCTGCTCTCCAAAAGGGCTGCCCAGAGAGAAGCCCTTTGAGGCAGGAGAAAAAAGAAAAAGGCACCTGCTGCAAGGAGGAGCAGGCAGCTGAGCTGGGGTGGGTGCTGGGGGGACGCTTCACCCAATTTTAACAGGACAAAACACAGCTCTCTGCCAGTGCAGAAAAGGAATTTTGGTATTTAGTTTAGATTTGTGGGATTTTTCCCGGTTTTTTTGGGGTTTTTTTTTGTGTTGGTTTGGAGTTGAGCTGAGGATAACATCACATCTGAGATGATCTGATATAAAATCTGCTTATTTTCAGGCTTCAAGCCCCTTTACCCCCGAAACTGCTGGGTTGCATGGGTGCCTTTGAAGGCATCGAGTTTCTGCTCTGGGGGGACATTTCACCCAATTTTAGCAGGATAAAACAGAGCTCCCTGCCAGTGCAGAAAAGGAATTTTGGTCTTCAGTTTAGGTTTGGGGTTTGTGGGATTTTTTCTGGTTTGGTTTCTTTTTCATGATGGTTTGGAGGTGAGGATAACATCACATCTGAGATGATCTGATATAAAATCTGCTTATTTTCAGGCTTCAAGCCCCTTTTACCCCTGAAGCTGCTGGGTTGCATGGGTGCCTTTGAAGGCATCGAGTTTCTGCTCTGGGGGGACATTTCACCCAATTTTACCAGGATAAAATAGAACTCCCTGCCAGTATAGAGAAGGAATTTTGGTATTTAGTAACTTTGGGGTTTGTGGGATTTTTTCTGGTTTGGTTTTTTTTTTTTTTGTGTGTTGGTTTGGAGGTGAGAATAACATCACATCTGAGATGATCTGATATTAGATTTCCTTATTTTCAGGCCTTTTCCCCTGAAGCTGCTGGGTTACATGGGTGCCTTTGAAGGCATCGAGTTTCTGCTCTGGGGGGACACTTCACCCAATTTTAGCAGGACAAAACAGAACTCCCTGCCAGTATGGAGAAGGAATTTTGATATTTAGTTTAGGTTTGGAGTTTGTGGGATTTTTCCTGTTTGATTGTTTAGGGGGTTTTTTTGTGGTTTTTTTTTTTTTTTTTGTGTGTTGGTTTGGAGTTTAGCTGAGGATAACATCACATCTGAGATGATCTGATATAAAATTTCCTTATTTTCAGGCTTCAAGCCCCTTTTCCCCTGAAGCTGCTGGGTTTCATGGGTGCCTTTGAAGGCATCGAGTTTCTGCTCAGGGGGGATGCTTCACCCAATTTTAGCAGGACAAAACAGAGCTCTCTGCCAGGACAGAAAAGGAATTTTGGTATTCAGTTTAGGTTTGGGGTTTGTGGGATTTTTCCTGGTTTTTGGGTTTTTTTTTAATGTCAGTTTGGAGGTGAGCTGAAGCTGAGGATAACATCACATCTGAGATAATCTGACATAAAATTATCAGGCTTCAACCCCTTTTTCCCCTGAAGCTGCTGGGTCACAGGGGTGCCTTTGATGACATCGAGGTTCTGCTCAGCCTTTGGGGTGAAAATCCCAAAAAAAAGCCACGAAAATCTCCTGAATTCCCAAACCCTCCACCTGAGGCAGGAAAGCTGGGCACAGCCAGGAGGGAGCCACGAGGTTCTCCAGCCCCGAGGCCAGAAGGGTTTGTGTGGCTGAGGGGTCAAGGATGGAGCCAGGACAGAGGATGAGGATGGGCAGGAGGTGCCTGAACGAGGCTGGCACAGCCTGGGCACGGCTTTGGAGCTTCTCTGTCCTCCAGCCTGCGCCCACCTGCTCCCAAATGCAGCTTTTGTTGGCATTTTCTTTGTCTGGAGAGGCGCTGGCACAGCCTGGCCCAGGCAGCAGCAAAAATGCCCAGGGAGGGCAGGAAAATGCCATGCATGGAGCTGGGGATGGCACCGAGAGAAAGATATCTATAAATAAATTTATTTATTTATTTAGAGACCTCCCAGCTCCAGAGATTCTCCCCTTGCCCCAAACCTGCCAGGCAGTGCTGGCTGTGATCTGTACCCCAGATTTTGGGGTGATTGGGACTTTTGCAAACAAAATTTGGTGTTTGAAAGTCCCAGAGCAGCAGCCACACACATTTAGGGCCCTTTGTGAGGGCATTGTGTATAGAAAATAACCCACAGCTTGTCTAAACCCCCTGTTTGTGGGGGCTCAGTGTAAATACTCAATCTCGGTGCAAATCCTTCAAAAACCAAAAATCCTCTTTGACTCCAATGTGGCCTTTCTTACAGAGCTTCTCCCCTTTATTTATGGGATATTTCAGCTCAGCTCTTTTGGGGTTAAACGGGAAAATGAGGAACTGGTTGGGTCCAAAATCCCCAGGAAAATCGGGGAGGGGGGAATGGGATGGGGAATTTTGAATCTCCCACACCTCTGAGCTGGCAGGCAAAAAATAAAGGGAATTTCCTTAAAAAACCCAAACAGGGATTTGCAGGCTGCTCCTCTTTGGGGCCCTGCAGGGTTCCCAAAGCCCCCCGGCCTCGGGGAGAGGGCAGGGAGCACCCAGGGCTGCAGGAGGGCATCTCAGAGGGCATCTCAGAGGGCATTTTGCATTTTCAGAGGGCATTTCAGAGGGCATCGCAGAGGGCACCTCAGAGGGCATCTCTGAGGGCATTTTGCATTTTCAGAGGGCATTTCAGAAGGCATCTCAGAGGGCATCTCAGAGGGCATCTCAGAGGGCATTTTGCATTTTCAGAGGGCATCTCAGAGGGCACCTCAAAGGGCATCTCTGAGGGCATTTTGCATTTTCAGAGGGCATTTCAGAGGGTGTTTTCGGGAGGCATTTTCAGAGGGCATTTCAGAGGGCATCTCTGAGGGCATTTTGCATTTTCAGAGGGCATTTTGAGAGGACTTTTGAGAGGGCATTTCAGAGGGCATTTTGCATTTTCAGAGGGCATTTCAGAGAGAATTTCAGAGGGCATTTCAGAGGGCATTTTGTATTCTCAGAGGGCATTTCAGAGAGAATTTCAGAGGGCATTTCAGAGGGCATCTCAGAGGGCATTTTGTATTCTCAGAGGGCATTTCAGAGAGAATTTCAGAGGGCATTTTCAGGACGCATTTTCAGAGGGCATTTTGCATTTTTAGAGGGCATCTCAGAGGGCACTTTGCATTTTCAGAGGGCATTTTCAGAGGGCGTTTTGAGAGGGCATCTCAGAGGGCATTTTGCATTTCCAGAGGGCATCTCAGAGGGCATTTTGCATTTCCAGGGGCATGGAGAGCATCCCCCTGCAGTGCCCTCGCTGCAGGGAGCTGCTGGGGGGTATGGAATTGTTGTGTGGATGGAAATCCCTCTGTGCCGCGCTCGGGGCACACCCTGGCACACCCGGACGAGGTGCCCACAGGGCACGCCCAGGTTTAGGCACATCCCAGCGCCTTCTGCTCCGTTTTGGGGGTGCTGCTGCTGCTGCATTGGTGCCCCCCATCCCCACTCTGGTGTTCGTGGCCTCTCCCCGGGTCCGTCCTGGCACACCCGGGGGGCACCGGAGCGCCCAAAAATCCCTCGGGATTACCCAGGTGTGGGGGCATCCCTCCCCTGTCCCCTGGTGCGCTGCAAACCCGACTCTTTTGGGGGTGAATTTGCCTTTGTTTGGGTTTTCTGGAGGGCTTTTTCCCATTTTTAATGGCTCCCTGCGGGGCGAGGGTCGCTGCCTCCCCCTCGCCGAAAATCCCGGTGAAAATCCCCTAAAATCATCCGAGACCCAGCGGGATTTGCCTTCCAGCAGAAATTCCCTGCAAAAATAAGTTTAAAGCTCCCGTTTTGAGGCACTCGTGCCGCTTTTTGTGCCCGGTGGCAGCGCCTGGCACTGGAAAAATAAACGCGAAATGAGATGGGCACAAAGCTCCTGGGCTGGAGCACGCAGGAGGAGCCGAGAGAATTCGGAAAAAAATGGGAGAAATTGCTCAACCGCTTTGCTCCAACCCCTCCTCTTCAAAGTTCGCTATCAGAGGAAATAAAGAGGCGCTTTGAGTCCCAAAAATCACAAAATCCCCGTCTGTCCCGGCGGGAGGCAAAGGTTTTCCACCTTCTTGAATTGCTGCTTTGGGATAAGGAGGGGAAAAAATAATAATCCACTTTATTTTTTTTTTTTTTTTTGAAAAAATAAAAATAATCCACTTTTTTGGGGGGGAAAAATAAAAATCCACTTTTCTTTTTTTCTTTCTTTTTTTTTTTTTTTAAAGCATAATCTGGTGGGCGAAGCCGCTGGAGGGTGGGAAGTGATGCCAGAGGGTCTCGGGGCTGAAATGGGAATTTCTGATTTCTGCAGGGAAATCGGCTCCTCTCGTTGGGCGTCGGTAGCTGCGGATTTGCCAAGAGAGGGGGAACAGAAAAGGGAATTTCAAAATTTGGAATTTCCTTTCCATCCAGCGCTGCCCACGTTTCCAAACTGATGGGGAGTTTGCAGGAACGGCGGCTGAAAATAATAATAATAATAATAATAATAATAATAATAATAATAATAATAATAATAATAATAATAATAATAATAATAATAATAATAATAATAATAATAATAATAATAATATCTGGGACGGGCAGAAATGGTCACGGCTCCTCCGCCCGCGGCCGCGCAGGAATTCGTCGTTTCTGGCCATTTGCAGTAAATAAATGAATTTTTAAAAGATAATCATAATGGTGAGAGTTTAAAAAAAATAATAAAAAAATATCCTGGTGAGTCGGGAATTAAAGAGGAATGAGGTAGAGGAATGCAGAGACCCGGACGGGGCTGGGAAAAGCGGCTCAGCTGCCGAGATGGAAAGGAAACTGCAGAAAGAGGCTTTTCCCAAAAAATAAAAAAAAATTAAATTAAATTTTATCTGAAAAACAGAAAAGAAAGAAGGGAAGAGACACCCGCAATTCTCTCAATTGCTGTTATCAACTCCGTGCCCCGGGGCTGGGCTGTGCCACCCCCACCGCCCCCATTCCTCGCCGAGGTTTTGTTCACTTCGGGTGTTTTTATCTGTATTTTTATCACTTAAACTAAAGCAAAAAATAGGGAATTGATTCCTGATTTTGAGGTCATTCTCGTTATCCGGGTGTTTAAACCACGGGCAAAAGGGAGAAAATGTTATTTATTAAGGGGAAAAAGAAAATAATCCTGAGTAGGGAAGAAAATCGGAGCTCGAGATGAGACGGGAGTTATCTTTTAATACGCCGTGATTACAAATTTGTGATAGGAGGGAAACAATTCCCAAATCGAGGGGGAAGCCCCGCGCAGGGGGAAACTTTGCGAGATGCCAAAGGCGAAAACGGGGAAAAATCCTCGCCTTGCGCTGCTGCTGCCGTGTCCCCCCAGCTTTAACCAACACTCAGGAAATGCCAGGGAGATTTTACCCCTAATCTCTGCTTATCGAGCAAAAAAAAAAAAACAAAAAAACCCCGCGCTGTTTGTAAAAGCGGGGAAGTCGCGGTGCAGAACCGGGGATCTGCGCTCCGCGGTGGGGTTTTATTGTTAATAAAACGCAAGAAGTTCAGAGGTTACCTTTAAAACACTCCCTGGGGCCGGGGCTGGAGCGCTCGGAGCCCGGCTCGGGCCCTCCGCTCGTGTTTTATTCCCAGTTCTCGGGGTTTTGTTACCGGGGCGGGCTGAGGGCACCGCGCCTTTCGGGGAGCGGCTCCCGGTACCGGGGCCGGGCCGTGCCGCTCGTTAATGGCAAAGCGAGAAAATATTAATTGGAATTCAAGAGCGGATTGGGAGCAGGCTCACGGGCCCCTCAAGCACTCTTCGCTTTCCTCCAAACCCACCCAAACACCCTCAAATCGCCCTTTTTCCCCCCGTTATCCCCGTTTCTCCCGCACGCCTCACCCCTTTCCCACCCCCCAAAGCCGCCTCGCTTTTCTCTCCGGAGCTGCGGAGAGAGCGAGGTGGCCATATTTGCATATATGGTAATGAGCTCCTAATTGCCAGGCTCGCCGCGCTTTGCCGATCGATTCCGAGCAATCCAGAGGTTAAGGAAGCTTGGAAATAGCGCGGCTCTGAGCTCGCCAACCTCCCCCCCTCCCCTTCTCTCTCTCTCAACACGGAGCTGGCCCCGCATTTGCATCCCAACTTTTTTTAACTCTCCCACGTACACTTTACGTATCGGCTACGTGGAGGCTGCTCGGCCGCTCCTATATATCCGTACGGCGGGCACGGCCCCCGCTCCTCCGCTCCAGCGGCGGCTCCGGGCTCGGGGGCACGGCCAAGGAGCCGCGGGAGAGCCGGGCAGGTGAGGGCAGGGCACGGTGGGCACGGTGGGCACGGAGCTTGATGGGCAGCTGAAAGGAGGGCACCGCTCCAAGCTGTCGGGACTCTCTGCCCATCAAGCGCATCCCCCAAGGTGGGTGAAGAACTCGGGGTGACTCCAGAGAAAGGAAGGGGGAGCATCGCTCACCCAGCCCCGCGGAGCCCCCGCAGCCTCCCCGCACAGCCGGACAAACAATGTGAGACTTGGCGGAACAAAAGCGGCGGGGCTTGGGTTGCTGAACACGTCTGAGGCCAGACGAGCCGCGCGATTTATTGGACTCGGTGAGAAAACCATAATAAAAAAAGGAAAAAAAAAAAAAAAAAAGAAAAAAAAGAAAAAAAAAGTAAAGGGGGGGGACGGGGGGTGGAGGGGGGAGAGGACTCTCAAAGAGTCTTTATTATGGGCTGGGGGGCCGCAGCGCTGCGGGGAAAATGCCCCGGGAGAGGGTCCAGCTCCTGCCTGGGGTCGGGGATGAGGGGTCGGAGTTGCTCCTAAATCCCCGGGGCAAGGGGAGCTTCCTTCCCTTTTCCCTTTTCCCTTTTCCCTTTTCCCTTTTCCCTTTTCCCTTTTCCCTTTTCCCTTTTCCCTTTCCCTTTTCCCTTTTCCCTTTCCCTTTCCCTTTTTTCCCCTTTTTTCCCCTTTTTTCCCCTTTTTTTCCCCTTTTTTTCCCCTTTTCCCCCCCTTTTTTTTTCCTTTTTTTTTCCCTTTTCCCTTTTCCCTTTCCCTTTTCCCTTTCCCTTTTCCCTTTTCCCTTTCCCTTTTCCCTTTTCCCTTTTCCCCCCCTTTTTTCCCCTTTCCCCCCCTTTTTCCTTTTTTTTCCCTTTTCCCTTTTCCCTTTCCTCCCGTCCCGCCGCATTCCGGCGCCCGAGCGCGGAAAGTTTGGGCACGGCCGAGCGCGTCCATCCCTCGCTGTTCTCCCGGCCCGCAAGTGACCCAAAGCCACTCTGGGTGAGGGATTCACTTCTTCCACCTCCTCCCGGCTGGAAAATCCAGATTTTGGGGTGCGGAGTGCCCGGGGCAGGGGATGGGAGCGGCCTGGGTCTCTCCAAGCCCCGGCGCTTTGTGCTTTGCTCTCGGAGGGACCCCCCAAATCCTCGCTCTCACGGGGGTGCCCGAGGATGCTCTGGGGGTCGGGCTGAGCCTCGGGGAGGGGGCAGAGGTGACACGGACACGGGGGGGAGAGCGGACAGAAGGCTCCTGGTGCCCCCATCCCCGAGCAGGAATTTGGGGGAGGGTTGGGATGCGCGGGGCTGGATCCCAAATTTGGAATAAGCCAATGAATGGAATGAGAGTGGAAATGAGCCCAGAGCAAAGGTTCTGCACATCCTCCGAGGCAGAACGGAGCGGGAATGGTTCCTCCCCACCTCGGGAACTTCTCCCCGTGAGGAATTTCTTCAATTTCTCCCCCCACCATAACAAGGTGGGAGCCTCTTCATGAATAGCCCTGAACCCCGAGAATTCCTGCCCTGGGGTGGCCCCGCTAAGGCTCCTCTTCCTCAGGCCGTGCAGAGAACCCAAATTGAACGGGTTTAGGGGTTTTTATAGAAGTTATTAAAGCCAAACGTGATGCTCCGGCCGAAATTCGCCTCTCGGTCGCAGCGGGCCCGGGTGTTCCATTCCTGCCGCCGATGGAAAATCCCACATGGCTTTTTTGGGGGTTTATTTTGGTTGTTTTTTCCTGCCTGTTTTTAAATCTTCATTTGAATTTTAATTTTAACTTATATTTTAGTTCTCATTGTCCTTTTTTATTTTGTCGTTGTTGCTGTTTTGGTTTTGCTCTTTCAAAGCCTCATCCCTGTCCTTGATTCTTTCCTCAGCGAGGGGAAGAAGCAGCGCTCAAAGAGTGCACGGGGAAAAAAAATCAACCCGAGCTTATTTTGGGCTTTTTTGGGGCTATTTTTGGGGTCCTACACGAACTCCTGGCTCTGCAAAAAATGCCCATGGTCCCACCAGGTCAGGTCCTCCCCGTTTTCAGCCGGCGGAAATTAAGTTTTTATCTAAGCACTGATGTGCGTGGAAGTTTTAAGGCTGGAAATCCTCAAATCTGCCGTTCAAAGGGAGATCCCGCCGTCTGCTTCCTTGCGGTTTGGATTGGGTTTTTTTCCCCCTCAGAAAGACAGCAAAGCACGGAGCAGGTTTTTATTTGTCAAGACACTCAAAACACACCCGAGCGTTTCCTGCAAATCGCTCGTGCCCTTCCCTAAATCCTCCCAGATCGGGTTGGTTCTAACGCGATGTTAAATAAAATTAGAAATAAAAATGCACTGTCATCGGGGTAATCCCAGGGTGAATACAAATTTGAAAGCGAAATCCCTGTCTTTGCAGCCTTATTCGGGATAAATTGCAAAATTCGCCGTGGTTTTTTCTTTTTTGGCAGGTTAAAAAAATATATTATAATTTCTGGAGGGGGCTGGAATAAAAATTAAGACTTTTAAAATGTGAATTTAATAAAGAGGAGAATCAAAAGAGGGGCAAGAGGGCTGTTGTGTGCCTAAAATCTCATCTCATTTTTGGGTGCCTAAAATCCCATTTCATTTTCGTGTGCCTAAAATCCCATTTCATTTTTGTGTGCCTAAAATCCCATTTCATTTTTGTGTGCCTAAAATCCCATTTCAGTGGCGATGGGGAATGGTCACACCCGGACCCCACCGAGCTGTCCCACGGCCCCGGGGGCTGCATGGGCACAGTGGGCACCGCTGCTTTTTTAACCCTTTCCCTCTTTTCGGTTTCTTTTCCAGGAGAGCCCCGGCCCCCTCTGCCCTCGGAGAAGCCGCTGCTGGCCCAGGTGGGTGATGGGGAACCACGGAGGGAGAAAAGAAACCATGGGCAGCGCCCGGCCCTGGGGGCGAGCGGCTCCAGGAGGGGTCAGGGGGGGTCCCTGCCCTGATAGAAATTGGGGAATGCAATCTGGTTATGGGGGTGCAGGTGGGAGGAACCCTGGGTGCCTCCAATGGGTGCTGCAGCCCCTCCCTTACCCCTGAGCAGCCATAAAATCTTCCCGAAATCTGCGATTTTCACCCCAGCTAAGCCTGGAAGGATGAAGGGAAAGGGGAAAGGTGCAACACAGCACCCCAAAAACCCTTTTGTGCAAGGGGGGGACTCGCAGAGAACCGGGCAGGAGGCCACGGGGTGGAACAGCCTGAGGAGCAGAGCCCCAGGGCTGTTTTGGGGCTATTTTGGGGCTATTTTGGGGCTATTTTGGGGCTATTTTGGGGCAATTTCCACTCCCCCAACCCCCTTTCTCCACTCCAATGCTGGGGCCACACCGGTGGGTTCCCATTTTTCCCAGTGGGGGGAACTGGGAGAGAGGGCCCTGCCAGGTCGGAGTGGCTGCACTGGTGGTGAGAGCAGCAGAATCGAGCTCCAGAAAGAGACAAAAGCCATGAGTAACTTCCCAGGCCAAACTCACAGACCCCAAAAACAAGCTGGGAAAAAAAAAAAAATAATTCCAAGGTAAAGAAACCTATAAGAGAAAATGAAAAAACAAAACAAAACAAAACCAGCCCCAATCCTCTGTTCTTGCTCGAGGAAAAATCATGGTGGGGTTTTTTGGCTTTTTTCTTTCTGTTTTGGTTTTTTTGGGGTTTTTTAAAATGGGATCTATATTATAGCAGGGAAATCAAAGGGTAATTAACGGTGGGGTTAAAACCAGAGGAGTAAACCAGCATTTGATTCCATTTGGGATCTGCACACCGCGGCCAGGCCTTGGCACTGGCACTGGCACTGGCACTGGCACTGGGTGGTGTTCGCCTCCCCGAGAAGGGAAAGCCAGGCAGGCTGAGCCTCTGGTGGGCACAGAGGTGGCGACCTGGGGACATCGCTGCTGGCAGGGCGGTCACGGCTGGGGCAGGGGACACTTGGCACTGCCCAGGGCTGGTGGCCATGAGCGGTGGCGCTGGGGGTGGTGGCGATGCCCGCGGTGATGAGGAGCGCCGCACTGAGCCTGGTGAAGCCCAGATGATGATGATGAGGGTGATGCTGGCGATTCAGGGCGATGCTGGACGCGCCGATGGCGGGGAGAGGCCAGAACGGCGGAGGCGGCGGCCGCGATGGGGCCGGCGGGGGTGACGGACGGCGATGCCAGGCTGGGGGGTGCCGGTTTGGGGGTGCCAGCTTGGGGGGGTGCCAGCTTTGGGGGGTGCCAGCTTTGGGGGGGTGCCAGGTCGCGCGCGGCCCCTCCCCAGCCCATTGATGAAGCGGGAGCGCTGCAGAGGGGTGGGAACGGCGCGGGTGACGTCAGGCGGGTGCGGACCAATCAGCGGCCGCGGCGAGGGCCGGGAGTGTGAAAGCATGAATGAAAAGTGCCGCGCGCCGCTCCCCCCGGCGCAGAGGCTGCGGGCAGCGGCTGCGGGCACCAGGTACGAGCCGAGCCGAGCCGAGCCGAGTCGAGCCGAGCCGAGCCTGGCCGAGCCGAGCCTGGCCGATCCGAGCCTGGCAGAGCCGAGCCGGGCCGAGCTGAGCCGGGCCGAGCCGCCGGCAGGGCCCCCCGCGCTCCCCGAGCTGCGCTCCGCGGGGGCGGAGGAGCCGCGGGGTCTCGGCGGAGCGAGGGCTCCGCGCTCCCCGCAGCGAGAAGGGTGAAAGAGGGACGCAGGTGAAGGAGGGATGGAGCGGAGGGGTGAAGGGAGGGACGCGATGCGGGGTGCGAGGGGCGATGCGGGTTCCTTTCCCCGAGGAATGGAGGGATGCGGGCTGCCCTGGAGAGGAGGAACGGTGCGGGGGATGCGCGTTCCGCCCCGGAGGAGGGAAAGGGTGGAGGGACGCGGGTCACTCTGGAGAAGGAGAATGAGGGTTCCCCGCCGCCCCCGGGGAAAGGAAGGATGGAGGGAAGCGGAGCCCCCGAAGCGAGGACGGAGGGATGCGTGTTCCCCGCGAAAGAAGAAAGGACGGGGGGATGCGGGGAGAGGAAAGCCGGGGATGCGGGGAGAGGAAAGCCGGGGATGCGGGGAGAGCAAAGCCGGGGATGCGGTTCCCCGGCGGGGGAAAGCTGCGCTCTCTCCCCCTGAACGAACGGAAGGATGCGGGTCCCGCTCCCTGCCCGAGATGCGCGGTCCTTGCTCAGGGCCGGGGTCCTGAGCCGCGAGCAGGAGTCGCTCCCTTCCTTCTTTCCTCCCTTGCATCCCTTTCATCATTTCCTCTGTGTTTTCCGTGTTTGTTCATTGCTATTCCCCCAGATCTTGGCTGAATCCAAAGCATCACAAGTTACTATTTATATTAACCGGCAGGTTTTTCTCGCAGTCATTTTGTTTAGAGAGCGTTCAACGCATTTGTGGGTGGGGAAATGTCCTTTTGGTCTTTTATGCATATTTTAAGTTGTGGGTGCAAATTCTATTTGCTTTGATTATTACCAGTTTGAATGCATTAATTTGATAGTTATTAAAAATAATGTGGGCTTAATTCTCGGCACCTGCAGAACATCATTTGGTTTGCAAATGAAACAAATTGAAACTCGGCAGAAAATAGGCAGCCCTTGCGTGGTTCTCCTGTAATTCTGCTCCAAATTGTGTTTCCTAGGGGCCTGATCCTGCCTGTCCCAGCGATGCTCAGCACTCTGGGCTGCTCGGGCTGCAGGAGCAGGGCCGGGGCTGGAGCTCTGTGAAGATATTCCGGATCTGGCTGTTAATATTTGCATCTCTTTTTATTCGTTTTCCTCCCTCGTTCCTTCCTTAAAAGCCACGTGCCCCCGAGCCCCTGGAGAAGAGGAGGTTGGCTTTTTCCTGCTGATGCTGTAGACTCCAGGGGTTGGTTGTTATCTTTGGTTATCTAGCTGTATGAGTGGTGTCGATTCTTCATAAAGCTAGATAACCGAAAGTAAAAATAACCCCATTACACGCCTGAGGAGGATGTGGAGAAGAAAGGAAATTCATCAAAAAAGGAAGAGGAGGAAAAGAAAAATATTAAAAAAAAAAAAAAAGAGACCCAAAAAAAAAAAAAAAAAAGAAGAGAAAGGAAATGAGAGGCGGAAAAAATGGGGGAAAAGACAACTTTCAGAGACTGGAATTAAAACCTGAGGTAGGATTTTTTTTTTTTTTTTAAAGAACCTATTTGCCTCCTGTGATTTTAAGAGTTTAGTGGTTCTGGGCATGTGAAGAAACCGTCTGTGTTGAGAAAGACAAAGATGTTGCCGCTCTCTCCTCGGCCGTTAACTGTAATTGAATTAACAAAGTAAAACTTCCAATCAGATTATGAATTAGTTAAGTCCAGGACCCAGACTACAGATCAAGGATGAACTTTCATTGCATAACCAGTCATAGAGCATCAGAAAATCCATAAATCAATACAGATTACTGTGTTGGATTATCTGTTTAATAAAGCAGCAACAGAGCAATGTTTATTAATGGTTGTTTTGCAAATATGAGTGCTGGATTCTTTTTCCTTTTTTCTTCCTTCCCTCCCCCTCTTCCCTATCTGTTATACAGATACATAAATTTTCCTCCTTGACAGCTATAACTTGATATCAGTATTAGAAAGAGGGATATGGTGATTTGTAAAATGGTTTCTTGCAGTTTTCTTTGTTTTTCTTCCCTTGTGTCTCTATTCAAATGCTTCCTTTCTTCTTTTAACCCTTTGTTTATGAACGTTGCTTTGAATGGACTCAAGATTCTAATTTGGGGATTTACAAGGGAGATTTTATATATATATATATGTATATATGTATATAAAACTTGTGTGTGGAACCGCATGAGACTAATTGGGGAACTTGATTTTGCTTAATTTATCTTCTCTGCCAATTGATGTTGGTTCTTATCCCTCTTTAATGGATTATGTGTCAACCTCTTCCTTATGGAAACTGGGATTTTTTTAATCTGCTCTACCCTAGAAGGGAATTTTGAGTCAAAGAGGTGAGCTGGGTGCTTCCCACTTGCTTTTAATAATCAAACTGGGTGCCTGAGATGCCACCTACAAATCACAGCAACCTATTTGAAAAGATGTCTTGATCTTGCTTAGGAGAGCACAAAGATCTCATGGTGGATTAAGATAAAATAATATCGGAACGGTGATTCCAAGGAGGAAAAAAAAAACTTAAACCAAAAAAGACTTTATAATAATAAAGAGCTAATGTGGGTGATGGCACCTGAACTAATTTTGGAAAGGAGCAATTATAGCTTTGTGACTTTATGCAAACCCTCTTGTGAGAGATGTAGAAATGAGCTGACTTTTGACCTGTGCTGGACCCGCTCGTTTCGCTCGTGTGCTCGTTGGGATCTCTAAAAAACCCAAAAGGGCACAAGGAGCTGTCCCTGGCCCTTCCTTCAGGGAAGGGCCGTGGTGCTGGGTGTGATGTGACAGATTTATCCTGCTCATATGAATGCTTGAAATTAATAAACAAGATTTTATTCCCCCTCACCCACGTCCTTTAATTCAGAATAATTTAGCACGTGTGTTAAGTGGAGTTCTGTGATGATCTGCTTGGGGAAAGCTTAGGGAGAACCTTCTTTCCTTCTTCCCACTGAGGTTCTGCCATTGTTCCTGGTGCTGGCAGGGATGTAGGGAAGTTTTTACAGGCTCTTGTTTGGTTCCCTGCTCTCCTTTGCCATCGTGCTGCTCCTCCCTGGGTGAGAGAGGCGCTGTTCTCCTGGCCAGGCTGTTTGTCCCCAGCCAGAGAGGGACATTGCAGAGGGCAGGACAACAGGGAACGAGCTCCATGGGCAGGGAGAGCAGCCTCCAAGGAAGGGGAGACCTCCATGGATACTCACACCCAAAGAGAGCAGCCTCCAAGGAAGGAGAGACATCCTCCATGGATGCTCACAGCCAGGGAGATCACCCTCCAAGGAAGGCGAGACATCCTCCATGGATGCTCACACCCAAAGAGAGCAGCCTCCGAGGAAGGAGAGACCTCCTCCATGGATGCTCACAGCCAGGGAGAGCAGCCTCCGAGGAAGGGGAGACCTCCTCCATGGATGCTCACACCCAAAGAGAGCAGCCTCCAAGGAAGGGGAGACCTCCTCCATGGATGCTCACACCCAGGGAGAGCAGCCTCCAAGGAAGGGGAGACATCCTCCATGGATGCTCACACCCAGGGAGAGCAGCCTCCAAGGAAGGGGAAACCTCATCCATGGATGCTCACAGCCAGGGAGAGCAGCCTCCAAGGAAGGGGAAACCTCATCCATGGATGCTCACAGCCTGAGCACCTCAGGGTGGCGTTGGCTTGGCTTTGGTGACAAAGCGGGTGACAAAGCTCTTGGCACGGAACTCTCCTCACTCATCCTTTCCCAGGCCAGGAGAAGTCCTGCTGGGTGTCCACACCACTCCTGGGTGCTGGTGCTCCAGGATGTGTCTGAGATGTCGGCGCCGAGCGGTGGCCCAAGGTCTGGGCGTGAAAGGGGACAAGGGACTTTTATTCAGGCTGAGCCCTGGGAAGGTGCCATGTGCCATCCACCATTGGCCCGTGGCTTCCCTCAAGGAGGGGAAAAATGCCTTTTTCTCCAATCAGGGGCTGGGAGTGCTGCTGTGGGAGCATCTTTTGGTGTTCCTGGGTGACCAATCGCGGGCTCTGCGGCGCTGCCATAGGCTGCTTTGGATGGTGTCACTTCTTGGCTCTAACAAAGGCATGAGCAGGAGTGGGGGGATGTAAACTGGGACAAGGATGAAACTCCTCCAAGAATTTAGCAAACCATGTGTGGAGGGCCTGGAGCCAGGGGCAGGAGGTGCCTGTGCTGGTTGGGGATGGAGAGGGTGGGTTTCAAGCCCATCAGGCCCAAGCTGCCTCTCTGGAGCTTTTGCACCTCATTCCCAGCTGCAAAAATCTCTCTTTAAGATGCTTGTGACCCCCACTGCCATTCAGGGATGTGGTGACACTGTGGGGCTACAGCGCCTCCATGTTCGTCACCCATCCCTTTGTGCTCCCAGCTTGGAGGGGAAATGGAACCAGTTTGGCCCCCTCAGCCCTTGGATGGGTCCCTGGGGGATTTCTGGTGCCACAAGCTTTGCTGCAGTTTCTGGGTGCTGTTGGAGCATGTCACTCTTTGGCTGGATAGAATTTCTTTTTAATTTGAGTTTTTGTTGTGGGGAATGACCATTTCCAGTGGTGGAAGTGTCTGTGTGACTGTGAGCTGGCTCTCTCCAAGAGCTTAGGAATAGTCTTGCAAATAGCTGATTTTTAATTTTTTTTTCCCTTTTTTTTCTCCCTGATTTACTCCTGGAGTGCTGTAGCAGTAAGCCCCGTGTGTTTGCGTGACATTGATCCAAATTGCAGTTTACATGTGGCCGTTTAAGCTTGCTTGGACACTCTGATTTGACTGGTTAACACTCAGCACTGTCTACTCTGCTCTCCCTTCTGGCCACATAACTGCTGGAGACATTAATAGGAGACACACTCGTTTGGGAGCGAGGTATCAGCTCTCCACATCGTTCTCTTGCTTAGCAGCAGTTTGGAATTGGGGAGAAAAAGGGAGGAAATGCAATACTGATTTTTCTGTGATTCAGTGAGTTGTTGAGGAGAACGAGCCTATACAAATATAATTGTTGAAAATTATTAATTTCACTCAGTGGATCTCCTTTAGGTTTTGGGTTTAATGCTTGTGTTGGCAGTGCAGAAATGCAGCAGAGCAGTTTGGTGCTGAGGCCAAAGCCCTCTCATTGTACGAAAGCTGCGGGTTGGGGGACTGGCAAAAGGGCAGAAATTTTTGTGCTGGTTGGTGCTGCCAGTGGATATAAACTTTTACTTTGTGATGGATAAAATATGTATATTTTCTTTCTTAAATTTCTTAAATTTCGTATTTGAAAATTCTCAGGGCAGAATGACGAAAAGTAGCTTAAAAATATTTTTTTTTTAAATAATGATTTTATAGCGTCTGAGGAAAATACATTTCCCTATTGAGGGAATTTTTTTGCTGGCCTTTTACAGTTTTAAACTGAAAACAAAAGGAGGCCCTGATGGCTCAAGCCCTTTGGTAGATGAAGTGTCCCTTGTCCTCCCAGCCCAGTCCCAGGCTTGGGCAGGTGTGGAGTGGCACGGCAGTGCCACCACAAAGAAATCCCACCAATGCCATAGAAATTTGCATGTATCTATTTCATTTTAAAATGCACAGATTGAATTCCTTCCCACAAGCAGTCGCAGCTGGGTTTGGAAGGAGAAGGGATGGTTTTTAGAGATGCTCTCACAGCAGGGCTGGCAGCCAGCGGTGACTTGTTCCCAGCACCAATCCTCAGAGCTCTGCTCTTTTTGGGGTGCTGCTGGTCCAGCTGGGTTTGGGGGCATCTCTGTACCAAGGAAAGCGTGAGGGCTCTGCCACGGGCACCTAGAGGCTCAGAAATGCTGATGGAAGCCTCCAGCTGCTCGTCCGGGGCTGAGAGGGGAGCACATCTTTGTGCTGAGAACAGAGTCTTTCCTCTTCAAACAATCAGGGCTTCAAACCCCTGAGCGTTTTCAAGGGAGCGATTTTTATGTCGGGATTATGATAAAGCGGCTGAGTGGGCGCTAAGCCGCCATAGGAATCAGATCAGGCCCTGCTTTAATTTCAGCGAGTGGCGGTGTGTGGGAACGGAGGCTGGGCTGATGCTCGGAATTACCCGAGCTCTGGGCTCGGAGCTCAGCCTGCAGGAGGCTGGGCAGGCTCCTCTTGTCCTTGTCCCCATCGTGTCTGGCACTTCTCAGGGTGCTCTGCAGCGCCCTGGGGTGATTTTGGGGTAGCCAGTGCCTATTTCTGTATGGCAGAAAAGGAGATTTCTTCAATCCCCAAACGCTGCGCGCCCAGCGCACGGGGCCGGGCGGCTCTCCCGCACCCCGCCCGAGGGAAGCAGTGCCCCGAGGGGGGGACAGCTCGCAGGAAAATGATGAGCTCTGTGCTCCTGAGGCTGCTGAGGAGACGGGAGCCAGCGGGCAGGTGGCTGAGATGCAGCCGGGGTGATTGGATGTGAAAGCGGAGCTCGGTTCTCGCCGCCCGCGCTGGCAGCTCCGCGCTCCCATCGCCGCGGCCGCCGCAGCTTTTGCTGGCCCAGCCTTGTGCTGCCGGCATGCCGGGGGGGCTAAACATAGTCCTGGGGGGTATTTCGGATTGCCCGGAGGGATATTCATGGATAGATATAGAAAGGGACGTGTGCGTGTGAGTCCCGACGCTTCTCGCTGGCCGAGCTGGGGAAGGGGCGGCGGCAGTGGGCAAGGCTGGCACGGCCCTGGGTGGTTTTGCAGGAAAAGAGATGGGAAACTTTGTTTTAGGGTGCCAGCTGTGGAGAGGGATGCCTGAATGCTGGGATTGTGGCTGGGGATGTCCGTGTGTCTGCAGGGCTGGTGGGGAGGTCTTGGACCGGGACTCGTGCTGAATCTGGGTCTCAGTCTTGAATCTGGCTCTCAGTGAACCAAAGTCTCTTACTGGTTCTCAGTGGATCACAGTCTCTTGAATCTGATTCTCAATGGATCACAGTTTCTTGAATCTGGGTCTGAGTGGATCACAGTCTCCTAAATCTGGTTCTCAGTGGATCACAGTCTCTTGCTCCCTGGTTATCCATGGATCAGGGTCTCTTGAATCTGGTTCTCAGTGGATCACAATCTCTTGTTCACCAATTCTCAGTGGATCAATGTCTCTTGAACCTGGTTCTCAGTGGATCACAGTCTCTTACTGGTTCTCAGTGGATCACAATCTCCTGCTCCCCGGTTCTCAGTGGATCACAGTCTCTTGTTCCCTGGTTATCAGTGGATCACATCTCTTGAATCTGGTTCTCAGTGGATCACAGTCTCTCGAATCTGGTTCTCAGGGATCACAACCTCTTGAATCTTGTTCTCAGTAAATCACAGTCTCTTTCTCACTGTGTAACCCCAGTATTTATCCTGCTACAGCTGGGACAGGCTGAGACCTGGCATCTCTTACTGTCCAGCTAAAGCTGTGTAATCCTCACCCAGCATCACGGCCAGGGCTGGAGCTTCGACTTTGACAGCCCAAGCTGGGTGTAAAAATAATTGTAATTACACTTTTGGGGGCTTGAATATTGCTGGAGCAGGGACAAAAGGAGCAGTGGCAGGGTGCTGGTGCAGGAGGAGGGAACATCCATGTTGGGTGCATCTGCTGCCTTTAACTGCTTGGTCTGGTGTGATGCATTTTTACAGGCAAGCAGAGGACATGAGGTAGAGCTTGCTCTGGGGTAGGGAGAAAATGCAGTTCTCAGAAGGAGGGAAAAGTGCTGATTAATTTGGAATAAGTTGGGAATGAAAAAATGATACTCATTGGTGCTGGACTGGTCTGGTTTCGAGCCCTGTGTGGCTCCAGGGGGCTGTTGGCTCATCTTGTGGACTTGCATTGTTTAGGTCAAGGCAGGTAAATCAGGTTTAATTTGACCTTCAGCAGGTTCCTGCCTGCTGGAAACTCATCTTTTATTGAAAAAAAAACCAAACCAGAACAAAAAACAAAACAAAAAACAAAAACCAACCAACCAAAAAAACCCCAAAAACCCAAAACCAAAAACAACCAAAAAAAAAAAACCACCCCCAAAAAATAAAACGCAAAAAACCAAACCAAACAAACAAAAAAACCAAACAAAAAAAGCCAACTAAACCACAAAAGCTTTTCTGGATCAGTTTGTGTGAAAGGGGATCCTTCAGATTGTGTTCATGCTTTTGGAAGCACAGAATGCTCTTTGGGAAGAAGAAGGTGTTGTCCGTAGGGAATCTGCTTTGTTTGATCTACCTCTTCCCCCCTGTCTTTTAGTAAATCTCTCTGCTTTGGTTGAGTGAAATATTCTGCTTTTTTTTCTATTATTTTATTCTTTTATTCTATTCAGGATTTCATAGGAGTGGATTGTTTTAGGGATTCCCAGGCTGGAGCAGGCAGGAATGTGTCTGAGCCAAACAACCTTCCTCTGGCACCAGCAGGCACCAGCTGCTTGGGAGGAAAGTGCTTGAAACCCTACAATTATGGGATAATGTATTCCAAGAGAGTTTCTTGGCTTTCCATTCCTGGGCTGGAGAGTTTCTATTCCCTCCTTGATCCTTGTGAAATGTTGCTGAACTTGGATGTTCTTGTCACCTGCTCCTCGATGGGGACAATCCCACAGCAGCAACTGGGAGGGCTCAGGGCTGGGCAGGAGGGAAAAAACCCCAAATTTTCTGGCATTTGCTTTGAATTTTGTGACTCTGCTTGTGGCAGAGGAATCTTTGAAAAGATCTGGAGGGGCACGGCCTTCCTCAGCCATGTATAGAGCCAATGGAAAAGGGATGGGGAATTAGCAATATAACCTGGATTGTTCAAGGGAATTAGGCACAAAATTCACTCAGGGATGTTGGTTAATCCTGCAGGGCACTGTCAGCATCCAGAGAAGTTTTATTCCTGCTGGGGCCTGGCCAGAAGGTGCAGCAATTGTCCCCTCTGACTGGGGACAGGTTTGAGGGCTCAGGACATGGAGGACGGGTGGCCCTGGGCCACCACCCCAGCCCACAATTTTACAGACAAACTCCAGTCCTGGGAGATTTTTTTTCTCTTCTTTCCCTTTGTTTTGCCTTCGAAAAACCCCACTAACAAACGCACGCACACATTTTTCTTCTTTTTCACGAAAAAAGGTCTTTCCAACATCAAACCCACCCATGTGCAGGAGCAGGAATGGCTTTTGCAGGCAGAGCTTTCCCACGGAGCTGTGCATTTCTGGATGTTCTTTACTATAGAAAATCTCTGATTTTTGGAGGTGATGGAGCCTGTCCAGCCCCTCTGCCCAGCCTGGCCGAGGCTGTGACAGGATGGGGACAAGCTGGCAGCGATTCTGGAGTGAAAGCAGGCTGCTTCCCTCCTCTGGTGCGAGGGATGGCCACGGAGCAGGTTGCCATGGAGAACGGGGATTATTCTGCGCGTGTGTGTGTACAGGCTTGGGGGGGGAATATCGTAATTTTTTTTTTGTCAAAAAACCCCCAATTTCTGATGGAGTGCGATGCCGCGCTCACCCGACCTTGGGAGCTCCAACCTCCAACCCCATCCCCATCCCCTCCTCCCCTGCTGCTGCTGCCCCAGCCCCTCCATCGGACTCTTATCTCCAATAATCCCCCCTAAGAGGGCTTTCTGCTTGTTATGACACCCAGTGAAAGCGTGGGAGAAAGATCCTTTCTTCGCCCTTGTCCTCCACAGCCAGCCACTAGCCTGAATGGGAGGCTTTTTTGTGTCTCTGTGTGCCTGACTAATTGAGCTGAAGGACTTGCGTCTGGAAGGGCTTGAAAGGGACTTTTGTTGCCGCTGCGGAGTTTGTGGAAGGAGAACGAGCTCTGCTTTCTTAGGGAACGCGGCTCTTGGGCAAATTTGACTCTCGAGTGCTCACGCCTCCCAGTTCTTTGGGAAAATAAGAAAAAAAAAAAAAAAAAGGGTGGTGGGATTGGATTTTTTGTGTTGTGTGTGGGGTTTTTGGGGGGTGATTTTTTTTTTCAGCGCTATTGGCGCTGGAGAATTGAGTCTGGCAAAAAAAAAAAAAAAAAAAAAAAAAAAAAAAAAAAATCACCCTGGCCCCGGAAGGTTGGTGAGCTGGCTGTAAAAAAAAGGGCTTGGTGAGATGAGTTAAAAACTGGCTAAAAATAACAGTATCAGAAGCCCTCCAAAAATACCAGTATCGAGAGCTCTTGCCTCCAAAAATAACAGTATCGAGAGCCTGTGCCTCCTGCAGCTTTTAAAGCCTCATAATCCAACACCGAATCTTCTCCAGGATTCCATGGGAAATTCCTTTGTGGTCCAAGGATGCTTTCACATCCCGCTGCATCCTGAGAGGAGATGAGCACCAAGCCATCACAAGAGAGTTTAAGTGGCAGCTGCAAAATTCCTCTTTTCCTTTTGGCCTTAACAGGAGTGCTGAAAAGTTGGGATTCTGCCTTAAATTGGTGCCAGGTGATGCCCAGGTGGCTCCTGGCAGCACCAGTGGCAGTGTGGGCATCAGGAAGGGATCTTTCTTCTACCTGTGACAGCCCCAACCCTTTATCCTCTTTAAAACACCCAACATCCTGCTTGGTAGGAAAACCAAGAGGTTTTTCCACAGCAATTTGGGAATTTAAAGGTTCTTTTCCACTGGGAATTTTGGTTTGGGATATCTGGATTATCTTCCCTGTTGGTATCTCCTGTGGCACTTTTTTCCCATCACGAGAATTTGGTGTTTCCATGTGTCCAGGAGATTTTCTTGCTTTGTTTGGTAATTTTTCACGATACTGAATTCTTTCAAAGACCGTCTCCAGCCTGAATTTTGCCCATGGTGTGGCTGTGCAAAACCTACTGCTAAATGCCTCTCCTAGAAAACACCCTCTGGCAAGGAGGGAACGTGGGGTTTGGGAGGAAAAAATGGCTTTTGAGGTACAAAACTTCTTGACATGTGGCAAAGATGGCTTTTTAGGTTGTTGGTTGGAGAAATGGGGAAAAAAGTGGCTGTATGGGATCACTTTGTTCCTGTTGTTTGTTTCCCATGGGATGTGCAGCCCCTGCACCTTGCTGAGAAGCTGCTTGAAATGATTTTCCAAAATATATTTTCAATAAATATATTTCCACTGTAATTTCTCAACATCTCTCCTCACCCTTTCTTCCTTTATTTCAGAGATCTTGCAGGTCTCTCCACCCAAAAAATTACTGTAGAAGCTGCCAGGGTCCATTCCATGCCCTGTGTGGATTTTGATTTCTAACAACAAGGGGTTAAAATGTATTGAAAATTGTATTTTTAATGGGGTGATGTAGAGGCTGCAAATGCCCAGGGCAGCTCTTTTCTCACCCTGTGCCCAAGGGTATCTTCAGGAGTTTTCCAGGGCCAAAGAGGTGCATCAAGGATGAGGGCAAACCAGAACAAACAGGTTTGAAACCGATTTAGACAAGAGTGGTGAAATTTTATAGAGAGGGAGGTGAAGGCAAAGAGAGCTGAATGAACAGGAGGCATTCTAAATTAAAAAAAAAAATCAAAAATTTAAAAATCACTTTTGGAGACGGAACCAAACCCTATTTTCACATGACTCCACTTGGAGTTTTTAAATCCAGCAATTTCTGCGCTGCTTTCTGCCAACATTGTGCTAAACCCAACCTTGGTTTTGTGTCCTGCAGCCTCCCGAGGTCTGTCCTGCTGAAGATCCTGGGATGCCCACAACACCAGGTATGTGTTAATGCACCCTGACTCCTTCCTGGGCCAGAAAATGACAATTTTTGGGTATTTGGGTGCTCATCAGGCAGCATCTGAGGAGTTTGTCCTGTCAGCCCCATGCCAGGATAATTCAGTATTGGTTATCAATGATGAGCAGCTCCCGGGCACGCCTGGGCATTGCTGCACCCCCAGCATCCCCCAGCCCCTTTTAATATTTTTTTCTATATTTTAATTTTTTTAATGTGTGTGGTTTTGTTTGTTAGTTATTTTTTATATATGCTTTCCAATAACTAATTAAAAAAGAGAAAAATCACCAAATTCCACTTTTGGAATGATGTGTGAACTTGGAAATTGGGGTTTGGAGTCAAAACAAGATGAGGGGAGCAAAGCAAGACTCCTGCTCCAATGGGCTGGAGACCAGAAAACATAAAGAAAACCAAATTACTGGTTAAAAAAATATTATTCTTTTTATATTTTTAATTAAAAAAAATTATTTTTAGTAAGGAAAGAGGTTTGCCAAAGTGCACACCTCACGTATATTTTACCCTCTGCAGAGGTCTTATTATGCTGGAACTAGCTTAATGAAATAAAAGGGTTTTTTTTTTATAACTGACCAGTAGTTTCTGCACTCGTGCATTTCAGAGCACAGCAAAGTGACTCTAAACCAATAATCTTTGTAATCTCTCAAACCAAACCCCTAAAATGTGGGAAATTCTTGTCCTTGCACAGATTATTGCTGCTGCACTTAATATCTTATAGCTCAAATAACAAGAGATTTTGAGCAGATTGCGAAAAAAAATCAAATGTAAAAGGAGGTATAGAATAGAACAGAAAAATCAGGAGGTTTTGGAACAGATAAGAATAATTCTTGGACAAAACACAGCAATAATCCTGAAGTGCTTTATTATTGTGAATCAATACAATGTTGCCATAAAATATTTAGAATTCTGCCATGCATCTATTTCTCTGTAATATTCATAATTCCTGCAATCCCAACATTCAGTGAGCACGAGGCCACTACCCAAAATTTCCTTGTTTCAGTTCCCAGCACTGGGGCCTTCCATCTTTGGGGCAGGGACCAGGAATCAGAATTTTTACAAAGCTCTGGAGGAGTGGGACACTGATGCCACACAGGTTTTGAACACACTCTGGGCATGCCAGGATGCTGGACAGGTCACAGGGATGTGGATTGAGACCCCAGTGCCACCACTGCCACCCTCTGCTCCTCCCTCCCTCTCTCCTCGGAGAACCACGGGCTCACCCAGCACAGGGCGAAATTGTAATTTAATTTTTTTTCCTCAATGAAAACACTGGGAAGGAAAAAAAAAAAGGGGGAGAAGAATGGGATCTTGGTGCATTTTGTGACTTTGTTCCCAGCAGAAGAAGAGCCAGGGGCTCCAAGGCCAGCCCAGCAAGCGGGTTCGATGTGAGCAGCCAAATCCTTGTGGCTGCCAGGACCCTTTTCTGCTGCACCACCGGAGGGTTTCACCTTCTGCCAAGAGCGGCCTGCTCCCCTTCTTTCTCTTCCCTTCCTTTTCTTTAATTTTCTATCCTTTTCTTTATTTTCTTACCTAATAATTATTTAATTTTATTTTTCAATTTATTTTAAAATTTTCCTCTTTCTTTATTTTCCTTTATTTTCCTTTTAAATTTCCTTTCATTTTCCTTTTAATTTTCCTTTTAAATATTTCATTTCCCTTTCATTTTATTTCTCCTTTTTTGTTGTTGTTGTTGTTGTGATTTTCCTATATTTTCCCCTTTGTTTTCTTTTCCCATTTTAATTTCCATTTTCCCCCCAATTTCTCGCTTAAGCCTGCTTTGTCTTGTCTCCTTCTGGAACGTTTAACGAAGGGCCAGCCGCTCCCACGCCAGTAGGGTTTATTTTATTGTTGTTGTTGGTATTTTCCTGGTGCTTTGTTCCACCCTCCCCATCTCCGTGCCCATGGAGGGGTGCGGGTCGGGGTGCCCACCATGGATGGGGAAGCACAAAGCCCCAAGGAAGACACGAGGGCTCTTGTTATCCTGGCCGTGCAGGAAAGAGTTAACCCATTAGAAATTCCGAGCCCTTCTTCCGATAGTTAAACCTGATTTGCATGCATTTGCATAATGAATGTCATTTGCATTCTTGGAGGTTGGCTACTTCTGTGGGAAAAGTCAAAGCGGGATTGCGGGGAGGGTGAAGGGGGGTCGGTGAAGAAAGAAGGGAAGATTTTTTTCCCCGCACCCCCGCGCATCCCTGCCCCTCGCCATCCTCACCCAAACGCTCTTTTCCTTCCCCTCTTTCCCCCCATTTTCCCCCCTCGAGGCCTTCCTCCCTTCTCCCTTCCGCAGGACACAAAGGCAGCCATCGCTGCCTAGGCCGTGCCGAGGCCAGGCGCATCCTCTCCCACTTGCCCCCCTTCCCCTCCTTTAATTTTTGCCTCTAATTCCATCTTGGCTCCAGTTCCCGGCGCCCTCGCGAGCGGGGGGCTGCGGTCCCGGCCCTCCCCTCCCCGTGGGTGCATGCGTGCTGAGGGGAAGGCAAGGTGGGAGCCACCATTTTAGGCAGCTGCTGTGTAAAATGGCCGATTCCCCTCGGCCGGGCCCAGCCACGCGGGCGGGAGTGTTCCGGCGGCTTCCATCGCGTTCCGGCTGCTTCTGTGGGATGGGACAGAACTGCTTGCGGTGCTTCGGGTGCTGCGGCTTCGCCATGGAGCCTTCGGCCTCAAGGGGCTCATCCCAGCTTCGCTACGGGGTCTTCAGCCTTGAGGGGCTCATTCCGGCCTCAAGGGGCTCATCCCAGCCTCATCTCAGGGCTTTTTGCCTCAAGGGGCTCATCCCAGCCTCAAGGGGCTCATCCCAGCCTCGCTGTGGGGTCTTTGGCCTCAAGGGGCTCATCCCGGCCTTGCTGTGGGGCCTTCGGCCTTGAGGGGCTCATCCTACTCTTCAACCTTGAGAGGCTCATCCCAGCCTTGCCATCGGGCCTTTGGCCTCAAGGGGCTCATCCCGGTCTTCGGCCTCTAGGGGATCATCCCAGCCTCGAGGGGCTTATCCCAGCCTTCAGCTGTGAGGAGCTCATCCCGGCCTCTCCATGGAGCCTTTGTCCTCAAGGGGCTCATCCTGACCTTCAGCCCTGAGGGGCTCATCCCAGCCTCGCCACAGAGCCTTTGGTCTCGAGGGGCTTATCTGGGCCTCACCATGGGGCCTTCGGCCTTGATGGCATCATCCTGGTCTTCGACCTCAAGGGGCTTATCCCGGCCTCACTGTGGGGCCTTCAGCCTCGAGGGGCTCATCCTGGCCTCATCCCAGGTTCTTCAGCCTCAAGGGGCTCCCACGGACCCTTCAGCCCTGAGGGACTCATCCCGGCCCTCAGCCCTGAGAGGCTCATCCCGGCCTCGCCAGGGAGCCTTCGGCCTCAAGGGGCTCATCCCGGTCTTTGGCCTCGAGGGGCTTATCCCAACCTTCGGCCCTGAGGGGCTCATCCTGGCCTCATCGGGCTTTGGGATTTCCCTCTTCCCGCCATCACTGGGATGTCGTGGCCACAAAACCCACCAGCCAACCCACACCCCAAAATCAGCCTCTTTTCACCTCATCTCCAGGTTTTGCACCACCAAAGGCAGCTCTATCATATTTTTTTGCCGTATTTTTAAAAAATTGTTGTTCAAAGTACCCTCCGTGCCTTCCTGTGGGGCTTGAGGCTTGGCTGCCGAATTTTTTCCTAGATGCACTAGATGATGTTTCATTCTTTGTGTACTGTGATAACATTAGTGAAACAGCTGTTTAATTATTTTTTTTTTACCCCTCCTCCTTCTTTTGGACTAGAAAAATTCAATAGCCTCATTTTTTTCTGCGGCTGAAGCCATTTCATGGCTGTTTAAGAAAGGGGGGAAAGAATAAATGTGAAACAAGAGTGACTTCATTCCCTCCTGTGTGCCATGGGCTGAGGCATGAGAAGCTTCACCTAGTCCAAGTGATCTGTGGGCACAAAGTTAAGGTTAATCTGAGAGAGGGGAAAAAATCTCTTCACACAACCAGTGGGAAGTGATTAATTTTACCACAGCACCTGAAATATATTGGGGTGTTTTATCTGAAGCCCCATTGCAAGGGGTATGTGGTTTAGGTGAAAATCTTGGTGTTCCATGAGGCCGCGTTTGTTGTTCTTTTTAATTTCTCCCCATCCCTCTGTTGCCATGAGACCTGGAAACTTAAAAGCCTAAAAATGCTAAGTGAGTTTAACCCTGGTGTGACGGGAATTTCGAAAGCAGATTAAAACCAACTCAAAATTTATCCCTAGAAGAAAAACAAATCACCTTTTTTTTTGCTTGTGGGCTGATGCTGGACTCCCAGACACACCTGGATTGGGGCAGCCCCGTGGGGAACAGGGCTGGGCTTGGCTCTGGTCTGGTCCCGGTGGGCTCTGTGGGGTGGCAGGGGCTGGGGAAGGGGAAATGTCACTGCTGTGTCCCTTCAGCTGGAGCTGGGAAGGGCCACGCGCTCCCCTCCGCCTGCCAAACGTGCTTAGTCAGGAATGGGAAATACTTCCCTAAAACTTGCAAAAATGCACTAAGGCTCTTAGCTCTTGGGCTAAGCTGCACCTACTTAGTCCACTTCTCACTGCTTTTATTTATAAACTTCAGGCTGTGCTGGGGGATTTTTTTTTCCTTTCCTTTTTTTTCTGGTTCTTTCCCTGGGATGGGGCACAGGAACATGTTGGAAGTGGGGCTGGAAGGAGAGGATGGGTTTGGGCATTGCCACCAGTGCCACTCACTGAATTTCCACAGATTGTCTCTGGTTTCTGTAGTGTTAGAGATGATTTATGGGACTATTGGCCACCAGAACAAGCTCTTTCTCTGACTCTTCCTCAGTTTAAACCACATCAGTTCTGCATTGGGTATCTAAATCCATGTGTAGCCTGTGAGTAGCCATGGTTGTAGGCAGAGAAATCTTAAATTGTCCAACCAAAACCACTACACTGAGTTTATACACACGGAAAGTACATAAAGTGAAGATTAATATATTATTAAAATATAAACCAATTCTGTAAGGACACTCCAAATCTTCCAAAGGATCATGGCTGCTCACTTTTGGTATTTTCAAGCAGGGATGAGCAGTGCTGGAGCTTTGCCACAGCTCCCCAGAAGACAAAGAAAGAATAAAGAAAGTGAGATTTTTTTGACTTAGATTTAGAGGTTTTGATCCTGCTTGTGGCTTTTGAGTACCTGGAGTTGGTTTTTCTACACGACGCAGTGAGATGCTGGCTGGCACCACAGCTGGCAGGGACAGGGAATGGTGAAATGAGAAATTTCAAATTTCATTTCATTTCGAATTTCATTTCATTTCGAATTTCATTTCATTTTAAAATTCATTTCGTTTCAAACAGCCATTTCAAATTGCTCCAGAGCAGACCCCAGCTCCCCTTGCTCCCTACAAGGCTGAGGCCCCACAGAGGCATCTCAAATTAGGAAACCAGTCCAGTTTCAAAGATGCTGAGAGTTTTCCAGATGAATTCTCTTTCTCATTCCCCTCTCATGTGAGAAGTGTGGCTGTAATCTCCCTGTCCTAGTGTAATCCAGCCAGAGAACATGAGTCTGACATTTAACATCCTCTTTTCTCTCTCTTGCCAGGCTGGATGTGGGTTCACCCTCCCTGCTGCTCATTTTCTGGCTGACAAATTGTCTCTGGCCCTGGTGAGAGTTCACGGGAACATCCTGGTAAGGGGATTTTTTAAAATTTTGGATTTTTAAAAAAAGTATTTCCCTAAACTTACACTGGGTCTGGTACCAGCAGGCTGCTGGGATGGGCTGAGTGTCTCCATGGCAAGTGCTTGGGGACTGGTGAGAGCTCATGGTGGGGAAAAAGAGGAGTCAAAATCTCCATGGTCACCAGCACCTTCCTTGCTGACCATTTGGCCCAAAGTGTCAAACATCTGGATTTTTTTTGTGTTTAACATTTTTTTTTTGTGGATTTGCTAACTGGTAATGCCCAAGCCCTGGGAGAGGTGTTTGTCTCATTTACAGGAACAAATGAAAACAGGCGAGGGGGGATTTCCTGTTAAATGAAAAGAGGATAATAAAGGTGTTTCTGTTGTGTTTGGTTTTAGCTCAGATTGTCTCACAATTGCATGAATCGGGAGCGGGGGTTATATGGAAAACCCCACCCTCCAAAAGCCACGAGGAACTGCCAGCAGGACCTTGTCTGAGGGACCCTCAGCAGAAGGGCTGATCCCACCTCATCCTCCTCCTCCTCTCCCTGCTCTGCTGGCCTGGAGCATGATGTGGATCCTGACTGACACCAGTGGCTGACCAGAGCTGCCGACCAGCACCAGACCTCAATGTGGGGACACAGCAGCACTGCAGGCACACACAGGGTGCAGAGGACACCAGGACATGCCCACCCTGCCCACTGCACTGTGGGCACTCTCTGGTGAGCCTGGGGATGTGCTGGGTCACGCTTGGGTGTGGGGAAGGGATCCATGGAGAGCCTGGGGATGTGGCACCACCATGCTGGGTCACACTGGGGTGTAGGGAAGGGATCCATGGAGAGCCTTGGGATGTGGCACCACCATGCTGGGTCACACTGGGGTGCAGGGAAGGGATCCACCTCGAGGGATGGTGAGCCTGGGGATGTGCTGGATCATGCTGGGGCATGGGGAAAGGATCCACCTTGAGGGATGGTGAGCCTGGAGATGTGGCACCACCATGCTGGGTCTCACTAGGGCGTGGGGAAGGGATCCACCTTGAGGGATGGAGAGCCTGGGGATGTGCTGGGTCACACTTGGGTGTGGGGAAGGGATCCATGGTGAGCTTGGGAATGTGGAACCACCATGCTGGGTCACACTTGGGTGTGGGGAAGGGATCCATGGTGAGCTTGGGGATGTGGAACCACCATGCTGGGTCACACTGGGGTGTGGGGAAGGGATCCATGTTGAGCTTGGGGATGTGGAACCACCATGCTGGGTCACACTGGGGTGTGGGGAAGGGATCCACCTGGAGGGATGGGCATGGCAGGTAGAGCCCACAGCAGCGGGCAGCTGGCCCGAGGAGGAGCTGATGGCCAGGGGAGAGGTGCTGGGAAGGGACAGTGTGTTTATTATGGAGGCACAGCTGAAGCGGGTCCTTTGCCAGTGGTCAAGTCTGAATCACAAACTCTGCATTGTTTCCGAATGTGTTCAGCACATTTCCCTTCTCCCCCTCCCTTTCCCTTTCCTCTCCTCTCGCCCTTGCACAAAGCTGTCATTGTGCCGGGGACTTGGTGATGGCAGCGTTGTTATTTGGTCAGAAAAAAAAAAAAAAAAAAAGAAGAAAAAAAAAGAAAAAAAAAAAAAAAAAGAAAAGAAAGAAGTGGGGAGGGGGGGACCCAACAAGGTGAAGAGGTTTAAATCAGCTTAGCCCAAATGCCAATTAAAAACCAAAGAGGATTAGGCTTGTGATCTGCAGAATAGACAGTCATTGTACCCGGAGGAGGTTCCCCCTCCCCGGGCCCGGCGCGGCGGTGCCGCAGGTTTGGCTGGGATCGGCACCGCCGGCAGGACGGGCAGGGCAGGGGCTGCCCCCGACCGGGGCAGGGCATTCGGCAGGGCACTCGGCAGGGCAGACACAGGTTCCTGCTGCAAAGACCTTTTCTCGCATGTTTTAGGGACTCCTGTCCCGCCTTGAGTTCGGCTGAGCAAGGAGAGGTTTCAGCCTCTTTGCCAAGGGGAAGGTCTGCCCTGAATCAGCTCCTGGGCTGGAGATCCTTGGGCCAGGGGCTGCCGCAGGGTCCCTGGGGTGAGGTCCTGGCTGGGGGACACTGTCCCCACCTTGCCAGACCCCCAGGTGCATCTCAGGTGCTTGTGCTGCCTGAGGGCTCTCTCCAACTGGAGGGGCCTTGGTCAGACCTTTGCTCCCGAGCAGCCAGAGCATCACCTTTGGCTTCAGGCCACGGTGACAAAATGCCAGGACCATCACACGAGTTCTACCCCAGTGGACATGCAGAGAAGACTGGTTCTCTGTCCCATGGATGGAGATGTGGTGTCAGTGCTTTCTGCCTGGTTCTGTCCCCTGCACTGCCCACTAACTGCTGCTTCCATGGGTTGAAGTGTCAGGTAGCCAGAGCCCCTTGCAGCCCCCTCACCTGTGAGAGGAACCCAGGCTGAGTGAGGTGTCTGGGTGATTGCTTGGGCTCAGAGCCATGTGGATCACCCAGTTCTCTCCCAGTATGCTGGTAAATGGTAAAACTCCAGGAACAGCAAGATGCTCTGCACCATCATGGGAATCAGTCTCATTCCTGACTCTACTGACAGGGCAGTGAAGGCAAATCCCCTGCAGCCAGAATGGCCACACTGGTGTGAAAAGGGTGTTGACAGAGCTGGAGTGTCCTGATGCCACACTGGCTGCTTAAAATGAGTCCTCACTTAGGTAGAAAATGCAATTCTAGACTAACTTTGAGGTTTTGTAAAGGAAAGTTACCAAATGTAATTCTAGACTAACTTTGAGATTTTGTAAAGGTGAGTTACCAAGTGTAGGCGGGAGCTGGGCCAGGCAGGAGGGGTTTAAGGGACTCAGGTGGAGCTTGAGCACCTCCATGTCTAAGTGGGGGTGAGCAGCCTGGGTTCCCCTCTTTTACTCTGGGGGTGCAAAGAGTCCCCTGCACTCCTGTGCTGTCTCTTAGTGTCCCTGCAAGGTGGATCCTTTCTGCTAATGGGGGCCAGCTCCTGGCTTGGTGGCTTTGGAGTTTGGTGGATCCCAGTTCTGCTTTGCACAGGAGCCCAGGGATGGCTCTGGTGCAGTCTGGTCCAGCTCCAACCATCTCCTGGAAGTTGCTGAGCTGAGACCTTGCTGCTGACAGCTCTAGGTGCAAAACACTCCCAGCCTTGAGACAGAGAGAATCAAAAGGGAGTGAAAGGGACTTTTCTCTCCAAGCAGAAAGAGAAACCAGGAGCTGCTTCTGGCTGAAGGACCAGAGTCGTGGTGCAACAGGCGACTGGTGCTGAAAACAAAAAAAGCAGAAAAGCAAGCAGAAAAGCTGTGGAGCAAAGGAAACGTGCTTTGAGGGGACGGGGAAAGGGCGAAGGGGATGCCGTGGGCTGGGAGATGCAGCTCCTCACACCTCCCCTCTGGCCGTCCCCATGCCCGGGGATGCCCAGCGAGCTGTGGGAGCGAGGGAAGAGGGCAAGATCCTCCGCTGTTTTTTTTTTTTTTTTTTTTTTTGTGGCTGCCGTGTAATTTATGATATGAGAGAGAGAGAGAGAGAGCACCATTGTCTGGACCCATCCTGTATTTTTCCGAGGGCTTTGCCTCTCTTCCCAGCCCCCCGCGGCGCTGCCGCTACTGTACGGTTGCTATGGGGCTGCTCCCCGTGCCGCCGCTATGCGGGCCAGAGCCGGGGAGGGCTGCCCGCATCGCCCGGACCCATCTGGAGCCCCGGGCCCGCTGCCGCAGCCCGGCGGCCCCGCTGACGTGCCGAGGGCCTGGGAATGGGGCTTTGGGCCCATCCAAGTTCACGGCCACCGGAGGCATTCAGCTGTTGGCAGAGCGGGGGGGGAGGGTGTGGGCAGTGGGATCTGGGGCGTTTGGCTCCATTCTCCCTTCCCTTTCAGCGCCGGCAATGTCCTCGGTGCATACAGATCCCCCGTCCCTTTCTCCTCCTGACAAGTGCGCACATAAATAAATTACCCCACCGGGCGAGTGTGGAACAATCTGTCCCCTAAATTCTATTCATCGCCAGACAGGACTCATTATTCCCCCGATTAAAGCCGCTGGAGTAGCTTGCAAGGGTTACAGTTACTCTGTCAAACTGTAAATAAGACACTAAAAATAAAGGGCGCTGGCGAGGGAAGGGGGAAAGGGAAGCCAGACTAATGCCTGCTGCTAGGGAAACCGAATGAATCCCTAATGACGCCTGTGTACAAACTGCAAATAATGAAGGAAAAGTGACAAACAGACCTCAGCCAGGCTGTGGCGAGGTCTTCTCTCTGTGATGGCAGCGGGGACCAACTCACCCCTTCCTCCAGGGACAGCCAGCAGCAGAGCTGGACCCCCTCACATGCCCCTCTGAGCAGAGCATTTCAGCCCTTGTCCTTCTCTTGCAGGAACGTTTAGCTCTCGTGGGTGCGTTTATTTTCCAGGCACAGAACCCACCTCTGCCTGAACCCACGTTTTGAGGTTTTAGAGAAAAAAGTCCATTGCCTTTTTTGGTGGTCACAGAGCAGTGTGCAAAGCAGCAGCCCCCAAAGTTTAGTTTGTGCTCTGCTGTTAGAACAGCTCAAAGCTCTGATCTAGGACAGGGCAGGACCAGGGGTTTAAACCCATCCTGCCCAGAGCCCTGTGAGATGCAGTCCAGGCTCCTTTCACCTGCAACAGTGGTGAGGTCTTCTCTCTGTGATGGCAGTGGGGACCAACTCACCCCTTCCTCCAGGGACAGCCAGCAGCAGAGCTGGACCCCCTCACACACCCCTCTGAGCAGAGCATTTCAGCCCTTGTCCTTCTCTTGCAGGAAGGTTTGGCTCTTGTGGGTGTTTTTATTTTTTAGGCACAGAACCCACCTCTGCCTGAGCTCACATTTTGAGGTTTTAGAGAAAAAAGTCCATTGCTTGTGGTCTCAGAGCAGCCCCCAAAGTTTAGTTTGTGCTCTGCTGTTAGAACAGCTCAAAGCTCTGATCTAGGACAGGGCAGGACCAGGGGGTTAAACCCATCCTTCCCAAAGCCCTGAGAGATGCAGCCCTGAGGGATCCCACCTGCAGCAGGGCATCACTGCCATGGCTGAGATGGAGATGCAGGGCTGAATCCCAGGTCTGAGCAGCCTGGGCCATGATAGATCACAGGGGAGGACGTGTCCAGCCCTAGAAAACCTCTTTGGAAAAAACACAGTCCCTTCCTGGCTGGTCTCTATCCAGCCAGCAAAGATAGGGATATTTGCCTTGCAGCAGATCCTTTTTCTCCTTTGATATCTTAGAGCTGAAGAAATGAGGCAAAACCACCAGCTATAGGCTTGTTGTGGGTGTTTCTCAGTTGCAGAGGGACTGAAATGTGAGAGTTTTATTTCAGGTCTTGCTCGAACTATTCCCACCACCCTCACTGGGTGAAATGCTGGAATTCTCTGTGTTGCTCAGGGAAATATTTTGATTCATGCCCTCCAAGCCTGTGAAAGAGAAAAGACAGCTCTGAGCTGTGTTCCTCCAAGTGGGTTCTTGCTCTCCACTGAGCAGAGAAGGTCCTGGTAGGGCTGTGCAGTCCTTGGGAGCCAGAGCAGACCAAGCTGGGCTCTGAGCCCTCGTCCCCCAGATCTGTGGGGATGCCTCAGTGCTCTCCCATCCTCCCCCAGAGCCCAGCACTGCTGGGGCCTCTCTGGAGCCTGATCTCCACCAAGGAAAGGCACAGCCAAGAGCAGGTGCTGATGATCCCTGCCCTCTGGGTGCTGTTCAGCACAGCACCCACCTGCTCTCCCAGCAGCAGCAGAATTGCAAGGGGCCTCATGCAGGCAGAGGGTTTTTTAGAGACTTGTTATGCTTCTACAAGGCTCAGACATCTTAAAAGGGATTTTTTCAGGCCAGCTGAGCTAGTCTGGAGCCCAGTTGCATTTCCCAGTCGGGTCAAACCAAGGCTTAGCAGATTTCTTTCCCTTCTGTCTTAGGGGAAACAAACCCTTTTCACCCACAATTCCTGGCTGTGAGGCCCCATGACTCCAAAGCAGCATTCCTGGGACATTCCTGGTGCCATGGTATGTGCAGAATTTCCAACAGAGGCTCATGGCTCCACATCTCCATGTGCTCTGCCTGCTGGACTCTGTTATTTGGGAGAAGGTCCAGGATGGAGCAGGAGATTCATGATTACCATTGGTAATAATTTAATAATTGGTATTGGTATTGCTCATGGTGGTGTCTGTGCAGCTCCTATGGCCCCAGGTGGGTGTGTGCAGGTGCTGATGAAGGAAGAGCTGTGCCTCTGTCCCTCCTCAGCAATATTTACCAGCTTAGCTGGAAAAAGAGCAATTTGAAAAAAGTCTCATGACCAGCCAGACCTGAGCAAATCAAATCCATACTGGGTTGTTCTGGTGCTCTCCAGCCATGGAAATTGGGCAGCTGTTCACCACACCTGCTCCCTGGAGTTTGCCTTTAGAAGAGTTTTGTGCTTAGGGAACCTCATGGTAACCTGGGAGAGAGTTTTGGGGTTTTGTTCCCTACAGGAAAGTCTTTGCTTGCAGGGTCAGGTGCTGGGAGCAGCATCAGGGCCAGGGATGCAATTGGGAATACTCAGATCTGCTTGAGATCACACCAGGAATGGCAAAAAGGAACTTAACTTGCCTTTCCCTGCCTGAACCTCTTGGTCACATTTTCCAAGCTTTCTCTCAACCTGTAAAAATAAGATTATCACTACTTTTTAAGGGAATCTGTGATTCCCCTCCATGTGAATCACCCAGAAACTCAAACTCTGCCATGGTGTTTGAGGAGACTGGGGGTTGTTGGCTCTTGGGCAAAGCACATCCAACCAGATTTGCCCTGGAGAGATGAGGACAATCAGGGAATGCTCCATTTTAGATCTCTTCATAGCAGCTCTGAGAAGATCCTGTGCCTCCTTTCATTTCCTCAGGACACCTGACTGTGCTTTCCCACCCATCCACGGATGTCACCTGGATGTGCCCATGAACCAGCTCGCTCTTGGACCTTCAAAGCTGGCTCAGCAAGGTCCAAAGGGCCCTGTTCCAGCCACACCCCTGTCAGCTCCCTTTCCTTTCCAAGGATTAGGATGAGGCAAATACCTCCAGTCTGCTTTAATCCTCAATACCTGATTCTGCAGGAGGCACACACGCAGCACACACACATCTCAGTAATAGCCAGGTAACTCACAGGGCTAAATCACTCTGGGTTTTTTTTTTCATTATAACCTCCCTTTAAAGCACATTTAAATGCTTCCCTGCAGGCTCACGTGAGGGCTGTTAAGGGCTTCATTTGAATAAATAAGGGCACAGGTAGAGGAGGAACATCACCACAGCCCCTGGAAACCCAGCACCAGCCATGGCAGCAGTGGGCTGGCGAGTGGCAAAGGGCCTCCATGTTATATATTCCATAAAGTAGAGTAATTAAGTATTACTAGTTTTGATGACTTCAAACAGAGTGACTCCAGGAAATAAGCCCCTTCTTTATAATTAGTGGGATTTCCTCTGCATCAAACGGAGAGATTGATTCTTTAATCTGCTCACATGCTTTTGATTTGGTCTTTCAGCTGCTTGTACCAACTGCTTCTACTCCCTGCTCTTGCCGATAAAACCTTGCAAAGGAGATTTTAGGAAGGCATGACCTGAGTTGAGGTCCAGGATTTTCTTTGTGTGTGGCTGTTTTGTGAATTCCTAATTTGCCAGAGATGATGATCATGATGATAACAAGAATAAAAAAATAACACAGATGTGACTTTTAAACATCCACCTATGTTTAGGTCAAATAATTGTGGTTTGGGGTTTTGTTTATTGTCTTCTCAGCACACCTCTTAGCTCTGGATCATGATTTTTAGCACCTGAAAATGTAATTTTGGCTTCCTGTCTGCAGGCTGGGCTCACTGAATAATGTTGCTCTTGTAAGAGCACACCCCTAAAACCAGGTCTGCTGGAATCCCAAGGGCTCCACTGAAATTAGAGCTGGACCTGGGCACACCGTCTTGGGTATTTCAGGGGTTGGACCTGATTTAGAGCTAAACACAGGAACTTGGGAAGCTCTGTCTGAAATTAAACAGTTTGTGGCTGCCCCATCCCTGGGAGTGTCCAAGGCCAGGTTGGACAGGGCTCGTGGCAGGGGATAAATGAGATGAGCTTTAAGGTCCCTTCCAATCCAAACCATTCCTCAATTCTATGGAAATCCCTGCAATTGTTGCTGGTTTCCAAATGAAGAGATCAGGAAAAAGTGAGAACTTGGCCTCTGCAAGTGCAAGAAGCTGATGTGAGCAACCAGCACCTTCCTGGGCATCTCCATGGGGTCAGTGGTGCTGCATCAGCCATGTGGGAAGTGTGGGCTGGGGTCTGTGCTGGTTCCAGGCATGGGCTAAACCTCCCATGTCCTTCTCCCACCTCCAAAGCAGCTCAGCCCTTGAATCATCTCAGCAAACAGCCCCTGGCTGGGTTTTCTTCTGCCATGTGAGGTTCTTCTTAGGACATAAAAAAGGGGGAAAATTGGGACTGTGCTGCTTTCCATCCACCTTTGGATGCTGTTGGAAATGTGCAGGATGAGCAAGAGAGGCTGGTGGGCCTCGTGTGCACCCCAGAGGGTGAGAATGAGAGGACAATGGCTCAGCTTTGGCAGCTGCAGAGCAGGGACTGGCACCACAAACAAGGCGGGAAGGGCAAACAGGGCTGTGCCAGCCCTGGCAGGTGGCACCAACCTGCAGGGAGGAGCTGTGGGGAGGGGATGGATCCTCCTGGGCTCACCTGGAGCTGGAGCAGGAGCAGGAATGCTGGAGCAGTGGTTGGTATGCCCTGCACAAGCCTCCCCGCGTCGGGAGCGGTGTCGAACACAGATCGTATAATTAGGGAGCCAGTGAATACGTAACTGTACATTATGCAAATAGTGATCAAAATCACTGTTTTCAGCAGAAATGCCTGAAGATCAAGACAGAAGCTTCATGCAACCTTAATTTAATCTGGTCCTGCAGGAGTGGGGAGGTCTGATGGATGACCCAACCTTGTGCCTGCCCGTGTTTAGCAAGGCTGGGGTGGGAGGCGGGGGGAGGAGTGCTGGAGCATGCTAAGCGAGGGGGAAATGGCACTGAAATCGTGTTAGCAAACAGGGAAAAAGGGCAGAAAGCGCTGATGTTTACAGTAATTTTATTTTTCTTTGAATTTCAGGTGAAGAGCATAAGGCTGGAAGAATAGGAAAAATTAAAAAAAAAAAAGAAGAAAAGAAAGAAAAAGAGTCTCCAACCCCAGGAAATCTGTGTTAATTGCTTATGAATGTCTCTGTCTAAAAAATTATCGAATTGATGTTGTCGTGCTTTTTTTTGACAGCCTGTCTGTTACATTTTTTTAAAATATTCATGCACCGAAATCTAATTACTAGGCAAATTTAATGATAATGAAATGAAGGCACTTTAGCAGAAAGCATAGGGCCTTGTTAATGTTTTCTCAGCCTCTGTCTTGTTCATATTTTTAAAATTATTTTTTTACAACTGTCTTTCTTGCACATGAAAAAAAAAAAAGATTGCTGAAAATAAAACTCAGATTGCCGATAATGTTTGTGGTGGTTCTGTTTGTAATGATGGGGAATTTGCAAGGTGATTAAAGGTGTTTTGCAAAAATCAAATGAGCCTAACCTAATCAGATAAGGCAGATGAAATATTATTATTAGAGGGGTAACATTAAGAGCATGCCTGGAGGCTTTAACAAAGATGAAATGTCTCGTGCACCGTGCAGGGCCAACGACAGCCTTCCATCCTTGGGGCCCCTCCTGCCCCTTTCCAGGGCACAGGACTTGTGTGTGCCCTCCTCAGGCCAGGCCTGGGTGGTTGGAGGATGCACACGATGGTGGGAGGATGGATATGATGGTTGCAGGATGGATGTGATGGTTGGAGGATGGATGTGATGGTTGCAGGATGGATGTGATGGTTGGAGGATGGATGTGATGGTTGGAGGATGGATGTGATGGTGGCAGGACGGATGTGATGGTTGGAGGATGGCAAGGCTGTTGTTGGATGTGATAGCTGGAGGATGCACACGATGGTTGCAGGATGGATATTATGGTTGGAGGAAGCATGTGATGGTTGGAGAATGCAAGTGATGGTTGGAGGGTGCATGTAATGGTTGCAGGATGGATGTGATGTTTGGAGAATGGATGTGATGGTTGCAGGATGGATGTGACGGTTGGAGGTTGGATGTGATAGTTGGAGGTTGGATGTGATGGTTGGAGGATGTCTGTGATGGTTGCAGGAGGGTGCATGTAATGGTTGCGGGATGGATGTGATGTTTGGAGGATAGCTGTGATGGTTGGAGGACAGCTGTGATGGTTGGAGGATGCCCATGATAGTTGGAGGATGTGCATGATGTTTACAGAACACACACAATGGTTGCAGGACACATGATTGTTGCAGGATGGATGTGATGGTTGGAGAATGGATGTGATGATTCCAGGATGGATGTGATGACTGCAGAATGTATGTGATGGTTGGAGCATGGTTGTGATGGTTGGAGGATGCCCATGATGGTTGGAGGATGTGCATGATGTTTGCAGAGCGCACACAAGGGTTGCAGGACACACAATTGTTGCAGGATGGATGTGATGGTTGGAAGGCGCATGTGATGGTTGCAGGATGGATGAGATGGTTGGAGGATGGATGTGAAGGTTGCAGGATGCACACAATTGCTGGAAGACACAGTGGCAGGATGCACATGATGGTTGGAGGATGGATGTGATGGTTGCAGGATGCACATGATGGTTGGATGGTCCATGTGATGTTTGCACGATGCCCATGATGGTTGCAGGACACATGGTTGCAGGATGGATGTGATGGTTGCAGGATGCACGTGATGGTTGGATGGTCCATGTGATGGTTGAAGGGTGCATGTGATGGTTGGAGGATGGATGTGATGGTTGCAGGATGCACACAATTGCTGGAAGACACAGTGGCAGGATGCACACAATGGTTGCAGGACACGTGTGATGGTTGCAGGATGCACATGATAGTTGGATGGTCCATGTGATGGTTGAAGGGTGCATGTGATGGTTGCAGGATGGATGTGATGGTCACAGGATGCACATGATGGTTGCAGGATGCACACAATGGTTGCAGGACACGTGTGATGGTTGCAGGATGGATGCGATTGATGAGGAATGCAGGTGATGGATGGAGCGTGAACGTGAGGGTTGGAACGTGTGTGTAATGGCTGGAGAACACTCATGGTGAGTGGAGAACTTGTAATGGATGGAGCACGCACGTGATGGCTGGAGGACACACGGGACAGGTGGAACACAGGTGGAACACAGGTGATGGTTGGAGTATGCACAACATGGACCTGGCATGTGATAGTTGGTCCACCTGCTCCAGGCCTCTCACCCCACCCTCTCGGTGGTCACTGAGCAGAGTGCCAGCAGCTGGGCGGCAGAAAAACACCATGATCCCACCTGTGGGCCTGAGGAGATGCCACCTGGGACCCATGGGCCATCAGGGCAGGGGCCAGCCTGATTGCCAGGAAGGCATGGGGGGTCCTTGGCCATGCTGCAGGATGGGTGGGCATCCATGCCATGGTGGGTGTCCCCAGGCCATGGTGGATGTCCATGCCCTGGTGGTGTCCGTGCCCTGGTGGGTGACAAGGCCATGATGATTGTAAATGGTGGGTGTCCATGCTGTGGTGGGTGTCCAGGCCATGGTGGGTGTCCCCAGGCCATGTGCATGGTGGATATCCATGCTACGGTGGGTGTCCATGCTGTGGTTTGAAGAGATTTTTCCATGGTTGTCTATGCTGTGGTGGGTGTCCATGTTGGGTGTCCATGCTGTGGTTTGAAGAGGTTTTTCCATGGGTATCCATGCTGTGGTTGGTGTCCATGCCATGGAGGGTGTCCATTCTGTGGTTTGAAGAGATTTTTCCATGGTTGTCTATGCTGTGGTGGGTGTCCATGGTGGGTGTCCATGCTGTGGTTTGAAGAGGTTTTTCCATGGTTGTCCATGCTGTGGTGGGTGTCCATGGTGGGTGTCCATGCTGTGGTTGGTGTCCATGCCATGGTGGGTGTCCATTCTGTGGTTTGAAGAGATTTTTCCATGGTTGTCTATGCTGTGGTGGGTGTCCATGGTGGGTGTCCATGCTGTGGTTGGTGTCCATGCCATGGTGGGTGTCCATGCTGTGGTTTGAAGTGGTTTTTCCATGGGTGTCCATGCCATGGTGGGTCTCCATGCCATAGCCTCTCCTGCATGCAGCTCTGTCCCTGCTATTTCTATGACCTAAAAGCTCTGGCTGATGCTGAGGATGGTGTCAAAGGTTTCACTGAGGGTGCTGGTGACCCCAATCATTTCTGTAGGATTTCCACTTCTGGAAGGCCATCAGGAAATTCCTTTTGCTGTGGTTGGCATGGTCACCACCCAGAGGAGGTGGTGTGGGTGGGATATGCCAGCTTGTTGGGCTTGTTGGTCGCCCTGTGGTGGGAGGCTGGAGGCCAACTCACACCTTTGCCTCCCCAGCACAAAGTGAGGGCTCTCTGTGGTGTCCTTGCCCCTGTAGGAATGAGGTGTGTGGGAATTCACAAGTTTGCAGCCCTAGCTCTGAACGTGGCTGGTCAGAACTGGTTTTTCCTCCCCAGAAATGCTGCTCTACATCCTGGGCTCACCAGGGGCATCTCAGTGGGTTGGAACAGCTGTGCCAGGTCCTGAGGGAGCACCAGTGCAGGGCAGGATGTGTTTTGGACCTCCTTTGATTCTCAAACTCCCTCAGCAAGGGCAAGGCTCCCTGCTCAGCCCTCCAGATTTCTCCAACGTGGCAAATCTCCTGGAAGTAGCTCCCAGACCACGTTAATCCCCTTAATCCTTCCTGCAGCCCTTCCCTGCTGGTGCTCAGGCACTGAAAGGCTCCTGACACATCTCTCAAGTGCTGCAGCTGCCTGAAGAGGGATCCCAGCTCCTCAGAGTCAGGGGACCAGCCCTGCCTCCCTTTTGTGCCTCTGCTTTCCACACCTCCTGCTGCAAAGCCTTGGGCACTTGTGGGTCTGAGTGAGGGACAGGGAGAGCTTCCTGACTGCTCCCAAACCTGCCACACACACTTGGGGGCTGGATTTCCAGCCTTGCAGCAAGGAATTCTCCCTCTGCACTCAAGGTTTTTGCAAAAGATTTGTCTCCCTCCTCTCCCCAGCCACAACCATCAAATATGTGCTTCCCCCTGCCCTGAGGAGCAATTCAGTGACACAGGGAGGGCTTGCAGACTCTGCCTTGGGGACCCCATGAGTGCTTTTCCCTCCCTTTTCTTCTGTGCTTCTCCACTTTGTGTCTCCTAAAGTGCCTCATGTGGTTTCTCTCTGACCTTCAGCTCATCTTTAAGGGGAGAAGAGCAATCCTTGGGCTCACTGCATGGAACCATGGAATGGCGTGGGTTGGAAGGTGCCTTAAAACTCATCTCATTCTTCCACTGTCCCAACCAAGCCTTGGATACTTCCAGAGGTGGCACAGCCTTCTCTGGGCAACCTGTGCCAGGGCCTCACCACCCTCATTGTTAAAGCTCCTTCCTTAGATCAAATATTAAGGTCTTGAATACAAATATAAAATTCTTGTGATATGTGGGAGGCTGTTCCATGCTCAGCTGTCCTGAATAAAAGCCTGAGTGGACTCAGGAGTGCTCCCAGGCCTGCACACACACACACAGAGCTCCTGAGCTGTATTTATCCTCCAAAGTGACAGTTTTCTATTAGAGAGCTGCAGCCCAGCACGGTGATTATAATTGTCACTAATTTCTCTCTTTAGCAATCAGGTTTGTACCTTGACACTGTGGCATAAAACGAGGCAGAATCCCCCCATTCCAGGCTGGCTTTTGAAATGTTTGTATCCCCCTGATTTCCTTCAGGGGAGCTGCTGCTGATGCCAAATTTTGGTTGATGGTGGGAGAGGGATAATATTAATAAAAATATGGGCAGGGAGTGGGAATGCCTCATTCAAACCCCTTCTTTTCACAGTAAAACCACTTAATGAGTGCAAATGGATGGGATGGGATGGGATGGGATGGGATGGGATTGATGGGATGGGATTGATGGGATGGGATTGATGGGATGAGATGGGATGGGATGGGATGGGATTGATGGGATGGGATGGGATGGGATGGGATCAATGGGATCGGATGGGATGGGATTGATGGGATTGATGGGATTTATGGGATGGGATGGGATGGGACGGGATGGGATGGGATGGGATGGCAGGAGGGCAAGGTGGGATGAGTGAAAAGTGACTGAGAAGCTCATGAGGGTTCAGAAAGGGGGGTGAGATGAGCTTTTGCATTGCTCCTGCATTTCTATCAGAGTCGCCAGAGGAGAATTTGGCCTATTTATTTATTTATTTATTTATTTATTTATCTATTTATTTATTTGTTATTTAGCTTAAGCCTCTGAAGAGAGTGCTGCAGAGATTCCCAGGAGGTATTGGCTGGCAGAGCTCCCATGATACCCTCCAAAATATCCCACCCCCCAAAAACCAGAAATAACTCAGTAAAACAAAGCAACGGATTGTTCAGCCAACTAAAATTACCAGCATGTCAAATAAAATATGTACAGCATTAAAATAAAATTTGCATTGCAATAATGCTTTATTAAGCACATTAGGAGATTAAAAGAATCAACCCATTTGTTCCCATTCACGTTGCGTCAGGATTTGCATTTCTTTTTTTCCCCCACCTCCAGCTCGCCCCTCTCCCCTCCGCTTGTTTGGGAGTGATTTTCTCAACGAGCCCTGCAAAGCTCTGCCCCAAAGAAGGTGTGTGTGGATATGCCGAGGGGTTTTTAAATCAAAGCACTTGACTTGGTGCTGTTTGTCTGCGTGAGTGTGCGGCAGAGGAGGGGTGGGATGGAGAAGAAAAGGTTTGTCTGCTTCCATTGCGGCTAAAATGGTTAATTAAGACAATAGAGGCTCTCTAACAATCGGGGCCGGGGCTGTGAATGCTTGTCTAGACTCTATAGTTCAGCTGCAACTTCTCTGTCGGAATTTTAACTTGGCCCGGCTCGTTTCCCCTCCCCTCTTTCCCCGCCTCTCAGCTCATGCCCATAAGTTCTCTTTTCTCTTTTGTTTGTTTTTTTCTTTTTTTTTTTTCTTTTTTTTTTTTTTTTTTTTTGTCCTTAATCAATCTTTTGAGAGCTCGGGGCCGGATTGACAGCTCTGCCTGTCTGAGGGTTTGTGTTTGCCACGGCTCTGCCTTCCCAGCACCGGAGGAGTCATTGTTAGCAGGGTGCTCCGTGTGCTCTGTGCCCGCCTGGGCTGAGCTCCTGGGGCTCCCTGGAGCACCCCAAAACCCTGGGAGCGATTTTATCTTTATTGCTGCAAGCCTTGGAAAGGGCTGGGGAGGAACTGGGGGGACACCAGGGCTCAGAGTTCTGGGGTGCTGGCACACAGGGTGGCATTTCTCTGGCTCCTGCAGGCCAGGGTGCTCTGAGCTGGGGCTGATCCTTCCCTGGGTGGGGCTGGGTGAGGCCAAAAGCTGCCACTGGTTGTGCTGGGTGAGGTGTGCCAGGTGGGTGAGGACAAGAAATGCCACTGGTTCTGTCGGGCAAGGTGTGACAGGTGAGGGAGACCAAAATCTGCCTCTGGTTCTGCTGGGCAAGGTGGGTAAAGCCAAAATCTGCCACTGGTTGTGCTGGGCAAGGTGTGCCAAGTGGATTAAGCAAAAAAATGCCACTGGTTCTTCTGGGCAAGGTGGGTAAAGCCAAAATCTGCCCCTCGTTCTGCCGGGCAAGATGTGCCAAGTGGGTGAAGCAAAAAAATGCCCCTGGTTCTGCTGGGTGAGGTGGGTGAGGCTAAAAACTGACACTGGTTCTTCTGGGCAAGGTGGGTAAAGCCAAAATCTCTCCCTCGTTCTGTTGGGCAAGGTGTGCCAGGTGGGTAAAGCCCAAATCTGCCTCTGGTTCTGCTGGGCAAGGTGTGCCAGGTGAGGGAGACCAAAATCTGCCACTGGTTCTGCTGAGCAAGATGTGCCAGGTGGGTGAAGCAAAAAAACGCCATTGGATCTGCTGGGCAAGGTGTTCCAGGTGGGTGACACCAAAATCTGGCCCTGGTTGTGCTGGGCAAGGTGGATGAAGCCAAAATCTGCCACTGGTTGTGCTGGGCAAGGTGGATGAAGCCAAAATCTGCCACTGGTTGTGCTGGGCAAGGTGGATGAAGCCAAAATCTGCCACTGGTTGTGCTGGGCAAGGCGAATGAAGCCAAAATCTGCCACTGGTTGTGCTGGGCAAAGTGTGCCAGGTGGGTGAGGACAAAATCTGCCCCTGGTTCTGCTGGGCAAGGTGTGCCAAGTGGGTGAAGCAAAAAAATGCCACTGATTCTTCAGGGCAAGGTGGGTGAGGCTAAAATCTGCCACTGGTTCTGCTGGGCAAGGTGTGCCAGGTGAGTGAGGCCAAAATCTGCCCCTGGTTGTACTGGGCAAGGTGGGTGAGGCCAAAATCTGCCCCTGGTTGTACTGGGCAAGGTGGGTGAGGCCAAAATCTGCCCCTGGTTGTGCTGGGCAAGTTGTGCCCTGCCAAAGTCACCTGGCTGCCCTTCCCCTGGGGCTTGTGGGCATTGCAAGGAGCTGTTTTGGCCCCAGTAAACACCAGGTGCCCCCAGGCAGGGTCACAGCTTCCCCTTGGGCTCCTAAACCAGATCTGACAGACCCCCAGGCTGTGAGGAGGGGCAATGTGAGGAGGGACAGGTGAGGAGAGACCTCAAGTGACACCTGGATTTTCTGCTGTCTTTGGGAATTGCACCAAAATGATCCTAAAACACTAAATAAAGGGCAGCTTGCAGCAGAGGGATCTGGTGCACTGTTTGCAGCCTATAAAACTGAGATCAGCCTAAACCTTGGTCCCTAGGGCAGGAGAGGGGTGGCTGTGGGCTGGAGCAGCTCCCCCAAAACCCAGGGATGCTCCCCAAAGCTGAGATGTTGGGGTCTCACAGCGTCCCCCGTCCACCCCATCAGGATTTCTCTATTTTACCACACTTGGGGCCTCAAACCTCTCTTTTCTCCAGCCCAGGGAGAGGCTGCCTGGTGTCTAGGTGGCTTTAAAGGCAGCCTGAAGTGGCTGCACTCAGATAATGGATGCACAGCGGGAGGGAACCTCTCTGGAGGAGGACTCGGGGATGCAGCCACACGCTGAAATATGGACGAGATTATTCCAAGTGCATACATGCAAATGAGGCCCGTCTGCAGACAGGAGAGACAAAAGGTCATTAGCTTCCCATGTAGAACCCTTCGTGCAGGGCCTAATTTACTGTCTTCCTCACTCTTTTCTACGGATCTTGCATTTTTTAGGCTTAAAGCTGCTGATGTTTTGGCAGGTTTGATGGGTGTCGAGCAGCTCGGGGTTTATTGGATGTTGTGGTGTGGGAGGGAACACAGGAGTTCAGCTTTTCCTCAAAAGCTGCTGCCACACTGCAGCTTGCCTCCTCAATTCTCCTGGCACATGAGACTCCCCAGCTTTCCCCCCAAAATCACAAATTTCTGCCTGCCCAGGAGCTGCTGGGGAATTTTTGATCCCCTGGATGATGCTTGATTTTTCAGTAGAAGCTGGAGTTGAATGCAGGAGTTCAGCTTTTCCACACCCCAGCTTGCCTCCTGAATTGAGGTGCACTTCTGGCACATAAGATTCCCCAGGTTCACAAATTTCTGCCTGCCCAGGAGCTTGTAACAGCTCTTGGGGAATTTTTGATCCCCTGGATGATTTTCCAGTGGAAGCTGGAGCTGAACACAGGAGTTCAGCTTTTCCTCAAAAGCTGCTGCCACACTCCTGGCAGATGAGATCCCCCAGATTTTCCCCCCAAAATCACAAATATCTGCCTGCCCAAAAGCTTGCCAGCAGCTTTTGGGGAATTTTTGATCCCCTGGATGATTTTCCAGTGGAAGCTGGAGTTGAACGCAGGAGTTCAGCTTTTCCTCAAAAGCTGCTGCCACACTGCAGCTTGCCTTCTCAATTCTCCTGGCACATGAGATTTCCCAGGTTTTCCCCCCAAAATCACAAATTTCTGCCTGCCCAGGAGCTTGCTAGCAGCTCTTGGGGAATTTTTGATCCCCTGGATGATTTTCCAGTGGAAGCTGGAGTTGAACGCAGGAGTTCAGCTTTTCCTCAAAAGCTGCTGCCACACTCCTGGCAGATGAGATCCCCCAGATTTTCCCCCCAAAATCACAAATATCTGCCTGCCCAAAAGCTTGCCAGCAGCTTTTGGGGAATTTTTGATCCCCTGGATGATTTTCCAGTGGAAGCTGGAGTTGAACGCAGGAGTTCAGCTTTTCCTCAAAAGCTGCTGCCACACTGCAGCTTGCCTTCTCAATTCTCCTGGCACATGAGATTTCCCAGGTTTTCCCCCCAAAATCACAAATTTCTGCCTGCCCAGGAGCTTGCTAGCAGCTCTTGGGGAATTTTTGATCCCCTGGATGATTTTCCAGTGGAAGCTGGAGTTGAACACAGGAGTTCAGCTTTTCCTCAAAAGCTGCTGCCACACTCCTGGCAGATGAGATTCCCCAGGTTTTCCCCCCAAAATCACAAATTTCTGCCTGCCCAGCAGCTTGTAACAGCTCTTGGGGAATTTTTGATCCCCTGGATGATGCTTGATTTTTCAGTTGAAGCTGGAGTTCAGTGCAGGAATTCAGCTTTTCCACACCCCAGCTTGCCTCCTGAATTGAGGTGCACTCCTCTTGGCACATGAGATTCCTCAGGTTCCCCCCAAAATCACAAATTTCTGCCTGCCCAGGAGCTTGTAACAGCTCTTGGGGAATTTTTGATGCCCTGGATGATGCTTGGAGCTGCTGGAGGGGAATTGTGTGGCCATTCCTGTGGAGCTGCTCATGGCTGTTGGATGTGGAGGAGCTGAAAAGTATTTTAATAAATACATTGATTTTTAAAAAATACATTGATTTTTAATACATTGATTAAAGAAATTATTTTAATTATTACATTGATTTTTAATAAATAAATCGATTAAATAAATGATTTTAACAAATAAATTGATTAAATAAATTATATTAATAAATACATTTATTTTTAATAAATGAATTTATTTTAAATAAATTATTTTTAAAAAATCCTTAAACATTTTATTCTGCCACTCTGCCCACCTACCCAGGTGCTGTGGCAGTGGTGGCAGGGGTTGGGGTGAGCTGGGGATGGGTGCAGGCAGGGCTATTTTATATAAACCATTAAAATAAGCATCCTTAAAGATTGAATTCTGCCACTCTGCCCACCTGAAGGTGCCATGGGCAGGTGGCAGTGGTGGCAGGGGTTGAGGATGGGTACAGGCAGGGATATTTAAAATAAATTATTAAAGTAAACATCCTTAAACATTGAATTCTGCCACTCTGCCCACCTGAATGTGCCATGGGCAGGTGGCAGGATTGGAGATGGGTACAGGCAGGGCAGGGCAGGTCTATTTAAGATAAATTATTGAAATAAACATCCTTAAACATTTCACTCTGCCCACCTGAAGGTGCTGTGGGCAGGTGGCAGAGGTTGGGCTGAGGTGGGCATGGGTACAGGCAGGGCAGGGTTATTTTAAATAGAGGATTAAAATAAACATTCTTAAACATTTCATTCTGCCACTCTGCCCACCTGAAAGTGCCATGGGCAGGTGCCAGCGGTGGCAGGGGTTGAGGATGGGTACAGGCAGGGATATTTTAAATAAATTATTAATATAAACATCCTTAAACATTTCACTCTGCCCACCTGAAGGTGCTGTGGGCAGGTGGCAGCGGTGGCAGGGGTTGAGGATGGGTACAGGCAGGGCTATTTTAAATAAATTATTAAAATAAACATCCTTAAACGTTTCATTCTGCCCACCTGAAGGTGCCATGTGCTGGTGGCAGCGGTGGCAGGGGTTGAGGATGGGTACAGGCAGGGATATTTAAAATAAATTATTAAAGTAAACATCCTTAAACGCTTCATTCTGCCCACCTGAAGGTGCCATGGGCAGGTGCCAGCGGTGGCAGGGTTGGAGATGGGCATGGGCAGGGCAGGGCAGGGTGGTTTGCCTGGCACGGGGGTGACGCTGCTGCAGTTGGGGGACCCTGGGGCCACCCCGGGGTGCAGGAGCAGAGCTGCTGCCGCTGTCAGCCCTGCCTCCCCCGGGCAGGCCAGGGATTGAGAGTTTATTCACGCACTAATCAAAGTGACATGATGGTCGTGGCAGACTAAAGCCATTCACTCCCCGAGCTGGCGGGGTCGGGAGGTCGCCCAAGTTCACAAGAATGGAGCTTTTGTGATGCAGATGGGCCCAGAGCGGCCAGACGAGCGTGGCAGGGTCCCCCCACGGTGACAGGGGACCCGGGTTCTCCTGGGGCTGTCACCCCAGAGAGGCACAGAAAGCTCTAGAAAAAGTTCAGACAGTGATGGCCACAAGACAGCCCAACTGATGTTGGCCTGAGCTGCCGTTCAAATTTATCATCTCAGGTGAGTTGCCAGCAAAAACAAACACCTAAAAAGGAAACACCAATAAAAAGGGCACTTTGGGGTTTCCTTTCCAGCATCCCTGTCAGCTCGGTGCAGGCAATTCCTGCTGGGATCTGTGTGGGGTGATGTGGGAGCTTTTTCCTCCTTGAGACCCAAGGATGTCTGTGGGGACCAACAAATTTATCATCTCAGGTGAGTTGCCAGAAAAAACAAACACCTAAAAAGGAAACACCTAAAAAGGGACAAGACCAAAGGGATCCTCTCTTGATCATAGAGTGGGTTTTCCTCAGTCACCAAAGGTCCAAGAGCTGGTAGCAGAACTGATCTGGAAAGCCAGGACCCAGATCAGAGAGCTGGCAGGATGTGATTTGAGTGCACTCACATTCCAATAGAGTTGAAATAGGGCTCAGAAAGCTCTAGAAAAAGTTCAGATGGCGATGTCCACAAGACAGACCAACTGATGTCGGCCTGAGCTGCCGTTCAAATTTATCATCTCAGGTGAGTTGCCAGAAAAAACAAACACCTGAAAAGGAAACATCTAAAAAGGGTCAAGACCAGAGGGACCCTATCTTGATCATAGAGTGGGTTTTCCTCAGTCACCAAAGGTCCAAGAGAATGACAAAGCCCCAAGAGCTGATAGAACTGATTTGGAAAGCCAGGACCCAGATCAGGGAGCTGGCAGGATGTGATTTGAGTGCATTCACATTCCAATCGAGTTAAAATTGGGCCAAATTACTAAGAAAATGTTGAAACATTTGCTTCAGGAAGATGAGGCGTTGCAGTTTGCTCTGGATTCCTGCTCAGGACAAATTTCTATCCATTGGCCTGCCCACAAGCATTTTGAACAAGAAGTTCAATTTACTCTGAAATTGTGGACCCTGAGGGTTCATGGGTGGGGGCTGCAGGTGTGGGCACAAGGGGGGTGAGGTGACAAACATTTGGGGCACAGCTGGCCATGGGATGGGACATTGGGCACCCCCTGCCCACGGGTGGGTCTGTGGGCTTTGGGGCTTTCTTTCCAGCACTGGTGTCAGCTCCAATTCCTGCTGGGATCTGTGTGGGGTGATGTGGGACCTCCTTTCACCTTGAGACCCCCAGGGTGTGTGTGGGGACCAACAGAGCTGTGAGAGGCCAGAAACCCTTTGTGATCCTGAGGAGCCAGGCCTGGAAGGGGAGATCATGCCCCATTCCAGCCTCCCCATCCTGAGGATTTAATTTTGTTGGATAATTCCTCCCAAGGCTTCCCATTCCAGCAAAAAGGAATCAGTTTTGCTCCAATTGGTTGGCTTTTGTTTTTAGGCAGAGCAGTGCTCAACCCTAAACTGACACAGAGATGCTTCTGTGCAGGAGGGATGAGGACAGAGCAGAAATTGCCTTCCTGCATCAACCTTTGAGCATCCCCTGCCTCCCCTCCCTCTGCCTCCTGCACAGCCTGTGCAGGCCCATTTGAGAGCTTTACAGATGTGATGACGATTTTAGCACCTCTAAAGCTAAGCAAACCCCCCAACCCAATTTTTATAATTGGCTCTTGACCAAAATGAGAGTTTCTTTGAGGGTGTTTCGAACAAAGCACGCTGATGGAAGGGGCACCCCGAGCCACAAAAGGCCTTGGCTTTGATCCTTTCTGCTTTTATTGGCAGTGGAGGTAAAATAAATGGTTTAAAAATTAAATTGGTGGGAGGGTTTTTTTTTTTTAAATTTAAGCAATGCTTTCATGGCAGATTTGAGGCAGGGACTGTGCTCAGGCACCTCTGTGGGTGAAGCAATGAGGAGTGAGGTCAGTTTAGGGTTGAGCACTGCTCTGCCTAAAAACAAAGGCCAATCAATTGGAGCAAAACTGATCCCTTTTTGCTGGAATGGAAAGCCTTGGGAGGAATTATCCAACAAAATTAAATCCTCAGGGTGGGGAGGGGTGGGGTGGAATTGGACACAAAAACCCTGGAGGAGAATTTGTTAAAACACACATGAGCAAACTCTGCAAGAAACAGGGAAGTTTTCCCTTTTTGGAGGTGAAAACTGAGGTTATAACCCCAAAGTGCTGGGTTTGGACTGGCACAGTTGGACTTGGTGTGACCATGGAAGGTCCTGGGGCTCAGCAGGGCTGGGCTGTGGTGGAGCAGGGCAGGCTGGAGGTCTCCCATGGATTGCAGAATCTCTGCTGGCCTCCCTGATAGAGAGATCCAGACAGTGGCAGGGCATGAAATCTGCTTGAATTGGGGACTCCCAGCTCGTGCTGAAATGACTAAATTACCTCTGAAATGACTGAATTACCCCTGGGCTGCCCAGGGTGGGCAAAGCTGCTCAGAGGGACTTTGGAGACAAGGCCTGGTCCGTGTTGAAGGGATGAGCTCGCTCAGCAGTTGGGAAAATTGAGTTTATTCCTCTTCAAATCATGCCTCAAGTATGATTTAATCTCTATTTGAGGTGTGTTCTGTGGCATTTTTGCTGCTGGTCAGGCTGGAAATTCCCTGTTCAGCCTGGTTCTGTGAGGACAGGGATGTGTGTGCCCAGATATGTCATAAAGACATACAGGCAGGGGCAGGGCATGAAATCTGCTTGAATTGGTGACTCCCAGCTCGTGCTGAAATGCTTAAATTATCTCTAAACTGACTAAATTACCTCTGAACTGACTAAATTACCCCTGGGTTGCTCAGGGTGGGCAAAGCTGCTCTGCCCAGCTCAGGGGGCTTTGTGCCACGGCCTTGTCCCTTTTGAGGGGGTGAGCTCACTCAGTAATTCGGGAAAATTGAGTTTATTCCTCTTCAAATCATGCCTCAAGTATGATTTAATCTCTATTTGAGGTGTGTTCTGTGGCATTTTTGCTGCTGGTCAAGCTGGAAATTCCCTGTTGAGCCTGGTTCTGTGAGGACAGGGATGTGTGTGCCCAGATTTGTCTCTGCTTCCCAAAAAACCCTTTTGGGACCCCTTGGCACATCCCTCTCTATCCAGCAGCACTGGGAGGAATGAGGGAGAAGGGCAGGCTGGGGGAGTAGGGAAGGATTTACTCCCACATTTTCTCAGATCTGCTTTTTGAAATTATTCTGAAGAACTTTTTGGTGCTTCCTTGGTGCCGTTTGGGAGATGCAGTGCCAGGAGATGCAGTGCTGATGGGGTGAAATGTTCCTTGCCAGGGTTGTGCCATGCCTGGGGAGGGGGGATGGCACTGCCAACACCAAATGAACCCCACAGGGACCATCCCCTGGGCAGAGCAAACGAAGGAGAGGCACAAAGGGTTGGGATTTCCTTTTTTCTCCTGGTGGAACACAATGTGATGGACTCAGCACCACCCTCCAATGCACTTCCAGCTGATCGGGGGTTTCTATGGCAGCAGGGAGAGCCAGGAGAGCCCTGAAAGGCTGTTTGAGCAGAGCTGTGCCAGTGGCATTGGAGGCACTGGTGCCATTGTGTGTGCAGAGCTGTGCCAGGGGTATGGGGGGCACCGGTGCCATTGTGTGTGCAGGGCTGTGCCAGGGGCATTGGTGGTACCTCTGGCTGTGCCAGCGGCATTGGAGGCACTGGTGCCATTGTGTGTGCAGAGCTGTGCCAGGGGCATTGGTGGGGCCATGGTTTGTGCAGAGCTGTGCCAGGGGCATTGGTGGGGCCATTGTGTGTGCAGAGCTGTGCCAAAGGGCACCGGTGCCATTGTGTGTGCAGAGCTGTGCCAGGGGCATTGGTGGGGCCATTGTGTGTGCAGAGCTGTGCCAAAGGGCACCGGTGCCATTGTGTGTGCAGAGCTGTGCCAGGGGCATTGGTGGGGCCATGGTTTGTGCAGAGTTCTGCCAATGGCACTCGGGGCATTGGTGGTCCCATTGTGTGTGCAGAGCTGTGCCAGGGGCATTGGTGGTGCCACTGTGTGTGCAAAGCTGTGCCAGGGGCACTGGGGACACTCTAGGACACAAAACAGAAAGATGCAGACGCTGGATTTTCCAAGGCAAAAAGGAGAAGTTTAATTCTGACTCCAACATTTATAGATTTCCAAAAGCGACAGTGGGTTGGAGGGTGACAGTGCCACCCCTCCAATGACACTGGACAATCCAACAGTCCATCAAATTTCTCCTCCTCCATAAAAGAATGCAAAACAATGAGTTATTTACAGAAAGTGCGTGAGAAAGTTCCTCACAAGAATATAAACATCAGAAGGCTTGGAAAATCTTCAAAAATCAAGGTGACTGCACCTCAATTCTCCTTCAAGGGAGCAGCTGGAGCTGCCCTGCCCAGCTGTGCCTCTCCAGCAGCAGCTGCAGGTTGAGTTGCTGCTCCACCTCATCCCGGAGAACTTTGCTTTTCTCCAACTCTTCCTATTCCATCAGCAGTGCCTGGGCTGGAGCTTTGGAGCTGGAGCTCCCCAGGGTAGCCAGAGACAGGAGCTGCTCTTGGGGGGAGTCCTGGACTGGTTTTGGGGGGTTCAGGGCTGTTCCTGTTGAAGGGAAGAGTTTGGGTGAGCCCTGGGCTGGTTTGGGGTGTGGTTCAGGCTGTTCCCACCCAAGGGAAGAGGTTTGGGTGAGCTCTGGATGGGTTTTGGGGGGTGGCTCAGGCTGCTCTCACTCAAGGGAGGGATTTTGGGGCTCCCTGGGCTGGTTTTGGGGGATGTTCAGGCTGTTCCCACCCAAAGGAGAGGTTTGGTGCACCCCCCACACATTTAATCTGCTGCTGCTCCCCTTGATCAACCACAAGTGGTTCCAGATGGGCCCTTCCCCCATCCCAGGGGACTCCTCATGCTCCTCCTCACCAAAAGCTCCCTCTCCCTTACCAAAAAAATGGTCACCAGTGGTCACCTTCTGCTTTCCCGTGGGCATTTCCATCCCTTATCTCTTGTTGTTGTTGAGAAAACATTTGGAATGAGATTTTTCCTGAATCCTGTAGATTCAGGGCTGATCTCATGAAGGCAGCCAAAAGGGGAAGAGAATGTTTTAAATTCATTGGCAACACTTCGGTTTTTCTTCCCTTCTCCTTCCCCCCTTTCTTCTACTTCTGAGGGAAAACAAGAGATGAAACTTCAATGTTTTTCTCAGAGTGAAATTGCAAAGTAAATTACTTTAGACTCTATAATGTGAAATATTAAAATGAAAAGTGATTTTTTTTCAACAAGCTCAGTGTTCCTTCTTGAAAAGCCCAAAGCAAAATGTGTTGATCTCGTTTCAGTGCTTCTCCCCTCACAATTCCTCTTTCCAAACGAGCTCTTTGTAGGAACTGACTGTGTTTAGGCATGACATCTTGCTTTTGATGAATTGTCATTTTCCATCAGAAAAATGCCCAGCCAGCTCCACCCACTAATGGTGATATCCCCAACAGCCTCAGTGCACAACTGCAGAGGGGAGCTCATCAGGATTAAAAGATTGCTGCCATCCCTGCACCAGTCCAGAGTTGGATCTCCAAAATCCAAAATTGTAGAGCCTAAATGAGAGATGTGGGACTCCAGGCAGCTCTCCAAAATGCAATTTATTGTATCCAAGAATCATAGCAGTCCAAGGGTTGTGGGTGACAGAGCTGTGCCTACAACTGTGAGCTCCAGAAGACCCATGTCCCTCATTCAGGCTCTTACTGATGGTGCCCCATGTTGGGTGCCACTGTAAGAGCTGAAATGAGGGATGTGGGACTCCAGGCAGCTCTCCAAAATGCAGTTTATTGTACACAAAATGCAGTTTATTGTACACAAAATGCAGTTTATTGTATCCAAGAATCACAGCAGTCAAGGTCATGGGTAACAGAGCTGTGCCTACAGCTGTCAGCTTCAGCTGCAGGCAGGCCTGGAATCCTGCATCCCTTATTCAGGCTCTTACTAATGGCACCCCACATTGGGCACCACAGCAGGAGCCTAAATGAGAGATGTGGGACTCCAGGCAGCTCCCCAAAATGCAGTTTATTGTATCCAGGGTGTTACAGAAGTCCAGAGTTGTGGGTGACAGAGCCTGTGCCTACAACTGTGAGCTCCAGAAGACCCGTGTCCCTCATTCAGGCTCTTACTGATGGTGCCCCACGTTGGGTGCCACTTTAAGAGCTGAAATGAGAGATGTGGGACTCCAGGCAGCTCTCCAAAATGCAGTTTATTAGATGCAAGGGTTACAGCAGTCCAGGATCATGGGTGACAGCCTGTGCCTACAGCTGTCAGCTCCAGCTGCAGGCAGGCCTGGAGACCTGCATCCCTCATTTGGGCTCTTAGGAATAGTGCCGCACGTTGGGCGCCACCATAAGAGCCGAACTGAGAGAATGTGGGACTCCAGGGCCTCTTCAAAATGCAGTTTATTGTATCCAATACATCACAGCAGTCCAGGGTCATGGGTGACAGAGCTGTGCCTACAGCTGTCAGCTCCAGCTGCACGTAGACCTGGAGACCCTTTGGTTTTGGTTACAGTGCATTATTAACTTTTCTTTTGGTTACATTGCATTATAAACTTTTCTTTTTCTTACAATGCACTATATACTTTTCTTTGCTGAGCATCTTCATACAGTAGAACCAATCTATACCTTAACTTTTGTCTATAGCCTATCATAACTACTGTAATTACCATATTCATGTTACTGCTCTCCAATCACCAAAAGTCAGTACATTACAGTTTAAGCTAGAAGTTGGTTTTCAGTTTTCTTGCAGGGGAAAATTCTGAGACCTTTCTTCTACTTGCAACTTTGCTGACTTGTTTGCCTGTGCCATCTTTCTGCTTGGTAAAAACATCTCCTTGTTTGGGGTGGGTTTATCTTTTATTCTAAGCCATAAAACCCCCTTCTAACTAACATGAAATACCCTTTGTCTCCTTGGTTATCCAGTAAAATTGGCTCAGTAATTCTTTTCTTCTATATCAAAACTTGCTTCCATCTTTATTCCTTCATCAGACTCTACATCTAAAACTCTTTCTGCTAAGCACAAATATCTGTGAGACTTTCTTGTCAGACTTTCATCCTTCCCAACACAAAACAGTGCTGGGGCCATTGCTGGGTGCTGAGGCTTGGCTGGGTTGGGGGTGTTTGTGTCCAAACCCAGATATTTTCACCTCTGAGCACTTCCCCACCCCACTGGAGCAGCCTGGAACACCCAAATCACCCCAGGGTGCAGGAGATGAAGGTTCCCCCCTGCCTCTGTCAGGGTTTGGGGGAGAACTGAGCAGCTCCAGGCTCGGAGAAAGTGATTCCTGAAGGGTTTTGTGGCAACTGAAGTTACCCAGGTGACCAAAGAGCCACCTCCTGGTGTCCCCACTGTGACCTGAGAACCCAGCAGTGCTCCAGGGCTTGGGGTGAAAGGGATGAGGCCATTTCTTGCCTGTCTGGGCACCTGAAGAGTGCAGAGGAGGCTCCTTTTCTGCCCCAGCAGAGATGAGGTGTGTCCTCTGAAAGAGCCCAAACCAAACCTGGGCATGGAGAAGGTAAAATTGTAAATAATTCACCTCCAGAAAGCAAGGAGCAGCTCTCAGGAGGAAGGCCCAGCATTCCTTCAGTTCTTCTTGCCAAATGCTTGGCTCAGTGCAGAAAAAGGATTATTTTTAAAAGCATAATTTTTGGGTTTTTCCCCCAAAAAATCAGATTGGAAGCAGATGGGGTTGGGCCTTCCTGTGCCCCAGTATTTGAGCCCTCTGGCTGACAACAAAAGGGTTTAAAAGTGGGGAGCAGAGCAGGAGTGGTGGCTTTGTGCCATGGAGGAGGTGCTGGCTGTGCTGCGGAGTCCCCCACCCTGCCTGGGGCTGGGGTCCCCCGTGCTGGGACCCCACTTTGGGGCTTAGGATGTGGCACAAATGCCCAGAGCCCCAGGGAGGGCAGGAGGTGGTTCTGGGAGCCTCTGCTGGCCCTGGAACTGGAACTGCAGTGCAGCCCTGCATCCTCAGAGAGGGGAAAATGAGGGGAAACCCCAAATGCTAGGAGAAAGGAAATCCCAAATGCCAGGGGAAAATAAATCCTGAATTCCTGGGGAACAGAAACCCCAAATGCCAGGGGAAAGGAAACCCCAAATTCCAGGGAAAAAGGAAAGAAAGCCCAAATTCCAGGGGAAACGAAACCCCAAATTCCAAGGGGAAGGAAATCCCAAATGCCAGGGGAAAAGAAAAGAATGCCCAAATGCCAGGGGAAAAGAAACCCTAAATTCCAGTGCAAATAAACCCTGAATTACAGGAGAAAAGACATCCCAAATGCCAGGGGAAAAGAAGTACCAAATTCCAGTGGAAAAGGGAAGAACCCCCAAATTCCAGAGGAAAAGAAATCTCAAATGGGAGGAGAAAAGAAATACCAAATTCCAGGGGAAACGAAACCTCAAATGTGAGGAGAAAAGAAACACCCAAATTCCAGAAGAATGAAAACCCTAAATACCAGGAGAAAATAAATCCAAAATTCCAGGAGAAAAGAAACCCCAAACTGCAGGAGAAAGGAAATCCCAAATTCCAGGGGAAAGGAAACGCCAAATTCCAGAGGAAAAGAAAATAAATCCCAAATTCCAGGGTAAAAGAAAAGAAACCCCAAATCCAGAGGAAAATAAACACCAAATTCAGCTCTGGGGCTGCAGGAGGATGCTGGGAGAGCATTTAAAGGGTTAAAATTGCTGATTTCGTGCTGAAAATCTCGGGGAGATTTAAACAGGGGTGGTGTCTGGGTGGGCAGTGGGGACAGTGGGGACAGTTTGGGTCTGTGAGAGGCGCTGCTGGGGCAGGGGCTGCAGATCCTGTCCCTGTCTGTCTGTCTGTCCCTCCCTGTGCCACAGGGCTCTGCCCTGCCTGAGGGATTGTCAGTGAAGACTCAAATACTTCTGAATTTTTAATGTTGGATCGATTTTAAAGTTATTTTCCGACCTAAACTATTCAATAAAATACATTTATTTCCCTTGTTCTGGCTGTGAGGAGGGAGGGCTCTGCTGCACAGGGCAGGTTTGGTGATGTTGGTGGAATTTCTGAAATAAATTTTCCAGGTGAGGCAGTGGATCCCTGCCTTCACCTGCAAAAAAAGTCAGGAAAAAAGTGGCATGGAGGAGAAAGGGGGATGTCAGTTAAATTTTTTTAAAGGAACACAAGAATTCTGTTAAACTTCTGTCAAGAAAAAAACCACAATAGTTTCTTGTATTTAAACTAGAAAAAACCTCCTTGAGTAAACCAGATTTTTTATTTTTGTCATGTAATATCCACATAGTCCTAGATAGCATTTATATAGGATTTTTATAGGATATATATAGCATTTATATAGGATATATATAGCATTATATAGGATATGTCTATAGCATTTATATAGGATATTTATAGGCACAAATATGGGAAAAATACCACCAAAAAAGGAAAAAAAGCTGAAAATATTTTGAATATAACCAATTGCTGTGCAATTCCCTGTGCCCCCTAGGTAAGATAATTTTAAAAAGTAATTTTTAGATATGATGAAGTATTAATAAATCTTCGAGTTAAGCATCAGAGCTGGTTTTGAGGTTTAAAATTGTGGCACAGAGCAGTGATGCTGTGGCACCACAGCCCTTCCACTGTTTTTGCAGCCTGAGCTGCTGCTGCCACAGCTGACCCCTCATAAATATCCTGTTCCAGTGCAAACGAGGAAAAACATTGATTAAGGCAAAAATTCCCCATCTCCCCTAAATGAAAACAAATCCCTTCCCAGCCGTGCTGGAATTTTAAAGGGAATATTTGTCAGTGGCTCAGGGCTGGAGGAGTGGGATGTGGCACTCAGCTGTGAATAAAGTGTTTATTTTCCGTTTATTTTCTGCACGTTAATGGCATTAAAACGCCAGACAAAAGGCTGCGGCAGGTACAGCAGGCCGAGGTGGGGAAGGGATGCAGGGCTGGCACCATCCTGGGCATCGCCCTGCCAGCCAAGGAGCCGGGCACCTCCCGGAGGTGAAATCCCGGAGGTGAAATCCCAAATCCCGCCCCGCAGCCTCCATGCCGGGCTCCTGGAGCAGCCCAGGCGAGAGACAGAGATATAAAAATAGATTTGGAATCTCCTTTTTTTAGGTTGTTTGCGTGTGGGGCTGGCGCGTCCTGCGCCTGCTCCTCTCCTCCCAAACCTGTTCTGGCCGAGCGCTTTGTTCACTGGAACGATCTTATTTAAAGGGAGATGAATTAAAAATAAATAAATAAATAAATAAAAAATCAGCAGCCAGCTGCCCCCATCGACCCCCCCCCCCCAGTAATTGCCATGGCTTTGGCACTGCCTGGCAGCTGCTGCCCTCTTTTCCTGTGCTGTGTGCCAGGGTGTTGGCACTGGGAAATGCTGCTGGGTTTAGTGGGGAGAGAAAGGATCCCCTGGGCATTCAGGGGGTGCCCGTGTCCCTTTCAGGTTGGTGCCCATGTCCCTTTCAGGGTGTGCCCATGTTCCTTTCAGGGTGTGCCCATGTTCCTTTCAGGGTGATTCCTGTGTCCCTTTCAGGGTGTTCCCATGTCCCTTTCAGGGTGTGCCCATGTCCCTTTTAGGGTGTGACTGTGTCCCTTTCAGGGTGTCCCGGTGTCCCTTTCAGGATGTGCCCATGTCCCTTTCAGGATGTGCCCGTGTCCCTTTCAGGATGTGCCCGTGTCCCTTTTAGGGTGTGCCCATGTCCCTTTCAGGGTGTTCCTGTATCCCTTTCAAGGGCGTTCCCGTGTCTCTTTCAGGATGTGCCTGTGTCTCTTGCAGGATGTGCCTGTGTCCCTTTCAGGGTGTTCCCGTGTCCCTTTCAGGGTGTGACCGTGTCCCTTTTAGGGTGTTTCTGTGTCCCTTTCAGGGTGTACCCGTGTCCCTTTCAGGGTGTGCCCGTGTCCCTTTCAGGGTGTGCTGATGTCCCTTTCAGGGTGTCCCTGTATCCCTTTCAGGGTGTGCTGATGTCCCTTTCAGGGTGTCCCTGTATCCCTTTCAGGGTGTGCTGATGTCCCTTTCAGGGTGTTCCTGTATCCCTTTCAAGGGTGTTCCCGTGTCTCTTTCAGGATGTGCCTGTGTCCCTTTCAGGGTGTGTCCGTGTCCCTTTCAGGGTGTGTCCATGTCCCTTTCAGGGTGTGCCCATGTCCCTGTCAAGGGGTGCCCGTGTCCCTGTCAGGGTGTACCCGTGTCCCTTTCAGGGTGTACCCGTGTCCCTTTCAGGATGTGCCTGTGTCCCTTTCAGGGTGTTCCCGTGTCTCTTTCAGGATGTGCCTGTGTCTCTTGCAGGATGTGACTGTGTCCCTTTCAGGGTGTTCCTGTGTCCCTTTCAGGATGTGCCCATGTCCCTTTCAGGGTGTTCCTGTGTCCCTTTCAGTTTTGTGCCCATGTCCCTTTCAGTTTTGTGCCCGTGTCCCTTTCATGGTGTGCCCGTGTCCCTTTCAGGGTGTGTCTGTGTCCCTTTCAGGGTGTGTCTGTGTCCCTTTCATGGGGGTGCCCGTGTCCCTTTCCTGTGGGCAGGGCTGGGAACCAGCTCTGGGCAGGTCAGTGGGGTGGGCAGGGACCAAGGGCCTCCTTCTGCCCTCCTGGCCGTGTGTGCCACCTTTCCTGGCTCTGGGGTCACCTCCTGCCCATGTGTGCCACCTTTCCCAGGGCTCCTCCTGCCCTGTGTGCCACCTTTCCTGAGGTCAGAGACTACTCCTGGCCCTGTGTGCCACCTGTCCTTGTTCTGGGGTCACCTCTTGCCCTGTGTGCCACCTGTCCTTGTTCTGGGGTCACCTCTTGCCCTGTGTGCCACCTTTCCTGGGGCTCCTCCTGCCCATCTGTGCCACCTTTGCTGGCTCTGGGGTGGTGGCTGTAGCACTGTCCCCACTTCCTTCCCCTTTTTTCCCTGTTCCAATGGGATCAGGGATTTTCCCAGCCCTTGTGTGCCCAACCCCAGAGCTGCTGCTGGAGCACTGCAGGGAGGGGGAGTCTCTAGAGGATGTGAAATATGAAATATCCACTTTAGCAGCACCTTGCTCAGAACTGTGTGTGGTTTAAATTATAATTTTGGCTTTATCCATTCCCCAGACAGGTTTTGGTGCTGCCTCCCAGCAGTCCTGCAGAGAAATCAGAATTTCTGTGTTCATGGACACCTCCCTGAGCTGCCAGAGCCAGGGCAGGCTCATTTATCCCAAATACCTCATTGCTTAACAACTGTGGCTCTAAAAATTGCTGCTTTTGTTGGTGTCACCTGCAAGGAGGGAAGGATCAGGCCTGGGCTGCTCCTGCAGCTGAAGGTGGTGCCAGAGGGAAAGATTGAATCAAAGTTGTCAGGATTAGAAAGAAATTAAAATCTCAAATTGTTTATATGTGATTAAAGGACATGTATGTGTGACTTCATCCTGTTTCAAATGAAAATGGATTTTTATTTGTTTTTATTTCCTTTCTAAGGGGAAATGAAGATAAAAAGGGGTCAGGGCACAGAAAATGAGGAGCAGTCCAAGGAGAAGAACAACGTGCAAGTGGGTGTTAGTGAGGTTGATTTTATCCTGAGATTTTCCTCACTGTCCTGGGGGGCTGCAGAGAATGGTTCCAAATGAGAATGGTTTTTATTTCCAAATGAGAATGGATTTTATTTCCCTTTAAGGGGGAATTAGGATAAAAAGGGGTTCAGAGCCCAGAAAATGAGGAGAAATCCGAGAACAAAACCCTGGGAGTGAGGTTGAATTTATCCTGAGATTTTCCTCTCTGTCCTGGGGGGTTGCAGAGCCCGGCAGCCTCCTCCCAAATCCCTGCCTGACACAGGTGAAACATTTCCTTGGCATTTTCCAGAGAGGGAGAAGAGGGTTCAGGCTGAGGCAGGGACTATGTGAGCTTGAGTCTGGGCTTTTCTAAAAATTCATTTGAGGGGAAAATGTGGGGCTGCCTTCAGCTGAGCTCTGCTAAGAGCAATGCTCGGTTTCAAAGTCACTTCTGGGCTTTTTCAGCTTGAAAAAAGTTTAAACTTTCCAAAAGAAACATTAAAATTCACATTTAAATTCCTATAAATTTTGGAGATGTTGCCTTTCCAGTGCTTCCCTGAATGCCACTTTGCTGATTTTTCAGTTTTTCTTCATTCCAAAGCAAATATTCAGTGGAAGATTTCTGTGTAGTAAAACAGCCCTGAGTGTGCTCTCCCCATCCCAGAGCTGGGAAACCCCTGGCATTGCAGGACACAGAATATTTAAATTTTTTTTCCCCCTCTCTAAAATCTGTGTATTGGTGACAGATTTTAGTAGAAAATGAGTTTGTACTGAAGAAGGGAGAGGGTAAAAAAGGGATTTCAAGGGCTCCTGGAGAGCCACGGGGCTGGAAAAAGCCTCGGAGCTGGGAGGATGCAAAGGGAGCACGGGGACATCTCCCGTCTCTGCTGGGGGAGGGCTCTGCCACAAAACTTTTATTTCTGTTGCTTGCAAGAAAAAAGTGGAAACAGGACAGTCCTGGCTCTTCTGGGGAAGCAGCAGCAAAAAAACCCAGAAATTTGTACATTTAGGAAGGGATTTTCTAGCCTGGAACACGCTGGGTTTTGGTTAAGTGTGAAAAATTGTTCACTCGAGGCCAATGGAATAAATCAGGGGGAAATGTGAAATCCTCTGCTGTGAGTGTGGAGAGTCCTGTACAGGAGGCACAACCCTGACTCTTGCTTCAGGGATGGGTTATGTGGTAGATAAACAACTTTTCATCAATTTTAGCCATTATTTATGTGATATAAAACGACCTAATTAATGCCATGTTTACAGTGAGTCGAATCAAATAGTGACTGAATATACCAGCAAGAAAAACGGGCAGATTTGAAGCTTTTTGTGAAAATAAAATAAAAACAATCCAGGTGCAATGTCTTCTAACAGATTTGTGCTGTTTAAAAAAAAATTAGCAGTAGTGATAATAATAATAATAATAACAACAACAACAATAATAATAGTAATAAACAACGTCAGATTTAATTTCTATTATTATAAATATAGGACCTGTGTTTAGGTATGTTAACAAAATAAGACTAAAATCAAAATAAATGAAATTTATATTAGAGGATCAAATGGAAAGCTTAAACTCCACAAATTACCTATTATTTCTCAAGATTTTCAGCTGTAACTGGTGGTTCAGGAGAGGAATGGATTTTATTTTGTTATTTTGGGGTGGTTTTGGGGGGCTGCAGCTCGGACACAGCCGGGGGATGATGGATGGAGAGGGGACAGGAGGGACCGCGCCGGCTCCAGGGGCAGCTCGGGGGGGTCGCGGCTTTTGGGACAATTTCGGATCTTCTGCTGCTGCTCCTGCTCTGGTTTGTTTTGTGTAGTCGGCTGAAATCCCCGTGTTTGTGGTGTTTATTAAAAATAAACTCAAAAAAATCCCCAAAAATTAAAAAAAAACCCAACCAAAAAAAACCCAAAAACCAAACAAAAAAACCCCGAAAAAACAACAACAAAAAAATCCCCCAAAAAGCCAAAAAAGAAACCCGTTTTCCATCTCCCAGCCCTTCAAACCTTTTTTTTTCTCTGTTTCGTGGTGTTTTTCTTGCCGTTCCCCAGAAGGGATTGGGGGCAGCCGAGGGGGAATGAGGGGCCCCGAATGGGACTCGGCTCGCCGGGATTTCCCCAAACCAAACCCAAAATCCAACCCCAAAACCACCCTCCATCCTCGCCGTGGATATTTGCAATTTATTTACCATTAGCCCCAAATTTACCAGAGACGACAGACTGAAAGGGGTGGCCGGGGAGGGGGGGGGAAAAAGCAATTCAATTAATTTGTAATCTCGCTTTTCATTAGAAAATGTAAGAATAATGACAGCGTCCAGCAGGCGGGGGGGGAGAGTGAAAAAATCATAAATGGAGATTTCCCCCTCCCAAATCAGATTATAAAATAAGCTTTAAAAATTAAATTAGTTGGTACGGAGTTGATCGGAGTAAGCCCAGAGTACGAGCGAGGCAAAGGCAACAAATAAAAATAACAAAGGACACAAAAGTTGTCGGCTCTTCCCTCGTTCGGTGCCACCTCGGCGGCTGCTGGGGGGGCCCGGAGGGGAGCAGGGCCGGGAATGGGGGGGATGAGCCTGAAATTGGGGGGGATGAGCCCGAAATTGGGGGGGACGAGCCTGGAATTAGGGGGGGGGATGAGCTGGGAATGGGGGGACGTGATGGGAATTGGGGGGACGAGATGGAAATTGTGGGAGATGAGCCGGGAATGGGGGGGGATGATTTGGGAATGGGGGGGAGATGAACTGGGAATGGGGGAGGGGGGTCCCGAAGAGGAGCAGGGCTGGGAATTGGGGGGATGAGCCTGGAACTGGGGGGATGAGCCGGGATTTTGATAAATAACCCGGGAATGGGGGGGATGAGATGGGAATGAGGGGGACGAGATGGGAATGGGGGGGACGAGATGGGAATGGGGGGGATGAGAGGGAAATGGGGAGGATGTGCCGGGAATGGGGGGTCCCGAAGGGGAGCAGAGCTGGGAATGGGTGAGCTGGGAATGAGCCGGGATTGGGGGGGATGAGCCGGGAATTGTGGGGGGGGTGAGCCGGGAATTGGGGGGGGGATGAACCGGGAATGGGGGGGATGAGCTGGGAATGGGGGGGACGAGATGGGAAAGGGGGGGACGTGATGGGAAAGGGGGGGACGAGCCGGGAATTGAGGCGGATGGGTTGGGAATGGGGGAATGAGCTGGGGACTGGGGGACGTGATGGGAACTGGGGGGGAAGAGCTGGGAATGGGAACACGAGCTGGGAATGGGGGGGACGAGCCAGGAACTGGGGGAAGGAGCTGGGAATGAGGGGAATGAGCCGGGAATTGGGGGGGATGAGCCGGGGTTGGGGGAGACGTGATGGGAACGGGGGGACGAGCTGGGAATGGGGGGAATGAGCTGGGAATGGGGGGATGAGCCGGCAATGAGGTTGCGGGGGTGCAGCCGGCTCGCAACGACTCAAATAATTCATTTGCAACCACGGTTCTGCCGGCAGCGGAAAGATCCGCGTTGAACTCGCAGGAGCGGAGTTGTTTTATCCCGGGTTAAACCCAAAATCTGCAAAAAAGGGGGATTTTTAGGGAGGGGTGCAGCGCTGGACCTCGGGCTCAAAGCGCGCAGTGCCTCCTTTTAAAATATTCACTGGCATTTCTTTTCTCTCTATTTTTCTCTCTTTATTTTATTTATTTTTTTTTTAGATTTATTTCCCACGGAGGAGCCTCCCCGCACCGTCCCGGGTGGGATTGGCTCCCTCCGGCTCTGGGAAGGATTGGGGAGAATTGGGGGGTTTTGAGAACTTTCCCACGCCCCCACCCTTCCCACCCTAACTTCAGCTTCGTTTTCTGCCTTTTCTCCTCTCAATTTTCCATCCCGTCAAATAGACCAAAAAAAAAACCTCTTTAAATTGATCTAACCCGAATTTTAATTTTTTGGGGTTTTTTGCCTCTAAAAATCGTTGAAGTGGAATTATGTCCCCTAAAAGGCAAGAGGGGAAATTTGGGGGAATTTCGGGGGTTTTGGGTCTGCTCCCAGCTCCGTACCGGAGGAAGTGTAAAAATCTCTCCTGCCACACGTTCAGACAAAGCCGTCTTGTTACCCGGGATTTGTCGGGTCAAGCAGGATCCCGTTTTAAGCCAGTTACTAAATGTAATTCTCCCACTTTGCCTCTTAATTTAGCAAACGAAAAAAACCCAATTTTTCGCTGGGGGCATAAATGGCAGTGATCGTTTTCCCCCAGAAGTTTGAAAAAAAAAAAGGATTTTAGCCACTTTATTATTACTGCCACTAATGTTTGTTCATTTATAGAACGAACAGTATTTAAGAAATGTTTGAGTGCACTAAAATTTCGGTATTTAATTAGAAATTATTTTGACAAAATACCGTATTTTGAAATTACAATTTTAAATATCCACATTAAAAACAAATTTTAACAAGGCTTTTACAGGGTCCTGAGCTGGTGGGAACCAATTTAGCTCCTTTGTGTAGCATCATCCCAGGGTATTTCCTATTATTCTTAGGAATTTGGATTGATTCTTTATTGTGAACTAAACATTTTCTTAGTGTTCACATTTTTTCTCTTGGAAAAAAAAAGTTAAAAAAAAAAAAGAAAAAAAAAATTACCCAAAAATTGAATTTGTGTTTTGGAACTTATTCCATGCATACACAGAAACAGGAGATCTCAGGTGTGTAGTTGAATAAAAGTTTTTAAACGTGTGTCAGCCCTGCTCAGAAACATTAATCCATTGTGAAGCTGGTTGAAATTTTCATTAAAAAATTAAAGCACAAGGATAAAAGTGTGGAAAGTTTTTACTTTTTAAAGATATATAGTGTGTTTCACTGTCCCTGCTCAGCAGCTCATGCAGCAAATCCATTCCAGCAATGGAGAGTTAAATCTCAAATATTTTGTGCTCATTAAGAGAAGGGGGGGAAAATTAAAAAAAAAAAAAAAAAACTTTAAAAAGTTTTGAGAAATTTTCTTAGAAAAATACAAGTATTCCCAGGGATTCAGCTGGGTGCAAAAGGACAAAAGAAAAAAGAAGAAGAAGAAAAAAAAATCAATGTTTTTTATCCTGCAGCCAGTGCACTGGAAGGGATGGATGAGTTTGGAGGGGACGGGTGGCCACGGCAGGGCATGGTATTTGTCTGGGGGCTGCAGCCCCTCTGCAGAGGAGTTTGGCTGCTTTGGATCCAAAATCATTTTAACCACATTCATGGTGGTTCACAGTTTGCTGGATTTCACCCTGTGGAAGAGCTGGAAAATGGATGGCAAAGCCTGGTGCCCTGCAGCTGTCTCTGGGTGTGAGTTTCACCTGGCACAGTGTGAAACTCACAGCTCTGTGTCCCTGGCATTGCTGGGGATGGTCTTACAAACCTCCCGCTCTGCACTGAAAAATTCTTAAAATATTTATCGCATTTTTTGACCGTGGAAGGCGGAGGTGTCCTCAAAATCCACCCCGTGCCCACCCTTGCGCGTGGTACCGGCGCCCAGCATTGTGCAGGGCTCTGCAGCCCCGCTCGGCCTTTTGTCAGCCCCCTTTTTGTGTCAATCAGATGCCTTTTGTCAGGTCCCAGACATGTTGTGTCCACAGGCACACAAATCTCCCTGCGCAGAGCAGGGCAGGGCAGGGCAGGGCGTGGGGAACGCGGGGCGCGCTCAGCTGCCACGCGCGGGGGGCATTGCCACCACAAACCCCCCCGAGGGGCTGGCACGGAGATGTGGGGTGGCAAAGGGGCAGGGCCCATTCCCCAGCATGTCCGTGTGTCCGTGGGTGCTGTCTGTCCTGCAGAACGGAGCCAGGAGCTTCCCTCTGCTGTTGATTTTGCCCATCCTTTGAGCTGATTTTTGAGTTTTACACCCATGTTTCTCAGGGATGGGTGAGGTGTGACTGGCTCCTCAAACCACCCCTGGGAAATGTTTATTTTGCTGCTTTATTTTTAAAAATGTTTATTTTACTGTTTGATCTGCTCACAAACCACACAACCACAACTCGGGTTTAGGATGGGCACACTCTGAGCACCAATGTCTCCTCCTCTCTTTCCCCCAGCTCCTGCTCATCCTCAGCTGAGCCCCGAGCCCAGGGGATCTTTGCTGCAGCTCAGAGGGCAACTTTGCATGAAGCTGCAGGGTGTTTGGGCTGGCAAAGGTGCAGGGGCCATTCCCCAGCATGTCCGTGTGTCCTTGGATGCTGTCTGTCCTGCAGGATGGAGCCAGGAGCTTCCCTCTGCTGTTGCTTTTGCCCGTTGTTTGAGCTTGTGTTTTTTTCGGTTTTCCACCCATGTTTCTCAGGGATGGGTGAGGTTTGATTGGCTCCTCAAGCCACCCCTGAGAAATGTTTATTTTACTGTTTGATCTGCTCACAAACCACACAACCACAACTCGGGTTTGGGCTGGGGACACCCTGACCACCAATGTCTCTTCCTCCCAGCTCATGCCCATCGTCAGCTGAGCCCTGAGCCTGGGGGATGTTTGCTGCATCTCAGAGGACAACTTTGGGCTAAACTCTTCTGATCTGGGCAGGAATGGGGTGGCTGTACCCACCTGTCCCTGGTGGCAAGAGCTCTGCCTGTCCTCACAGCACTGTCATAACCCCAGGCCCAACCAGGCCCAGCCGGGTCCCTCCATATCCTCAACCACCATGCCCTCAATGGTGCCTGCAGCTGCACGGGCCTGGCAGGGGCAGAGAGGGATGGAGGGAGGCAGGAGCACCTCCAGTGAGGGATGGAGGGAGGCAGTGGCCCCCAAATGTGGAAAATCCACCCCAGTGGCCGTTCTCCCCAGGCATTGACAAAATGGTGTCAGGGCTCCCAAATGGTGGTTGGGCACCCACAGAGTGGTGGCTGTGCCAGAAGGAGGCAGGAGCACCCCCAGTGAGAGACGGAGGGAGGCAGGAGCACCCCAGTGAGGGATGGAGGGAGGCAGGAGCACCCCCAGTGAGGGATGGAGGGAGGCAGCGGCCTTCAAGTGTGGAAAATCCACCTCAGCAGCCGCTCTCCCCAGGCATTGACAAAATGGCGTCAGGCCTCCCAAATGGAGCCAGGGCACCCTCACAGAGGGGTGCCTGTGCCAGAGGGAGGCAGGGGCACCTCCAATGAAAGATGGAGGGAGGCAGGAGCACCCCCAGTAAGGGATGGAGGGAGGCAGTGGCCCCCAAGTGTGGAAAATCCACGGCAGCAGCTGCTCTGCCTGGGCATCGACAAAATGGCGTCAGGGCTCCCACACAGCGGGATGGCTGTCCCAGCGGGAGGCAGGAGCACCCTCAATGAGGGATGGAGGGAGGCAGGAGCACCCCCAGTGAGGGATGGAGGGAGGCAGGAGCACCCCCAGTGGTGGCAGTGGCCCCCAAGTGTGGAAAATCCACCGCAGCAACCGCTCTCCCCTGGCATCAACAAAATGGCGTCAGGGCTCCCAAATGGCGGCCGGGGCTGGCGGGGAAGGGCCCGGCGCGGTGCCAGGGCCGCTGCGAGGGCACAATGAGTGGCACATAACGGCCCTGGCCACGGCCGCCCCTCGCCATGGCCGTGCCAGCTGTGCCCCCCTCCCTCCGCCTTGGCACAGGCAGGCAGCCCCGCCATGGCTGCCTCTGAGGAGGATTAAGGCCGCAGTTGTGTCTCCCTCTTTCTTTCCCCCTCAGTGGCTGAGAACAGGAAACGTGAACCTATCTGAGACTAATTGACTTGCAAATTAATCGTTTGTCCCTGTGCCTGATAATTAGTGCTAACGATTTTTACACTCCCCCCCCCCCTCCTTTGCTCTCTCCTCCTCCTCTTTATTTTAAAGGGGGCTGTTTTCCCTTTCTTTTGCTCCTCTTTTTATCCACCCTCGCTCCAGTTCTTCCCTGAGGATCCCCAGCTGCCCCTGGGGTGGGGATGGCACCGGGTTCGGGGTGCAGGGGCCTGGCAGGGCACACAGCTGCTGCTCTGCTTCCCACGCCTCGGTGCCAACCTCCATGCCAAGGACAATGAGCGGGGCTGGGAGAAGGGCTCGGGATTTGGGGGGCTGCAGAGGGGCTGGGAAAAGGGGGAACAGTGCTCAGGGACGTGGCATCGCTGCTGCTGAACCCACAGCTCCAAATTTCCCAAATCGGGTGTTAAAGAAAATAAAAAATTAAAAATCGCTTCAAAAAGAAGCAAATTGGATTGTTTTCTCCAGCCTTCCTTGTTCCTTTGTTTTTCTTTCATGGATATATCTTGTTGTCACGAGTCAAAAAAGGCATTTGTCCCGGAAAAGGGCAGCTCAAAGGGAATATTTTAGGCTGGGGATTGGAATCACTGGTGGTGTGGCTTTGTTCAAAAGTGTCACCTGAAGAAAGGGTGCTGCAGGGGATGGACAGAGCTGCAGCTGGAGCACGAATTTCATGTGAGAGAAGGGGGGAAAAGGGGATTTGTGGTCATTTTTGGGGTCTGAGGCCTCTGGGTGCAGCCCAGTGGAGCTCATTTGTGCCTGGGAGCAGCTCAGGGCTGACAGGAGAGGATGTGTTCATATCGTTGGTGATAAATCAACAGGAAAGCGCACTTTTGTTGAAATTGATGTATTTTATGAGAATATTTCTCTGTCAGCAGCAGAATAACCCCACTAATATGATATTCCAATGTGTTTATTGAGGTCTGGTAACATAACATACTGTAAAGTACCTTAGTACTTCACTTTCAGTAAACTTCTGCTGTCTGTTACCTCTCTAGTGACACTGCACTGCACAAATAATTGAAAATTCTGCATGTAATTGTCATGTTCCAGTTCAATTCAAACCCAAACACTTTGTTGCTCCTGCGTGGGAACTCTTGAGGAATTCCACTCAGCAATTTTAATTTTTTTTTTTCTTCTCTGTTAGGAGGAAGAGATGCTGTTTGAGGGAGATGTGTTGGGAAGGAAGGGGACCTTTTGTGATGTTGAGCTCCTCTTTTTTTCCCTGGCAGGGTGGGATTTGGAGAGAGGTAAAACAGCCCCTCTGTGCCAAGCTCAGGACCCTGACCAGCCCCAGGTTGTGGCACAGCCAGGGTTTTTCCACCTTTCCCATTCCTGCTCCTGAGTCAGTCTGCAGGACAGACACCCGTGTCCAGCTGACCTCCAGTGGTGGCCCTCCAGGGTGGAGGAGAAGCTCCCACTGACCATCTCATCCCCTTCAGCCATGCAGTACTTCCTCCTCTGACACTCAAATAATTAAAGAGATCCTTTTCTTCCAGCTCTTCCCCCTCCTGCTCCTGGTGCCTGACACTATTTGTCAGCCCAACCCTGCTGTAATCCTGGTTTTGCTCCCCTTCCTTTGTGTGCAGGGCTCTCTTCATCTCAGCTTGTGCAGCTCAGGGGCTGCTGATCCCCCTTCCATGGGAGCTGGGAGTCCATACACCCTGAGCCTCTCCCGGCCTCTGTGCTCATCAACTCGCTCTGTTTGGTTTGTCCTGAGTTAATTACACACAAACTCTGGCCTGTTGGCACACAGGGGCTCTTTGTTCCTGCAAGAATCACTTTGCCCTCTGAGGTCACTGTGGCCAGGACCTGCTGTCCCCAAGGGTCATCCTGCACTTTCAGGCAGATCCCTGGTTCTGGCCAGGCTGGGATGGGGCAGGTGGAAAGCTGGAATATCATGGTTAGGCTGGGATGGGGCAGGTGGAGCAAGGAAAAAGGTGGAATGTGCTGGGCAGGCTGGGATGGGGCAGGTGGGAAACTGGAATGTCCCGACCAGGGTGGGATGGGGCAGGTGGGAAGCTGGAATGTCATGACCAGGGTGAGATGGGGCAGGTGGGAAGCTGGAATATCGTGGTCAGGGTGGGATGGGGCAGGTGGGAAGCTGGGATGTTGTGGTCAGGGTGGGATGGAGCAGGTGGGAAGCTGGGATGTTGTGGTCAGGGTGAGATGGGGCGGGTGGGAAGTTGGAATATCATGGTCAGGCTGAGATGGGGCAGGTAGGAAAGCTGGAATGTCATGTCCAGAGTGAGATGGGGCAGGTGGGAAGTTGGAATATCATGGTCAGGCTGAGATGGGGCAGGTGGGAAGTTGGAATATCATGGTCAGGCTGAGATGGGGCAGGTGGCAGCAGGGGGAAAGCTGGAACGGGAGCTGAGGCGTTGCTGGTGCCTTTTGGGTCAAGCTCATTGAAGTAATGGGATGATTAGCAAGGATTGCTGAGCTTGATGGCTGGGGAGGAGGAGAGAGGGTGAAAGAGACGTTAGGGCTGGATTAACCCCTGTCAGACCTGTACAAGAGGTTTCCCAGATTAAACACAAGCTCAGTGGGCTGTAAACGCTCCCCGGAGCAGCTCTGGAATGAAAGCAGTGCACTTTGTGTTAGGGACCCAACTTCCAGAGCATTCCTGTGTTAGGGACCCAACTTCCAGAGCATCCCAGCTCCTCTTTGTGCTCCTTTAACTGCCCTGAACAAACACCCCTGTGTTTTAGAGCCCTGAGTGCCACATTAACGTGGACACTTGAATGCTTTTTGGCATTCCAGAGCAGCAGAGACCCCGAAATCCTGTGTGGGGGTGGGTGCTCAGAGCCTCTGGCCAGGGACAGGGGTTGCTTTGGTCTCCTGCTGGCTCAGCTTTGCAGGGGGACTGGAGTGGATCCCCTGAGGGGTGCAGGCAAGAGCACTGAGATGGCATGGATAATGTAAAATCAGGTGACCCCAGCTCTGGGAATGATTGGCATCTGACTCCAAGGCTTCAGAATGCTGAACACTCATTATATTAAAATTATATTACATTATATTCTACTATATCTATATTCCATTCTATATATTACATGATATTCTACTATATCTATATTCCATGATATTCTATATATTATATTGTATTCTACTATATCTATATTCCATGATATTCTATATATTACATTATATTCTACTATATCTATATTCCATTCTATATATTACATGATATTCTACTATATCTATATTCCATGATATTCTATATATTATATTGTATTCTACTACATCTATATTACATTATATTCTATATATTACATGATATTCTACTATATCTATATTCCATTATATTCTATATATTCCATTATATTCTACTATATCTATATTCCATGATATTCTATATATTACATTATATTCTGCTATATCTATATTACATGATATTCTATATATTACATTATATTCTGCTATATCTATATTCCATGATATTCTATATATTACATTATATTCTACTATATTAGTATTGCATTATACTTCTAACTACTCAAAACTTGTGACTGTCTGCTTGAGAGTTTTGATTTATACTCGTGGATCCAATTGGTCACCTCAGTTAAACAATCTCTGGAACACATTCTATATGGACACAAACACAGGAGCAGCAAATAAGATAATAATTGTTTTGATCTCTGTGCTTCCTTAGGAAAAAACCTGAGAGAGAGAGAATTATGTTTCTGTGTGTGTTCAGAGAATGTGAATGCCACACATGGAGGGCTCAGTGCCCCTTGGCAGGACTGGGACCATCCTGAAAACCCTTTCTGACCTCCTCCTCCCCAACCTAGGCATGACCTCTGTGCTGCTGCTGGGGAAGTCAGTGCCTCCCCTCTCCAGCATCCTTCGGGATCCTGCTGGGTGAGAAGAGGTTTGAGAGGGTGATGGGGCTGAGAACTGGCAGCAGCAGTGGGAACCATGCCCTTCAGTGCCCTCCAGAGTGGCAGAGGGCCCTGCGGCTCACCAGTTCTGCAGGGGAGGTTCCCCCTTCTTGGGGTCTCTGATGGTCAGAGTGACCGAAAGATATGTTAGAAAGTCTCTTTTCCCAGCCCGACAGTCGAGTAAGGAGTCACAGCTCTTCATTTCTAGGTCTCAAGGTTGTTTATTGTTTCTTATCTATAAATTTTTTTCTCCTGTCCAGCCAAGGTCTGCTCAGCAAGACAGACAGAGGCACTCTGCCTGCCTGCAGGGTGGTGTTATCTTTTTATACTAAAAACTACATGTACAGTATTTACAATTACTTCCCAATACCTATCACCTATGCTAGACAGCGAGCTTCTACTGTAACCCAATCCAAAAGTGTCACCATCACAGCAGAAGATGGAGGTCAAGAAGAAGAAGGAGAAAGGCTGGGCACACCCAGTTCCCTCCATCCTGCCCCCTCAACCCCCATTCTGAAAACCCTAAAATCTATTTTTCACCCTGTGACAACTTCACTATTATTCTGTTAAACTGTTGTGGCTTGCACATCTTCATCTAAGGTTGATAACTTGCTCCACGGGTCATAATCAAACCCACAGGGGCATTTTGGGCTCTGTGCCAGGGTCCCTGAGAGCACTGGCAGGGGTTGGAGCTGGGACAATTTAGGACATCCCTCTGGAATCCACGACAGCCAGAAGGATGTCCTAAATTCCAACACCTACTGCCCCTATCCTCAGGCAGGTGAGCACTGTCCCAGAGTGGGCACTGTCCCAGAGGTGGGCACTGTCCCAGAGTGGGCACTGTCCCAGAGGTGGGTACTGCCCCAGAGTGGGTGCTGTCCCCAAGGTGGTCACTGTCCCCAAGGTGGGCACTGCCCCATAGTGGGCACTGTCCCATAGTGGGCACTGTCCCCGAGGTGTGCACTGTCCCAGAGTGGGCACTGCCCCAGAGTGGGCACTGTCTCCGAGGTGGGCACTGTCCCAGAGTGGGCACTGCCCCAGAGTGGGCACTGTCCCCGAGGTGGGCACTGTCCCCGAGGTGGGCACAGGCCCGTGCAGACCCTCGGGGCTGGGCTGCCCAGACGCCGCCTGTGCCTCGAGGCGCTTTCCCAACCCTGCGCACCTGGTACTCTGTCAATGCAGCCACTTGGCTAAATGTGGGTCATTGTAGGAGGATGCAGCCACTCGAGCAAACAAGCCTCAATTGCCCACTGATTGGGGTGGCTGAGAGCACCATCGCTGAAATTTCTGAGGGGGGAGGCATTAATAATCCCCATTCTGTCTCTGCAGCCCTTGCCCCCTTGTTATTTCCCTCTTTGTGTCTTAATTTGGCCCATTATTATTATTTTATAAAAGGGCCTTTTCTCCACCCCCTCCCTCTTGAAGACACTCCTTAGACCGATGGGAAAATGGCAAGGAATAATTATGAAAAACATCAGTGAAGAGAGGGCCATCTGAGAAGGATTAAAGGATTACAATTAAAACTCATTTTAGGGAGGTGATGTGACATTAGCGTTTTCATTCTTCCCCCCCCACCCCCCTTCCCCAAACACCCTCCAGGATATCTGGGTCTAAGTTGATTAAATGACAAACTCCAGCTCAGAGGGAAACAACAACAAATTAAAAACTGAGTAAAATGAAAAACAACAACCCAAAAATGATTTACAAAATGAAGTGAAAACGAGGTCACTGAGAATTACTGCAAGTCTGGCGGCAGCTGAAAAGGGGTGGACAGAGCACCTGCCACTAATAGCAGGTTTCTGATGGTGGGAGCATCTCCCTGCTCCTGCTCCAGCGGCAGGTGAAGTTGTCTGAGGAGGACACAACAGGAGAGTTGGGCTGTGGCACGGTTGTTTTGGCAGGGCTGGTGCTGGGCACTGCTTTTGGCAGCTCTGTGTTCCATTGGAGCCATGCTGGGCTTTGCTTTGGGAGCTGGGTGTGGATGCAGTGCTGGCCCTGCTGTCCCTCCAGCAGGAAACCTGGGACATGCCCTGTTGGAACTCAGTGCATCCCTCTGGGTGTCCAGAGTTGCCCAGGACCCCATCAGGGGCTCGGAGACCCTGGCACACAGCCCAGAGCACCTGGGGATTTGATTTTGACCCTTGGAGCAAGTTACCAGCTTTGTATAAGGATGTGAAAGTCACACAGGTTTGAATGGTGTAATAACAAAATGATCACAGGGTGAAAATGTAGATTTTAGGATTTTTGGTACAGGGGTTATGGGGACAAGATGGAGGAATCTGGGCATGTCCAGCCTTTCTTCTTCTTCTTCTTGTTCTCCATTTTCTTTAGTGATGTTGATACTTTGGGATTGGTTTAGAGTAGAAGCTCACTGTCTAACATAGGTGATAGATATTGGGAATTAAGTGTAAATATGTTATATTTAGAATAGAAGCGCACTGTCTAACATAGGTGATAGGTATTGGGAGCTAAGTGTAAATATGTTATATTTAGAATAGAAGTGCATTGTCTAACATAGGTGATGGGTATTGGAAAGTTAGTGTAAATATGTTATATTTAGAATAGAAGTTCACTGTCTAACATGGGTGATAGGTATTGGGAATTAAGTGTAAATATGTTATATTTGGAATAGAAGCTCCCTGTCTAACATGGGTGATAGATATTGGGAGTTAAGTGTAAATATGTTATATTTAGAATATAAGTTCACTGTCTAACATAGGTGATGGGTATTGGGAACTAAGTGTAAATATATTATACCTAGTTTGGAGTATAAAAGGACAATACAGAGAGTGCCTGTGGCTGCCTTGCTGAGCAGATCTCAGCTGGGCAGAAAGAAAATTTTATAGGTAAGAATTAATAAACAACCTCAAGACTGAAAAGTGAAGAGTCCAGACTCGTTCTTCAGGCCGCAGCAGAAGAGACATCCTGCACATCTCAGGGCAGCAATTATCAACACAACTCGAGAGTGCCCCAGTGCCAGGGGCTCTCTGTGTGTCCCTTTTCTGGCCCATTTTCTCATCTTTTTGCAGCCAAGCAGCCCCTGCCCCACAGAGTTTTGAGCAGCCCCAGCACCATTCCCAGCGCTGGGGCACTTTGCTCCCTGCAAAGCCAAACAGATCCCGTGCTGCAAACTCCTTCCCTCCTGTCCATGGGGATGCACAAAGGGTCCTGCCCATCCTGCCTCCCTTGTGGAGAATCCTGAGGGTGGGAATTGCTCCCAGTGCCATTGAAATTCAGCACTGTCAGAAATGAGGGGAGCTGGGAAAGGCAGCGTGCTCAGAGTGGGAGCAGGCACTGCCAAATGGGAGCACACACGCTGAGCTGGGGTTTTATTTGTTGTGGGAAGCAAATCCTAGGATGATTGCTGGCCATTTCAGTGAGTGAACATGAAACCTAGGATGGGGGATTTCCCTTTATAAACCAAAAATATCTGTGAATCAAACTGTTCAGATGATGTGGACACCCAAACCACGCTGCCAGCCCTGTTGGAAGGGGAGGGTTACACGAAGATGCGGAGGCAGATGAGTGACTCAGGCTCTGCAGTTCACATTGCTTGGGAAGTTTTGGCTGCCAAAATCTGAGCTGTAGGGCCCCAATAATCACAGTGGGACTGAGCCAACATCCTGCCCTGAGAGCCCAGCTCTTATGTTTCAACTCAGGACTTCTGCTGGTCAGAGTAACCCCAAGATGTGTTAGAAAGTCTCTTTTCCAGCCTGGCTGTTGAAGAAGGAGTCAAGGCTCTTCAGTTCTTGTTCTCAAGGTTGTTTCTTGTTTCTTATCTATAAAATTCTTTCTCTGGCCTGCTTAGGTCCATTCAGTAGGTCAGACAGAGGCACACTGGTGTATCTTTTTATACTAAAATCTATGTGTACATTATTTACAATTACTTTCCAATACCTATCACCTGTGTTAGACAGCGAGTTTCTACCTTAAACCAACCTAAAAGCGCCAGCACCACAGCAGAAGATGGAGGCCATGAAGAAGAAGGAGAAAGGCTGGACACACCCAGATTCCTCCATCTTGTCTCCTGAACCCCCATTCTAAAAACCCCAAAAAATCTATTTTTCACCCCATGACAAACTATGATTCTACTTAGACTTTCGTGGCTTGCAGATCCTCATATAAGGTTGGTAATTTTTTCCATGCGTCATAATCAAAACCACAGTGGCATTTTGGGCTCTGTGCCAGGGTCTCTGAGCCCCCTGGCAGGGGTTGGAGCCACCCAGGACAGACAGAGGGATGCCCTGAATTCTGACACAAAGCTGGAAGTGTGTGGCCTGGGGATGCTTTCCCTCCAGCCCACCGTGCAGCTTCAGGGTGCAGAGTGAGAGCAGAGAGGATCTTCTCCTCCATCCTCCTGCTTCTCCTGCCAACGAAGCTGGGCTCAAACCCAGCCTCTCTGCCTTCCCCTTCATTCAGCAGCCTGGCACAAGCGGGCATCTCATCACGTGGGCACGCACGTGGGCGCCAGCGCTCGTCATGTGAGGTGCCATATAGTGCCTGAAATTGGGAGGCAGGGAGAGCTGGAAAAGCTGAACGGAAGGGAAACTCCCCCTCCTTCCCCCCCCCCACCCCCCAGATCCAGCCTATTTTCTTTCCTCTCCTTTTGTTTCTGATTTCCGGAACTATGCGGCAAAGCAAAGCGTGGGGAGAAGAAAGAGGCTGAAGAGAGCTGGCATCTGGCAGGGAAAAGAACAAAATAGCAGAGCAGGGCTTTCCTAGGCAGGAGCAGTGGGAGATGGGCAAGGCCTGGGAAAATTCAGGGTCTAAGCATGGCCCAGAGCTTGTGGTGAAGGCAGCAGTGCCCTGCTCATGGGCATCCTCCTTGTGCCCCTCCTGCACAGAATCTCTTCTTGTCTCCTTGCTGCTCCATCCCCCTGAGCTGTGAATTCCCTCTGCACCTCCTGCCCGGTGTCAGGACTCTGGTGTGGTTTGGCCCCAAACAGAGGGGAGGTGGAGGTGGAGGCCGTTCTCCTGCAGAGGTTTTCTCTGAGCATTGAATGATCACTGTGGCACGGTTCATCCTGTGATGCCCCTTTTACAGTCAGGGCTGAGAGTTGCCTGAATATTTTTTTTTTTATTCCTGTTATTTCCTCTGTCCCGACCAGTACAGAAAGAGGTCTTTGCATACAGACCCAATGTTAATTAGGTAAATTAATTAGTACCAAGATGCAGTGTTTTCCCCCTAAGGAGGAAATACAGTAAACTCCATTTTTGTGAGTTTTTTATTCAGCCAGGGGGGTCGAAGGAGAATAGCCGTGTCAAAGAAGCTGCCATTTTCAAGGTCCTTGTGTCCCTTCTGCGCCGCCCTAGAAAGGGAACAAAACTCTGTTGACAGCAAAATCTCAGCAGGAGCCCCTGGGCTGAGGGGCATGGGGAAGCAAAGTGGAAAGGGTGCCAGGTTTCTGAGCGCCTGGAGGGAACAGCCTTTGGTCTCTGAGTTTCAATGGACCGGGGAAAGCAAATCAGCCCTTTCAAGGCCAATCACGCTGCTCTGGAAGGCACACACTGCACACAATGCCCTGCTGGCAGCAGCAAAGGGACTGGGTGGCCATGGCAAGGCCCAGGGCAGGAGAGACACCGAGGGCCAAGAGCTCCTTCTGCCTCCAGTTCAGTCCTCAGGGCCCTGGGAAAGGGGCTGGGATGGGCTGGAGCACCAGGAACAGTCCAAAGAGGCTCCTGCTGCATCCAGCTCACACCACAGAGCTTTCAGAAAGGTGCTGGGATGTGCTGGAGCACCAGGAACAGCCCAAGGAGGCTCCTGCTCCATCCAGCTCAGTCCTCAAAGCCTGGGAAAGGTGCTGGGATGTGCTGGAGGCTCTTAGGATGGGGCTCCTGCTCCATCCAGCTCACTTCCCAGAGCCCTGGGGAAGGTGCTGGGATGTGCTGGAGCATCAGGAGCCATCCAAGGAGGCTCCTGCTCCATCCAGAGCCCTGGGGAAGGTGCTGGGATGTGCTGGAGCACCAGGAACAGCCCAAGGAGTCTGTTAGGATGGGGCTCCTGCTCCATCCAGCTCATTCCTCAGAGCCCTGGGAAAGGGGCTGGGATGTACTAGAGCATCAGGAACAGCCCAAGGAGGCTCCTGCTCCATTCAGCTCAGTCCTCAGAGCCCTGGGAAAGGGGCTGGGATGTACTAGAGCATCAGGAACAGCCCAAGGAGGCTCCTGATCCATCCAGCTCACTCCAGGAACAGCCCAAGGAGGCTCCTGATCCATCCAGCTCATTCCTCAGAGCCCTGGGAAAGGGGCTGGGGTGTGCTGGAGCCTCCAGCTCAAGGGAGCTGTGAGGATGGGGCAGATGGGGCACCCATGTGTGTTGCTATTCTGTGTTGTCCCTTCATTCTCCTCCAGCAGAGTGCTGGTTGGTGTGGAAAAGGAGTATGGAAACACTGAACAGCTCCCTGACCTTCTCCCCACCCCAGCCTTTTATTCCCAGTTTTTAATTCAAGGAGGCTCTTAGGATGGGGCTCCTGCTCCATCCCGCTCACTCCCCAGAGCCCTGGGGAAGGTGCTGGGATGGGCTGGAGGACCAGGAACAGCCCAAGGAGGCTCCTGCTCCATCCAGTTCAGTCCCCAGAGCCCTGGGAAAGGGGCTGGGGTGTGCTGGAGCATCCAGCCCAAGGGAGCTGTGAGGATGGGGCAGGTGGGGCACCCATGTGTGTTGCTATTCTGTGTTGTCTCTTCCCTCTCCTCCAGCAGAGTGCTGGTTGGTGTGGAAAAGAAGCATGGAAACACTGAGCAGCTCCCTGACCTTCTCCCCACCCCAGCCTTTTATTCCCAGTTTTTAATTCAAGGAGGGTCTTAGGATGGGGCTCCTGCTCCATCCCGCTCACTTCCCAGAGCCCTGGGGAAGGTGCTGGGATGGGCTGGAGGACCAGGAACAGCCCAAGGAGGCTCCTGCTCCATCCAGCTCACTCCCCAGAGCCCTGGGAAAGGGGCTGGGGTGTACTGGAGCATCCAGCCCAAGGGAGCTGTGAGGATGGGGCAGGTGGGGCACCCATGTGTGTTGCTATTCTGTGTTGTCTCTTCCCTCTCCTCCAGCAGAGTGCTGGTTGGTGTGGAAAAGGAGCATGGAAACACTGAGCAGCTCCCTGACCTTCTCCCCACCCCAACCTTTTATTCAGTTTTTAATTCATTCCACCCTGAAAGGAGAGCCTGATCCCAGCCCAGTGTCTCCCCCGGACATGGCACGAGTGGATGGATGGATGGACAGACTCCCCGAGATGTGCCGTGGCATGGGCAGGTCTGTGGCTGCATCTGGGCTGTTTTAATGCTCCTGTGGGAGAGGATCAAAGCTGGCTTTGCCTTGGCAGCCGCTCTCAGCCCAGCGCTCTGCCCACAGCACCATCTCCTGTCGGCATCGCTCTGCCTCGCAGGGCAGTGCATCCTGGGAATTTCCTTCACCCCAAGTCCGACAGCGCAGCTGATCCTCCGTCATCACCACATTTACCGCCCCCTCCCCATCCCTGAGCAAAGGCAGGATGAAAGCGGCGGGGTTTTTTGTTTTATTTTTTTTTCCTCTTTCTTTTTTTTTTTTTTTTTTTTTTTAATGGCGTTTTATTAGCCTCCAAATCAGACAGGCGAAACAATGGAGTTCTGTCAGCGATGGGCTTTCGTGCTGATTTCATCTCCTCTCTCATCCGTATGCAAACCAGCTTCCAGCAGGCTTTGGCCATGCCATGGAAACCGAGGTGCAAGCCCGGAATTCTGGGGGTTCTCGGAGTGAGAAATCTCCCGGTCGCTTTTTCCCATTTGCATAATGCAACTTTTCTTTCCCCTCGCAGACACTGAGGCGCTTTGTTTATAGAGAGCCGAGAGAAAAGGGGGATGCTGGGGACAGAGGAGGGACCGCGGGGAGGAGGGAAGCGCCCGGTGGGAGTGGGGAAGAGGAGGGCAGAAAAAAGAAGAACACGCAGAGAGAACAGTGCGGGGCGACTGGAAGGGAATTTATATGAGGATGGGGCACTGGGAAATGGGGATGGGCCGGTTCCCCGCGATCCTGGGACCCGAGCGCTCCTTTGGCCTCTCTGAGGCGGCCGAAGGGTGTCGGGGGGACTTGGCGTGGCTGAGGATCCAGCTGGGAGCCGGCATCGGCGCTGAATTAAAGGCGGTTGTCATGATAATGCCCCCCAGAGGAAGCAGGAGCCTTTTCAAGCCTCGCATGAAATACCTCAAAGGGTTTTGTGCGAGAAGCCTCTAAGATTCTTCGGCTGGTGGAAAGCGAAGTTTGTGTGGGGGAATGGTGACCCACGGGGCACGGGGGAAGGTGGCTCGGTGACAGCCAGCAGAGCGTGAGGGGGGACAAAACCATCCTGGATTTATTCCCAGCGGTGTGGGAGAGAAGGAGGTTAACAAAACAAAATTACAACTGGTTTGTCCCCCCTTGAAAAATGGAAACTGGCACTAGAAGGTGGGAGAGTGAAGGGACAGAATTGTCCAGCCCCCACCAGTATCCCCAGTTTGTTTGTGGCATTGGGGTGATTTACACCCCACCCCATCTTCTGCAAAGTGCTGATCTCTGCTCTTTGCACAGCAGAGATCCAAGGGGCTGCTCTTATGGGTCTCATCACGGCGTGGGGATAAAATCACCCTGGATTTATTCCCTGTGTGTGTGAGGCTGGGAGAGAAGGAGGTTAACAAAACAAAATTACAACTGGTTTGTCCCCCCTTGAAAAGTGGAAACTGGCACTGGAAGGTGGGAGAGTGAAGGGACGGAATTGTCCTGTCCCCACCAGTATCCCCAGTTTGTTTGTGGCATTGGGGTGATTTACACCCCACCCCATCTTCTAAAATGTGCTGATCTCCTGCTCTTTGCACAGCAGAGATCCAAGGGGCTGCTCTTATGGGTCTCATCACGGCGTGGGGATAAAATCACCCTGGATTTATTCCCTGTGTGTGTGAGGCTGGGAGAGAAGGAGGTTAACAAAACAAAATTACAACTGGTTTGTCCCCCCTTGAAAAGTGGAAACTGGCACTGGAAGGTGGGAGAGTGAAGGGACGGAATTGTCCAGTCCCCACCAGTATCCCCAGTTTGCTGGAGGCATTGGGGTGATTTACACCCCACCCCATCTTCTGCAAAGTGCTGATCTCCTGCTCTTTGCACAGCAGAGATCCAAGGGGCTGCTCTTATGGGTCTCATCACGGTGTGGGGATAAAATCACCTTTGATTTATTCCCAGTGATGTGAGTGAGGCTAGGAGAGAAGGAGGTTAACAAAACAAAATTACAACTGGTTTGTCCCCTCTTGAAACATGGCAAACTGGCACTGGAAGGTGGGAGAGTGAAGGGACGGAATTGTCCAGTCCCCACCAGTATCCCCAGTTTGTTGGAGGTATTGGGGTGATTTACACCCCACCCCATCTTCTAAAAAGTGCTCATCTCCTGCTCTTTGCACAGCAGAGATCCAAGGGGCTGCTCTTATGGGTCCCATCACAGGGTAGGGTGGCTCAGTGACAGCCAGCAGAGCGTGAGGGGGGACAAAACCATCCTGGATTTATTCCCAGCGGTGTGGGAGAGAAGGAGGTTAACAAAACAAAATTACAACCGATTTGTCCCCCCTTGAAACATAGCAAACTGGCACTGGGAGGTGGGAGAGTGAAGGGACAGAATTGTCCAGTCCCCACCAGTATCCCCAGTTTGTTGGAGGAACTGAGGCTGATTTGCACCCCACCTCATACATCTGCAAAGTGATGATCTCTGCTCTTTGCAAATAAATTTGAAATCCACAGGGCAAGGGGCTGCCCTTATGGGTCTCATCACCTCTGATGGCTGCACCTCCTAGAAAGAAACCTGATCCTCGTGGCTCCATCCTGAGCAACAGACTTTGATTTGTGAATTGGATGGATGCACGGTTAATAGTAATAATAACAATAATAGCAACGAAATGTATTAATCAGTGACGGATGACAGACACCAAACCTGCAATTAGAAGTATTTTAGGATATGTAAAAATCCCTGTAAATGATTTGCAAATGAGGTGCAGACAGTAAAGCAGGCGGCAATGGAGATATTTTTGGGTTTTGCCTCAATGTGGGGCTGCTCTGTTTTTAAGGTGCTTCAGTGTGAGTTGGATGTACAGACACGCTCCTGAGGGAAAGTCTTGTGCTGCTGCTGCAAAATGTGTGAGTGCTGCTCCAAAGTGTGGGATATAAAATCCAGGATCAGTGGAATCCAGCAGAACCACAGGCAGGAACCTCAGTGATGCACAGGCCTCCAGCTGCACGTGGAAATTTGGAAATTCCAGGGATTTAGTGGGAATTGTTCAAGCCTCACTTGTGCCAGGGGTGTGGCTGCACATGATACCAGACATTATTGTTAAAAGGCAGCTGGGATTCGTTTTGCATGCTCTACGCAATGTGAAATATTCAATCTTTACCTGTGGGCAGGAAAATTCTGCAGTCTAATCCCAGAATCTGGTGTTCTGGGACAGGCAGAAAAGTGGAGGGGAAATATTTGTGCTCCGGAGGGTTCTGCTGTAACTCTGTGCATCCCTTTAGCCAGCAGGAAAACCAACCTGGACATCCCTGTCAGGTGCACTGGGAGCTCCCTGTAGCACAGCTCTGCATCACCCATGTGCTGCAAGGAGCAGCTGGGATGCTGAAAATCCTCTGCAAAAGGGATGGGGATTGAGAGGAGTCTGGCTTGGGGCTTTTCCTCTTTGTTTTCAGTCTGGTTTCTCCAGAAAAATGAGATTTGTGCCATCACAGGGAATTCTGTCATTTCTCACCTCTCTCCCAGGAGCTTCTGAGATAGGATGGCTTCAGCTCCATTTGGCTGCATGTCAGTTTTTGATCCCCAGTCAATGGGAACTGCTTTGGGGTTCAGTTACAGTGAAGTCATTTCTCCTTTTGGCTCTAAAAAACCATTTTTACTTCAAGACAAGGCTGGAGAAGGGCTGTGACCTTTCCCTTTGGGCAGGGAGGGAGAGGGGTCTCTGGTGGGGCTTTGCCAGGGTGCCAGCTGCAAATGCCTCATCCTAAGGAGCTCTCCATCAGAGATTCCAGTCCAGTGAGGTTTCAGAACATTTCTGAAGTTTCTGAAGGAGCTCACACTCCTCAGACAGTGATTTTCTGCTCCTCCCAGTGTTGAGGCAGAGCTGGTGGTGAATTCCTGTCCCAAGCCCATTGTGGTGGCCTTTGGGCAGGGACATGGGGCCAGAGGAAGGAGCAGGGTGTGATTAAACCCCCCTTGGGCTTTGCAGGTGTGCCATGGCAGGACAAAAGGGGCAGCAGGTCGGGCAGTGCCAGAGCAGGAAAAGGAATTTCCAGCATCACTCCACGCTCACCCTCTCAGCCTCCAGCCCGCTGGTCATGCCAATTTGTCACCGAGCTGGGATTTCAATTAAACCCCAAAAGAAGGGGTCAGAGGTTATGCAAACACGTTGGGAAAGGCCACTTTGCCTGGAGGGCTCTCCCGGGGCCACTGGAGCTTTACACAGCCCCAGTGACCCGGGCTGAGGCCAGCATTGTTCCCCCTGCTCCATTCAAGAGCCAGTTTGTCAATAAAATCGACCTCTTGGCTCCTGGGGGTGCTGCCACCTCATCTTTCCCCTTTTCCTGGGTTTGGCTGGAGCAGATCTGAGGTTTTTCTGTGGTCCCTGTGCCATGCCAGGGCTGGAGCAGGAGCAGCACCCTCAGCAACTTGTCCTCCCCTTGGGGGTTTTAATTCTGCTTTCTGCCTTTTGGGGTTTCTGTACCTGAGGGCAGTTTCCAGCTGGACCCCTGGGAAACACTATCACAAACATCAGGTGTTGCAGACATCTTTTATGAAAAATCCTTTCTTCAGGATTTTTTCCTCCTGAGAAGCTGAAAGGCCTCAGGAACAAAATGTAAACAATGGTTATCTGCTGCTGTGGAATGCAACAGGTGCATCTGGGATTGGTCTCATGTGGTTGTTTCTAATTAATGGCCAATCACAGTCAGCTGGCTCAGACTCTCTGTCTGAGACACAAACCTTTGTTATCATTCTTTCTTTTTCTATTCTTAGCCAGTCTGCTGATGAAATCCTTTCTTCTATTCTTTTAGTATAGTTTTAATGTACTATATATCATAAAATAATAAATCAAGCCTTCTGAAACATGGAGTCAGATCCTCATCTCTTCCCTCATCCTCAGATCCCTGTGAACACCGTCACAATCAGGTTCTGTTCATCCTCTCCAGACCTCGTTTTCCTTTCAGGGCCATCATTCTCCACAAGAATCCCACACTGATTTTCTGCCCCTCACCAGCCAGGCTGGCTTGGGATGAGCTCGAGGTCCCTCCCTGTTACACAACTGGCACCAAAGTCCCCCCCAGGGCAGCAGCTCTCCCTGCCAAGCCCCGTGCCCACCAGCACACCCACCCACTGTGGGCACAATCCCATTTCTGGGGAGGGTTGAGGCTTCCCGGTGGGTTTGGGTGGTGGGACTGTGTTGGGATCTCTGCTGCTCAGAGTGACCCTGAGAAAAGTTGAAAAGTCTCTTTTCCCAGCCCAGCACTTGAAGAAGGAGTCAGGGCTGTTCATTTCTCGGTCTCAAGGTTGTTTATTGTATCTTATCCATAAAAAAATTCCTCCTGCCCTGCCAAGGTCAGCTCAGCAAGACAGTCCAGGCACTCTGCCTGCCCCCAGGGCAGTGTTATGTCTTTATACTAAAAACTACATATACAATATTTACAATTACTTCCCAATACTTATCACCCATGTTAGACAGTGAATTTCTGCTCTAAACCAATCTAAAAGTGCCACCAACACAGCAGAAGATGGAGGCTAAGAAAAAGAAGGAGAAAGGCTGGGCACACCCAGTTCCCTCCATCTTGCCTCCTGAACCCACATTCTAAAATCCCCAAAAAATCTATTTTTCACCCTGTGATAAATTCACTATCATTCTACTTAAACTCTTGTGGCTTGTAACTCCTCACTCAAAGCTGGTAATTGTTTCCAGCCCTTGGGGTGGTGTGAGTTTTTTATACTAAAAACAACATGTACAATATTTACAATAACTTCCCAATACCTATCACCTATGTTAGACAGTGAGCTTCTACCTTAAACTAATCTATGAGTGCCACCATCACAGCAGAAGATGGAGGCCAAGAAGAAGAAGGAGAAAGGCTGGGCATGCCCAGTTCCCTCCATCTTGCCCCCTGAACCCCCATTTTGAAAACCCTAAAATCTGCTTTTTCACCCTGTGATAACTTCACTATTATTCTATTAAACTGTTGTGGCTTGCAGATCTTCATACAAGGTTGGTAACTTGCACCACAGGTTATAATCAACCCCACAGGGGCACTCTGGGCTCTGTGCCAGGGTCCCTGTGCCCGCTGGCATGGTCTGGGTGCTCAGGACAGCCATGGGGATGCCCTGGGTGCTGACAGGACTGTAGCAGCCCCTGTGCTGCTGCACTAATTGCACTGGGCAGTGCTGCAAACAACCCACAGGGCTGAGGAGGCCATTTCAGCTGTGAGATAAATGGATATCATGGAGCAAGTGGCAATTAGCGTGGGTAAAGAGCCCCTTAGTGACTGTCCCTTACATAACACCTTTGTTCCAGGCCCTTCACTTCATACTCAGTTTGTAAATAAACTTGACTCCCGGCTTTGCTGAGGCCTTTATTCCCTCTTTATTTTTATTTTATTATTCTTTGAACCCAGGGAAGAACGAGGCGATTGTTCACCCCCAGGGACTCGCAGCAATCTGAGCCCTGCCCAGCCTGGCAGTGCCCACTCACCCCAAAAGGGGCACTGGCATCAACCCACACCAGAGCCACCCACGGAGCCACCAGGGCAGCAATTTTAATTGTTTTTCCCTCCCTGATGAGGCCTGGGGGCTCATTATGGCTCTGGCAATGAATGGGGGCCTGAAGAGGTGGCTCTGTAATTGCAGTGGGCACCGAGCTGTGCCCCCAGAGTTTGGGGTCAGGGAGGAACTGGGGGGCTCTGGGGCAGCCCAAGCACAGGGACCTGGCCCTAATTCCCATTGTGTCACCATCCAAATTGTGCCAGGGCTCCCTGCACCCACGGTGCCACTGCGAGACTGGCACTGAGCAGAGGTTCTGAGGTGTGCTGGGATGTGCTCTGGAGGGTTTGGGGTGCCAGGGCTCCTACACCCACAGTGCCAGGCTGGCATGAGCAGAGGTTCTGATGTGCTCTGGAGGGTTTGGGGTGCCAAGGCTCCTACACCCTACAGTGCCAGGCTGGCATGAGCAGAGGTTCTGATGTGCTCTGGAGGGTTTGGGGTGCCAGGGCTCCTACACCCTACAGTGCCAGGCTGGCATGAGCAGAGGTTCTGATGTGCTCTGGAGGGTTTGGGGTGCCAGGGCTCCCTGCACTCACAGTGTCACTGGCATGAGCAGAGGTTCTGATGTACCTTAGAGGGTTTGGGGTGCCAGGGCTCCCTGCACCCACAGTGTCACTGGCATGGGAAGAGGTTCTGATGTGCTTTGGAGAGTTTGGGGTGCCAGGGCTCCCTACATTGCCAGGCTGGCATGAGCAGAGGCTCCCAGGCATGGTGGGATGTGCTTTGGAGGATTTGGGATGCCACTGCCAGGCTGGCACTGAGCAGAGGCTCTGATGCGCTTTGGAGGGTTTGGGGTGCCAGTGCTCCTACACTCCTACACCCACAGTGCCAGACTGGCATGAGCAGAGATCCCAAGGCATGGTGGGATGTGCTCTGGAGGGTTTGGGGTGCCAGGGCTGCCTATACCCGTGGTGCCACTGGCATGGGCAGAAGCTCTGAGAAGCGCTGGGATGTGCTTTAGAGGGTTTGGGGTGCCAGGGCTCCCCACATTGCCAGGCTGGCATGAGCAGAGGCTCCCAGGCATGGTGGGATGTGCTTTGGAGGGTTTGGGATGCCCCTGCCAGGCTGGCACTGAGCAGAGGCTCCCAGGCATGGTGGGATGTCCTCTGGAGGGTTTGGGATGCCAGGGCTCCCTGCACCCACAGTGCCACTGTGAGACTGGCACTGAGCAGAGGTTCTGAGGTGTGCTGGGATGTGCTTTAGAGGGTTTGGGGTTCCAGGGCTCCCTACACCCCCAGGCTGGCATGAGGAGAGGCTCCCAGGCACGATGGGATGTGCTTTAGAGTGTTTGGGGTGCCAGGGCTCCCTGCATCCACGGTGTCACTGCCAGGCTGGCATGAGCAGAAGTTCTGATGTGCTTTGGAGGGTTTGGGGTACCAGGGCTCCTTACACCCATGGTACCACTGCCAGACTGGCATGAGGAGAGGCTCCCAGACATGCTGGGATGTGCTTTGGAGGGTTTGGGGTGCCAGGGCTCCCTATACCCACAGTGCCACTGCCAGGCTGGCACTGAGCAGAGGCTCTGATGTGTTTTTGAGGGTTTGGGGTGCCAGGGTTCCTTACACCCACAGTGCCCCTGCCAGGCTGGCACTGAGCAGAGGCTCTGAGGTGCTTTGGTGGGTTTGGGGTGCCAGGGCTCCCTATACCCACGGTGCCACTGCCAGGCTGGCACTGAGCAGAGGCTCTGATGTGTTTTTGAGGGTTTGGGGTGCCAGGGTTCCTTACACCCACAGTGCCCCTGCCAGGCTGGCACTGAGCAGACGCTCTGAGGTGCTTTGGAGGGTTTGGGGTGCCAGGGCTCCCTACACCCATGGTGTCACTGCCAGGCTGGCATGAGCAGAGGTTCTGATGTGCTTTGAAGGGTTTGGGGTGCCAGGGCTCCACATCTCTGCTGCCTTTACCCCGCACTTGTCATTTTTCATGTCCTCTCCCAAGGGCAGGGCTGTCTGGGGGGTTTTGAGGTGTTCACTGGTGCCTCTTCCTCCACTGCCACCTCTGCCTGGGCTCTCTCCTTGCTGCTGACCCTCCAAACCAGCGCTGGTGATACTGGTCCGTACTGGGAAGCTCCTGGGTCCGTACTGGGAAGCTCTTTGTTCAGAGTGGGGGCGGCCAGGCCCCTGTGGCCCCTCTCCCCAGCCCTGCCTCTCCCATCTGGTGCCCATTATGGGACGTGTGTGACAAGGAGCTCTCCAGGTGTCGCCGGGATAACGATTCACACTCCGAGGAAGGTGGCAAAGATGATTAGCTGCCTTTCTATCAACCAGCACACGGCATCAGCTGCTCAGGGGTGGGGGCTGTGCATGTGTAAGGACACGCACACCACGAGCTCGGGCTTTGTCCTGCTCCTAATTCCAATGGACTCCTGGGTGTCCCATTCTCGGCTGGTTTTTTATGGCCTGGAAAGGCCCAGGGTGGCCTTGGACAGCCCGGCGCTTCAAAGGACGAGAAGAGACTTCTGACCTTTTCTCGGTGTTTATTAAATGTTTATCTAAAAGATTTTCTTTCAGCCCAACAGAGGTCTGCACAGCAAGCCAGCCATGAGCACACTGCGAGCCCCCGGGGCGGTCACTTATCTTTATACTCGAAGTTACGTATACTATATTTATAATTTTTCCCCAATACCTTATACCCTTAGTAACCGGTGCACTTCTAGTAATAACCAATCCCAAAGTGCCACCATTACCACAGAAGATGGAGGCCAAGAAGAAGAAGAAGAAGAACAGGACACGCCCCAATTCCTCCATCTTACTTCTTTAGACCCCCCTGTACAGAAATCCTAAACCCTGTGTCTTACACTCTAATTAACTTATCCCTTCACCATTCACCCGGTGAAATCCTCCCATCCTCATACAGGCGTCATCGTCTGTGTGGGATCAAAGTCCAGCCACCAGACACTTCTGGCAACATTCCAGGACTCCCGAGCCCCCCAAGGGTGGTCTCGTTCACTCTGCATCTCAGTCCTGAGGTGCTGAGATCCCACAGGGATGGCCTTGGGACAGCCCACGCTCCAAAGGATGAAAAGAGGCTTCAGGTTTTTTCTCGGTCTTCAGTGTTTATTAGTTTTTATCTACAAGATTTTCTCTCGGCCCGACAGAGGTCTGCACAGCAAGGCAGCCATGAGCACACTGCGAGCCCCCGGGGCGGTCACTTATCTTTATACCCAAAACTACATATAAGATATTTACCTATTTTCCCCAATGCCTTTCACCCTTATTGACAAGCACACTTTTAGTAAGAACCAATCCCAAAGTGCCACCACCACCACAGAAGATGGAGGCCAAGAAGAAGAAGAAGAAGAAGGACAGGACACGCCCCAATTCTACGTGTAAGATGTTTACCTATTTTCCCCAATGCCTTTCACCCTTATTGATCAGTGCACTTTTAGTAATAACCAATCCCAAAGTGCCACCACCACCACAGAAGATGGAGGCCAAGACGAAGAAGAAGAAGAAGGACAGGACATGCCCTAATTCCTCCATCTTGTTTCTCTAGAACCCCCCTGTACTGAAATCCTAAACCCTGTGTTTCACACTATAATTAACCTATCCCTTCACCATTTATCCCCATGAGATCCTCCCATCCTCATACAGGTGTCGTCTCCCGTGCAGGATCAAAGTCCAGCCACCAGGCACTTCTGGCAACATTCCAGGACCTCCAAGTGCCCCAAGGGTAGTCTCGGTGTCTCTGTACATCAGTCCTGAGGTGCTGAGATCCCACAGGGATGGCCTTGGGACAGCCTGCGCTCCAAAGGATGAAAAGAGGCTTCAGGTTTTTTATCGGTCTTCAGTGTTTATTAGTTTTTATCTACAAGATTTTCTCTCGGCCCGACAGAGGTCTGCACAGCATGTCAGCCATGAGCACACTGAGAGCTCCCGGGGTGGTCACTTATCTTTATACCCAAAACTACGTATACAATATTTACCTATTTTCCCCAATGCCTTTCACCCTTATTGACAAGCGCACTTTTAGTAAGAACCAATCCCAAAGTGCCACCACCACCACAGAAGATGGAGGCCAAGAAGAAGAAGAAGAAGAAGAAGAAGGACAGGACACGCCCCAATTCCTCCATCTTGTTTCTCTAGAACTCCCCTGTACTGAAATTCTAAACCCTGTGTTTCACACTATAATTAACCTATCCCTTCACCATTTATCCCCGTGAGATCCTCCCATCCTCATACAGGTGTTGTCTCCCATGCAGGATCAAAGTCCAGCCACCAGACACTTCTGGCAACATTCCAGGACCTCCGAGCCCCCCAAGGGTGGTCTCGGCCTCTCTGCATCTCAGTCCTGAGGTGCTGAGATCCCACAGGGATGGCCTTGGACAGCCTGCGCTCCAAAGGATGAAAAGAGGCTTCAGGTTTTTTCTCAGTCTTCAGTGTTTATTAGTTTTTATCCACAAGATTTTCTCTCGGCCCGACAGAGGTCTGCACAGCACACCAGCCATGAGCACACTGAGAGCCCCTGGGGCGGTCACTTATCTTTATACCCAAAACTACGCATACAATATTTACCTATTTTCCCCAATGCCTTTCACCCTTATTGACAAGTGCACTTTTAGTAATAACCAATCCCAAAGTGCCACCACCACCACAGAAGATGGAGGCCAAGACGAAGAAGAAGAAGAAGGACAGGACATGCCCTAATTCCTCCATCTTGTTTCTCTAGAACCCCCCTGTACTGAAATCCTAAACCCTGTGTTTCACACTATAATTAACCTATCCCTTCACTATTTATCCCCGTGAGATCCTCCCATCCTCATACAGGTGTCGTCTCCTGTGCAGGATCAAAGTCCAGCCACCAGACACTTCTGGCAACATTCCAGGACCTCCAAGTGCCCCAAGGGTGGTCTCAGTGTCTCTGCACATCAGTCCTGAGGTGCTGAGATCCCACAGGGATGGCCTTGGGACAGCCCGCGCTCCAAAGGATGAAAAGAGGCTTCAGGTTTTTTCTCGGTCTTCAGTGTTTATTAGTTTTTTATCTACAAGATTTTCTCTCGGCCCGACAGAGGTCTGCACAGCATGTCAGCCATGAGCACACTGAGAGCTCCCGGGGTGGTCACTTATCTTTATACCCAAAACTACATATAAGATATTTACCTATTTTCCCCAATGCCTTTCACCCTTATTGACAAGCGCACTTTTAGTAAGAACCAATCCCAAAGTGCCACCACCACCACAGAAGATGGAGGCCAAGACGAAGAAGAAGAAGAAGGACAGGACATGCCCTAATTCCTCCATCTTGTTTCTCTAGAACCCCCCTGTACTGAAATCCTAAACCCTGTGTTTCACACTATAATTAACCTATCCCTTCACCATTTATCCCAGTGAGATCCTCCCATCCTCATACAGGTGTCGTCTTCCGTGCAGGATCAAAGTCCAGCCAACAGACACTTCTGGCAACATTCCAGGACCTCCGAGCCCCCCAAGGGTGGTCTCGGTGACTCTGCACATCAGGACTGATGTGCTGAGATCCCACATCCGGGCACCTCTTTGTGTGCCTCAGTTTCCCCAGCTGTAGCACAGGGATGCTGTTACTGCTTTGACTTGTGAAACGCCCCCCGAGCAGCTGATGGAGCTCCTGCATTAGCGAGAGGTGAAGTGGGCAGGTCTGCTGGCAGCTGGGCTGGCACGGAGAGGGCACGGAGCTGGCAGAGCCGGGGCTCTCGGGGGATGTGAATAAACAAACCCTCCGGACACGGGCATGGGCTGCGGGGTGCCTGGGGTGTGTCCTGCGGGCTGGGAGAGCCCCGAGGTGTGGGGAAGGGTCTGTGGTGCCAGCCTGGTGTGGGGAAGGGTCTGTGGTGCCAGCCTGGAGTGGGGAAGGGTCTGTGGTGCCAGCCTGGTGTGGGGAAGGGTCTGTGGTGCCAGTTTGGCATGGGGAAGGGTCTGTGGTGCCAGCCTGGTGTGGGGAAGGGTCTGTGGTGCCAGTTTGGCATGGGGAAGGGTCTGTGGTGCCAGCCTGGTGTGGGGAAGGGTCTCTGGTGCCAGCCTGGGGTGGGAAAGGGTCTGTGGTGCCAGTTTGGCATGGGGAAGGGTCTGTGGTACCAGCCTGGTGTGGGAAATGGTCTGTGGTACCAGCCTGGTGTGGGAAATGGTCTGTGGTGCCAGCCTGGTGTGGGGAAGGGCCTGTGGTGCCAGCTTGGTGTGGGGAAGGGTCTCTGGTGCCAGCTTGGTGTGGGGAAGGGTCTCTGGTGCCAGCCTGGTGTGGGGAAGGGTCCCTGGTACCAGCCTGGTGCGGGGAAGGGTCCCTGGTACCAGCCTGGTGTGGGGAAGGGTCTGTGGTGCCAGCTTGGTGTGGGGAAGGGTCTGTGGTGCCAGTTTGGCATGGGGAAGGGTCTGTGGTACCAGCCTGGTGTGGGGAAGGGTCTGTGGTGCCAGTTTGGCATGGGGAAGGGTCTGTGGTGCCAGCCTGGAGTGGGGAAGGGTCCCTGGTGCCAGCCTGGCATGGGCAGGGCTTGCCCCACACAGATGTGTCCATGCCCCATGGCGTGGGGAAGGCTCTCTGGTGCCAGCCTGGCATGGGCAGGGCTTGCTCCATGGTGATGTGTCCATGCCCCATGATGTAGGGAAGGGTCTGTGGTGCCAGCCTGGCATGGGCAGGGTTTTCTCCTGGGTCCGTCCCTTGCCCTGCCTGCATCGTGTCTGTGGGGCCTCGGGCTCTTCCCGCTGATGTTTTTAATAAAGTTTTAATAAATTTTTAAATAAAGACTCATTTAGTGAGCAGATCCCGGCATCCCTGAGCTTGACACGGGCACACTGCACACCCAACCCCTGGAATTTCTTCAGCTCTTTCCACGTCTCCAATACTGCTGGAGAGAGAGGTAAAATAGGAAAATGAGAGAGAAATGAGGTGCTGGAATTTCTTCACCTCTTTTCACATCTCCATTACTGTTGGAGAAAGGGGCAAAATAGGAAAAGGAGAGGGAAAGGAGCTGCTGGAATTTCTTCACCTCTTTGCTCCACATCTCCAGTACTGTTGGAGAGAGGGGTAAAATAAGAAAAGGAGAGGGAAATGAGCTGCTGGAATTTCTTCAGCTCTTTCCACATCTCCAATACTGCTGGAGAGAGGGGTAAAATAGGAAAAGGAGAGGGAAAGGAGCTGCTGGAATTTCTTCAGCTCTTTCCACATCTCCAACACTGTTGGAGAAAGGGGCAAAATAGGAAAATGAGAGGGAAAGGAGCTGCTGGAATTTCTTCAGCTCTTTCCACATCTCCAGTACTGCTGGGGAGATGAGGGTTTGAATCCTTTCTTCCCGAGGCAGGGTGGTAAGGTAACTCTAGGAAGGGGTTTAGTCTTCAATCTTTGCCTTACAAGACTGAATGAGAGGGGCAAAATAGGAAAAGGAGAGGGAAAGGAGCTGCTGGAATTTCTTCAGCTCTTTCCACATCTCCAGTACTGCTGGAGAGAAAGGTAAAATAGGAAAAGGAGAGGGAAAGGAGCTGTTCTCAGCTGTGGGAAGGCTGCTCTGTCTCACATTACATCTCCCCAGGTCCCTGCGATCCGGAGGTGAGCCCTGCCTTGCCAAGTGATGGAGCAGAGGCTCCCCACGGGGGAAACTGAGGCACGAGCGGAGTCTGGCACCCAAACGGGGGCAGCAGAGGTGTGAGGACGGGGTGAGCTCCCTGTGCTCGCTCGGGTGCGATCACCGGGGTCCCTCCGCTCCCGGGCCGGCCGCGGGCGCTGCGGGCAGAGCCGGCGCTGCTCTCGCCGAGCCCGTCGGGATTATCCGCGCTTAGCTGCACCATCTGTTCCTCAAACTGCCATCATTATGTTCAGCTCGGGAAGAAAACGGCCCCTACAGAGAAGCAATTTGTTCGCTGACTAAACCTTTCAGGCTCCCCGCGCACGGAGAGCTCCGCGCTCGCTTAAACAAGCGCGGGGAGAGCGGCCGGAGCGGCGTGGGGAGGGCGCAGGGCTGCCCTTAATCCGATTACAAAACATAACAGCCTTTGAGGAGGAGGAGGAGGAGGAGGAGGAGGAGGAGGAGGAGGAGGAGGGAGGGTCCATTTCACACCCGACCCCGACGTCTGAGGGTCTCGCAATGATCTCACTGCAGCGGATTTGCTCGCCGGCGCAGTGGGGTTGCTTTTGAGATGCGCTGCGAGGAGATCAAAAAAAGGAGAAGGGGGATGGCTGGGAAAGGGGAGGAGAAGGATGGGGAAAGGGTGAGGTGGGTCAGGGGTCTGCAGGGTGAAATAAACAGGGGATGTGGGCTTGGGGTCTGCAGGGGGATGTGGGGTCAGGGTCTGCAGGGGGATGTGGGGTTGGGGTTCTGCAGGGGGATGTGGGGTTGGGGTCTGCAGGGGCATTTGGGGTCTGCAGGGCATGTGGGATCAGGGTTCTGCAGGGTCAGGGTTCTGCACTGGGATGTGGGGCTGGGGTCTGCAGGGGATGTGGGGTCTGCAGGGGGCTCTGGGGTCAGGGTTCTGCAGGGGGATGTGGGATTGGGGTTCAGCACTGGGATGTGGAGTCAGGGTTCTGCAGGGGGATGTGGGGCTGGGGTTCTGCAGGGGGATGTGGGGTTGGGATCTGCAGGGTCAGGGTTCTGCAGGGGGATGTGGGGTCAGGGGTCTGCAGGGAGATGTGGAGTCTGCAGGGGATGTGGGGTCAGGGTACAGGGGGATGTGGGTCAGTGTTTTTCAGGGGGATGTGGGGTCAGGGCCGGGGTTCTGCAGGGGGATGTGGGGTCAGGGTTCTGCACTGGGAGGGATGTGGGGCCGGGGTTCTGCAGGGTCAGGGTTCTGCAGGGGGATGTGGGGTCAGGGGTCTGCACTGGGATGTGGGGCCGGGGTTCTGCAGGGTCAGGGTTCTGCAGGGGGATGTGGGATCAGGGGTCTGCACTGGGATGTGGGGTTGGGATCTGCAGGGGATGTGGGTCAGGGTTCCATAAGGGGATGTGGGGTCAGGGTTCTGCAGGGGGATGCAGAGCTGGGGTTGTGCAGGGGGATGTGGGGTCAGGGTTCTGCACTGGGTGTGGGGTCTGGGTTCTGCAGGGTCTGGGTCCTGCAGGGGGATGTGGGGTCAGGGTTCTGCAGGGGGATGCAGAGCTGGGGTTCTGCAGGGGGATGTGGGGTCAGGGTTCTGCACTGGGATGTGGGGTCAGGGTTCTGCAGCTCAGGCAAGGGGCAATGAGCACCAGCCCTGCTGCACCCCACGTCTCCCTCCTCGTGTCACACGGACATGGGGACAGGGACGTGTCCTCCCCTGCCCCCTGAGCCAGGAGTGGGGCTCTGGTCCCTGCACAGACCCTCCTCAGGGCCTGCAGCGGCAGCAGGAACGCCTGACCCACTTCCCTGTGTTTCGTCATGGAATTTCAGTGACACCGAGGCTTTATTGTGCTGATTTCACCATTTTCTGGAAGGGACAATGAAACTGGGGAAGGTTTAAAGTGATACTTTGACTTATATCAAAGCAAGACCTTTTGACTTCCTGCTGTGTTTTAAAGTGACATTTTATGATCACCTGCAAAAAAATGCTTTTCATTAATAATTTCATTAATGCATTGAATTAATGAAGTTTTTCCTTCTTTTGAAATTTTGAAATTGAAATTTTGAAATGTTGTCCTCCTTTTTGTCCATTCAGTTAAAGGAAACCCGTGTGCTTCAACAGCAGCAGATACCAGCACAAGAGAGTCCCACCTGTGGCAAAGCATTTCCCCCAAACTTTGCTGTGCTGTCCCTGCACCCCCTGTCCCCTGTGGGGCTGTGTCCCCTCCTCAGGGATGGTGACACTGGCAGCTGGGCACACCTGTGCCCGCAGGAATCCCACATGGTGAGTGCCAGCCTGGCACAGGAGGTGTGGAAGCGTCTGGCAGCCACCCCAGGCTCATGGGAGAAGGGACCCCAAGGTGTCCCCGACATTGGGGACCCCCAGCACATCCAGCATGGCCCCTCTAGGAGCCCTCTGGGGCTGTGGCCCTGCTCCAGTCACTGCAGGGCTCTTTGTGGGATCCCTTGAGGGTTCCAGAGTGTTCCAGTCTGCTCCCAGGGGAGTGGGAGCCCCTCTGTGGGGTGCAGGGCAAACTGGGGGGCTTTGCCTTCCCGCCTGGATGACACCTGAAGGAAACAGCCAGCAGAGCTGGGCAGGTGCCATGAGAATTCAGGGGCAAATCCAACAAAGCTACAAAAAATTCCATATATTTTAATTGCTACGTGCACACAAATATCTGTACAAAGTCTTTGCTGCTTTCTGTTCAGCCTGCTGGGCCCGCTCCCCACCACAGCCATCCTTCCTCTCCCCACTGCCTCCCTCCAGAGAGCAGCTGATGGGGAAACTGAGGCAAGGAGCAGGGAGGGGACGTGGCTGAGCCAAGCCTGGACACCCTGAGCAAACACAGGGATCCTGCAGCTCCTCTTCACCCTGCAGAGGCCTGTGGACACCCAGCTGCTCCCAAAATGTTTGGCTGGCTCCTGTCGGGAGGTTCAGGCTGCCAGAACCAGCTGGCACTGGCCATGGCACACCCCACAGAGGGGTTTTGGGGTTGTTACACCAAGGTGCTGATGCCCAGCTCCTCCTTTCCACTGGCACTGGGCTCAGATCCTTCCTCAGGCACCTGCACCAGAGACAAGAGTGGGGCAGAAATGGGCCCTGCTCAGGGACAAGAGGGGGCAGAAATGGGCCTGGTTGAGGGACAAGAGAGGGGCAGAAATGGGCCCTGCTCAGAGAGGGGCAGAAATGGGCCCTGCACCAGAGAAGGGCAGAAATGGGCCCTGCACCAAGGACAAGAGAGGGGCAGAAATGGGCCCTGCACCAGAGAGGGGCAGAAATGGGCCCTGCACCAGAGAAGGGCAGAAATGGGCCCTGCTCAGGGACAAGAGGGGGCAGAAATGGGCCCTGCTCAGGGACAAGAGGGGGCAGAAATGGGCCCTGCACCACAGAGGAGCAGAAATGGGCCCTGCTCAGAAACAAGCGAGGGGCAGAAATGGGCTCCACTCAGGGACAAGAGTGGGGCAGAAATGGGCCCTGCTCAGAAACAAGAGAGGGGCAGAAATGGGCCCTGCTCAGAGAGGGGCAGAAATGGGCCCTGCTCAGAGAGGGGCAGAAATGGGCCCTGCTCAGGGACAAGAGAGGGGCAGAAATGGGCCCTGTACCAGAGTGGGGCAGAAATGGGCCCTGCTCAGAGAGGGGCAGAAATGGGCCCTGCTCAGAGAGGGGCAGAAATGGGCCCTGCTCAGGGACAAGAGAGGGGCAGAAATGGGCTCTGCTCAGGGACAAGAGAGGGGCAGAAATGGGCCCTGCTCAGGGACAAGAGAGGGGCAGAAATGGGCCCTGCTCAGGGCACACTGGGGCTGGGTGGGGGCTCAGCTTTCACCAGGAAGGTTTAGATGGAATACTGGGGGAAATTCCACCACAGAATTGTCCAGCACCGGCACAGGGTGCCCAGGGGAGAGATAAAGTCACGATCCCTGAAAGGATTTATCAGACTTTTGGGGACATGGTTTAGTGGTGGCCTCGGCAGCAGTGGAATGGTTGGACCTGGTGCTTTTAGAGGCGAGCACCTAAAACACCTAAAGAGAGTCAGGGATTTTCTGGCCAGGGGCATTTAGCGCAGCTCACCCAAATGCTGCTGCAAGAGGAGGGAGCTGGAGGAAAATACCCAACCCCTGCCGCTGCCTGAGACCCAAAAATCCCTTTTTACCACCAATTCCCAGCTTTACCTCCTGCAAGCCGGGGCTCTCCTTGTACTGGGTGTCCGCGCAGCACCTCGGCACCTTGATTTTCAGGATGGTTCCTGAGGACACCCAAAGCCGGGCGAGGGCGGCTGAGACCGGGGCGGCCGCTGCCCGGGCTTCCCCTGACATCTAGCGGCGGCGGCGGGGACCGAGACCGGGGGGAACCGGGAAGAGACGGGACCGGGACTGGGGGGAGCGGGGATGGGGGGCAGCCGGGACCGGGAGGAGCAGGGGGAACCGGAAAGAACCGGGAGCCGGGACGGGGGAGCCGAGGGGAACAGGGAGGAGCCGGAGGGAGCCGGGACCGGGGAAAGCGAGGGGGAAGCTGGGACCAGGGGGAGCCGGGACAACCGGGGGGAACCGGGACTAGGGGGGTGCTGGGACCGGGAGGAGCCGTGGGGAAGCGGGTCCGAGGGGAGCCGGGAGGAGTCGGGACGGGGGGAACCGGCACCGGGGGGAGCGGGGGGAACCGGAGGGGAACTCCCCGTTCCCCCCGGTCCTGGGAGCCGGGGTGTGCTGGGACCGGGGAGGAGACGGGAGCTGGAACTGGGGGGGGAAACGGGATCGGGGGGTGCCGGGACCGGGGGGAACGGGGAGCGGGGGGATCGGGGAGGAAGCAGGACTGGGGGGAGCTGGAGGGAGCCGGGGGGAAGCCGGAGGGAGACGGGACCGGGGATGAACCGGGACCGGGAGTAACCGAGGGGAAACCGGGACTGGGGTGAGCCGGGGGGAACCGGGAGCCCCAGTCCCGGGGGGAACAGGGACTGGGGGGAGCCGGCAGCTGGGACCGGGGGGGTGCCGGGGAAACAGGGGCCGGGAGGTGCTGGAACCGGGGGGAACTGGGACCAGGGGGAACCGGCACTCTGGCACAGGGGTGCCATGGGGAACCGGGGTCCGGAACCGGGGGGAGCCCAGATCCCGGGAGAAGAGCAGACCTGGGGAAAGCCTCAATCCCGAGGGGAGCACGGACTGGGGGGAGCACGGACTGGGGGGATCCCCGGCCAGAGGGGAGTAAAGCCCCATGGATGGCCCCGGCCCTGCATGAGAAACCCAGCCCCAAGGGGAGCCCTGGCCCCGATCTCGGCTGGGTTTGCCCAGTGCTGAGCACCCCTGGGCTCTGCCCGGCCTGCCTGAGGGGATGCTTTGCTTTGGGGCTGCTCCTGCGCTTTCCCCCAAACCCATCCATTCCCTGCCCCTCCACCCCTCCGTGTTGGAGGCAAAACTCACCCGTGATGCAGCCCCCGAGCGTGGCAAGCAGCAGGGTGAGGGGCAGGGCACTGAGCTGGATGAGCGCCTGGTCAGTGACTGTCCGGCTGCCCTGGGCCACCAGTGGGAACACCAGCTCCAGCCTGCATGCCAGACAGGGCACAGGCTTTGGGGAGCTGCTTTTGCTTGTTTTGGGAGCTTTGTTTGGCTCATATCTCTGGGTTTTGCCTCCTAAAGGGCTGCTGTACCAGGGCATTGGTGCAGCCCTGATCTCAGGGGTTGTGGTGACCCCAGCTTGCTGCATAAGGCACTGGCAGCCCTGATTCTGGCTCCTCTCACCTGTAACCAAAAGTGTCAGCGGTGGCCAGCAGCGTCAGCAGCGTCCCCAGCAGGGCCCCCAGCACCCCGGGCAGCCCGTGGGTGTTGTGCACCCCACAGGTGTCCTGGATTTTCAGCTTGGAGTGCAGAACAGGCTGGGGAGAGCACAGGGAAGAGCTGGTGGTGGGCTGGGATCAGCTGCCCAGGCATTTGTGGGTTTGGGATCAGATCCCTGGGCTGGGATCAGCATCCCTGGGGACTCACCGTGAAGAATCTGAAGCCAAGGGGGGTGATGAGGCCAACCAGAAACCCTGCGATGAGGGCACCAAAGGGGGTGAGCAGCATCTCTCCAGCCATGCCCATCACGGCCATGGCAGCCAGGGTGGCATCCTGGAGCTGAACCTGATGGAGCAGGACACGGTCAGGGGAATGGACTCCATGGAGAGCACCAGCATGGGGCTGGGAGAGGGGTTTGTCTTCCTCAAATTGGTGTGGCCATGATATTTTCTGAAAAATCCTTTCCTTAGGATTTTTCCTCCTGAGAAGCTGAGAGGCCTCAGGAACAAAATGTAAACAATGGTTATCTGCTGCTGTGGAATGCAACAGGTGCATCTGGGATTGGTCTCATGTGGTTGTTTCTAATTAATGGCCAACCACAGCTGGCTTGGACTCTGTCTGAGCCACAAGCTTTTGTTATCATTCCTTCTTTTTCTATTCTTAGCCAGCCTTCTGATGAAATCCTTTCTTCTATTCTTTTAGTCTAGTTTTAATATAATATATATCATAAAATAATAAATCAAGCCTTCTGAAACATGGAGTCAGATCCTCGTCTCTTCCCTCATCCTCGGACCCCTGTGAACACTGCACAGGGGACAGCAGTGGCAGCAGCTCCAGGGATGTCCCCTGGGGCCTCCTGCTAGGGGACTGTAGCTATAATATTATAAATATAAAAGGATTTTCTGAAAAATCCTTTTCTTAGGACTTTTTCTCCTGAGAGGCCTCAAGAACAAAATGTAAACAATGGTTATCTGCTGCTGTGGAATGCAACATGTGCATCTGTGATTGGTCTCATGTGGTTGTTTCTAATTAATGGCCAATTACAGTCAGGTGGCTTGGACTCTCTGTCTGAGCCACAAGCCTTTGCTATCATTCCTTCTTTTTTTATTCTTAGCTAGCCTGCTGATGAAATCCTTTCTTCTATTCTTTTAGTATAGTTTTAATATATATAATACATGACCGTGTTCACAGGGGTTTTTGGTTGAGGGAAGAGACGAGGATCTGACTCCGCGTTTCAGAGGACTTGATTTATTATTTTATGATATATATTACATTAAAACTATACTACAAGAATAGAAGAAAGGATTTCATCAGAAGGCTGGCTAAGAATAGAATAGCAAAGAATGATAACAAAGGCTTGTGGTTCGGGCTCTCTGTCCGAGCCAGCTGACTGTGATTGGCCATTAATTAGAAACAACCACATGAGACCAATCACAGATGCACCTGTTGCATTCCACAGCAGCAGATAACCATTGTTTATATTTTGTTCCTGAGGCCTCTCAGATTCTCAGGAGGAAAAATCTTAAGGAAAGGATTTTCCATAAAAGATGTCTGTGACAATAATATATATCATAAAATAATAAATCAAGCCTTCTGAAACATGGAGTCAGATCCTCATCTCTTCCCTCTTCCCCGGACCTCTGTGAACACGGTCACAAATTTGTTTTTAATGAACCTTAATGAGCCTAACAGGCCTCCCCTTTTTCCCTGGGTGTGTTCAGGCCTGTTCCTACAGGGCAGGGTGTGGGTTTGTCCCAGGACAGGACTGACCTACCATCCTTGGGGTGCTCTCCTCAGAGAGCACAGGAGAGAGGATGAAGGTGGACACGGTGCTTGCCACCAGTGAAAAGTAGGAGTTGAGCGCTGCCCAGTTCTCTCCATCATGGTGGACAGTGGTGGTGGAGGTGAAGCTGGGCCAGAAGATCCACAGGTAGATGGTTCCTGCAGGGAACGGAACAGGTCTTGGTGCTGGAGTTGATCCCTTGTGGGACAGAAAGTTCCTGTGATGGCCAAGAGATGCACGAGGCCGCAAGGCAGGTTCAGATAGAACACAAGGAAGTGTTTTTTCTAGAAGAGGGTGGTGCAGCCCAGACAAGTCCGTAGGGAGGTGCAGGACATCTGTCCTTGATGTTTGCAGCAATCTCCCGCTCAAAGCCACACCCTCAGATTGGTGACAACCCTTCCACCACCAGCTCTAGGTGCTGCAGATTTGAGCTCCATACCAACCACAGCAAAGACATCCTTGTGGTGCCCCTTATCCTGCTGCTCTTCCCTCTTCCTCTTGTCCTTGTGGGGCTGGTACAGGACCCGTGAAACCATCAGGCCAAAATAAGCACCAAAGGTGTGCACGGTCAAGGAGCCTCCACTGTCGCTCACCTGGGGAGTGTGGAAAACATGGAAAGTGCAGGAATTGGGGTGATATGGAAACCCAGGGGACCAGGAATGTTCCTCTGTCTGCTCTGACCCCCAGGGAGCTCTGACTTTGACTCTCATTCATGGAGAAAGTTTCCCAGACTTCAAGATAGACTGGAACCCACAAAAGTGTGAAATAAATTAGAGAGAGTAGTGTAGGTTTATCACTTGGTGAGAAATTGAGATTTTGGGGGTTTTTAGTATGCACAGAGTGTCATCCTGGGTTTCCTCTTCATGGGTTTGGGTGGCATTTTGTAATTGGGCAGAAAAGTCCCTGTTGCAGCTCTTTGGGATCAGTTATTGGGTTAAAAGGGAAATAATCTAGGTGTCAGTTCTCAATTGGATAGTTTAGTCTTAAAAGACCTTATGACAAAGGATTATTGGCCATTTTGTGCCTTCTAATGAAAAGCTGCTGAACTCACAGCAGTGAGACTGTTTTACTGATAAGAAATTAAGAAATTAAGAAAAAAAACCCATCTGAGTCTGAACGCTAACTGCTGTCTCAAGTGCCTTCAATCCAGACCCAGGAAACCAACAACAACCAGTGCAAATACTACAGCAGGGTGAGGGATTTGCCTCTCCAGATGGGACAGAATTTGCCATGAGGAGCCACTCCCTGTTGCAGTGGGTGACTCACCCCCATGAGACTGAGCAGGATGAATTCATTGAGGGTGCACCACAGGGTGACTTCCAGCATTTTGTATTTGGGCAGAAAAGTCCTCATTGCAGGGTCTTTGGGATCAGTTATTGGGTTAAAAGGGGAAATAATCAAAGTGTTATTTCGTAATTGGATAGTTTAGTCTTAAAAGACCTTGTAACAAAAGATTATTGGCCATTTTGTGCCTTCTAATGAAAAGCTGCTGAACTCACAGTAGTGAGGCTGTTTTACTGATAAGAAATAATAAACACCTGAGTCCAAATATGAATTACTGTCTCAAGTGCCTTCAATCCAGACCCAGGAAACCAACAACAACTAGTGCAAATACTACAGCAGGCTGAGGGATTTACCTCTCCAGATGAGGTAGAACTTGCCATGAGGAGCCCAAACCCAGGCCAGTCCCTTTCTGGTGGCTCCCCAGTGGGTGACTCACCCCCATGAGCCTGAGCAGGATGAATTCATGGAGGGTGCACAGGGTCACTTCCAGCAGGGCCAGCAGCAGCATCTGCACAGGGCTCACCCTGCCCAGAACAGCTCCAGTGGAGATCAGAACAGCTGCAGTGCAGAAATCAGCACTGACCATGCTGGGAAGGAGAGGAAGAGTGTGAGACTGGAGCTGGCACTGCCAGGGGTGAGCACAGGGGCTGGGGAGAGCTGGCAGGGATCAAGAGCTGAGCAGGCACAGCCCTGTGGTGCTGGTGGCACAGGGATGGCTGGGCTTGAGGCAGGGGAGGGGCAGAGTGTGGCCCTAAATCTCTGGGCAGGGCTCACACAGCCCTTGCCAGGGTGGGATGTTGGGAAGGATGAAAGTTTGACAAGAAAGCCTCAAGCATTTGGCAAAAAGAGCTGAAAGAGTACTGGATTTACCCTTGCTTTCTGGAGGTGATTTATTTACAGCTTTTACCTTCTCCATGCCCAGGTTTGGTTTGGGCTCTTTCAGAGGACACACCTCACCTCTGCTGGGGCAGAAAAGGAGCCTCCTCTGCACTCTCCAGGTGCTCAAAATGCCCAGACAGGCAAGAAATGGCCCCATCCCTTTCACCCCAAGCCCTGGAGCACTGCTGGGTTCTCAGGTCACAGTGGGGACACCAGGAGGTGGCTCTTTGGTCACCTGGATAACTTCAGTTGCCCATTAGAGAATGAGAACAAAACCCTTCAGGAATCACCTTCTCCGAGCCTGGAGCTGCTCAGTTCTCCCCCAAACCCTGACAGAGGCAGGGGGGAACCTTCATCTCCTGCACCCTGGGGTGAGTTGGGTGTTCCAGGCTGCTCCAGTGGGGTGGGGAAGTGCTCAGAGGTGAAAATATCTGGGTTTGGACACAAACACCCCCAACCCAGCCAAGCCTCAGCACCCAGCAATGGCCCCAGCACTATTTTGTGTTGGGAAGGATGAAAGTCTGACAAGAAAGTCTCACAGATATTTGTGCTTAGCTTTAAATGTAGAGTCTGATGAAGGAATAAAGATGGAAGCAAGTTTTGATACAGAAGAAAAGAATTGTTCAGCCAGTCTAACTGGCTAACCAAGGAGACAAAGGGTATTTCATGTTAGTTATGAGGGGTTTTATGGCTTAGAATAAAGGATAAACCCACCCCAAACAAGGAGATGTTTTTACCAAGCAGAAACATAGCACAGGCAAACAAGGCAGCAAAGTTGCAAGTAGAAAAAAGGTCTCAGAATTTTTCACTGAAAGAAAACTGGAAAAAAACTTCCCACTTAAACTGTAATGTACTGACTTTTAGTGATTGGAGAGCAGTAACATGAACATGGGAATTACAGTAGTTATGATAGGCTGTAGGTAAAAGTTAAGGTATAGATTGGTTCCAGTGTATTTAGATGCTCAGCAAAGTTTATAGTGTAATGTAACCAAAATAAATGTACATAATGCATTGTAACCAAAAGGAAAGTTTATAATGCCTTGTAACCAAAAGAAAAGTATAGAACGCATTTGTAACCAAACATTTATAATGTAATGTAAGCAAAAGAAAAGTATATAATGCATTGCAACCAGAAGAAAAGTACATAATGCAATGTAACCAAAAGGAAAGTATATAATGCATTGTAAGAAAAAGAAAAGTTTATAATCTAATGTAAGCAAAAGAAAAGTTAATAATGCAATGTAACCAAAAGCAAAGGGTCTCCAGGCCTGCCTGCAGCTGGAGCTGACAGCTGTAGGCACAGGCTCTGTCACCCACAATCCTGGACTGCTGTAAGTCTTGGATGTTATAAACTGCATTTTGAAGAGCCACCTGGAGTCCCACATCTCTCATTTAGGCTCTTACAGTGCTACTCAAAGAACCCCGTCCCACTTGTGTGCAAAATCCTCCTGCAAAGCAGAGCCCCGAGTTTTACAGAGGAGGGAGCCAGTGTGCCAGGGCTGGGCTGGGCTCAGCAGCTCCCTCCGGCCTTACCTCTGAGCTCCCACGGAAATCTTGCCGCTGAGGAAGAAGAAAAGCATGCCCTGCATGAGGACAGCCCACTGGATGGAGAAGGCTGTGATGAGGATGATGATGGCAGCACTGCCCGGCCCGTAGCGGCTGAGGAAGGCCACCAGCAGCCCAAAGCTGAGGAGCAGCTGGACGTGGACATCCTGAAACCCTGCGGGGGGAGAGGCACAGGGATGGGTCTGGGGGCACTGAGGGAGGGCAAACACCCTCCTGATGGTCCCTGAGGGGACTCAGCCAGGGCTGAGACACCCCCAGGTTTGGGAGATGAAGGCTCACTCCTCTTTATGTGAGTCTGGAGCCACGGTGGAAGACTGTCAGGATCTTTAGCTGGTCAGAGTGACCCCGAGAAAAGTTGGAAAGTCTCTTTTCCCAGCCCAGCACTTGAAGAAGGAGTCAGGGCTCTTCATTTCTCGGTCTCAAGGTTGTTTATTGTGTCTTATCTATAAAAAATTTTCTCCTGCCCTGTCCAGCAGGACAGTTCCAGGCACTCTGCCTGCCCCTGGGGCAGTGTTGTCTTTTTATACTAAAAACTACATGTACAATGTTTACAATTACTTCCCAATACCTGTCACCTGTGTTAGACAGTGAGCTTCTACCTTAAACCAATCTAAAAGTGCAGAAGATGGAGGCCAAGAAGAAGAAGAAGGAGAAAGACTGGGCATGCCCAGATCCCTCCATCTTGCTCCCTGGACTCCCATATTAAAAACCCCAAAAACCCATTTTCCACCCCGTGATAACTTCACTATTATTCTACTTAAACTGTTGTGGCTTGCTGATCTTCATCTAAGGTTGGTAATTTGCTCCATGGTCATAATCAAAACCACACAGGTGTTTTGGGCCTCTGAGTCCCCTGGCAGGGGTTTTGGTCAGCCAGAGGGATGTCCTGGGTTCCCACAGAAGATCTTCCTTGGAGATCTGCAGTGGGGAGTGCCAGGGACAGCTACAGCCACCCCTGACCCTCTGCAGCAGCTCCAGGCCACCCCATCCTCATCTGCCCTGTGCAGACATCTCAGCACGTTCTCCCCACAGCACAGAAACCTCAGAGCTGGCTGCACCCACCAGAGCAGCATCAAAGTGGCTCTGAGATGTCAGCACCCCTGAAGGCATCACCTCCCAGTTCACAGGATGAGCAGAGAACTGGGGTCAGCCTGGCACCATTTGGCGGCAAACCAGAGGATGGGGGGCCTGATTCTTGCTCGGGCTGGGTGCCCTTTGCACAGCTGACAGCTGTGGGGCGGGCTGTGAGTCACTGCAGGGTGGGGTTACGTGGGCAGGAGAAAGAAACCGGGAGAACCTGCTGGATGCCGGCTGCAAACCCCGGCTGGGGAGCTCTGCACACCCTGAAATGCCAGGAGCAGCTGGGATGACGATCCCCAGTTTTTCACTGCACTCAGTGATCCCTTTTGAGCTCAAATCCTCCGTGGAAGGCGGTCAGTGTGAATCCCCTGGCACTGCAAAGCCAGGTGGGAAGCTCTGCACACCCTGAAGTGCCAGGAGCAGGTGAGGAGAACCTGGCAGCCGCCCTGGCTGTGCTCCCTGCCAGATATGGAATGATGATCCCTTGATTTTCACTGCGCTCAGTGACCCCTTCTGAGCTCCAGTCCTCCTTGGAAGGGGCTTGGTGAGAACCCCTTGGCACTGCAAACCTGGCTGGGAAGCTCTGAAGTGCCAGGAGCAGCTGCTGTGCTCCCTCCCAGACACGGAATAATGATCCCATTTTTTTCATAGAATGAGAAAATGCAGTTTTTCACTGCACTCAGTGACCCCTTCTGAGCTCCACTGCTCTAACACACACTCCAGCCCCAAATTTCCCTCTTTTGCTGCAAGTATTTCAGAATTCCTTGCAGCGTGTCTGCTCTACCCCTCTGGGAATCACCAGCACCCCAAGCCTGCAGTCGTCTGTGGAAGGGGCTCAGTAAGAACCCAGCAAACCTGGCTGGGGAAGCTCTGAAGTGCCAGGAGCAGCTGCTGTGCACCCTTATCAGGCATGGAATGATGATTCCCAGTTTTCCACTGAACTCAGTGATCCCTTCTGAGCTCCAGTCCTCCATGGAAGGGGCTCGGTGTGAATCCCCTGGCACTGCAAACCTGGCTGGGGAGCTCTGCACACCCTGAAGTGCCAGGAGAAGCTGCTGTGCACCCTTATCAGGCATGGAATGATGATTCCCAGTTTTCCACTGCACTCAGTGACCCCTTCTGAGCTCCACTGCTCTAACACACACCCCAGCCCCAAATTTCCCTCTTTTGCTGCAAGTATTTCAGAAATCCTTGCAGCGTGTCTGCTCTGCCCCTCTGGGAATCACCAGCACCCCAAGCCTGCAGTCCTCTGTGGAAGGGGCTCAGTGTGAGTCCCCTGGCACTGCAAACCTGGCTGGGAAGCTCTGAAGTGCCAGGAGCAGCTGCTGTGCTCCATACCAGGCTTGGGATGATGATCCCTTGATTTTCACTGCACTCAGTGATCCCTTCTGAGCTCCAATCCTCCATGGAAGGGGCTCGGTGTGAATCCCCTGGCACTGCAAACCTGGCTGGGGAGCTCCGCACACCCTGAAGTGCCAGGAGAAGCTGCTGTGCACCCTTATCAGGCATGGAATGATGATTCCCAGCTTTCCACTGCACTCAGTGATCCCTTCTGAGCTCCACTGCTCTAACACACACCCCAGCCCCAAATTTCCCTCTTTTGCTGCAAGTATTTCAGAATTCCTTGCAGCATGTCTGCTCTACCCCTCTGGGAATCACCAGCACCCCACACCTGCAGCTCAATGGTGCCTCTCTGGTATCTCTGGAGCCAGTGCCAGCCCTGCAGGTGACACCCAGTGCCATCCTACATCAGGGGGGTTCTACTCACGGGGCTGCAGGAAATTCGGGTCCTGGCTCCTCTGGCTGCAGTTCAGCTGAGGGGGGCACGGCTCGGGGCTGCCCTCGGGGCTGTAGCGCACCAACACCGCGAAGAGGAGGATGAGGAGGATCTGCAGGAGGAAGCACAGCCCCGAGAACCACAGCCTGGAGGCGGCTGCGTGCTCAGGCATGTCGGGGGGCAGGTGAAACCCTGCAAAGAAGGGGGTGCATGGGGAGGGAGAGCCAGGTTAGGGCTGAAACTCCTCCTGTTGGGGTGGCTGCCAGCTGCTCCTCACCTCGAAGGGAGTGCCGGGAGCAGGGCAGCGCTGCCAACACGGAAATTCAGGCTGGGATGCCCTGGCACACCTGCACAGGTGGTGATGCCACACCAGGTGGCTGCAGGCACCGTGCTGGGAAGTGTGTGGGGTCGGTGTTCCTCTCTCTGGGCAGTCTCGGGGTCTCTAGCTGGTCACTGTGACCCCCAAGAAATGTTAAAAAAATCTCTTTTCCCAGCCCGGTGCTCAAAGGAGTCAGGGCTCTTCATTTCTCAGTCTCAAGGTTATTTATTGTATCTTATCTATAAAATTCTTTTTAAAAAAAATTACAATTACTTTCCAATACCTATCACCTATGTTAGAAAATATTTACAGTTACTTTACAATATTTACCAAGAAATATTTACAATTACTTTCCAATACCTATCACCTATGTTAGACAGTGAGCTTCTACTCTAAACCAATCTAAAAGTGCCACCATCACAGCAGAAGATGAAGAAGAAGGAGAAAGGCTGGGCACACCCAGATTCCTCCATCTTGTTCCCTGAACCCCCGTTCTAAAAACCCCGAAAAATCTATTTTCCACTCTGTGATGAATTCACTGTCATTCTGCTTTAACTGTCGTGGCTTGTAATTCTTCATACAAGGTTGGTAATTGTTTTTTTCCAAGGGGTCTTGGGCTCTGTGCCAGGGTCTCTGAGCCCCCTGACAGGGGTTTGAGCCATCCAGGGCAGCCAGAGGAATTTCCTGGCAGGAAGAATTCCCAAAGGCAGGAGATGTTAGGGGGGGATGGATGAGATTTCTGCCTCTGCATTGCAGAAACACGGTGGGGTTTGGGCACTGGGTCAGGCAGTGGAGGTGGAGGGTGATGCACAAGGGGCTGACCTGCTGTGGAGGTGCTGGCTCAGCAAAGTTTGGCTCAAATTCCCTGGTCAGAAGGAAAAATGAATGTTCAAGGGTCTTTGGGGGTGAGGTTTCCTGTGAGGTCGAGAGGAGAGAAGGAAAATCTGAGTTTTTAAGAACAAGGAGCAGAGTCAGAGGCTCGTGATGGAGCCCAGCCAGGAGCTGGGGGAGCTGAGCACCAGGGGCTCCTTGGCTTTTCTCTGGCTGCCTCTGCTGCTGCAGAGGTGTTTGTAGAGTGGGTGCAGATCCCAAAAAGGGAGAAAAAGAGACAAGGAGCAGAGAAATGACTTGGGAAGTCACTTGGGTGACTCCTTCCCACAGTGCTGGGCCAAACTCTGAGCTCAGATAAGCAGCGGTGGGCTGGGGTCAAACCCTGATGCTAACGGGGTGGGAAAGGGGGATGAGTCACTCACGGGAGCCCCTGCAAGTGTTCTGCCTCGGGCTGTGGTTTGCTGAGGGCTGGGGGCTGTAACTGGTGCCTTCACTTGGGAAAAATGTGAGAAACAGCTCGTCTGTGATAGCACCGAGCTGGGAATCAGCATCCTGCAGCCAAGAAATCCAGAGCTGCTGCTGGGGGATGTGAAAAACGGCAATCACTTGTTTTTAAAATTGTAAAAGTTTAATAGTAGTAAAATGGTTATGAAAATAGTAATACAATTAGAGTAATAATAATTTGGACAGACTGAATTAGGACAATATGAGACAATAAATACAAAGAGTTATGGACATCCGGGTACCTTTTTCTGGGCAGCACCTGCCCAAAAAAGGACCCACGTTAACAAAGGATTAACTCTTAAAAACAACAGCCTGTTGCATATTCATACACTTCATGCATGATGCATAAATTCCATTCAAACACAGGATTCTGTCTGGTCATCATCAACTTCTCCCTCTGAATCCTGACAGCACCTTTGAGGTGGGAAGAAGTTCGTTTCTTGTGATAAGAGGGCAACAAATTATCTTTCCCTGAAAGATTGAGGTGTCCTGTGGCTGCTATCTCGCTGCAAGTCCTTTCTTTAAAAAAAGTATCCTACATAGCATCGTTTCTATTTTAACATTTTGTTATAACCTAAAACTACTTAAGAGAATTAATACAGCATTACTTTCTAACACAACACATACCATATTCATTTGAATATTTGTGAAAAGCCAGTCATAAAATACATGCATTTTTCACAGGGGAGAACAGGACGTGCTTCTGCAGCCGTGGGCACAGGAAGTGTGAGGGAGGGAGATGACAGACTCCCTGAAGAGCTTCGGACCCAGCCCATGACCCTGGGGAGATGCAGGGAGGAGTTTGCAGTGCTGCTGCTCCAGTTTAGCCTCCCTCAGCCTGGCAGAGCAAAGCTACGGGCACCTTCTGCTCATCACAGCGATGATCACAAAGCTCTGAGCATTCTGAGCTGGAAGAAGCGTTGGGGAAGATGGAACAGGAAAGCCTTATAAATGTGATTGTCTGGCAAAAGATTTTGAGAATATAGAAACTATAAGTGAGATTGAAATGAAAGGAAGCTTTGAGATCCCTCAGTTACTGAACAACTGGAAAACAATGGTGTGCTCACTGAAGGTAATCCCTTGTTGATGGAACAACACCCTCTGCTTGCAGATAGCTCCAAGGCTCAGAGCAGACCCTACAGCTTGGCAGAAGGGGTCCAAAGAGGAGTTTTTAGGGTTTAAAATGTAACACAGTGAGGTAATGTAATGATTCTTATAGGCTGTATGTAAATGCTATAGGATTTGTATATTGTACTAGATTGGTTAGTGAGAATTACAATATTCAACACAGAAGAAGATTTATTGTGTTGTAACAGGAACCTCACCCTCTTAGGCTTTTAAGCTCTTACCCTTTTTACTCTCTTACCCATTTTACTCCTTTACTCTCTCACCCTCTCACCCTCTCTCCCCCTCTCTTCTCTCGGGCCTGCTCTGAGCTGTGGCTGCAGCTCCCAGCAGGGCCCTGCACCCAGGCCCTGTGCTATAAACCCCAAATCCCAGCAGGGCCCAGCCCCCAGGCCCTTTGCAATAAACCCCAAATCCCAGCAGGGCCCTGCACCCAGGCCCTTTGCAATAAACCCCAAATCCCAGCAGGGCCCTGCACCCAGGCCCTTTGCAATAAACCCCAAATTCCAGGACCTGGCTTCAGAGATCTCTCGTCTCCATCCATCCTGACCATCCTACCCCCCGACACTCCTACAAAGAAGCTTCCAGTTCAACCTGCTGCCACCAAAATTGATGCCCCTCCTTGAAAAGAGGCTGGGGGGACTGGGGAGCAGGTGGAGGACGAGGGCACCCCGATGCCTTTCTTTCCTGTGGGGCTGTTTGCTGTGCTGTGTGTGCCATGGCCAGGCCAGGCTGGTGTTGGGGACAGTCACTGCTTGTCCTGTGCCTCCTTTGAGAAAAGCTTCCTCCATCCTTGGAGATGGACCCTGGGGGAGGAAGGAGTTGTGGCAGCCCAGAACACAGCACCATTGTGTGCCTGTGCTCTGCTCCTGGCCAGAGGGGATGATGGGGAAGCCTCTCTGATGCCTATTTGGAGGGCAGGATAAATCCAGAGGGACTCGAGTGGTGGGGCAGCCCCCTTGCACAACCCTCCAGAGCCTCAAGGGGTGGGAACACCATCCCTCCATCAGGGATGGGGAGAGGGGAAATTAAATTAAATTAATTAAATTAGCCATTGCCCTGCTGTCTGTGGGCTCACAGAGCCCATCCCAGCACAGGGGGGCTTTGCCAGCCCAAGAGGTTTTTCCTGAATTCCCAAAGGGAACATCATCCCTCCATCAGAGACGGGAGAGGGGAATTAAATTAACCCTTGCCCTGCTGACTGTGGGCTCAGAGAGCTCCATCCCAGCACAAGGGGGAGGTTTGCCAGCCCAAGAGGCTGCTGGAGGCCGATGCAGAACTGAAGTCGTTCACCCTGAATTCCGAGTAGTTTTCCCTGAATTCCCAAAGCTGTGCCCTGCAGATAAAGGGATGTTTGTTACCCGGGCACACTGTGTTTTGCCGAGCAGAACAATAAAGAGAAAGACACTCACAATGGGAAATTGTGCTTCCTCCTCCCCGTGCGCTCCTCGGGGAGGTGTTGGAGAGGGGACAAAATAAAAGAGAAGAAAGCAGGAAGAGACGGTGACAGGGCAGGGCACCATGGGAGCGGGCATCAAGGGCCAGGGGGGTGCCAGGGCACTGCCCGCCCCAGCGCGGTGACAGGGGAGGGCTGGCTGGGAGCACCTGCTCGCCACCTCCCGTGTGTCCCCGTGTCACCTCTGTCTCCGTGGGACCCCCAGCCCCACCATGGGGTGTTGGTGACAGAGGAGGGCAGCAGCAGGAGCTGCTCGTGGGCACGGGGCATTGGATGGGCACAGCGGATCCCCCAAGGACCTGGCTGGGCACGGTAAGAGAGCGGGGCAGTGCCAGCAAGGAGGGTTGGCACGGGCTGTGGGCTCCTGCAATCCATGTCCTCTCTGCACAGCAAATGTCACAGAGAGCCCCCCCAGAGCAGGGTGAGACCCTCCGGGCCCCCCCAAAGCTGGGATGTGTCTCTCTGCATGTCCCCGACCCCTGTGTTCCCCCCAGGCTCTGTCCTGCCCCCGGCTCTGAAGATGCACAGGCTGCTCCTGCTCGGCTGCCTCTGGCTCCTGGCAGCACCCCCAGGCTCCAGCATCTTCCAGAGGCCAACGGGGACCCCAGGTGGGGAGCGGGACCTGGGGGGGCAGGATGGGAGGCCCTAGAGGGTGCAGGGAGTGGGGGACAGGATGTGGGGCCCTATAGGGAGCAGGGACTGGGGGGCAGGATGTGGGGCCCTATATATATAAATATATATATACATGTATGTATATACATATGGATGTGGAACCCTGTAGGGTGCAGGGCCTTTGGGGCAGGACGTGGAGCCCTATATATATGTATATATATGGATGTGGAGCCCCTGTAGGGAGCAGGGCCTGGGGGGCAGGATCTGGGGCCCTGTGGAGTGCAGAGCTTAGGGGGCAGTATGTGGGGCCCTATATATATGCATATATATGGATCTGGAGCCCTGTAGGTGCAGGGCCTGGGGGGCAGGATGTGGGGCCCTATATATATGTATATATATGGATATGGAGCCCCTATAGGGTGCAGGCCCTGGGGGGCAGGATGTGGAGCCTTATAGGGTGGATATCCTGGGGGGCAGGATGTGGAGCCCTATATATATGGATATATATGGATATATATGGATATATATGGATATATATGGATATATATGGATATATATGGATATATATGGATATATATGGATATATATGGATATATATGGATGTGGAACCCTATAGCAAGCAGGGAATGGGGGACAGGATGTGGGGCCCTATATATATATATATGGATGTGGAGTCCTGTATATGTGTATATATATGGATGTGGAGCCCTGTAGGGTGCAGGGCCTGGGGGACAGGATGTGGAGCCCTATATAAGTCCTATATAAGTGTATATATATATGTATATTTATTGATATATATATATATATATGGATGTGGAGCCCCTGTAGAGTGCAGGGCCTGCAGGGAGGACTGGGCACTGCTGTTTGGACTCAGTGCTGGAGAGGGGAGGTGATTTTGAATGAGTCCAGCCCGGGCAGGAGCTGAGCTGTGCCTCCTGAAGGTGCAGGAGAGGTGCAGAGGAGCCAGGATGGATGATAGAAACCATCAGATGCTGCTGAGAGTTGATGCAGAGGGGCCGGGATGGATGATAAAAACCATCAGATGCTGCTGAGGGGTTGATTCAGAGGAGCCAGGATGGATGATAGAAACCATCAGACACTGGAGAGGATTGAGGGTTGATGCAGAGGACCCAGGATGGATGATAGAAACCATCAGATGCTGCTGAGAGTTGATGCAGAGGGGCCGGGATGGATGAGAGAAACCATCAGACAGTGGAGAGGGTTGATGCAGAGGGGCCAGGATGGATGACAGAAACCATCACATGCTGCTGAGGGTTGATGCAGAGGAGCCAGGATGGATGAGAGAAACCATCAGACACTGGAGAGGGTTGATGCAGAGGGGCCAGGATGGGTGATAGAAACCACCAGATGTTGGTGAGGGCTGAGGCTTCTTAGGGGGTGTCCAAGGGGTGGTGCTGAGCCCGCCTGGGGGGCTGCAGCCCCCCTGCACCTGCAGTACCTGCTGGAGCCCCTGCACCCCACGGTGCACACGCAGCGTGGTGCCACGGCCACCCTGCCCTGCGTGCTGCGCGCTCTGCCTCGCAACTACCGCGTCAAGTGGAGCAAGGTGGAGCCGGCCAACTACGGGGAGAACATCATCATCATCACCAATGGGCTGTTCCACAAGAACTACGGGCCCCTGAGCCCGCGGGTGCGCCTGCGGCACAGCCACCGCTACGACGCCTCACTCACCATCAGCAACGTGGCGCTGGAGGACGAGGGGCGCTACCGCTGCCAGCTGGTCAACGGGCTGGAGGATGAGAGCATCTCGCTCACGCTGCACCTCGAGGGTGAGATTGGAATCATCTCTGGCAGATGAGAGCTGCTAATGCTGCCAGCTCACCAATGGGCTGGAGGATGAGAGCATCTCACTCACACTGCACCTCGAGGGTGAGATTGGGGTACAGCCCTGGGGGATGAGATCATCTCACTCATGCTGCACCTTGAGGGTGAGATTGGAATGATCCCTGGAGGGTGAGAGCATCTCGCTCACGCTGCACCTTGAGGGTGAGCTTGGGGTGCATTATAACAGTCTGAGGTTTTGGGGTCCATCTGACCCCGGCTGCCATTGGTGTCTCTTGTAAACAAAGTCCCCCGACAAAGGCAGGAATGATGCGCCTGACTCGATCTTATCAGAAGGCTAATTTATTACCTTATTATACTATATATATTAAAGAATACTATACTATACTAAAGAATACAGAAAAGATGCTACTGAATGCTAAAAAGATAGTAATGAAAACTCATTACTCTTTCCAGAGTCCCAACACAGCTTGGCTGTAATTGGCCAATGAGTCAAAACAACTCACACTGGAGTCCAATAAAAAAATCACCTGTGGGTAAACAATCTCCTAACACATTCCAGACGGGCACAACACAGGAGAAGCAAATGAGATAAGAATTGTTTTCCTTTTCTCTGAGGCTTCTCTTCCTGCTTTTCAGCTTCCCAGGAGAAAAACCCTGGGCAAAGGAATTTTTCAGAGAATGTGAATGTCACAGATGTCCCAGATAGAGGAGTACCACTCAGCACAACCTGCCCAGGTCCCTCAGGCAGGCTCCCAGCCGCAGGCAATCTTAGCAAGCAGCTCAGCTCTTAAGCGAGATCAGCTCTTTGGTGAATTCAACTCTTTAGTGAATTCAGCTCTTTGCTTGCTAAGTGCCTCTGCAGATGCAGAGATGAAAGAGGAGAAGAGTTGTGTGAGGTTCCATAGTGTCTTAATTAGCAGCTTCTGTGAAGGGTGACAGTGACAGCTCTTGTCCTGAACCCACATACCCTATATAAACCCCTAGTTCTGCCTGAACTGGGCAGAAATTGGGGTTTATATAGGGTATGTGGGTTTTGGGAAATAGTCCAAGAGTAAGGGTCGAGGTGAATATCACCTGTGGTCTTAGAGAGAGATAACGAGGGTCTGAAGGCAGAAGAGAGGTCTCTTGGTCCAGTCATTATGACTAGGCATTTCTTATCTTCTTATCAATTGACATTGCAGGCCCTGTGGCTGCTACAGTCCATCCCTGGGGGATGTGGCAGGAAGGGGACGCTCAGCTGGAACGTGCCTGTGGCTCTGTGCCTCCACCCCCATTGCATCCCCATTCCCCAGCCTTAAATTCAGCACTGAATCCCCAGAGGTGTTGAGTCAAAGCCTCCTTGGGCAGAGCAATGCCCTCACCCCATCTCTGTCCCCCCAGGTGTTGTCTTCCCTTACCAGCCCAGCAACGGGCGCTACAAATTCAACTACCACGAAGCCAAGCGAGCCTGTGAGCAGCAGGACTCCCGCCTCGCCACCTACCAGCAGCTCTACAAAGGTGAAGCATCCAAAAAACCTCCTTTTCAGCCCAAACTCACGCCTGTCTGGGGATGGGGAGGGGGGAAACGCCAGTGTTATGAATATGAACGAGGCGAAACTTTCTCTGGAGTAAGAGGTTCTTGTTTATTAAAATTGCTGCAAGGAATGGAATACCCAGGATAAGCCTGAGCACCTACACAGTGAGCCAAAAACAGAACAGGGCGCTACCCCCAAGTGCACTGGGTTGTCCCCACAAAGCAAGTTTCCAAAAAGAACCTAGACCTAACTTAACTCCCCCATTTATAGCCATCTTCGAGTCCAGGATTGGTCCATTTTGGATCTGCATGGTGATTGATCAATGTCCAGGCTTCTCATTGGTCTTTAACACCGTTTATTCTGGACCAATCATTTCTGCAGGGCTTCGAATGATTGCTCAGATCTTCTATCCAATCCCTCTTTGACCTCACCTTGCCCTGCCAGACTGCCCTTCCACCAAACCCTGGACCCTTCTCCTAGAACATTCTAATAACCTCCCCTCTTAACATAATACAATTAACATAACATAATTAATACAATATAATTGAACTGTAATTTAACATAACTTAACTTTTACCTACAACACCATGACTGAGCTGCCTCTCTCCCCACAGCCTGGACAGAGGGGCTGGACTGGTGCAACGCTGGCTGGATCCTGGATGGGACCGTGCACTACCCCATCATCAACTCGCGGGAGCCATGCGGCGGCCGCCTCCTCCTGCCCGGGGTGCGCTCCTACGGCGCCAGGGACAAGCAGAAGGACAGATTCGATGCTTTCTGCTTCACCTCTGCCCTTCAAGGTAGTGCTGCGTTCCCCTGTGCTGCTCACAACGCCCCCGAGCCCTGCTGCCCACCCGGATCTGCAGCAGGTTGTTTCTTGTACTTGCGGGGTACGCAGATGTCTTGGTTTGGAAAGAGAGGAGTCCGCTAAGGAAGGCAGGAGGCTCCCCTGAAATGGAGAATGTAAACACTCCCCACACCTCCAAATTGTTATAAATGTTAAATTAAGGGGCTCTCGGGCAAAAATATGGGAGCCAGAAATAACAGTTCTTTAATAGGGAAGGAAAATATAAGAAGATAAAATAAACAGTGCAGTACACTAGAACAACACTGACAGAGTCAGAACCCAACCTGACACTCTGTGGGTCAGGGTGTTGGTGGCAGTCCCATTGGAATTGTGGCTGCAGTCCTCCTGAAGTGTCAGGTGTGGCTCTGTTGGAGTAAGGGGGATCTGTAGAGAAGGATGTATTTTTCCTCTGAAGATCCAGTGGAAGAAGAGACAGCTGCTGTTCCTCTGGGGAATCCCGTGGAGAAAGCCGTGCTGGTGTCTCAAAACTCTGGATTATTTCTGGGTAGCAATGCTTGGCTCCTCCCCCTGGGCGGAGCATCTCCCAATGGGATGTTATAGTTCTTATCAGCTATGCAGTGACATTCAATAGTCTGTTATCAGCAATGTCCCCTCCCGAGGGAGGTGTGAATGTGGTCACTCAAAGAGAGAGATAAAGCAAACTGTCCACTTGACAAAGGTAATCTGCCATGCAGATGGTAATGGAAAACATCTTGCATTGCAATCTGGAACACCAGACAAAGGAAGGAGTGATGAATCTTCCTCCATGTTCTTAGGAGGCTGATTTATTATTTTATGATGTATATTATATTAAACAATGCTATACTAAAACTATGCTAAAGAATACAGAAAGGATACAGACAGAAGGCTAAAAGATACTAATGAAAAATTCGCGACTCTTTCCAGAGCCTTGACACAGCTTGGCTGTGATTGGTCATTGAGTCAAAAACAATTCACATGAAACCAATGAAACAACCATCTGTTGGTAAACAATGTCCAAACCACATTCCAAAGCAGCAAAACACAGGAGAAGCAAATCAGACAATTGTTGTTTTTATTTTTTCTCTGAGGCTTCTCAACTTCCCAGGAGAAAAATCCTGGGCAAAGAGATTTTTCAGAAAATATGATGGTGGCAGTTGTTTGCAGGAAAGGTGCTCACGTGCTGTGTCCCCCCTCCATCCCCCAGGCCAGGTCTACTTCCTCTGGGGCCACCTGAACTTCAAGGCCACATGTGGACTTTCATTCACATGAAACCAATGAAACAACCACCTGTTGGTAAACAATGTCCAAAGCAGCAAAACACAGGAGAAGCAAATCAGATTGTTTTCATTCCTCTTTGAGGCTTCTCAGCCTCCCAGGAGAAAAATCCTGGGCAAGGGGATTTTTCAGCAAATATGACAGTGACAGTTGTTTGCAGGAAGGTTGCTCACCTGCCGTGTCCCCTCTTATATTGGAATATTACCAATATAGCCAGATGGGACATGCCTGAGCTTGTCTGGCCCTTGATGCTGAACCAAACAGCGGCAACTGTGGTGTTTCACCCCAGAGACACTTTTGGCCAGCTGGGTGTGTGGTGTTTCACCCCACAGACACTTTTGGGTGGCTGGGTGCTGCAGTTGGGTGCATGGAGACAAGTCCAGGCCTGCAGGAGCTCTGGTGATGGTGGGATGGATCTTCCCCCATAACAGGGTCTCTTCCTTGGGTTTATCTCTGCTGGACAAGCTTTAAGGTGATGGTGAAGGAAAGGAGTCGGTTCTGATGGAGGGTTTGGATCCAGAGCTTTATTCTGGCCCACAGGCCTCTGAATGCAGCACCAGCTCCAACAGAACTCCCTGAGCCCGTGGTTGCTGCTCCTTTGAACCCCAGGGAGAGGGGCAGGGAAGGAGTAGGGAGCCACCAACCAGGGACAGGAGGGCAGGGACAAAGGGACAAACGACACCTGGATGGCCCAATGCCCCCCCAGGGGTTTGAATGTGCCAATCACTTGATTCCTTCTGGAATTCCAGGACTGGCAGACAGTGCTGGGAGGGAAAAGGAGAGGTGACTGACACACCTGGTGGGGAATTATCAGGGGAGGGACCTGAATTTCTGAGCTAAACCCTGAAATCACAACGCAACACCCTCTCCATCCCCCAGGCCAAGTCTACTTCATCCGGGGCCACCTGAACTTCAAGGAGGCGGCGCAGGCGTGCCGAAACCAGGGTGCTGCCCTGGCCAAGGTGGGCCAGCTCTACTCAGCCTGGAAGTTTTCCCAGCTGGATCGCTGTGACGGGGGCTGGCTGGCGGATGGCAGCGTGCGCTACCCCATCACCACGCCCCGGCAGCGCTGCGGAGGGCTGCCCGAGCCCGGCGTGCGCAGCTTCGGCTTCCCCAGCAAGGAGATGAGGACCTACGGCTCCTACTGCTTCGTGGGCAAGTGAGGACACGGGGCTGAGAAGATGGGACACCGCTGGTGTGGTGTTTGTTGGAGGACACACAGGACAGCGCTGGTGTGGCGGTGTTTGAGGACGCATGGGACAGTGCTGGTGTGGTGGTGTTTGAGAGTCCCCAGGATAAGGGAAGAGATGAGAACACCATGTTTGAGAAGGCTGATTTATTATTTTATTGTATGTATTATATTAAAGGAAAATTAAATACTAAAACTGTACTAAAAAAAGAGAAAGGAGGACCTACGGCTTCTACTGCTTTGTGGGCAAGTGAAGACATTGGGCTGAGCAGCTGGGACAGTGCTGGTGTGGTGGTGTTCGTTTGGGGACACAGGGGACAGTGCTGGTGTGGTGGTGTTTGAGGGTCCCCAGAACAAGGGAAGACATGAGAACACCATGTTTATTATTTTGTGATGTATATTATATTAAAATGATACACTAAAACTATACTAAAGAAAGAGAAGGAGGACCTACGTCTCCTACTGCTTCATGGGCAAGTGAGGACACAGGGCTGGGCAGCTGGGGCACCAAACCAGGGGTGGTTTGGTGGCATTTGAGGACAAAGAGGACAGCGCTGGTGTGGTGGTGTTTGAGGGTCCCCAGGACGAGGGAAGAGATAAGAACATTGTGACTCCATGTTTCAGAAGGCTGATGTATTATTTTGTGATGTATATATTATATTAAAAGAAAATTATATACTAAAGAAAGAGAAAGGAGGACTTACGGCTCCTGCTGCTTCGTGGGCAAGTGAGGACACGGGGCTGAGCACAGGGGACAGCAGTGGTGTGGTGGTGTTTGAGGGTCCCCAGGACAAGGGAAGAGATGAGAGCACCTTGACTCCATGTTTCAGAAAGCTGATTTATTATTTTATGATGTATATTATATTAAAGGAAAATTATGCACTAAAACTATGCTAAAGAAAGAGAAAGGAGGACCTATGGCTTCTACTGCTTTGTGGGCAAGTGAAGACACGGGGTTGAGCAACTGGGACAGTGCTGGTGTGGTGGGGTTTGAGGGTCTCCAAGATGAGGGAAGAGATGAGAACACCATGTTTCAGAAGGCTGATGTATTATTTTATGATATATATTATATTAAAGGAAAATTATATGCTAAAGCTATACTAGAGAAAGAGAAAGGAAGACCTAGGGCTCCTACTGCTTCATGGGCAAGTGAGGACATGGGGCTGAGCACAGGGGACAGTGGTGGTTTGTTGGTGTTTGAGGGTCCCCAGGACAAGGGCAGAGATAAGAACACCTTGACTCCATGTTTCAGAAGGCTGATTTATTATTTATGGCATATATATTTTGTATTAAAAGATAATGCTGTACTAAAACTATACTAAAGAAAGTGAAAGGAGATGTCAGAAAGCTAGAAAGGAATAAATAATAAAATCTTGTGACTGACCAGAGAGTCCAACACAGCTGGACCATGACTAGTCATCAAGTAAAAACAATCCACATGAGACCAAAGATGCACCTGTTGGTGAACCATCTCCAGACCACATTCCACAGCCATCAGTTATTGTTTACCTTTCTTTTCTGAGGTTTCTCAGCTTCTCTGGAGAAAAATCCTACTGAAAGGATTTTCATAAAATATGTGAGTGACAGCGGTGGGAAACCAGAGCTCATCACCTGGGCAGAGAGGTGGAGGTGAGGAAGGAGGGGTGATCTTCTCCCAGAAGGTTTGGGTGGTTTGTTCATCCTCTGGTAGGGCTGGGTGTGGGTTCTTGGTGCATCCCCTGATGGAAAGGGTGCCCATGTCCCACCCCAGCAGGCTTGTAGGGTGTTTGGGACTCCCTGTGGGGTGTTTGGGACGTGTTATGTGTTTGGGATTCCCTGTGGAGTGTTTGAGACAACTTGTGGGGTGTTTAGGACAACTTGTGGGGTGTTTGGGACACAGTATGTGGTGTTTGGGACTCCTCATGGGGTATTTGGGACCCCTCATGGGGTGTTTGGGACACATTATGGGGTGTTTGGGATGTGTTATTTGTTTGGGATTCCCTGTGGAGTGTTTGAGATTACTTGTGAGATGTTTAGGACAACTTGTGGGGTGTTTGGGACACATTATGGGGTGTTTGGGACTCCTCATGGGGTGTTTGGGACTCTTTGTGGGGTGCTTGGGACACGTTGGGTGTTTGGGACTCCCTGTGGGGTGTTTGGGACTCTTTGGAACACCTTGTGGGGTTTTTGGGGACTACTTGTGGGGTGCTTGGAACACATTGTGGGGTGTTTAGGACATGTTATGGAGTGTTTGGGACTCCCTGTGGGGCGTTTGGGACATGTTATGGGGTGTTTGGAACACCTTGTGAGGCTTTTGGGACACTTTATGGGGTGTTTAGAACACGTTGTGGGGTGTTTGCAACATCCTGTGGGGTGTTTGGGACATTCGGAGCACCTTGTGGGTGTTTGGGGACTACTTGTGGGGTGTTTGGGACACCTTTTTTGGGGTGTTTTGGACTCCTTGTGGGGTGTTTGGGACTCCCCACAGGAGTGGTGGTGTCTCCATTTCTGTGGCTCCTGAGGGTCTCTCTGTGCCCAGCTCTGCTGGGGTGTGAGGACACTTTGGGACCCGGTTTTGTGGCTCCTGGGGGTGTTTCTGGGATTTGGGGGCATTTTGGGGTGGTTTATCCCTGTTTCTGTGGCTCCTGGGGGTGTCTCTGGGATTTGGGGACATTTTGGGGTGGTTTATCCCTGTTTCTGTGGCTCCTGGGGGTGTCTCTGGGATTTGGGGGCACTGTGGGGTGGTTTCCCCCTGTTTTTGTGGCTCCTGGAGCGTCTCTGTGCCCAGGCTCCCCCCGGCTGCCACCCTCCTTGCTTTGGGGCTGTGCAGTGCCACCCACCTCTGTGCCAGCCCCCCCCCCCAAATAACCAGCTCACCACTCTGTGCCATCTGTTTACTGGTTTTAATGCCCACAGCAGCACGGGGAGGGGGTTTGGGCAGCAGGTCCCCACTCCAAGCCTGCTGCAGCCGCTTCTGCCTCTCCAGGGAGGTGCAGGAGCCCCCCCAGACCCCTCTGGGTGGGTGCTGAGCTGCAGCAGAGCTCGGATGTCCCCATGCCAACCCCCAGCAGGATGGGAGGGTGATGCTGGCACGTTTCTGCCCGTGGTGTCCACTGGATTTCAGCTCTGCTGTGACTTTGAGGACAAAATTCCTGTGCTGCATTTTGGGGCTCTGGGGGCTCCTTTCAATGGGCTCTTTTAATTTTTTTAGGATATTTTTGTACAGATATAAAACAAACAAAGGGGGCAGACACCCAACAGCGAGGTTTCACTCCATCGAGGTCTCCCAGTGCTGTCGCCATCCACACCAGTCCAGGCACTGGGGACCCCCTCACTTGTTGGGGGGCTCAGCCACACCTGGGGGGACACAGAAGTGCCAGATGAAGGGAAAGCACCACCAAAGGGGTGTCAGAACTCAGCACATCCCTCTGGGTTGCCAGAGTTGCCAAGGACCCCGACAGGGAGCTTGGAGACCCTGCTGTAGTATATAATAGAGAGAATTCATGCTATTAATGTATAAAATATTGTAAGATCCAAACTATGTCTTTTGACCACCCTGGCCGGGAGCAGTGTCTTATTCATATTCATCTAGTTCCAAGACTATGTTGAGATAACTTTGGGGTTTTTAACGTCAGAATAGAAGCTTCCAGGTGATAATCACCGGCTTCCCTGGGTCTGGGACCACTCAAGAGTGATTTTCACCTCGAACGGACCACCCTGTTACATGTGAATACTGACTGCCCTTGGCTGTGGTGGTTTTTGACGATCAAAATTCAATCTCACTGACAAATTAATAAATCATTGCTAAGTTTTCTTATAAGTTGGCTCTCGATTTGATCATTTATAACACCGGCATGCTGCCCAGAACACCTGGGGATTTGATTTTGGCCATTGGAACAAGTTGCCAGCTTTGTATGAGGACGTGAAAGTCACACAGGTTTGAATGGTGTAATAACAAAATGATCACAGGGTGAAAATGTAGATTTTAGGATTTTTGGTTATGGGGACAAGATGGAGGAATCTGGGCATGTCCAGCCTTTCTTCTTCTTCTTCTTGTTCTCCATTTTCTGCTGTGATGTTGACACTGAGGGATTGGTTTAGAGTTGAAGTGCACTGTCTAACAGAGGCAATGGGTATTGGGAAGTAATTATAAATATGTTATATTTAGAGTAGAAGCTCACTGTCTAACACAGGTGATGGGTATTGGGAATTAAGTGTAAATATGTTATATTTGGAATAGAAGCTCACTGTCTAACATGGGTGATGGGTATTGGGAATTAAGTGTAAATATGTTATACGTAATTTGCAGTATAAAAGGACAACACAGAGAGTGCCTGTGGCTGCCTTGCTGAGCAGACTGTGGGAATCCACAAAATCAGAGGGTTTTGGGAAAGCTGCAAAAGGCAGGCCTCAGAGACAGCAGAAATGTGAGTAGAGCTAAAGCAGCAGCCATGAGATAGGTCAGCAGAAAAATTATTTGAACTGTAGAAAAAGCAAGGGCAGATAGAACAATGGCCTGTGCATTAACGCTTGTCTGAATAGCTCTCTAAGCTGCAGAAAGTTTATCTAGCAAGATATTAGGAAGGTTAAAGGTTAATAATGGAGCTCTGTGTGTTGTGTTTTAAAGCTCACAAGCAGGTATTGTATAGGAAATAAGTAAGCATTGTTTCAACCAAAGGTACCTGTGCTTCTGGTAATTGGATAGAACTGCTGTCAATGTGCTTTTGCTTTGTGTGATTGGTCAAGAAGCTTATAAAGTAAGTTGTAACATTAAGATTTTTGGCTTGCTGCCTGGAATGTGAGCTGCTGGCATCTTCCCATTGTGATAACCATGTAATGAGACTGATGCTGGAAAATAAAACAGCTCGAGGCACTTCCCAGAGCAGCCCCATCTCATTAGCATCTGTAAATAGCCCCCCTTGCTGGTGTCACAGACCTCAGCTGGGCAGAAAGAATATTTTATAGATAACAATTAATAAACAACCTCAAGACCAAAAAGTGAAGAGTCCAGATTCGTTCTTCAGCCACGTGGGCCGAAACAGAGACATCCTGCACATCTATTGAAGATTGCAATGCAAGATGTTTTCCATTACCATCTGCATGGCAGATTACCTTTGTCAAGTGGGCAGTTTGCCTTATCTCTCTCTTTGTGTGACCACATTCACACCTCCCTCGGGAGGGGACATTGCTGATAACAGACTATTGAATGTCACTGCATGGCTGATAAGAACTATAACATCCCATTGGGAGATGCTCCGCCCAGAGGGAGGAGCCAAGCATTGCTACCCAGATATAATCCAGAGGTTTTGAGACACCAGCACGGCTTTCTCCATGGGATTCCCCAGAGGAACAGCAGCTGCTTCTTCCGCTGGATCTTCAGAGGAAGAATACATCCTTCTCTACAGATCCCCCTTGCTCCAACGGAACCACATCTGATACTTCAGGAGGGCTGCAGCCACAATTCCAATTTGACTGCCACCAACACCCCTCAGGGTGTCAGGTTGGGTTCTGACTCTGTCAGTGTTGTTCTAGTGAACTGCATTGTTTATTTTATCTTCTTATATTTTCCTTCCCTATTAAAGAACTGTTATTTCCTGCTCCCATATTTTTGCCCGAGAGCCCCTTAATTTAAAATTTATAGCAATTGGGAGGGGTGGGGAGTGTTTACATTCTCCATTTCAGGGGAGCCTCCTGCCTTCCTTAGCAGACTCCTGTCTTTCCAAAACCGAGACAACATCTCGGGGCAGCAACTCTCAACACAACCCGAGATGGGGGGGTTCAGTGGGGGGCTCAGCACTCACCAGGCCGGCAGGAAAGCTGGGGGGGCTCCCAGGTGCCATCCTCGCGGCAGCGGATGATGGGCGAGCGCCGCGGGGTGAGCCCGGGCCGGCAGCGGTAGCGGGCGGTGGAGCCGATCTCGTAGCGCTGCTTGGCTCTGCCGAAGGCTCGGGCGTTGATGAGGGCGGGGGGGGGCCCACACTGCACTGCAAGGATGGGGGGGTCATTGTAGTAAAACCCCCCCAGCCCGGAGCACAAACAGGAACATTGCATTTCCCAGCCCAGAAAGCCCAAAGGGGGATAAAGTCCCCCCTAGCCCCAAGCCCCAACAGGGGCATTGCAGTAAACCCCCCCCAGCCCAAAAAGCACAAACAGGGGTAAAACCTCCCCAGCTTGGAGCCCAAATGGGGATAAAGCCCCCCCCCCCCCCAGCTCAGAGCCCAAATAGGGGCATTGCAATAAAGCCCCCCCAGCTCAGACAACCCATACAGGGCATTGCAGTAAAGCCCCCCCCAGCCCAGAGTTCAGAAAGGGGGAATTGCAGTAAAGGCCCCTCAGCCCCGAAAGCCCAAATGGGGACATTGCAATAAAGCCCCCCCAGCCCAGAAAGCCCAAACGGGGGTAAAGCCCCTCCAACCTGGAGCCCTAACAGGGGTAAAGCCCCCCCAGCTTGGAGCCCCAACAAGGACATTGCAGTAAAGCCCCCCCAGCCCGGAGCACAAACAGGGGAATTGCAATAAAGCCCCCCCAGCCTGGAAGACCCAAACAAGAACATTGCATTTCCCAGCCCAGGAAGCCCAAACAGGGGTAAAACCGCCCCATCTTGGAGCTCAAATGGGGGTAAAGCCCCCCCAGCCCTGAAAGCCCAAACAGGGGTAAAGCCCTCCCCCATTCCAGAGCCTAAAAAGGGGGAATTGCAGTAAAGCCCCCCCAGCCCGGAGCAAGCCCCAAAAAGCCCAAACAGGCTGAGGGCCCCATGCCCAGGACTCGTTTCCCCGCTGTGGAGGTGGTAGCAAAGCCCCTCCTCGGGGTGGGGGTAAAACAGAGTGGAAATTTTCCAGAAATCCATTTTGATTGAGGTGAAATGTACATCTTTGAGTTAGCTTTGTAGCTTGCAAACAGTGCTGTTTAATCTGACTGCCTGTTCTCCTGAAAATCAATGCTCTAAGAAACTGCTTCAGTGAAGGACAGAGATTAAAGGGGAGGGCAGACAGAGCAGGGCAACCTGACCCAGGAATTCTTGCTGATAAAGAAAAATTAGCGGCAAATGTCACGCAAAATTTGTAAAAATGAATATGTATGAACCTACTGTGAACTTGTGAAACAATGAAATTATGACCAATTGTGCAATTGCATGCGTATGGATTTGAGAGGGAGCTAAAAAAGGATCTGGAATTCCCAGAGGCACTCATGTCATTTTAAGGGGAACCATCCTAATAATCGCTGTAATAAACATGCAACTTTCACAAATTTACAAATGTCACAAATTTACAACTTTACAATTTCACAAAAATCGTGCAGTTTGCTTGCTCCCACAAATCAGGGTTCAGCCCAGCTTACCCAGCCCCATCTTGCAGGTGTAGGACAGGTGGTAATTGCAGGGCACATCACTCCATTGCCCACCGTCGTGCCACACGATGACCACGCAGTTCTCCCCCGAGAGGAAATAGCTGTCAGGCTGCCCAGGGTGCCAGTTCTCGTAGAGCTGTGGGCACAGGGGGCACAGGGGGTGCAGGGGGCATCCAGCACACCCCGCAGGTGTGGGGGCAGCATCCTGGCAGTGCCACCCCCATTGGGACAGAGGTGCCACCTCCATGGCAAAGCCCAGGTGTGGCTCCCTGGGGTTGTTCTTGGATAGAAGTGGAAATAGGATGGGCGTGGGGAGGGTTGCTAGGGTTAAGAGTATTGTGAAAAATGTATTTTATGATTGGCTTTTTGCAAATATTGAAGTGAATATTATATGTGTTGTGTTAGGAAGTAATGCTGTATTCATTCTCTTAAGTAGTGTGCTAAATAGAGTTTTAGGTTATAAAAATTGTTAAAATAGAAACTACGCTATGTAGGATATTTTTTTTAAAGAAAGGACTTGCAGCAAGATAGCAGCCACAGCACACCTGAATCTTTCAGAGAAAGAGAATTTATTGCTCATTATCAGAAGAAACGAACTTCTTCCCACTTCAAAGGTGCTGTCAGGATTCAGAGGAAGAAGTTGATGATGACCAGACAGAATTCTGTATTTGAATGGAATTTATGCATCATGTATGAGGTGTATGAATATGCAACAGGCTGTTGTTTTTAAGAGTTAATCCTTTGTTAACGTGGGTCCTTTTTCGAGCTCGTGCTTCCCAGAAAAAGGTACCCGGACGTCCATAACTCTTTGTATTTATTGTCTCATATTGTCCTAATTCAAATTGTCCAAATTATTATTACTCTAATTGTATTACTATTTTTATAACCATTTTACTACTATTAAACTTTTACAATTTTAAAAACAAGTGATTGGCGTTTTTCACAGCATGAATGTATTTAGGACTAGTGAGAGGTCCATGACTTTCACTTGGACCTGCACCAAGATGAGTGGCTCCTAAAACCACTGTGTTACTATTATCCTTGGAAAGGAAGGAGACTGAGGTTTTATACTCAGATACAAGAGTTAGCAGTTCTCACTGGTTTTACCTCTCTTCGGCAGGTAAGAAGGGTTTAACACCTATTTTTTAGAGTCTAATATTTTGGTTGAAACTATATTTGCATATGGGGATACCAGAGATTAGTTCAGGTTTGAGGATTAGGAGCATTATGGGGATTTTATGTGGGGCTATGAGGAGATGTTTTGGTGTGGAGGAGTTTTGGACTGATGTGATGTGGGATGGGACAGTGCCTCGGTGTGACCGTGTTCACCGGAGTCTCAGGCTGAGGGAAGAGATGAGGATCTGACTCCATGTTTCAGAAGGCTTGATTTATTATTTTATGATATATATTATATTAAAACTATACTAAAAGAATAGAAGAAAGGATTTCATCAGAAGGCTGGCTAAGAATAGAATAGGAAGGAATGATAACAAAGGTTTGTGACTTGGGCTCTCTGTCTGAGCCAGCTGACTGTGATTGGCCATTAATTAGAAACAACCAACATGGACCAATCAAAAATCTACTTGTTGCATTCCACAGCAGCAGATAATCAATGTTTATATTCTGTTCCTGAGGTCTCTCAGCTTCTCAGGAGGAAAAACCCGAGGGAAAGGATTTTTCATAAAAGATGTCTGTGACATGTCGTTGTGTCATTATGAGCATGCATAGGGCGTATGAGGCAATAAGGTGGATTGTATAGGGTGAAAGAGGCAATAAGTAGGATTGCGGCTCCTGTTAGGATAATTGTGAAGGCAGATCAGTTGTAAAGTGTGATTACAACAGTTAGTCGTGCTATGAAGTTTGCTGTTAGCTTAGTAAGGAGTGGGGATGCTCAGCCAGGTGAGGTGGGCAGCTCCTGTTTGGGAGCCCCAAAACTCGAGTTGGGGGGGAGGATAAGGAGGTGCCAGGCTGGTGGTGCCCGCCCTGTGAGGGCACCCAGGGCTTGGCAGCCCCACTTACCAAGGGGCTCCCGTCAGACCACTGGAAATCGCCCTCGATGGTGCGGTCGTTTAGGCCGATCCACTGGTACTCCCTGTACTGGTCTGGGGGACACGGGGCGTGTTGGGGACAGGGACACAGCCAGGTGGCACCTGCCAGGAGAGGCTGAAGGGCTGCTAAGGGACACGGGGCGTGGTGGGGACAGGGACACAGCCAGGTGCCACCATCAGGAGGGGCTGAAGGGCTGCTGGGAGACATTTGGTGTGTTGGGGACATGGACACAGCCTGGTGCCACCTGTCAGGAGGGGACTGAAGGGCCCCTGGGGGACACAGGGGATGTTGGGGACGGGGACACAGCCTGGTGCCACCTGGGGGACACAGGGGATGTTGGGGACGGGGACACAGCCAGGTGTCAGGAGGGGGCTGAGGGGCCGCGCTCAGGGGGATTTGGGACCTGGGGGTGTCCCTCGTCTTGCAGCAGGAAGGTGCTGGGAGGTTTGGGGACACCCCAAAGGGACATCGGGGAACCCCTTTGCCCCTCAGCCCCGGGGAGGCGGGACGGGACCGGCCGGGAGAGGGCGGCAGAGCCCGGGACCCGCCTGTCCCCACCTGTCCCTGCAGGTCCCCACCTGTCCCTGCAGGTCCCCACCTGTCCCTTTGAGTCCCCACCTGTCCCTTTGAGTCCCCACCTCGCCCTGCCAGTCCCCACCTGTCCCTGCAGGTCCCCACCTGTCCCCAGCCGGTTCTGCTGGTCTCCACCTGTTCCTGCAGGTTTCCACTTGTCCCCGCCTGTCACCACCTCTCCCTGCAGGTCCCTACCTGGCTATGCCAGTCCCACCTGTCCCTGCAGGTCCTCGCCTGTCCCCCCTGGTCCCCACCTGTCCCTGCTTGTCCCCACCTGTCCCTGCAGGTCCCCATCTGTCCCTGTGAGTCCCCACCCCACCCTGCCAGTCCCCACCTGTCCCTGCATGTCCCCACCTGTCCCCACCTGGCTCTCCCAGTCCCCTTTCAGGTCCAGCCAGTCCCTGCCTGTCCCTTTGTGTCCCTTTGTGTCCCTGTGAGGTCTCTCCTGCCCCTTCCTCCTCCTCCGCCCTCAGTTCCTTCACGTTCTTTGCTCCCTGTCCCGTTCCCACAGCACTTCTCCCCTGCTCTGCCTTCCCCCACCCCTCCAGGGCTGATTTCAGGCGGGTCCTGGCTTTGCCTTCACATTTCCACCCGATTTTCAAATTTACACACCCACCCCTCTGCTGCTCTGCCCACCCATCACTGGACTGTGGGATTTTGTTGGAAAAGGGACAAGATCATCGAGCCCAGCCATCCCCCACGGCCAGGGGCACCTCTGTCCCCAAGTGCCACATCCACAGCTCTCCTAAACCCCTTCAGCCACAGGCAGCATCTCCATGGAGGAATGTTCTCAATATCCAACCTAACCCTGCCCTGGTGCTGCTTCTCCTGCTCCTGAGCCTTTTTCCCTGGGAGCAGAGCCTGACCCCCAAGAGATTCCACCTTGTAAAAAGGGAGAATGTCCCCCCTGAGCCTCATTTTCTCCAGGCTGAGCTCTCCCCACATCCCTCAGGAGTTCCAGAGCCCCTTCCCCAGCTCTGTTCCCATTCCTGGACACTCCAGAGCCCGACCCCCAGGTGACTCCACCCAGTAAAAAGCGAGAAGGACCCCCTGAGCCCCCCCTGAGCCCTTTCCCCACTCTGCTCCCATCTCCGGACACATTTCAGGGCTGAACCTGTCTGCTCCCACGTCCCTGCCTGTACCATCCGTGTCTGTCTGTCTGTCTGTCTGTCTCTCTGTGTGTCCATCCATCCCTGCAGGGCCGGGCTCCACCTCCTGTCAACTCGCAGCCCTGCAGGGCTCGGCGGCAGGGAGGGGACAGCAGTGTCACACAGCAGCGGCAGGGAGGGGACAGCAATGTCATACAAGGGGACAGCAGTGTCACACACCGGCAGCAGGGAGGGGACAGCAGTGTCACACACACCAGCGGCAGGGAGGGGACAGCAGTGTCACACACCGGCAGCAGGGAGGGGACAGCAGTGTCACACAGCAGCGGCAGGGAAGGGACAGCAGTGTCACACACCGGCGGCAGGGAGGGGACAGCAGTGTCACACAGCAGCGGCAGGGAGGGGACAGCAGTGTCACACACCGGCGGCAGGGAGGGGACAGCAGTGTCACACAGCAGCGGCAGGGAGGGGACAGCAGTGTCACACACCGGCAGCAGGGAGGGGACAGCAGTGTCACCCAGCAGCAGTGTCACGTACCGTTGATGAAGTCCTGCTCCTCGGGGGTCAGGATGGTAGCCAGGTGCCCGCCGTGGTGCCTGCACTGGCTCTCGGCATCCTCCCAGCTCCTCCGGGTGGAGAAGTGTCGGTAGCAGGAGCCCTGGAAGCTGTCCCAGCCCGGGCTGCAGCTCCTCAGGGCTGAGCCGTGCCAGGGCAGAGGGCAGAGGGTGAGCGCGGAGCCCGCCTCACCCCAAACTCCTCATCGCCCCTCCTGTGTGCCCGCCGGGCTGCTGGGAGCTGGGCAGCGTGGCCAGGGTGGCACCAGGGCACTCACATGGGCACCCAGGGGACTCACATGGCCAGGGTGGCACCCATGACACTCACATGGCACCCAGGGCACTCACATGGCCAGGCTGGCACCCAGGACATTCACATGGGCACCCAGGCGACTCACATGGCCAGGGTGGCACCCATGGCACTCACATGGCCAAGGTGGCACCAGGACACTCCAGTGGCCAGGGTGGCACCCAGGGCATTAACAAGGCCAGGCTGGCACCCATGGCACTCACAGGGCAGGGTGGCACTCACATGGCCAGGGTGGCACCCATGGCACTCACATGGGCACCCATGGCACTCACATGGCCAGGGTGGCACCAGGGCACTCACATGGGCACCCAGGGGACTCACATGGCCAGGGTGGCACCAGGGCATTCACATGGCCAGGGTGGCACTCACATGGCCAGGGTGGCACCCATGGCACTCACATGGCCAAGGTGGCACCAGGGCACTTACATGGCCAGGCTGGCACCCATGGCATTCACATGGCCAGGCTGGCACCAGGGCACTCACAGGCCAGGCTGGCACCCACACGGCCAGGGTGGCACCAGGGCACTCACATGGGCACCCAGGGCACTCACATGGCCAGGGTGGCACCCATGGCAGTCACATAGCCAAGGTGGCACTCACATGGCCAAGGTGGCACCAGGACACTCCAGTGGCCAGGGTGGCACCAGGGCACTTACATGGGTACCCAGGGCACTCACATGCCAGGATGGCACCAAGGGCACTCACATAGCACCAGGGCACTCACATAGCCAGGGTGGCACCAGGGCACTCACAGGCCAGGGTGGCACTCACATGGCCAGGCTGGCACCCAGGGCACTCACATGGCCAGGGTGGCACTCAAGCACTCACATGGCCAGGGTGGCACCAGGGTACTCACATGGCCAGGGTGGCACTCAAGCACTCACATGGCCAGGGTGGCACTCACAGGCCAGGGTGGCACCAAGGGCACTCACATGGCCAGGCTGGCACCAGGGCACTCATGGCCAGGGTGGCACCCAGGGCACTCACAGGCCAGGCTGGCACCCATGGCCAGGCTGGCACCGGGGCACTCATATGGCCAGGCTGGCACCCATGGCCAGGCTGGCACCGGGGCACTCACAGGCCAGGCTGGCACCCATGGCCAGGCTGGCACCGGGGCACTCACAGGCCAGGCTGGCACCCATGGCCAGGCTGGCACCGGGGCACTCACGTCTCTCACAGCTGCTGCCCCCGTAGCCGGGCAGGCACAGGCAGGTGAGCTGGGCGCCGTCCTCCACGCAGGTGCCTCCGTTCAGGCAGGGGTTGGGGACACAGCCACCTGCAAGGGACAGCACCGTGCTCACCACAGGGCTCAGCACCTCCCCGGTGCCCAGCAGTGCCACCTGGGCATCCTCAGCGCAGAGGATTTCTGCCAGCCTGAGCCTGGGAATCTCAGAGGAAAGAACTCAAACAATTATTGTCTGTTTCTGTCAGCATTGTTTGGAGTTGTGGCTCTCCACTGTGTGTTATTCATGGGCACTGATAGTGTGGGATGTTTCTACTTTGAGGCCAATTAGATAATTCTAATTTTGAGTTCACCAATAGTGGGAGATGTTTGTAATTTGAGGACAATTAGATATTTCCAATTTTGAGCTCACCAATAGTGGGAGGTGTTTCTGCTTTCAGACCAATTAGATGTTTCTCATTTTGAGCTCACCAATAATTTGAGATGTTTCTGCTTTCAGACCAATTAGACATTCCTCATTTTGAGCTCACCAATAAAGTGAGATGTTTCTAATTTGCAGCCAATTAGATGTGTCTCATTTTAAGTTCACCAATAGTGTGAGATGTTCTGCTTTCACACCCATTAGATGTTTCTCGTTTTGAGCTCACCAATAATTTGAGATGTTTCTGCTTTCAGACCAATTAGATTTTTCTCATTTTGAGTTCACCAATAGTGTGGGATGTTTCTGCTTTGAAGCCAATCAGACATTCCTCATTTTGAGCTCACCAATAAAGTGAGATGTTTCTAATTTGCAGCCAATTAGATGTGTCTCATTTTAAGTTCACCAATAGTGGGAGACGTTTCTGTTTTCAGACCAATTAGATGTTTCTCATTTTGAGCTCACCAATAATTTGAGATGTTTCTCCTTTCAGACCAATTAGATTTTTCTGATTTTGAGCTCACCAATAAAGTGTGAGATGTTTCTACTTCGAAGCCAATCAGACATTCCTCATTTTGAGCTCACCAATAAAATGAGATGTTTCTAATTTGCAGGCAATTAGATGTGTCTCATTCCAAGCTCACCAATAATTTGAGATGTTTCTGCTTTCAGACCAATTAGATTTTTCTGATTTTGAGCTCACCAATAGTGTGAGATGTTTCTAATTTCAGACCAATTAAATATTTCTAATTTTGAGCTCACCAATAGTATTAGATGTTTCTGCTTTCAGACCAATTACATTTTTCTAATTTTGAGCTCACCAATAGTGTGAGATGCTTCTAATTTGAGACCAACCACCTTAGAGAGTCCCATTATTAAAGACCCTCCTCTCTCATTAAACAAAGCCTTCTGACCCACCTCAAGAGTGGAGTTTTCTTTCCATCCCTGACTCATCATCCTCACCCCTGCAGTGTCCCACAGCAAGCAGGGCTCTGAGGTGGCTCTGGGGCCACCAGCTCTGGGCCAGGGGAGGCTCTCAGGTGCACCAGGAGGTGCCTGGAGCAATCCCACACCTCCCGTCCACCTCTGGGTGTGCACAGCCCAGCATCCCTGGCCCAGAGCTGGCCACACCTGGGGTTTTGGCCTCCCCTGGAGCACAGAGATGGATGCTCTTATCTCCCTTTCCTTCAGAGCTGGATGCTCTTATCTCCCCTGGGCTCATTGCCACACCAGCCTCTCCCCACTCCCTCTGCCCAGCTTGGGGCAGACATCTTTTATGAAAAATCCTTTCCTTAGGGTTTTTCCTGCTGAGAAGCTGAGAGGCCTCAGGAACAAAATGTAAACAATGATTATCTGCTGCTGTGGGATGCAACAGGTGCATCTGGGATTGGTCTCATGTGGTTGTTTCTAATTAATGGCCAATCACAGCCAGCTGGCTCAGACTCTCTGTCCAGGACACAAGCTTTTGTTATCATTCTTTCTTTTTCTATTCTTAGCCAGCCTTCTGATGAAATCCTTTCTTCTATTTTTTTAGTATAGTTTTAATGCAATATATATTAATATATATTAATATAATATGTAATATATTAATATAATTATTAATATAATGTATATGAATAGAATTTATTAAAATAATAAATTAGCCTGCTGAAACATGGAGTCAGATCCTCGTCTCTTCCCTCATCCCTGGACCACTGTGAATACAACCACACCATTTCCTGCTTTTCCCTGGCTGATGCAGCGTTTTGGGAGGGAAGCACAGACCATAAAGCCTTTGGCACATCCCAGCCCTGTGTCCTTGTCCTGTCCTTCTGGTGTCACCTGCAGCCTGGCCAAGGCTGCTAACTCAGCCAGCACTGCCCCAGGAGCCCGTTCTGGTCATTAATGAACGCGGAGCACAGCGTGTGCTCCCAGCTCAGTGTGATGAACGGCTGCTGCTCAGAGTCCTTGACCCATTCCAGCCCAATCACGCCCTGTTTTATGGTCCTGGGTTTGTGACAAGGACAATGCTGCCACCCTCACCCTCCCCATGAAGTGCTGGTGGCTCCCTGTGCAGCCCATCCATCCCCAGCAGAGCCAGGCATGGCACAGGATGGGCGCCCCAAAATGTCCCATGGCTGGCTCCTCCTGGGCATCTCTCCTTGCCAAGGCAAGGGCAGCCATGCCACGGGGTCCAGGCACCCTGCACAGAGCCTCGCTGGTGCCCTGGGGCTGGGCTGGGCACTGCCCTCTCTGTCTGCCTCTCACAATGCAGGAGGAGAGTGGGAACTCGGAATTTTGGGAGGAAATCACAGAGCTGGAGGCTGCCAGGCTGTGGATGCAAATGGAATTCCTAATTCAGGGCATTCCTTAAGCCCTGTGTGTGTTCTTGTTATGCCCTGGGGTGGGAGGGCAGGGACCCCACATGGTGCCCTGTGCTGCAGGGAGCAGGATGGGGCAGGGGATTGGCACTGGGATGGGCATCAGAGCTGGCATCACCCCAGGGGTGACCCCCACCCACCCACAGCAGCTCGTGGTCCCTCTGCTCACCCATCTCAGCCCCTGGGGGATGTGGCCCGAAGGATCTGCAGTGATCCTGGGGAGAGCTGCACAAGGCAGGGCGGTCCTGGTGGGGCTCTGTGTCCCCCCGTGTGTCCCCCTGCTCATGCCATGCAGCATCCAGCCCTCACCCCCCTCCCAGGGCAGGGCAGGGTCAGTCCTGGGGGGGACAGGGAGGGGGAAAAGCAGCTCCTGGTCAGTCCTGGGGGGGACATGGAGGGGGAAAAGCAACCCCTGGTCAGTCCTGGGGGAACAGGGAGGGGGAAAAGCAGCTCCTGGTCAGTCCTGGGGGGGATATGGAGGGGGAAAAGCAGCCCCTGGTCAGTCCTGGGGGGACAGGGAGGGGGAAAAGCAGCCCCTGGTCAGTCCTGGGGGGGATATGGAGGGGGAAAAGCAGCCCCTGGTCAGTCCTGGGGGGACAGGGAGGGGGAAAAGCAGCTCCTGGTCAGTCCTGGGGGGGATATGGAGGGGGAAAAGCAGCCCCAGCCTTCTCAGGGCAGTGCAGGGTCAGTCCTGGGGAGGACAGGGAGGGGGAAAAGCAGCTCCTGGTCAGTCCTGGGGGGCACATGGATGGGGAAAAGCAGCCCCAACCCTCACCCCCCCTCCCAGGGCAGTGCAGGGTCAGTCCTGAAGGGGCAGATGGAGGGGGAAAAGCAGCCCCTGGTCAGTCCTGGGGGCTCAAGGAGGGGGAAAAGCAGCCCCAGGGCAGTGCAGGGTCAGTCCTGGGGAGGACATGGAGGGGGAAAAGCAGCCCCAACCCTCCCAGGGTCAGTCCTGGGGGGCACATGGATGGGGAAAAGCAGCCCCAGCCTTCTCAGGGCAGTGCAGGGTCAGTCCTGGGGGCACATGGATGGGGAAAAGCAGCCCCTGGTCAGTCCTGGGGGGGATATGGAGGGGGAAAAGCAACCCCTGGTCAGTGCAAGGTCAGTCCTGGACAGTGCAGGGTCAGTCCTGGGGGGCACATGGAGTGGGAAAAGCAGCCCCAGCCCTCCCAGGGCAGTGCAGGGTCAGTCCTGGGGGGCTCAAAGAGGGGGAAAAGCAGCCCCTGGTCAGTCCTGGGGGGCTCATGGAGGGGGAAAAGCAACCCCTGGTCAGTGCAAGGTCAGTCCTGGGCAGTGCAGGGTCAGTCCTGGGGGCACATGGAGGGTGCAAAGCAGCCCCAGCCCTCCCAACCCCCCCCACCAAGGGGTCCCTTCCACCCCATTCCCGGGCAGGGCAGGGCAGGGCCGGGGGCAGGGATTAGTTCGTCAGTGGGAGAGGCGCAAGGACGAAGGGAAGAGCTCGCCGAGATGCTTGTTCTACAAAGCTTTTAATTAATTCCCTTTATTAGTACCACGGTTAGTCAGAGCAGGGGCTGGGGCCGCCTTTCGCTTATCGGGGCTTTTTCATGGAAACATTTTCATTAAAACACTTCACAGAAGTAGAAGAGATTTAAAGTGCGTGCAGAGATCAGACCAATTTGTTTGACAAATATGTGCTTCTCCAGACCTGGAACCTTCCCTTACCCAGCTGAGAGAGAGAGAGAGAGAGAGGAGACACGGACGGACAGACAGACAGACAGACAGAGGGCAGCAGTGAAGGAAAGGTGTCGCCTATCTCTAGTGCCACAGAGCGGCCAGCACGGCTGCCCCGAGGGCAAGGCTGGCACGGCAGGGACGCCGGGCAGAGCAGGCGCCCGCCCCGACGCTGGCCCGCTCGGTGGGCACGGCGGGCAGGGGCACGGCCGAGCTGGGGGTCCCTGGCACCACCACCCCCGAGGTGCCAGGACGGGGAGAGCTGAGGCCATCCCTGCGGGTCCCACCTGCTTCTCCCGGAACGGCCGTAAGGAAACCCTCCACGGTGCCAACGGAGGGATGCTCTTCCTCCTCCTCCTCCTCATCATCCTCCTCATCCTCCTCGGAAGGTGCAGCGGGCATCCCTCGCTGTGTGCCCGGCGCCGGTGCGGCGCTGCTGCGGGGCAGCCACGGAGTCGCTGCGGGCGAGGGGAACCACGCGGCCCCCGAGTGCTCCTCTCCGTCCTCCTGCGGGGGCGCGGGGGGCAGCGGGGACACGCCGGGGCTCTCCCCGACATCTCCGGAGAGCTCGGCGTCCTCAGCCCCGGAAAACGGGGCGCTGGCCCCGCCGGATTTGTGCCCGCGGCGGGGGCTCCCGGCGCCTTCGCGGCTCTCTGAGGTGGCAGAATTGGCACCGGTTGGCGATGGCACTCGGTGCCCGGGTGGCCCGGGGGTGGCAGGGCCGCCCGGCCGCCCCAAGGCGTCCCGTGGAGGGTCCGGGCGCTGTGTGGGAGGGCGAGGAAAGCCCTCGGGAGGCTCCGTGTCACCTGCGGGGGCAGCCGTGGGTCCCTCCGGCTCCGTGGGGTGCCCGCGGTGCCGCCCTCCGGCCGGGCGCTCCGGGGATGCGCTGCCAGCTCTGCCCGGCGCTGCTGCCTGCGGCTCCTCTGCAAAGGGCAAGGCGGAAAGGCAGTGAGGGCCGGCAGCCAGCCAGGGCACAGGGCACTGCGGGCACTGCCAGCGGTGCCCACCCTGTGGGCGCTGCCCACCCTGCGGGCACTGCTCGTTCTGCCCAACCTGCGGGCACCGCCAGCTCTGCCCACCCTAAGGGCACTGTCCACCCTGCGGGCACTGCCAGCTCTGCCCATCCTGTGGGCACTGCCAGCGGTGCCCACCCTGCGGGCACTGCCCATCCTGCGGGCGCTGCCCACTCTGCGAGCACTGCAGGCACTGCCCTCTCTGCGGGCACGGCCAGCTCTGCCCACCCTAGGGGCACTGCCCATCTCGCGGGCACTGCCAGCACTGCCCACCCTCAGGGCACTGCCAGCTCTGCCCATCCTGCGGCGCTGCCCATCCTGCGGGTGCTGCCAGGCTACCCACCCTGTGGGCACCGCCAGCTCTACCCATCCCGTGGGCACTGCCGGCACTGCCCATCCTGCGGGCATTGCCCATCCTGCGGGCACTGCCAGCTCTGCCCATCCTGCAGGCACTGCTGGCACTGCCCACCCTGTGGGCGCTGCCCATCCCGCGGGCACTGCCAGCTCTGCCCATCCCGCGGGCTCTGCCAGCTCTGCCCACCCTGTGGGCACTGCCCATCCCGCGGGCACTGCCAGCTCTGCCCATCCCGCGGGCACAAAGCTGTGCGGGCAGATGGGAGTGGCCCCGAGCCCGTGTGACGCTGTCCCCTGTCCCCTGCGCAGGGCGCGGCTGCCCGAGCTCTGCCCTCACCGCTGCCCCTCGCCTGGTGCCCCTCCAGCTGCCAGCCCCCTCCTGCAGCTCCTGGTGCTGCCAGTCCCAGCTCCAGCCCTGCCCTGCATGCTGGGACACGCAGATGTCCCTTTGTCCCTGCACTGCCCTGCACCAACACTCCGGTGCCCCATCCACGGGGAAGGACGGGGACAGCTGGGGTGACCTGGGCACCATCTGTGGCTGCTCTGTGCCCAGCCCTGGCACCACCATGGCAGCCCCCGCTGTCCCCCGTGCTCCTGGGCAGGGATGAGCTCCCCAGCTGAAACAGGACCTGCCTCGGGGCTGGCCGGGGCTGTGGGGAAAGGGGAGGCGGGGATGGGGTGACCTGAGGACACAGAGGTAGCTAGTGGCCCCAGGGTGTCTCCAGGGCTCTGGCTTGGCTTGCCCAGGTCAGGGTCCTCAAAGAGGGGCACGGCGTAAATGGCCCCTCGCGACTCGAGCTCCACGGGCGCTCGGGGCAGCTGCAGCTCCTCCAGCTTTTCTGCCACTGTGACAATCTCCTGGAGGAGATTCTCCTCGGGCTCTTGGCCTTGGTATTTTCCTGCAGCCTCAGGGAAAGAGTTTGTCCCTTCTGTGGGCAGAAAGAAAGTGGGATATTACTGCCCTGTCCTGGCTCCGCAGCGCTCAGAGATGAGCGCACCCCACAGCAGGCCTGGAGCCTTGGCACCCCAGCTCTCCTCAGCCTCCCCTTCCCCTTCTAGATGGGGTCGGCAGGGGGAGGATCAGGCCCTCCCAGGCAGTGCCACCAGAGCTGGCAGTGCCACCAGCCCCAGCAGGAGCTGGCAGTGCCACCAGAGCTGGCAGTGCCACCAGCCCCAGCAGGAGCTGGCAGTGCCACCAGAGCTGGCAGTGCCACCAGCCCCAGCAGGAGCCGTGGGGCTCAGCAGCACATGGTGGGGCCAGATCCTAAACCGTGCATTCCCCTGGCTGTGGGGATCCTCCTCTGCACCCCCATCCCCACCCCGGGGAGGGCAGACATGCATGGGGGGTTAGTGGGTTACAGGGCTGGTGGAGTCATGGCACGGGTCCATCCTGCCTAAGCCAGAGAGATGGGGAAACTGAGGCGCAGAGATGCTCAGCATCCCCACACTGGGAGCCCCCACGGCCCTGAGCAGACACACAGAGATGTGGGGTCAGGCGGGAGGAGTGCAGGGACAGCTCTGATCCTTCTGTGCCCCTCATCCCTGCCAGCCTGTGCCCTGCCTCAGCGCTCACCTTGCTGCTCCCCACAGGTCTCCTTGCTGCCCAGCATCACCCCAAACCAGCCTGGCAGGCTGTGCCCCACAGCCCCAGGGCCCAGGAGTGCCCCCCAGGCCTGCAGCCCTGGGGGATGAACCCTCCTGGAGCTGTGCCCACAGAGCCCACGCAGAGTGATGGTGCCATGCAGGGCACCCCTGGTCTGTCACAGTGAACTGGCACCAAGGACATGCAGGGCCACCCTCCTCTGCCACAGCGTGTCTGCATGCACTGCTGGGACCCTGCAGAGCATCCCTGCTGCATTGAGAGCTGTCAGCATGCACTGCTGGGATCCTCAGAGCATCCCTTCTGCATTGAGAGCTGTCTGCATGCACTGCTGGAGCCATGCAGAGCATCCCTGCTGCATTGAGAGCTGTCAGCATGCACTGCTGGGATCCTCAGAGCATCCCTTCTGCATTGAGAGCTGTCTGCATGCACTGCTGGAGCCATGCAGAGCATCCCTGCTGCATTGAGAGCTGTCAGCATGCACTGCTGGAACCCTCAGAGCATCCCTGCTGCATTGAGAGCTGTCAGCATGCACTGCTGGGACCCTCAGAGCATCCCTTCTGCATTGAGAGCTGTCAGCATGCACTGCTGGGACCCTCAGAGCATCCCTGCTGCATTGAGAGCTGTCAGCATGCACTGCTGGGACCCTCAGAGCATCCCTGCTGCATTGAGAGCTATCAGCATGCACTGCTGGGATCCTCAGAGCATCCCTGCCCTATGGAGAGGGGTGAGCATGCAATTCTGCGACCCTCAGAGTATTCCTGCAGTACTGAGAGCTGTCAGCATGCAGTGCTGGAGCCATGCAGAGCATGCCTGCCTTACTGAGAGGGGTCAGCATGCAATTCTGGGACCCTGCAGAGCATCCCTGCCCTATGGAGAGCTGTCACATGCATTGCTGGAACCCTCAGAGGATCCCTGCAGTACTGAGAGGGGTCAGCTCAGAGTGTCAGGACCCTGCAGAGCATCCCTGCCCTATGGAGAGGGGTCAGCATGTAATTCTGGGACCCTGCAGAGTATTCCTGCTGTACCAAGAGCTGTCAGCATGCACTGCTGGGACCCTCAGAGCATCCCTGCCCTATGAAGAATGTCAGCACACAGTGTCAGGACCCTGCAGAGCATCCCTGCCCTACGAAGAGGGGTCAGCATGCAATTCTGGGACCCTCAGAGTATTCCTGCAGTACTGAGAGCTGTCAGCATGCAATTCTCAGAACCTCAGAGCATCCCTGTCCTACTGAGAGCTGTCACCATGCACTGCTGGGACCCTGCAGAGCATCCCTGCTGTACCAAGAGCTGTCAGCATGCAATTCTCAGAACCTCAGAGCATCCCTGTCCTACTGAGAGCTGTCACCATGCACTGCTGGGACCCTGCAGAGCATCCCTGCTGTACCAAGAGCTGTCAGCATGCAATTCTTACAACCTCAGAGCATCCCTGCCCTATGGAGAGGGGTCAGCATGCAATTCTGGGAACCTGCAGAGTATTCCTGCTGTACCAAGAGCTGTCAGCACACAATTCTGGGACCCTGCAGAGCATCCCTGCCCTATGGAGAGCTGTCACATGCAGTGTCAGGACTGTGCAGAGCATCCTTGCCCTATGGAGAGGGGTCAGCATGTACTGCTGGAGCCCTGCAGAGCATCCCTGCAGTACTGAGAGCTGTCAGCATGCAATTCTGGGACCCTCAGAGTATCCCTGCCCTATGGAGAGGGGTCAGCATGCAATTCTGGGACCCTGCAGAGCATCCCTGCCCTATGGAGAGCTGTCACATGCAGTGTCAGGACCGTGCAGAGCATGGAGGTGTCAGCATGCAGTGTCAGGACATGCAGGTTACGCCTCCCCTCTCAGCCCTACCAGCATGCAGGGCACCCCTGTCCTAGCACAGCAGCTTCAGTCGGTGTCGAACACCCCTGCCCTGCCCCGACAGCGCAGCAGCAGCACCGAGAGCACCCAGGGAGCCCAGCACAACCCCGGCACACGCACCCCAACCCGGGGGCACCCTCCCGCCCATCCCTGCCGGGGGTGCCCCTGTTTACCTCGGAAGCAGTAGGCATCGTATCTGCTCTGGGCATCGGGGAATCCCGTCTGGTTGCGGAACAGGAAGATGGTTTTGACGCCGGGCAGAGCCCCTCCGCAGCGCTCCCGGGGGGTGACGATGGGGTAGCGGACGCTGCCGTCGGCCAGCCAGCCGGGGCTGCAGGCGTCCAGCCCCGCGTTCCAGGCGGCGTACAGCTGCCCGGGGCTCGCCAGCTCGGCGCCCAGAGCCCGGCAGCGCTGCGCAGCCTCCTCCAGGGTGAACCTGGCCGGGGATGTCTCCAGAAAGATCTCACCTGGGGAGAGAGGAGGGAGAGCGGGGTTAGAGATGGGGCTGGGAAGGGCGGAGGGAGCCCCCTCGGCAGGTCCGCTCTCGGAGTGAGCCCAGGAGAGGGTGTGGAGATGGAGAATGCGGTGTGTGCAGGAAGAACGGGGGCTGGAGGAGGGCGGCATCCCTGCCTGCATCCCTGCCTGCATCCCTGCCTGCATCCTTGCAACCCTGCCTGCTTCCCTGCATCCCTGTCTGCATCCCTGCCTGCATCCCTGCCTTCCTGAGTGCTTCCCTGCCTGATTCCCTACCTGCATCCCTGCCTGTTTCCCTGCTTCCCTGCATCCATGCCTGCTTCTCTGCCTGCTTCCCTGCCTGCATCCCTGTCTTCCTGCCTGCATCTCTGCTTGCATCCCTGCCTGCATCCCTGCCCTCCTGAGTGCTTCCCTGCCTGCATCCCTGCATCCATCTCTGCATCCCTGCCTGCATCCCTGCCTTCCTGAGTGCTTCCCTGCCTGCATCCCTGCCTGCCTTCCTGCTTCCTTGCCTGCTTTCCTGTTTCCCTCTCTGCCTCCCTGCCTGCTTCCCCGCCTTCCTGAGTGCTTCCCTGCCTGCATCCCTGCCTGCTTCCCTGCCTTCCTGAGTGCTTCCCTGCCTGCTTCCCTGCATCCCTGCCTTCATCCCTGCCTGCTTCCCTGCCCATGCACAGAAAGTCATAATGCAGGCACATCTGGAGCTCTCACACCACGTGGGATTGATCCCTGCCCTTGCAAACAGAGCTGAGACTTTGAAGCGGCCCTGAACGGGATTGCAGAGCAGCAGGTGCATGCCCTGCACTGAGCAATCCACGTGTGGTGGGATGTTTCTGAGGACACCTGCAAGCCCAGCGAGCACCTGGGTGAGGCTTCATGCTCAGGAGGGCTGGGGACCACTGCCCCAAAGCACAGCATGAACCAACCCCCCAGCTGCCCCTGCCTCCCTGTCCCTCACCCCCGGCACCAACCAACCCCAGAGCAGCTGCCAGCACCAGTGGGGACCCCAAAAGGAGGGACCAGCCACCCCCAGGCACACAGAGCCAGGCAGGATCTTCAGCCCTGCTCCTCATGCAAAGCAGAGCACGCACACAACCAAACCCAAACCACCCAACCCAGCGTGCTGCTGGTCTGGGGCACATCACTGCGGGCACAGCCCAGCCTGCTGCCAGGGACAGAACCCCACACCAGCCCAAAATGAACCAGGAATGCTTTAGGAAACAAACAGCAGGTCCCCACACCCAAAGGCAGCACCTGCAGCTTTTCACTTGGGTTCACAACAGGTTACAGAGGTAAGTTAGCGTGGGAGCAAAAGCAGAGGAGGGCAAGAGGTGGCACCACGGGCACCTGGCAGGTCCTCAGCGTAGCAGTACACGTCATACATGTCCTCAGGGTCCACCACGCCGTAGTTCCTCACCCCTGGAAAGCCGTTCATGTCTCCATAACAGGCCTCACGGGGAGTCTGGATGGGGTACCTGGGGCAGAGAGCACAGGGGAGCTGCTGACGCCCTGGGGAACGGGTGGGAGCAGTGCCAAGGTGTTACAACCAAACAAACTCCAAGGGAGCAGTGTCAAGGTGTTACAACCAAACAAACCCCAAGGGAGCACACACAGAGGTGTTACAACCAAACAAACCCCAAGGGAGCACACACAGAGGTGTTACAACCAAACAAACCCCAAGGGAGCACACACAGATCTGTTACAACCAAACAAACTCAAAGGAGCACACACAGAGGTGTTACAGCCAAACAAAGTCCAAGGGAGCACACACAGAGGTGTTACAGCCAAACAAACTCCAGGGGAGCACACACAGAGGTGTTGCAGCCAAACAAACTCAAAGGGAGCACACACAGAGGTGTTACAACCAAACAAACTCAAAGGGAGCACACACAGATGTGTTACAACCAAACAAACCCCAAGGGAGCACACACAGATGTGTTACAACCAAACAAACCCCAAGGGAGCACACACAGAGGTGTTACAGCCAAACAAAGTCCAAGGGAGCACACACAGAGGTGCTACAACAAAACAAACTCCAGGGGAGCACACACAGAGGTGTTACAACCAAACAAACCCAAAGGAGCACACACAGAAGAGCACTAACCACAGGATTACAACAGTTTATAAAGGGGGCAGTCCAGGGGAGGAGACTGCCTACAAACCAATCAGGAGACAGCAAGGAGGAGCATGAGTGTCACAGACATATTTTATGAAAAATCCTTTTGCCAGGATTTTTTCTCCTGAGAAGCCTCAGAGGAAAAGAAAACAATGATTATCTGCTGCTGTGGAATGCAACAGGTGCATCTGTGATTGGTCTCATGTGGTTGTTTTTAATTAATGGCCAATCACAGTCCAGCTGTCTCAGACTCACTGGTCAGTCACAAGATTTTATTATCATTCCTTTCTATTCCTTGCTAGCCTTCTGATGAAATCCTTTCTTCTCTTCTTTTAGCATAATTTTAATATATCCTTTTAATGTGATATGATATGATTGATATAACGTAATGTAACATAACATAACATAATATATATAATGAAATAACAAATCAGCCTTCTGAAACATGGAGTCAAGATTTTAATCTCTTCCCTCATCCTGGGACTCCAGTGAACACCACCACACATGGGGTGGGCTCACATCAACCTAACACCAATGAGGAAGAAGGAGGGAGGAGTGAATAGATAATTAGCAAATGGGTGAAGGGAAACAGCATCACTGATGCAGAACTTTCTGGCTAAAGGGGTGTAAAAAACCATCACTGACAAGCTGTAGGGGATGGGTTTAGAGGATTGACAGGGGAAAGTTTGGGAACATGCGAGGGGTGGAGGAGATTGACATGGGGATTGATATAAGGGCAAAATATGGGGTAATCAACTCAGGGAAGAACCCTTTGGGAGACTGAACAGGGGGATATGGAATGAACCGTTTTTCTAACATAGAAAAAATCTAACACATCAAAATTAAACAATTAAGACCCAAAAGCAAACCACAACAGGGCGAGGCACAGAGGTGCCCACCTGACGGTCTGGTCGGCGATCCAGCCGGCGTCACACTGCTCGTAGCCCCCCAGGTAGGCGGCGTAGAGCTGCTCGGGGGTGGCAATGCTGGCACCGATCCTGGCACAAGCCTCCTGCGCCTCGGAGAAGGTGTAGGCGTAGCGCATGGAGCCCTCCCGGTAGTGGAACACCACCCCTGCGGGCACACACGGATGTGGGCAAGGGGCTTCATGGCAGCCCCCCACAAATGCACCTAGGGTTTGCTGCAGCTCCCTTCACAGAGAAATCCTTCCCAGGATTTCTCCTGGGGAAGGCAGTGAGAGAGCTCAGGGAAGGGAATGAAAACAATTCTTATCTCTATGTGCTGCTCCTGTTGTTTGGCACACGCGGAATGTGTTATGGGGATTGTGTACAGGAAGGGGTTTGTTAATTAGACACTGGTGATGGTTGTTTGGATTGATTGACCAATTAGGTCAAAGCTGTGTTGTGATTGTTGAAAAAGAGCCACGGGGATTTTCTTAGTATTAGTATAGTATATATAGTATAGTATATATAGTATAATATAGTATAGTATAGTATAGTGTAGTATAGTATAGTATAGTATAGTATAGTATAGTATAGTATAGTATAGTATAGTATAGTATAGTATAGTATAGTATAGTATAATAATAGTAATATTAATATTATAGTATAGTATAGTAATAGTAATAGTAAAGTACAGTTATAGTAGTAATAGTATAGTACAGTAATAGTATAATACAGTTATAGTAGCTTATAAAGCAATTAGTTAATAAACTAATTGCGTAATAAACTATTATAAAGCAATTTGTTAATAAACTAATTGCTTAATAAACTAATATAAAGCATTTAGTCAATAAGCTAATTGCTTAAAAAATAATTGTTTAATAAACTAATGAACTAATTGCTTATAAAGCAATTGGTCCATAAACAATTGCTTAATAAAGCAATTATTTAATAAACTAATAAAGTTTATTATAAAGCTTATGATTTACTATAGCATAGTATAGCATAGTATAGTTTGTGTAGTAGAATATAGTTATAATAGTTTATAAAGCAATTGGTTAATAAACTAATATAAAGCATTTAGTTAATCAACTAATTGCTTAATAAAGCGATTACTTAATAAACCAATAAACTAATTGCTTATAAAGGAATTGGTCCATAAACAATTGCTTAATAAAGCAATTATTTAATAAACTAATAAAGTTTATTATAAAGCTTATAATTTACTATAGCATAGTATAGCATAGTATAGTTTGTGTAGTAGAATATAGTTATAATAGTTTATAAAGCAATTGGTTAATAAACTAATATAAAGCATTTAGTTAATCAACTAATTGCTTAATAAAGCAATTACTTAATAAACCAATAAACTAATTGCTTATAAGGCAATTGTTTAATAAACGAATAAAGTTTATTATAAAGCTTATAGTATAGTATAGCAAAGTATAGTATGGTTTGAGTGTAGTAAAATACAGTTATAATAGCTTATACAGCAATTATTTAATAAACTAATTGCTTAATAAACTAATATAAAGCATTTAGTTAATAAACTAGTTGCTTAATAAAGCAATTGTTTAATAAACGAATAAAGTTTATTATAAAGCTTATAGTATAGTATAGCAAAGTATAGTATGGTTTGAGTGTAGTAAAATACAGTTATAATAGCTTATACAGCAATTATTTAATAAACTAATTGCTTAATAAACTAATATAAAGCATTTAGTTAATAAACTAGTTGCTTAATAAAGCAATTGTTTAATAAAGTTTATTATAAAGCTTATAGTATAGTATAGCAAAGTATAGTATAGTTTGAGTGTAGTATAATAAAATATCTTATGAAGCAATTGTTTAATAAACTAATATAAAGCAATTAGTTAATAAACAATTGCTTAATAAAGCAATTATTTAATCAACTAAGAAACGAATTGCTTATAAAGCAATTATTTAATAAACATATGCTTATAAAGCAATTATTTAATCAACTAAGAAACGAATCGCTTATAAAGCAATTATTTAATAAACAATTGTATAATAAAGCAATTATTTAATAAACTAATAAACAATTGCTTAATAAAGCAATTGTTCAGCCTTCTGAAATCACTAGTCATTGCATGTTATTCCCATGCTGGGGGTCATCCTGCTACAACACCCAGGGCAGCATTTGCTGATCCAGGAGAGGGCCCCAAGCTGCCCCCAGTGCCACCTCTGCCCACCCTGAGGTACCTTTGACTTTGACGTGGAGGATGTCGTGGCTGTCCTCATTTAAGCAATTGTTTAATAAACTAATAAACAATTGCTTAATAAAGCAATTGTTCAGCCTTCTGAAATCGCTAGAGTCTTGCACGTTATTCCCCTGCTGGAGATCATCCTGCTACACTACCCAGGGCAGCGTTTGCTGAGCCAGGATAGGGCCCGAGGTTGTCCCCAGTGCCACTTCTGCCCACCCTGAGGTACCTTTGACTTTGACATGGAGGATGTCATGGCCGTCCTCATTTAAGCAATTGTTTAATAAACTAATAAACAATTGCTTAATAAAGCAATTGTTCAGCCTTCTGAAATCGCTAGAGTCATTGCATGTTATTCCCCTGCTGGAGATCATCCTGCTGCAACACCCAGGGCAGCATTTGCTGAGCCAGGATAGGGCCCGAGGCTGTCCCCAATGCCACCTCTGCCCACCCTGAGGTACCTTTGACTTTGACGTGGAGGATGTCGTGGCCGTCCTCGATGCCGTGCTGCACGTCGCAGCGGTAGATGCCCGAGTCGTTGGGGCGCAGCTCGGTGAGCAGCAGCGAGGCGTTGGTGTAGCGCTGGTGGAAGATGGGCAGGGAGGCGCGCAGCCGATAGTCCTCGCTCACCTTCACCCTGTCCCCACGAGCTACCAGGATCTCCACCTCCCTGCCCTCAGAGATGAAGGTCCACTTCACCCGGGGTGTGCCCAGGACGGCGCGGCGGCCGCCGGTGCTGGCGGTGGTGGGCTGGGGGCCAAGGTAGGTGATGAGGCAGGGGATGGTGACATCTCCTGCCAGCACGGCCTCCAGGGCTGGGTGCCGTGGCATGGACACCTGCAGAGCCTTGGGGTCCTCTGGGTGGGAGAAGAGAGGAGATGTGAGCAGGATTGGTGTGAGGAGCCCCCCGAGATCCTCACCAGGGCACCAATGGGGTGCTGAGTTACCTGTGCCATCTCCAGGGCCAAACACCTCCGGGAGCGCCGTGGGGACAAACAGCCAGAGCAGCAGCAGGGGGAGGGCTGGGGCCATGCTCTGCCCTGCAAAGGGGGGAGAAAAAACCACCCAGCTGTGCTCAGAATCCATAAAAGCACCAAAAATCTCCCATCCCTGCAGGAGGGGAAGTGGCCTGGAAGAACCTGGGGGGCGTGGGGTGATGGATGTGGAACCGGGGCACAGAGGGAAGGGAAGTTTTGGGAAGTTTTGGGAAGTTTTGGGAAGTTTTGGGAAGGGAAGTTTTGGGAAGGGAAGTTTTGGGAAGTTTTGGGAAGTTTTGGGAAGTTTTGGGAAGGGAAGGGAAGGGAAGGGAAGTTTTGGGAAGGGAAGGGAAGTTTTGGGAAGGGAAGGGAAGTTTTGGGAAGGGAAGTTTTGGGAAGGGAAGGGAAGGGAAGGGAAGTTTTGGGAAGGGAAGGGAAGGGAAGGGAAGGGAAGGGAAGGGAAGGGAAGGGAAGGGAAGGGAAGGGAAGGGAAGGGAAGGGAAGGGAAGGGAAGGGAAGGGAAGGGAAGGGAAGGGAAGGGAAGGGAAGGGAAGTGGAAGGTGCCCTGGCTTACAAGAGGAAGAAGACAGCATGAGCAACCAGGAGCATTGGCTGGGAGCCACTGGGTGCCATCCAGCCCCTCTGACCTCCCCTGGGGACAGCAGAGCCCAGCCTGGCCTGCCGAGCACAGATGGTGCCAGCCCAGCCCTGGCTGCAGCGGGCAGGGAGGCGATGCCAGCGCCAGGGCCGTGTGCCCGTGGTGCCACCGTGAGAAAGCTCGGGGAGGGTTTGGTGAGGAAGGAGGTGCTGAGGGAGCTCAGGGAGCGGGCAGGGCACACTGCAGGTGCGCACACGCGTGTGCATGCCCTCGTGCACGCCTGCCCTGCCAGGGGGGGCTCGAGGAGGGAGCTGAGCTCAGCGAGCAGGGGGGGACAGCCCAGAGCACACACAGAGCCCGGGGCAGGGGGCAGGGAAGGAGCAGGACGGCTCCTTTGCCATTCAGCTCACGCCGGAGGCTCCCGGTGCGCGGGCTGGGAAAAGTGAGGCTGCCCAAAGCAGCCTTTATGTCCCGTGCCTCCCTCAGGCTGCCTGGCACAAAGGGCTGCCACCGGTGGGGTGGGCACCAGCCCTGAGAGGAGAGCCCTGTGGCCAGCACTGCCATCACCCAGCCCTCTCTGGGGAGCAGCACAGGGGGTGATAAGGACATTATGGGGGTGTCCTTGCTGAAAGAGAGCCCTCTGGCCAGCATTGCCATCACCCTGGGGAGCAGCACAGGGGGTGATAAGGACACTATGGGGAGATCGGGGTGTCCTTGATGAGAGGAGAACCCAGCCCTGCCATCACCCAGCCCTCTCTGGGGAATAGCCCAGGGGGTGATAAGGACATTATGGGGGGCTCTCGGTGTCCTTGCTGAAGTGAGAGCCCTGTGGGCAGCACAGGGAGTGATAAGAACAGCATGATAAGAACATCATGGGGGCTCTGGGTGTCCTTGATGAAAGGAGAGCCCAGTGGCCAGCTCTGCCATCACCTAACCCTCTCCAGGAAGCAGCACAGGGGGTGATAAGGACATTATGGGGGGCTCTCGGTGTCCTTGCTGAGAGGAGAGCCCTGTGAGCAGCACAGGGGGTGATAAGAACATCATGATAAGAACATCATGGGGGGCTCTGGGTGTCCTTGCAGTCTTGCTGCTCTTGCAGCCATCCAGAGAGGAGGCTGATGCTGGCAATGTGGGGAAATGTCCCTGCCTGGTGCACTGCTCCACACCCCTGATCCCTCTGCAGAGGCTCCTTGTGGCTCCTCAGCCTCCCGTGCCAGGGATGCAGCGTGCCATTGCCAGGGAACCGAGCAGCCTGAGGCTCTGAGCAGATTTGTAATTTATGAGCTCTTTGCGCTGTGTTGATTTCAGCAGCCACAGGAGCAGCTCAGGCCATGTCCAGGCTCTGGCTGCAGGGACAGACTGACAGGATGCTGCCCTGTCACCTGTGTCCCTCCTCAAGCTGTGTTCCCAGAGTGTGCCCGGGGCACCACTGCTCTGGGAGAGGCTGTGAATCCAGCCCTGGGCACCACACACCGTGGACACACATCCCCTAGAACCCTGGCACCACACACCATGGATGGGCAGCCCCTGGAACCATGGTCATACAGCCCTGGCATTTCACACCACGGATATATAACCCTGGCAGTGCACACTGTGGGCACACAGCCCCTGGAACCACAAATATACAGTCCCTGGCACCACACACCATGGATGTGCAGCCGCTGGCACTATGGATGTACAGCCCTGGGACCACACACCATGGACACGCAGCCCCTGGCACCATGGATATACAACCTTGGCACCACACACCGTGGGTACACAGCCCCTGGAGCCATGGCTGTACATCCCTGGCACCACACACCATGGCTGTACATCCCTGGCACCACACACCATGGATGTACATCTCTGGCACCACACACCATGGGTACACAGCCCCTGGCACTATGGATGTATAGCCCTGGCACCACACACCATGGGTACACAGCCCCTGGCACCACACACCATGGCTGTACATCCCTGGCACCACACACCATGGGTACACAGCGCCTGGCACCATGGATATACAACCTTGGCACCACACACCGTGGGTACACAGCCCCTGGAGCCATGGATGTACAGCCCTGGCACCACACACCATGGGTACACAGCCCCTGGCACCACACACCGTGGATACACAGCCCCTGGAGCCATGGTCACACAGCCCTGGCACCACACCCCATGGATGTATAATCCCTGGAACCACAGATTCCAGGGATTATACATCCCTGGCACCACACACCAAGGATCCACAGCTTCTGGAACCCTGGCACTACACACCATGGATGGACAGCCCCTGGAGCCATGGTGACACCACCCTGGCACCACACACCATGGACACACAACACCTAGAGCCACAAATATACATTCCCTGGCACTGCACACTGTGAGTACACAGCCCCTGGCACCAAACACCATGGATGTACAATCCCTGGAACCACAGATATACATCCCTGGCACCACACACCATGGGTACACAGCCCCTGGCACCAAACACCATGGATGTACAATCCCTGGAACCACAGATATACATCCCTGGCACCACACACCATGGGTACACAGCCCTGGGACCACACACCATGGATGTACAGCCCTGGCACCACACCGAGGGTACACAGCCCTGGCACCACACCGTGGGTACACAGCCCCTGGCACCACACCCCACGGGTACACAGCCCACAGCACCAGGCACTGTGCATGCACAGCTCCCACCACCAACAAAAATCCCCTGGCACCACACCCCATGGGCATCAACCATCCAGTGCAGAGCACAGACAACCCCTTCCCAGCAGGGGCAGCCAAAGCTGGGCTGCCCAGTGGTGCCAGGGCCAAGGCAGGAGCTGTCTGTGCTCCAGACAGATATTTTGAATGCAGCCCCATGGCTCTGTGTGAGGGACAAAACCCTCCTGCGTGGCAGCCGTGGCCAGGCTCCAGCCCGGGGGCTGGTGCCACCCCCTGGGCAGCCGGGCAAGGCAGGCTTTTGTCACTGGCACCTTTTCTTCCCGTCCCCAAGGCGCCGGGGTGGCGCGGACAGCGGCCCTGAAATCCCGGGGAGGAAATCCAAGAGATAAAATTCCACAGGAACTGGGCAAGCTGGAGTGGCTGCCCTCCTCCTGTGCCCATCCCTGAGTGTGTGCTGGCACTGGGAATGGGGTGTGGAAAGGGTTAAAGCAAATTTCACCCTGCCCCATGAGCAGAGACTCTCAGACTTTGGGGTTTGGGGTTGGATTTTTGCGCTGGGAATCTTTCCTGTTTGCCACAAATGGAAAATCCTTCAACCCACAAATTCTGAGGGAAAAGCTGAGAGCAGGACTAGGGAAGAGCAGCCAAAAAATGTTGAATAATTTTCATGTCAGCAACTCGTGAGGCTCAGAGTTGTCCCAGAGACCTCAGAGCTCAGGAGCTGCCGGGATCAGACAGACACACAGGCAGGCACGTGGCGGGGCCAGCTAACCTCCATTTCTGTGGGAAACCAGGTGGAAAATGGAGCTGGGATCTATTTTGGGACAGCGCTGCTCCTCCTTTCTCCCCTGAGCTCGGCCCTGCTTTCAGAGCTGGCTCCTTGAACGTGGCACCTGCACAGGAGCTGTGCCTGTGGGTGTCCCTGAGAGGGGTTTGTGATGTCCCTTAGAGGGGCTTGTGGTGTCCCTTAGAGGGGTTTGTGGTGTCCCTTAGATGGGCTTGTGGTGTCCCTTAAAGGGGTTTGTGATGTCCCTTAGAGGGGCTTGTGGTGTCCCTTAGAGGGGCTTGTGGATGTCCCTTAGAGGGGTTTGTGGTGTCCCTTAAAGGGGTTTGTGGATGTCCCTTAAAGGGGTTTGTGGATGTCCCTTTTCATCTCTAGAGAGGAGTTTGTGGAGGTCCCTTAGAGGAGTTTGTGGATGTCCCTTAGAGGAGTTTGTGGATGTCCCTTAGAGGGGATTGTGGATATCCCTTAGAGGGCTTTGTGGATGTCCCTTAGAGGGGTTTGTGGATGTCCCTTTTCATCTCCAGAGAGGAGTTTGAGGATGTCCTTTAGAGAGGTTTGTGGAGGTCCCTTAAAGGAGTTTGTGGATGTCCCTTAGAGGGGTTTGTGATGTCCCTTAGAGGGGTTTGTGGTGTCCCTTAAAGGGGTTTGTGGATGTCCCTTAAAGGGGTTTGTGGATGTCCCTTTTCATCTCCAGAGAGGAGTTTGAGGATGTCCTTTAGAGGGGTTTGTGGATGTCCCTTTTTATCTCTGGAGAGGGGTTTGAGGATGTCCCTTAGAAGAGTTTGTGGATGTCTCCTTTTATCTCCAGGGGCGGGTTTATGATGTCCCTTAGAGGGGTTTGTAGATGTCCCTTAGAGGGTTTGTGATGTCCCTTAAAGGGGTTTGTGGAGGTCCCTTAAAGGGGTTTGTGGATGTCCCTTAGAGGGGTTTGTGGAGGTCCCTTAAAGGGGTTTGTGGATGTCCCTTAGAGGGTTTGTGATGTCCCTTAGAAGAGTTTGTGGATGTCCCCTTTTATCTCCAGAGGGGGGTTTGTGATGTCCCTTAGAGGGTTTGTGATGTCCCTTAAAGAGGTTTGTGGAAGTCCCTTAAAGGGGTTTGTGGATGTCCCTTAGAGGGGTTTGTGATGTCCCTTAGAAGAGTTTGTGGATGTCCCCTTTTATCTCCGGAGGGGGGGGTTATCATGTCCCTTAGAGGGGTTTGTGGATGTCCCTTTTCATCCAGAGAGGGGTTTGTGGATGTCCCTTAGAGAGATTTGTGATGTCCCTTTTCATCTTCAGAGAGGAGTTTGTGGATGTCCCTTAGAAGGGTTTGTGGATGTCCCTTTTCATCTCTGGAGAGGGGTTTGTGATGTCCTTTAAAGGGGTTTGTGGGTGTCCCTTTTCATCTCCAGAGAGGGGTTTGTGGATTTCCCTTAGAGAGATTTGTGGATGTCCCTTTTCATCTCCGGAGGGTTTTTTCTCCTCTCCCTTTTCATCTCCAGAGGAGTTTTCTCCTGTCCCTCCACGTGATGCTGCTCACGCCGCTCCCAAGGTGCCCTGCCAGCCCGCAGCGATCCGGAGCAGCAGCAGGAGGAGGAGGAGGGAGCAGAGCGGTGCCTTTCCAGGGATGCTCAGCTGCAGAATGAGTCAGCAGCCTCCGGCACAGCCTGGCCCCGCTCCAGCCCCGTCCCCACCGGCAAAGGGCTCCGGACACGCCGCTGCCGCACGGGCACGGGCACGGACCCGCTGTCCCGGCTGCCGTTCTCTCCTGTCCCCTCCGTGGCCGTCCCCCGGGAGCTGCAAACCCCCAGGATCCGTGCCCACCCCTGCCCCAAACCCCCAGGATCCGTGCCCACCCCCGGAGGGGTCCCCGGGGGGAGCGGGGCCGTGCCAGGCGGTGCCAACGCCGGGAGCGCCCGGAGGGCTCCTGGCAGCGGAGCTGGCAGAGCTGAAAGGCCGGAAGGAGGTGGGGAGGGGGGGGGGTCCCTGCAGCTGCCAGGAGCCCGAGCCCCCCGAAGAAAGGGGCTCCTTGTGCGGGGGAGAGCGCGGGGAGGGTCCCGGGGGAGGTTCGGAGGGGCGGGGGGCGAGCAGAGCCCGCAGGAGCCGCCAGGGACACCCCGGCACGTGTAGCCCCGGCTAAGTGTGTCACACGCACACGTGTGTGGTTTGCACACCCACCCCCGCCTTCCCGGGGCTCTGCTGGGGAAACTGAGGCACGGGGGGGTGGGGCAGTAGTGTGCGGGTCCCTGATTTCAGCACCTCCCAAACTCGCATGTCCCCCCCTCCCAGCACAACCTCACCCCAGCTCCCAGTTTAAACCATTCCCTGAAAAGCAGCTCTGAAATATCCTGCTCAGCCCCTCCCTGCCGTGCAAAACCCTCCAGGATGGGCACAGGGGGGATTCTCCCACCCCAAGTGCAGCCAGGAGGAAGAGCAACAGGTTCTGGGGTGGGCTGAGCCCGGAGAAGTGACAGGGGCAGAGATCCCTGGCAGGGATGCTCAAGGGCAGCCCCTTCACCCTGGGGGTGAAATGTTCCGGCTGCGGGAGGGGAAAAGGGCAGCGGGAAAATTCCCCCTCCCCGAGACACCCCCGGCGGGTCTGGGGTTCACAGCGGGGCTGGTGGGTTGGAAAAAGCCGTGAAAATCCCGAAATATTTCACCTCTTGCCCCCTCCTGCCTCCCAGCAGAGAGAGCTGGGGGAGGACAGGGAAAACCATCCCAAAATCCCAAACTTTGGGCTCGGCCCCACCCCGTTCCAGACCGGACAGCTTTGCCCCTAGCTCAGCCCAGCGACACGAACGGGAAGGAGCTGGGGGAGCCTGATCCCTGCCCGGCTCCGTGCCTCAGTTTCCCTCCGCACTGCTGCAGCCTCCTCGGGACACGGAGCAGCGACTCTGCAGGACAAACGGAACACACCAACCCCATCCTGGACTCTTAGCCACTCTCCCAAAACGGGGTTCCTGAGGAAACAGCCCCGAAAATGCCCTTTGTGCCCAACACCTCGGAGCCCTGCTGCTGCGCTGGGCTTTAGGCTGGGCTGGGCTCTAAGCTGGGCTCCAGGCTGGGCTCTAAGCTGGGCTCCAGGCTGCAGCAGCCGGGCAGCACCCAACTCCTTTCTCCTCCCAAGTTGGCAGAACCCCGCTGTGCCCCCGCTGTGCCCCCGGCGCTGCGGAGCCGCCGCCTCCAGAAACCTCGGGGACAAGGACAGAGTCACCCGAGCACCCCCCGCTGCAGGGCAGGACGGTGCGAGGGGAAAAACCCCGGGGAAACCTCCGAGCTGAGCCAGCCCGGCTCTCGTTTCGCTTTCTGTGCGGAGCTGAGTGAAAGGCGAGACCGGGATGGAAAGCGCAGATCTCGGGGGCACCGCAGATCCTGTGGGCACCAATCCCGGGGGCACCGCGGATCCCGGGGGCACCGCAGATCCTGTGGGCACCAATCCCGGGGCACCAATCTCGGGGCACCGCAGATCCTGTGGGCACCAATCCCGGGGCACCAATCTCGGGGCACCGCAGATCCTGTGGGCACCAATCCCGGGGGCACCGCAGATCCTGTGGGCACCAATCCCGGGGCACCAATCTCGGGGCACCGCAGATCCCGGGGCACCAATCCCGGGGCACCGCGGATCCCGGGGGCACCGCAGATCCTGTGGGCACCAATCCCGGGGCACCGCAGATACCGGGGCACCGCAGATCTCGCAGATCCCGGAGTTCCCCCGTACCCCCAGCTCACCTGGCTCGGTGCGGGGCCGCACCCCCGGTACCCCCGGTACCCCCGGTACCCCCGGTACCCCCGGTACCCACGGTACCCCCAGCTCACCTGGCTCGGTGCGGGGCCGCAGCCCCGGTACCCCCGGTACCCCCAGCTCACCTGGCTCGGTGCGGGGCCGCAGCCCCGGCCCCGGGGCCCGGCGTGCGGCTGAGCTGCGGCTCCTCCGGGGCAGCGCGGGCAGTTCGGCAGCAGGGCTGGCACGGAGCTGCACCAGGCATAAGTGCAGGCACCGAGAAAAGAGCCTTCTCTGTGTGTGTGTGTGTGTGTGTCCGTGTCCTCCACTCCGCTTTTTTTTTTTTTTTTTTGCTTTTTTTCCCTTCCCCTTTCCCTCCTCCTTTTATATTTATTCCTTCCCCTAATTAAGAAGGAGAAGGGAAAAAAAAAAAAAAAAGATACTACCGTGTTGGCAGGCTGCTCGTCCCTCCCCGTCCCTCCCTCCTGGCAGCTGGCAAAGCCCGCACGAGAGGAGAATGAGGAGGATGAGGAGGATGAGGAGGATGAGGAGGATGAGGAGGATGCTCAGCCCGGTGTTAACCCGATGCAGCAGAATTGGGGAGCAGAGAATGGGGGTGTCCTCCCCACAGACCCCTCCGTGGCTCGGGAATGCCCTTGGGGTGGCGATTCCTGGGATTTGGCAGCTTCGGCTGGATGGGGAGGGGGCTGCGGGCGGGGGTCCCGGTAGCCAGCAGAGGCTTTGTCATGTAAAAAAAACCCTTTTGCTGCGGGGCCGAGGTGGGTGGAGGAGTCCGGGGGCTTTGCCAGCCCCCACAAACCCCTCTGAGGGACATCACAAACCCCTCTAAGGGACATCCACAAACCCCTCTGAGGGACATCACAAACCCCTCTGAGGGACATCACAAACCCCTTTAAGGGACATCCACAAACCCCTCTAAGGGACATCACAAACCCCTCTAAGGGACATCCACAAACCCCTTTGGTTGTGGCAGCAGCCAGAGCCGAGCTGGCACAGCACAGCACTCGCAGTGCCTCAGTTTACCCGCATCTGCGGCAGGGCCAGGATTATTGATGCATCTTTAGGCTGCAATGCCTCAAATCCTCAATCCTGCAGGAATTTTGGGGACCTGGGCACCGGTGGGGTCTGGTGGGCACAGCCCGCTGGCAAAGGGGCAGCACCCAGCTGGCACCGAGGGTTTTTTAAAGCAGATCTCGCCGAAAGTTTGCCTGGCACGGAGCATTCCCCGGCCGGGGGGGCGGCGCGGAGCTGCCAGGGAATTGCTCGGGTGAGTTTGCAGAAAGGCTCAGCTCCGTTCCTGAGCTGAATTAATCATTTGGCACCCTGGGAAATAATTGCGGGCGGCAGAGGCGGCACCGGCAGCGCTGCAGCTCCGGGGAGGGGAATGGCCGGGGGGTGATGGGACACAGCGCGGGGTGGGAATTGCACTCACACTCACACTCACACTCACACACTCACACTCACAGCGCGGGATGGGAATCACACTCACACTCGCACTGACAGCGCGGGGTGGGAATTGCACTCATACTCACACTCACACTCACACTCACACTCACACACTCACACTCACACTCACACTCACACTCACACACTCACACTCACACTCACACACTTCACACTCACACTCACACACTCACACTCACACTCACACACTTCACACTCACAGCGGGGGATGGGAATTGCACTCACACTCACACTCACACTCACACACTTCACACTCACAGCGTGGGGTGGGAATTGCACTCACACACACTCACAGCGTGGGGTGGGAATTGCACTCACACTCACACTCACACTCACACACTCACAGCGCGGGATGGGAATCACAGTCACACACTCACACTCATAGCACGGGGTGGGAATCACACTCACACTCACACTCACACACACTGAGAGCACGGGGTGGGAATCACACTCACACTCACACTCACAGCATGGGATGGGAATCACACTCACACTCACATTCGCAGTCACACACACACTGACAGCACAGAGATGGGAATCACACTCACACTCACAGCACGGGGATGGCAATCACACTCACACTCACAGCACGGGATGGGAATCACATTCACTCACACTCACAGTCACATTCACAGCACGGGATGGGAATCACACTCACACTCACATTCACAGCACGGGGATGGCAATCACACTCACACTCACAGCACGGGATGGGAATCACATTCACTCACACTCACACTCACACTCACAGCACGGGATGGGAATCACACTCACACTCACATTCACAGTCACACTCACAGCACAGAGATGGGAATCACACACTTACACTCACACTCATAGCATGGGATGGGAATCACACTCACAGTCACACTCACGCTCATAGCACAGGGATGGGAATCACACTCACACACTCATGCTCACACTCACACTCACAGCAGGGGGTGGGAATCACACACTCACACTCACACACACAGCACGGGATGGGAATCACACCCACACACTCACACTCACAGCATGGGGATGGGAATCACACTCACACTCACCTTCACAGTCACACTCACAGCACGGGGATGGGAATCACACTCACACACTCTCACACTCACAGCAAGGGGATGGGAATCACACTCACATTCACAGTCACACTCACAGCACAGAGATGGGAATCACACCCACACACTCACACTCACAGCATGGGGATGGGAATCACACACTCACACTCTCACACTCACAGCACGGGGATGGGAATCACACTCACACACTCACTCACACTCACAGCAGAGGGCTGGGAATCATACTCACACAGCATGGGACTGGACATCGACACACTTACAGTATGGGGCTAGACACACACTCACACTCACACTCACACTCAGCACAGGGCTGAGAACTCACACTCACACTCACACTCACACTCAGCACAGGGCTGAGAACTCACACTCACATTCACACTCACTCACAGCACAGGGCTGGACACTTACACTCACAGCATGGGGCTGGACACTCACTCACACACACACACTCACACACTCACACTCACAGCATGGGTCTGGACATTGACACACTCACACTCACAGCATGGGGGTGGGCATTCACACTCACACCATGGGGTTGGACACTCACACTCACAGGGCTGGACAATCACACTCACACTCACTCTCACACTGCGCTGCTTGGACACTCACACACAGTGCTGGATGCACTCACTCACTCACTCACTCACTCACTCACACTCACTCTCACACCACAGGGCTGGACACTCACTCTCACTCTCACGCTCACACACGGTGCCCACAGCCGTGCCAGGACGGGCACTGGGACATTCAGGGCTGAACCCCCAGAGCTGCCCCAGCTCCATCTCCCCAGTCCCAGCCCATGAGGTGCCATCCCGCTCCAGATAGGCACCACCCACAGAACTGTGTGGCACAGGGCTGTGACACAGGGCTCTCCAGTCCCAGCCCATGGGGTGCCATCCTGCCCCAATGGGCACCACCCACAGAACTGCACTTTGTGGGGCAGAACTCCCCAGTCCCAGCCCAGGAGGTGCCCAACGTGGGGCACCATCAGTAAGAGCCTGAATGAGGGACACGGGTCTTCTGCAGCTGACACCTGTAGGCACAGCTCTGTCACCCATGACCCTGGACTGCTGTAACATCTTTGATGGAATAAACTGCATTTTGAAGAGCCCCTGGAGTCCTGCATCTCTCATTTCAGCTCTTACAGTGGTGCCCAATGTGGGGCACAATCAGCAAGAGCCTGAATGAGGGACATGGGTCTTCTGGATCTGACAGTTGTAGGCACAGCTCTGTCACCCACGACCCTGAACTGCTGTAACACCTTGGATACAATAAACTGCATTTTGAAGAGCTGCCTGGAGTCCCACATCTCTCATTTTGTCTCAAACAGTGGCGCCCAACGTGGGGCACCATCAGTAAGAGCCTGAATGAGGGACACGGGTCTTTTGGAGCTGACAGCTGTAGGCACAGCTCTGTCACCCACGACCCTGGACTGCTGTAACACCTTGGATACCATAAACTGCATTTTGGAGAGCTGCCTGGAGTCCTGCATCTCTCATTTTGGCTCTTACAGGAGAGGAGCGGGCAGGAGCAGGGCACAGCCCCTGTTAGACCCCCCCAGAGGATCCCCATCCATTCCTGCAGCTCTGCAGATGCTGGGGCTCAGCCCCCCCAGCCAAGCAGCCCAATCCCAGCAGCCAGGGCATGGAAAGGCACAGGGGACCCCCACAGGACACCCAGCTGCTGGAAGGGGCAGGAAAGAAGGGAGAGAAGAGGGCAGGAGAGAAGGAAGAGGAGCAGGCAGGAGCAGGGGACACCCCAGAGGATCCCCATCCCTTCCTGCAGCTCTGGAGGTGCTCTGGCTCAGCCCTCTCCATCAGCCAAGGCATGGAAAGGCACGGGGGACCCCCCCAGGCACCCCCAGCCCCCCCAGCCCCAGCTGTGTTCAGGCTGGAAGGACCTCAGTGCCCAGCTGTGCTTCCTCCTCCTCCCCCTGCTCCTCCAGCCCTGCTTGGAGTCACGTCCCAGCCCGTGCCATGCACCCTGTGCCATGCACCCTGTGCCAGGCACGTGCCAGCTCCCACCCTGGGACTGCAGGGCACCCTCAGACTGCCACCCCCACAAAGTTCAGGAACAGGAGTCTCATAATCTCTTGGAGATCTATTTCACGCCCAAGATAGCTCAGCTACCTTAGGAGGCATCAAATCAGCAAAATGGCTTCTGTGGCAGTGCTGGAAACAAAAAGGTTTTAATAGAAAGCAAAATAACAAACTCTTTACAGAGAAAAACCGATCCAAGTACAAGAAGCCGTCCTGCCCCTAGTAAAACACCTCACAAAGGCCATTAGTTTCTTTGTTCTCTTCTTTTTCTAATAAATTGCCCAAACAAAATTTTTAGCTCCTGTCCAATTAGCTATCCTGAAGTTTGAAGTGAAATCCTCAAAGTCCTATGAGATGCCTTTTTCACCTAATCAAATATAGAAACTTCTGGGCTTCTTTCCTTTTTAAAGGAACAAAAGGAACGAAAACAAGGAACAAAAAGGAACAAAAGTTAATTTTGTCACTCTGTCAACAAAGAGCACATTCCTACAAAGCTGTGCCACTGCTGAACGGCCACCTGAGCACCCCACAGGGACAAACATCCTGTTCCCAGGGGGTTCTGATGCCAAGAACCCCCCAGTGGTGCCATCCCAGGGGGTTCTGACCCCAAGAACCTCTCAGGGGAACAGACATCCCATTCCCCAGGAACAACAACATCCTCATCCTGGGGTATCCTGAGCTCAAATATTCCCCAGGGACAGGGACATTCCCATCCTGGGGCATCCTGATCCCCAGCATCCCCCAGGGACACCAACAACCCCATCTTGGGGCATCCTGAACTCAAACATCCCCCAGAGGTCCAGACATCCCCATCCTGGGGCATCCTGAGCTCAAACATCCCCCAGTAACATCAAAATCCCCACCCTGGGGTATCCTGAATTCAAACATCCCCCAGGGACACAAACATCCCCATCCTGGGGCATCCTGAATTCAGACATCCCCCAATAACACCAAAATACTCATTCTGGGGCATCCTGAGCTCAAACATCCTCCAGTGACCCAAAAAAACTCATCCTGGGCCATCCTGATCCCCAGAATCCCTCAGGGGCACCAACATCCCCATCCTGGGGCATCCTGAGCTCAAATATCTCCCAGTGACAGGGGCATCCCTATCCTGGGGATCCTGAACTCAAATATCCCCCAAGGGCACCAACATCTCCATCCTGGGGTATCCTGAGCTCAGACATCCCCCAGGGATCCAGTCATCCCCATCCAGGAGCATCCTGAGCTCAGACATCCCCCAGGGACACCAACATCTCCATCCTGGGGTATCCTGAGCTCAGATATCCCCCAGGGATCCAGTCATCCCCATCCAGGAGCATCCTGAGCTCAGACATCCCCCAGGGACACCAAAATCCCCACCCTGGGGTATCCTGAATTCAAACATCCCCCAGGGACATAAACATCCCTATCCTGGGGCATCCTGAATTCAGACATCCCCCAATAACACCAAAATCCCCATCCTGGAGTATCCTGAGTTCAGACATCCCCCAGTAACACCAACATCTCCATCCTGGGGTATCCTGAGCTCAGACATCCCCCAGGGACACCAACATCCCCATCCTGGGGTATCCTGAGCTCAGACATCCCCCAGGGACACCAACATCCCCATCCAGGAGCACCCTGAGCTCAGACATCCCCCAGGGACACCAACATCTCCATCCTAGGGCATCTTGAGCTCAAACAACCCCCAGTAACACCAACATCCCCATCCTGGAGCATCCTGAGCTCAGACATCCACCAGTAACACCAAAATCCCCACCCTGGGGTATCCTGAATTCAAACATCCCCCAGGGACACAAACATCCCCATCCTGGGGTATCCTGAGCTCAGACATCCCCCAGGGACACCAAAATCCCTATCCTGGGGCATCCTGAGCTCAGACATCCCCCAGGGACACCAACATCCCCATCCAGGGGCATCCTGAGCTCAGACATCCCCCAGGGACACCAAAATCCCCATCCTGGGGTATCCTGAGCTCAGACATCCCCCAGGGACAACAAAATCCCCATCCTGGGGTATCCTGAGCTCAGACATCCCCCAGGGACACCAACATCCCCATCCTGGGGCATCTTGAGCTCAAACATCCCCCAGGGACAACAAAATCCCCATCCTGGGGTATCCTGAGCCCTCCCTGGGCTGCAGGGTTTGGCCCATCCTGCTGAACCCTGCTGCTGGCTCAGACAGAGGGGCCAGACACCCCAAAAGGCAAGAGGAGGAGGAAGAGGGTGACAAGGCCAGAGAGGAAGGAATTTGTCACTCCTTCCCAGCCATGAGTACTGGGGGCCTTTTTGCAGCAGTTTTGGGGGCTCCTGGACATCCCAGGTGGGAAGAGGAGGAAAGTGGGAGCAGGCAGGCAGCGAGGAAGGGCAGCCCTGGAGCAGATGTGCAATGGAAATGAGGAGGAGGAAGATAAAAAACATGTGTGACAGTGTTCACTGGGGTTTTCAGATTGGGGAAGAGATGAGGATCTGACTCCATGTTTCAGAAGGCTTGATTTATTAATTTATTATATATATTATATTAAAACTCTAATAAAAGAATAGAAGAAAGAATTTCATCAGAAGGCTGGCTAAGAATAGAAAAAGAAAGAATGAATAACAAAGGTTTGTGGCTCGGGCTCTCTGTCCGAGCCAGCTGGGCTGTGATTGGCCATTAATTAGAAACAACCACATGAGACCAATCCCAGATGCACCTGTTGCATTCCACAGCAGCAGATAACCATTGTTTACATTTTGTTCCTGAGGCCTCTCAGCTCCTCAGGAGGAAAAATCCCGAAGAAAGGATTTTCCATAAAAGACATCTGCGACAAACACGCGGCATCACCTCAGCGAGACCCCAGATCGATCCTCCAACCTCAGCCCTCCCTGGGCTCCTTAACAGCGTTCCAATCTTGGCTGTGAGAGGCAAACCAGAGCCGGGCCGAGGAGCCAGACAGGATGTCTGGCCGGAGATGAGCTGGAAAGATGATGATGCCCTTGGGGACCCCCGAGCCGGCTCATCCCCTTTCCATCCCCGCTCCAGGCACCAGGGACAACCCCGACCCTCCCAGGGGACAACCATGACCCTCCTGGGGCTGCTGCTGCTGCTCTCCTGTCCCCAGCAGCCCCTGGATGATGTTGGAGATGCTTTGCCAGCAGAGGGGACTGTTGCTTGTCTTGTTGCTTGTTTTTCCAGAAGCCTGTCCCTCTAGGGAAGAGACATTCCTGTCCTCCTTGCCCTGCTGAGGACCCTCCCAGTGGGAAAAAATCACCGTCTCCAGGGAGAAAATGCTGGCAAGTCTCTCCCCCAGCGATATTCTCCTCATTTTCCTGCTCCTTTTGTTCGCAGAATCCTCCCGAGTTTGAAATTGTGAATCTCCGCCCCTCGCCAGCGCGCTGCCCTTCCCCCAGAGAAGTCATCTGGGGTAAATAAAGAGAGAAAAACAAAAAAAATATAAATATTAAAAATATCCAACCGGGACTGCTGGACCCCATCACTGGAAGCTCTGACGGAAACCAAGTTTCGGAGAAGCTGCTCCTGTTGGGCTCTTGCACATCTGGAGAGAGGGAAGATCGCAGCTGGACACAGCTGGGCACAGCTGGATGCTCTGCAGAGGGATTTCCATAGGATGGATGCAGGGACCTGCCCAGAGATGTCCTCAGTGCAGCCATCACCTTGCCAGGGCTGTGAGAGAAATGTGCCAATGGATCAAAGAAAGAAATGTTCTCTGTGTTTCATGAAGCTTCAGAGACTTTTAAGGAATCTGGTCTTTTAACTTGTCATAGAATCAAAAATGCAAATCCTAACAAAAATTACCAGGTTCTCTGAAGTTAGGACAGGGAACCAATATTTTTGATTATTGATTTGAACAGGAACTCAAAAGGGGTGGTTTTTAATGATTTCTTTTTATGTTATTTACATTGTTATTGTCTCTTTGTCTCTTTATTTTATTTCTTACTTGAAGATGATGGTGGAACCACCTGATTTATCTGTAAATCCAAAGCGTCTGAATTAATACAGATGTTTGGAATTAGAACTCAACTTTATCCTTTCTTCATTTTTTTTTCTCTCATTTTCCACAAAAAAAAAAAAAAAAAAAAAAAAAAGTAGTTTATTTATTGAAAGACAAAGTTCCAATGGAACATTTCTCAGGCAAAGACTTATCAGACCCAACATGAACTTTGATATATATCTATATCAAGGGGCTGTGAGACCCTCGGGGGGCTCCTCTGGGGCTCCGAGCCCCCTGAGTTTTGGGGGAGCACGGGGCTCACAAGCCTGTAGGATGGACAAAGACGAGAGATCTCTGAAGCCAGGGCGTGGAATTTGGGGTTTATTGCCAAGGGCCTGGGTGCAGGGGCCTGCTGGAATTTGGGGTTTATTGCCAAGGGCCTGGGTGCGGGGCTCTGCTGGGATTTGGGGTTTATTGCAAAGGGCCTGGGTGCAGGGCCCTGCTGGGATTTGGGGTTCATTGCACAGGGCCTGGGTGCAGGGCCCTGCTGGGATTTGGGGTTTATTGCAGAGGGCCAAGTGCAGGGCCCTGCTGGGATTTGGGGTTTATTGCACAGGGCCTGGGTGCAGGGCCCTGCTGGGATTTGGGGTTTATTGCAAAGGGCCTGGGTGCAGGGGCCTTTTGGAATTTGGGGTTTATTGCAAAGGGCCAAGTGCAGGGCCCTGCTGGGATTTGGGGTTTATTGCAAAGGGCCAAGTGCAGGGCCCTGCTGGGATTTGGGGTTTATTGCACAGGGCCTGGGTGCAGGGCCCTGCTGGGATTTGGGGTTTATTGCAAAGGGCCAAGCGCAGGGCCCTGCTGGGATTTGGGGTTTATTGCAAAGGGCCTGGGTGCAGGGCCCTGCTGGGATTTGGGGTTTATTGCAAAGGGCCAAGCGCAGGGCCCTGCTGGGATTTGGGGTTTATTGCAAAGGGCCAAGCGCAGGGCCCAGCCACAGCTCAGAGCAGGACTGAGAGAAGAGAGGGGTAGAGAGGGTGAGAGGATAAGAGGGTAAGAGTGTAAAAGCACACAAGCGTAAAAGGGTAAGAGAGTAAAAAGGATAAGAGAGTGAAGTTCCTGTTACAATACCATAAATCTTCCGTGCTGAATATTCTAATTCTCACTAACCAATCCAGTACAAGATACAAATCCTATAGCATTTACATACAGCCTATAAGAATCATTACATCACCATACTGTGTTGCATTTAAAACCCTAAAAACTCCTCTTTGCACCTCTTCTGCTAAGCCTAAAAACTGCTCTGTGGAAACCCCAAAAACTCCTCTTTGGAGTAGTTTTAAACCCTAAAAACTCCTCTTTGGACCCCTTCTGCCAAGCTGTAGGGTCTGCTCTGAGCCTTGGAGCTGTCTGCAAGCAGAGGGTGTTGTTCCATCAAAAGGGGATTACCTTCAGTCCAGCCACACCATTGTTTTCCAGGTGTTCAGTAATTAAAGGATCTCAAAGCTTGCTTTAATTTCAATCTCACTTATACTTTCTATATTCTCAAAATTATTTTTTTTTGCCAGACAATCATATTTGTAAGGCTTTCCTGTTCCATCTTCCCCAACACAAGCCACCACCGAGGGATGATGCAGCCGGGCTGGGCATCTGCCAAGCGCCCTTGGACACCTCCCAAACTCCTCGCCGAGTCCCAGGGCAGCCCTCCAGCTCCCTGGCACGGCCCTCGGGCTTTAGGGAGAGGATCCAAGCCCTCAAATCACCCTCCTGATTGAGGGCTTGGAAGTGGGAAGCGGCACCATGCTCTTCCTCATGGCCGGGAAATCCGAGCCCAGCGTGGAGCCCACGCGGGCTCGGCTGTGCAAGGGTTAAATGCGGCTGCTCGTCCGGGTCTCGGGGGCCTCCCACTCGGCAGGCAGGGTATGAATAGCTGCGCTCCCCTCTGCTCGCCGGCACTCTCTGCTTCCCTCCCCGCCTTCTTCTCCCCTCCTCATCCTCCCATGATGGCCATGCTGAGCGCGGAGAGTTTGGCGGCGCCCAGAGCCCTGGGAGAGGAATCGCTGCAGATGTGGGACCTCAACAAGCGCCTGGAGGCCTACCTGGCCCGCGTGAAGTTCCTGGAGGAGGAGAACGAGGTGCTGCGAGCTGAGATCCAGAGCAGCAAGAGCGGCCGGGAGGGGGAATCGTGGAGGGCCAAGTACGAGGAGGAGCTGCGAGCGCTGCGGGATGCGCTGGATGTCGCCTTCAGGGACAAATGCACGGCCGAGCTGGCCAGGGACAACCTCTACGAGGAGGTGCAGCAGGTGAGAAGCAGGTGCCAGAAGGAGCAGGCAGCCCGAGAAGCAGCCAAGAAGGAGCTGTCCTTGAGCAGGAAGGAGCTGGAGGAGGAGAGGAGAGCGCAGATCTGGCTCAAGGAGAGAGCCGCGCAGCTGGAGAAGGAGGTGGAAGCCCTGCTGGAGGTGCACGAGGAGGAGAAAGCGGGGCTGGAGCAGGAGATCGCCACTTTCTCGCACAGCCTGGAGAGTTTCCGCTGTGCCCCCGTGGCTCTGCAGCCCGTGGAGGTGGAGGATTACTCCAAGAGGCTCTCGGAGATCTGGAAAGGGGCGGTGGAGACCTACAAGGCAGAGGTGGCTCAGCTGGAAGGTTCCCTGTGCCAGGCCAAGGAGAACCTGTGGAAGGCGGTGGAGGACAACCAGCAGAGCCAGCTGCAGCTGCAGCACCTGGAGAAGGACCTGGCGGGGCTCAAAGCTCGCAAGGAGATGCTGGAGGAGAGCCTGGCCCGGCAGTGGCAGGAGCAGCGCGGGGAGGCGGAAAAGTTCCAGGCGAGTGAAAAATCCCCAGGGGAGGGGACAGCAGAGGGGCTGGGGGTGCTGGGTGGGCACACAGGGCACGACCCTGAGCAAAGAGATGCGAGAGATGGATGGGGGGAGGCAAACAGAGCGAGCAAACCCCAGGGAAGGGAGGGAGGCAGCCCTGGATGAGCTCAGAGGAAGCTGGGGAGGGCAGGGGGAAGAGCAAAGCGGCTTGGGGACATCTCAAAGCGGCTTGGGGACATCTCTGTCCCTGGGGACGACAGAGACCCGGGGTCACCAAACTGCAGCGGAGCAGCAGCAGCCACCGGGGGGCTCCCTCAGCCCCCTGCCCGGGTTTGGGGCGCGGATCCCGGGGCAGCCGCAGCCCCCGGTGTGCGGGAAGGACAAACTCCCAAAAACTCCCTCCGAGTTCGCTGCAGCTGCGACCCGACAGCTGCAAAAGCCATTCAGCGCAGGGAGGAGGAGGCGGAACGGGCTGGAAATACCGGGAGCGGCGTCAGCACCGCCCGGGGAAGGGTCTCCCTTTGTTCCAGCTGCTGGGAGCAGCCCCGGGTGTCCCGGGGCAGAGGATGCCGCCGCCTCCGCTGCTCTAATGAAAGTTATTTCTTTCCCACGCTGGCTGTGAATCAGCCCGGCCTTTCCTCCCTCTTCCCGTCCCCTTTCAGCCCTGCTCATTTCTCCCATCCTCAGCCCCTGGTGCTAAAATGAGCTCCGGGCTCATCCCTGAGCATCGTGCGGGGATCCCGAGCCCCGCGGGGACCGGTGGAGGTCAGGAAGGGCTGGGGGTGACCGTGACCCCCCCTGTGGTGCCCGCAGCTGCCCATGAAGTTGTTTCTTTTCCACCTGGCCATGAATCAGCCCGGCCTTTCCTCCCTTTTCTCCCCCATCCTCAGCCCTCGGTGCTAAAATGAGCTCCGGGCTCATCCTTGAGCATCCTGCGGGGATCCCGAACCCCGCGGGGACCAGGGGGGCTCCGCCAGGGCTGGGGGTGACCCTGACCCTCCCTGACCCCCCTGTGGTGCCCACAGCTGGCCATGAAGTTATTTCTTTCCCAATCAGCCCGGCCTTTCCTCCCTTTTCTCCCCCATCCTCAGCCCCCGGGGCTAAAATGAGCTCCAGGCTCATCCTTGAGCATCCTGCGGGGATCCCGAATCCCGCGGGGACCAGGGGGGCTCAGGCAGGGCTGGGGGTGACGCTGACCCCCCTGTGGTGCCAAGCTGGCCACGGAGGCCCTGGAGCAGGAGCAGCAGAGCCATGGAGTTGTTTCTTTCCCAATCAGCCCGGCCTTTCCTCCCTCATCGCATCCCCTGCTCTTCTCCCCCATCCTCAGCCCTCGGTGCTAAAATGAGCTCCGGGCTCATCCTTGAGCATCCTGCGGGGATCCCGAACCCCGCGGGGACCAGGGGGGCTCCGCCAGGGCTGGGGGTGACCCTGACCCTCCCTGACCCCCCATGCGGTGCCCACAGCTGGCCATGAAGTTCTTTCTTTCCCAATCAGCCCGGCCTTTCCTCCCTTTTCTCCCCCATCCTCAGCCCCCGGTGCTGAATTGAGCTCCGGGCTCATCTTTGAGCATCCTGCGGGGATCCCGAACCCCGCGGGGACCGGGGGGCTCCGCCAGGGTTAGGGGTGACCCTGAGCGCCCCCTGACCCCCCTGTGGTGCCCACAGCTGGCCATGAAGTTATTTCTTTCCCAATCAGCCCGGCCTTTCCTCCCTTTTCTCCCCCATCCTCAGCCCCCGGTGCTAAATTGAGCTCCGGGCTCATCCTTGAGCATCCTGCGGGGATCCCGAACCCCGCAGGGACCGGGGGGCTCCGCCAGGGTTAGGGGTGACCCTGACCCTCCCTGACCCCCCTGTGGTGCCCACAGCTGGCCATGGAGGCCCTGGAGCAGGAGCAGCAGAGCCTGCGGGTGCAGATCGCGCGGGTGCTGGAGGACAGGCAGCAGCTGATGCACCTCAAGATGTCCCTGAGCCTGGAAGTGGCGACCTACAGGTGAGCCCCGGGTGGGCACAGGTGGGCACGGGTGGCACCGCAGGGCCAGCCCCGTGCCCCCCGAGCGGCGCTTCCTTCCAGATGGCCCCGCACAGAGGGGCCGTGGGCACGATTAGCATGAGAATGGGGCTGGCCCTGCGCGGCCGAGCGTGATGTCACCGTGCGGGGACACTAATCCGGGCCACGGGGGGAGGGGAGGGGGCACGGCAGCCAGGGGGGCTCCTTCGGGGTCCGCAGCGAGCCGTGCCAGGGCAGCGGAACCGGCCGTGCCTCAGTTTACCTGCCCTGTGTTCAGAGCAGGACATGCAGCCGTGCCTCAGTTTACCTGCCCTGTGTTCAGAGCAGCACATCCAGCCGTGCCTCAGTTTACCTGCCCTGAGAACCTGGGTCAGAGCAGCGGAACCGGCTGTGCCTCAGTTTACCTGCCCTGAGAACCTGGGTCAGAGCAGCGGAACCGGCCGTGCCTCAGTTTACCTGCGCTGTGTTCAGAGCAGGACATGCAGCCGTGCCTCAGTTTACCCACACGCACACTCTGTGTCCAGAGTAGCACAAGCAGTGGTGCCTCAGTTTACCTGCCCTGACACTGTCCAGAGCAGCAGAACCAGCCGTGCCTCAGTTTCCCCACCCTGCGTCCAGAGCAGCACATCCCGCCGTGCCTCAGTTTACCCACCCTGTGTCCGGCAGAAGAAGCCGTGCCTCAGTTTACCTGTCCTGTGTCCCGAGCAGCACATGCAGCCGTGCCTCAGTTTACCCACCCTGTGTCCAGAGCAGCACAAATGCCGTGCCTCAGTTTACCCACCCTGATGCCCTGTGTCCATAGAAGCACATCCAGCCGTGCCTCAGTTTACCCACCCTCACACCCTGTGTTCAGAGCACCAGAGCAGCACAGGCAGCCGTGCCTCAGTTTACCCACCCTGATGCCCCATGTGTCCATAGCAGCAGAAGCAGCTGTGCCTCAGTTTACCCACCCTGACACTGTGTCCAGAGCACCTCAAGCTCCCGTGCCTCAGTTTACCTGCCCTGACCCGCTGTGTCCAGAGCACCAGAGCAGCACATCCAGCCGTGCCTCAGTTTACCCACCCTGATGCCCTCTGTGTCCAGAGCAGGAAAGCAGCCGTGCCTCAGTTTACCCACTCTGACACTGTCCAGAACAGCACAGGCAGCCGTGCCTCAGTTTACCCACCCTGATGCCCCCTGTGCCCAGAGCAGCGGAACCAGCCGTGCCTCAGTTTACCCACCCTGTGTCCACAGAAACACATCCAGCCGTGCCTCAGTTTACCTGCCCTGATGCCACAAGCACCTGTGCCTCAGTTTACCCACCCTGATGCCCCATGTGTCCGTAGCAGCAGAACCAGCCGTGCCTCAGTTTACCCACCCTGACACTGTGTCCAGAGCACCTCAAGCTCCCGTGCCTCAGTTTACCTGCCCTGATGCCACAAGCACCTGTGCCTCAGTTTACCCACCCTGATGCCCCATGTGTCCATAGCAGCAGAACCAGCCATGCCTCAGTTTACCCACCCTGACACTGTGTCCAGAGCACCTCAAGCTCCCGCGCCTCAGTTTACCTGCCCTGATGCCACAAGCACCTGTGCCTCAGTTTACCCACCCTGATGCCCCCTGTGCCCAGAGCAGCAGAACCAGCCGTGCCTCAGTTTACCCACCCTGTGTCCAGCAGAACCAACCGTGCCTCAGTTTACCCGCCCTGTGTCCATAGCATCACAGGCAGCCGTGCCTCAGTTTCCCCACGCCGGGGTGCCCAGGGAGCCCCCTGCAGCACCCCCAGCCCCTCTGCTCTCCCCCAGGACGCTGCTGGAAGCCGAGAGCAGCCGCCTGCAGGTGCCCACCGGGGAATTCAGGGCGACAAACGGGCTGAGAGGTAAGGGACCCCCGGTGCCACCCCTGGGGGGGGTTAAAGGGGTTTAAATGTGGATTTAGGCGCCTTTTCCTCAAGGGTTAAATGGGTTAAAATGTGGATTTGGGCACCTTTTCCTGGGGGGGTTAAATGGGTTTAAATGTGGATTTAGGCGTGTTTTCCTGAAGGGTTAAATGGGTTTAAATGTGGATTTAGACACCTTTTCCTCGGGAGTTAAATGGGTTTAAATGTGGATTTAGACACCTTTTCCTGGTGGGGGTCAGATGTGTTTAAATGTGGATTTAGACAAATTTTCCTGGGGGGGTTAAATGGGTTTAAATGTGGATTTAGGCACCTTTTCCTGGAGGGTTAAATGGGTTAAAATGTGGATTTAGATACCTTTTCCTGGTGGGGGTCAGATGTGTTTAAATGTGGATTTAGACAAATTTTCCTGGGGGGGTTAAATGGGTTTAAATGTGGGTTTAGACACCTTTTCCTGAAGGGTTAAATGGGTTTAAATGTGGATTCAGACAAATTTTCCTGGTGGGGGTCAGATGTGTTTAAATGTGGATTTAGACAAATTTTCCTGGGGGGGTTAAATGGGTTTAAATGTGGATTTAGGCACCTTTTCCTGGAGGGTTAAATGGGTTTAAATGTGGATTTAGGCACCTTTTCCTGAAGGGTTAAATGGGTTAACATGTGGGTTTAGGCACCTTTTCCTGAAGGGTTAAATGGGTTTAAATGTGGATTCAGACAAATTTTCCTGGTGGGGGTCAGATGTGTTTAAATGTGGATTTAGACAAATTTTCCTGGGGGGGTTAAATGGGTTTAAATGTGGATTTAGGCACCTTTTCCTGGAGGGTTAAATGGGTTTAAATGTGGATTTAGAGACCTTTTCCTGAAGGGTTAAATGGGTTAAAATGTGGATTTAGGCACCTTTTCCTGAGGGTTAAATGGGTTTAAATGTGGATTTAGGCACCTTTGCCTGGGGGGTTAAATGGATTTAAATGTGGATTTAGACACCTTTTTCTGGGGAGTTAAATGGGTTAAAATGTGGATTTAGGCACCTTTTCCTGAAGGGTTAAATAGGTTTAAATGTGGATTTAGGCACCTTTTCCTGGGGGGTTAAATGGGTTTAAATGTGGGTTTAGACACCTTTTCCTGAAGGGTTAAATGGGTTTAAATGTGGATTTAGGCACCTTTTCCTGGGGAGTGAAATGTATTTAAATGTGGATTTAGACACATTTTCATGTGGAGGGTTAGATGTGGATTTACACACATTTTCCTGGGGAGGGGTTCAAATGTGTGTAAATGTGGATTTAGACACATTTTCCTGCATTTTCCTAGGGAAGTTTACATGTGTTTAAATGTGGATTTAGACACATATTCCTTGGGGGGGTGGGATTTAAATGTGGATTTAGACACATTTTCCTGGGGAGGTTTAACTGTGGATTTAGACACATTTTACTGGGAGGTTTACATGTGTTTAAATGTGGATTCCGACACATTTTCCTGGGGAGTTTAAATGTGTTTACATGTGGATTTAGACACATTTCCCTGCATTTTCCTGGGGGGTTTAAATGTGAATTTGGACACATTTTCCTGGTGGGGGTTAGATGTGTTTAAACGTGGATTTAGACACATTTCCCTGCATTTTCCTGGTGGGGGTTAAATGTGGATTTAGCCACATGTTCCTGGGGGAGGTTACATGTGTTTAAATGTGGATTTAGACCCGTTTCCCTGCATTTTCCTGGGGAAGTTTGCATGTATTTAAATGTGGATTTAGACACATTTTCCTGGGGAGGTTAGATGAGTTTAAATGTGGATTCAGACGCATTTTCCTGGAGAGGTTAGATATTTTTAAATGTGGATTCGGACACATTTCCCTACATTCCTGGGGGGAGTTTAAATGTGTTTAAATGTGGATTCAGACACATTTCCCTGCATTTTCCTGGCAGCGATAGGAAGGTGTGAACAGCATCCAGGGGGCTCTTGGCACGGGGCTCCCAGCCCAGATAAGCCTTATCTGCTCCTTCACCAGCCTTATCTGCTCCTTTGCCTGGTTTTTAATTCCCTTCCTTTCATGGGAAGGGCAGCACAGGACGGAGGGCTGTGCTAACAAGCTGAGCATTTCCTTTTTCCTCACAACAAACCAAACAAAAAAATAAAAAAAATCCCAAGGAAAGCTTTGTCATCTGCACACTTGTGGCTGCAGCTGGGTGTGATGGAGTTCATAGAGGATGAGGGAAGAGATGAGGATCTGACTCCATGTTTCAGAAGGCTTGATTTGTTATTTTATTATATATATTACATTAAAACTATGCTAAAAGAATAGAAGAAAGGATTTCATCAGCAGGCTGGCTAAGAATAGAAAAAGAAGGAATGATAACAAAGGTTTGTGGCTCAGACAGAGTCTGAGCCAGCTGACTGTGATTGGCCATTAATTAGAAACAACCACATGAGACCAATCCCAGATGCACCTGTTGCATTCCACAGCAGCAGACAATCATTGTTTACATTTTGTTCCTGAGTCCTCTCAGCTTCTCAGGAGAAAAAATCCTAAGGAAAGGATTTTCCATAAAAGATGTCTGCGACAGCTGGGCACGAATCCCCCGGGAGCAGCAGCATCAGGAGGGAGGAATTTCCCACTTTCCAAGAAGGAGCTGGTTAAAAATAAAAATAGGAGAGGGGGCATTGAGAGGCAGCCAGGGCAGGGCTGGGAGAGGCTCACGGTTCCTCCTTGCTCTTTTCAGATCTCAAACTGGAGCTGAGCAGCAGCAAAGCATCACCAGCGAGCCCCGAGGCCAGGCGGGTGCTGCCCTGCACCCCCTTCCCCAGGGCGACCAAACACCCCCAAAGTGCCACCCTGACACCCCAAAGTGCCACCCTGACACCCCAAAGCGCCAGGGAGCTCCAGAAAATCACCCCAGCCCTCCATGGCAGTGGCACCAGCAGGGTCAGGGGGCTGGGGGCTCTCACACTCAGCCCACCCCAGGCAGGCAGAGCCTCCCTTGCCCTCTCCCCCGAGCAGGAGAGCTGTGGGGTGGAAGGTCCAGCCTGGCCAGGAGGAGATGAGGCAGCAATGAGCCCAGGGATGGAGTGTGCCCTGCCCAGAGCCTCTGGGGACAGTGGCAGTGCCAGCCTGCAGCCCCTGGGAGATGCCCACAGGCTGCAGTACCCGGCCCAGCTGGTCAGCGAGGCGCTGGAGGATGCCCTCAAGGAGATGGGAGATGATGCTCAGCCCCAAGAGGAGCCCACGCCCAGCTCCACGTGGGATGTCCGTGCTCCCAGCCCTGTTTTCCCCACCAAGGCTGTGCCAGAGGGGCCTGGAGAAGGGCAGGAGGGATCTGAGGATGAGGAGAAGGTTGGGGAGGTGATGCTCCAGGGGCTGGCTAGGGAGAGCAGCACCCTGCAGGACACAGCTCCATCCCCACCAAGCGTGGACCCTCCCTTGGGGAGCCAGGAAGATCTGGGAGCATGGGAGGAAGAGGAAGAAGAGGAAGAGGAAGAGGTCCCTGCTGTGCTGAGCCCAAGGGAGGCAGAAATGGAGGCCCAGGAAGGGGATGAGGATCTGCCTGGGCAGACAGAGAGCAGCTGGGAAAAGCCAGAGGAGCAAAGGACACAAACCCCCAGCACGGAGCCTTCACACCCCTCCGAGGATGAGGAGGAGGAGAAGGGAGATGTCCAGCAGGAAGGAACAGATGTGCAAGAGGAGGAATGTCCCCACAGAGAAGTGGAAGCTGCTGGTGCTTTCCTCATTCAAAGCCACCAGGCTCTGCCCACAGAAGGCCACCTGGAGCAGGACTTTGCTGATGCAGGGCAGGAAAGGGCTGAGCAGCACAAAATGCCCAGGTGTGAGAGGGACCTGGCTGCAGAGCAGGGAAGGCAGCAGGAGCTGTGCCCAGAGCAGGAGCCCTCAGGCGCCCCTGAGGCCATCCCAGCAGAGGAGCCTCCCACGGGAGCTGGAGGAGATGCTGGGGCAGGGGAGGGGGAAAAGGGAGAGGCCAGCAGGGAGGTGCTGGGAGAGGAGGATCACGGGGTGGGACAGGACCCCATGGCAGGAGAAGACCTTGGGGCAGGAGAAGGCTCTGAGGCAGCAGAAGACCGTGGAGCAGGAGAAGATCTTGGGGCAGGAGACCATGAGGCAGGAGAAGATCTTGGGGCAGAGTATCTTGGGGCAGGAGAAGACTCTGGGACAGGAGAAGATTCTGGGGCAGGAGAAGATTTTGGGGCAGGAGGAGTCCATGGGGCAGGAGAAGTTATTGGGGCAGAAGATCTTGGGGCAGGAGAAGGCTCTGAGGCAGAAGTTCTTGGGGCAGGAGACCATGAGGCACGAGAAGACTCCAAGCCAGGAGAAGGGCATGGGGTAGGAGAAGATCTTGGGGCAGGAGAAGGCTCCAAGTTAGGACAATGCTCTGAGGCAGGAGAAGATCTTGGGGAAGGAGAAGGTTCCAAGGTAGGAGAAGACCATGGGGCAGGAGAAGACCGTGGGGCAGGAGAGGCAGGTGAGACCCTGGAGGGGGACAGCAGAGCCCCAGAGGATCCTGAGGAGCTGCAGGAAGGAGAGGAGGAGGAACAGGAGGAGCTGGAGCCAGGAGAGGAGCCCTGGGCACAGGAGGGTGACCATGGCAGTGCCCAAGAGCCCTGGGAGGTGACAGCAGGGGACACTGAGGGACCAGGACAGCCAGCCTGGGCAGGTGACACGCTGAGCAGTGCAGGAAGGCTGGGAAGGGAGCAGAGAGGTGGCACAGGGCCAGCAGAGCTGGAGGAGGCCCAGGAGGATGACGAAGGAGATGCCAGGAGGCAGGAGATGAGGCAGCAGCAGGCGCTGGCACAGGCTGAGCTGGCACAGCTGGGCAGCGTGGCACAGCCTGTGCCAACCCCTCCTGGTGCCCCTGGGCACAGCCAGGAGCTGGCAGAGGCTCCAGGGGAGCTGGGGCAGGTGCCAGGTGCCAGCACTGAGTGGGCATTAGAGGAGACCCCCAGAGACACAGAGCCCCCAGAACTGGAGAGCTCAGGGCTGGTGGCACCTGGGCAGGTGCCAGGTGAGTGGGCATTGGAGGAAACCACCAGAGACACAGAACCCACTGAGCTGGGGGAACTGGAGAGCTCAGGGCTGGTGGCACTGGGGCAAGTGCCAGGTGCCAGTGCTGAGTGGGCACTGGAGGAGACCCCCAGAGACACAGAACCCACACAACTGGAGAGCTCAGGGCTGGTGGCATCAGTGCAGGTGCCAGGTGAGAACAACGAATGGGCATTGGAGGAGACCCCCAGAGACACAGAACCCACACAACTGGAGAGCTCAGGGCTGGTGGCACCGGGGCAGGTGCCAGGTGAGTGGGCACTGGAGGAGACCCCAAGAAGCCCAGAGCTGGCAGTGGGCACGGGCAGGCGGGTGGAGCTGGAGGACACCCTGCCCGACAGCACCCCCCTGCACCTCTACCAGGAGGAGATGCTGATGGGGACACCCAGCCCAGACCCTGCAGAGGGCACGGACACCACGGGCACAGCTCCTGTGTGTGCCACAGCCCAGCAGGGCCAAGGGAGGGACCGGCCACCAACTGCCAGCGTGCCAGAAGAGGAGGAAGAGGAGGCTGAAGAAGAGGAAGGCTATTTCATGGTCTCTGCTCCCGGCCAAGAGGTGTCCAGCTCAGAGGAAGCCGAGATCCCTGAGGACTTTGAAGAAATTCAAGTGGATGCAGCTGAAGGCGGCCAAGATGGTCTGGGGGCTCCTGGGGAAGCATCTGCAGGGCCAGAGGAGGGCACAGAGCACCTGGAGGTGCTGGCTGCAGGAGCAGATGAGGGTATGGAGGTGCCCACTGAGGTGCCCGAGGATGAGGAGGGCACTGCTGAGCTGGAGGAAGGCCCAGAAGAAGATCCAAACTGCCTTGGGGTGGTGGAACCATCATCAGGAGGTTCTGGTGAGCCAGCCCAGGATGCCGCAGTGTGGCAGGGACCAGAGCACCCAGAAGATCCAGATGAGGAGCTCCACAGCACAGCTGAGCTGGAGGAAGGCCCAGAAGAAGACCCCAGCTGCCTTGGGGTGGTGGAACCATCATCAGGAGGTTCTGGTGAGCCAGCCCAGGGTGCCACAGGCTCTGCAGAAGAGCACCCAGAAGATCTGGCTGCTGAAGCAGACATGGAGGTGCCCACTGAGGAACCTGAGGTGCCAGAGGATGAGGAGGGCACTGCTGAGCTGGAGGAAGGCCCAGAAGAAGATCCCAGCTGCTTTGGGGTGGTGGAACCATCATCAGGAGGTTCTGGTGAGCCAGCCCAGGATGCCGCAGTGTGGCAGGGACCAGAGCACCCAGAAGATCCAGATGAGGAGCTCCACAGCACAGATGAGCTGGAGGGGGATGCCAGGACCCTGGGGCTGGCAGGGCAGGAGGAGGAGGAGGAAGATGAGGATGAGCCCAGCACGGCTCCCCATGACCCAAGCAAGGCCACAGCAGAGCTCCAGGCCCAGGCAGGGCCTGCTGGAGCAGAGAAGGCTCTGGAAGAGCAGCCAGGCACGGAGGAGGAGGGAGCCCTGGGCAGTGGGAGCCTGAGGCAGGGAGGTTCTCCAGAGGTGACCCCAGACATCCCTGACACAGCCGAGCTGCCCGTGGAGATCATGGAAGCCTCGGGGATTCTGGAAATAGTTGAGCAGGCGCTGGAGTTCAACCAGGAGCTGATGGAGGGGAGGGTGGCAGAGGCTGGGCAGGGTCCTGGCACGAGAGAGCTGTCCTGGGATGGAGGGGAACACCCTGAACCCTCCTGGGATGGAGGAGAACGCTCTGAACCCTCCTGGGATGGAGGAGAACACCCTGAACCCTCCTGGGATGGAGGAGAACGCTCTGAACCCTCCTGGGATGCAGAGGAAGACCCCGAGCTCGCCCAGGATGCCCAGGAAGGCTCTGAGTTCTACCAGGGTGAAGGCGAACACCCCGAGCTGTCTCTGGATGCAGAGGAAGGCTCCAAACTCTCCCGGGATGCAGAGGAAGGCTCCAAACTCTCCCGGGATGCAGAAGAAGGCTCTCAGCTCTCCCGGGATGCAGAAGAAGACTCCAAACTCCCCCGGGATGCTCGGGAAGGTTCTCAGCTCTCCAAGGATGCAGAGGAAGGCTCTGAGCTCCCCTGGGATGCAGAGGAAGGCTCCAAACTCTCCCGGGATGCAGAGGAAGACTCTGAGCTCTACCAGGGTGAAGGAGAACACCCCAAGCTCTCCCGGGATGCAGAGGAACACCCCGAGCTCCCCTGGGATGCAGAGGAAGACTCCAAACTCTCTCAAGATGCAGAGGAAGGCCCCGAGCTGTCCCAAGATGAGGAGGAAGGCTCAGAGCTGTCCCGGGATGCAGGAAAACACCCCGAGCTGTCCCAGGATGCAGAAGAAGACTCCAAACTCCCCCGAGATGCAGAGGAACACCCCGAGCTCCGCCAGGATGCAGAGGAACACCCCAAACTCCCCAGGGATGCAGAGGAAGACCCCGAGTTCTCCCAGGATGGAGAGGAAGGCTCTGAGCTGTCCCGGGATGCAGAAGAAGGCTCCAAACTCTCCCAGGATGCAGAGGAACATCCCGAGTTCTCACAGGATGCAGAGGAACACCCCGAGCTCCCCTGGGATGCAGAAGAAGACTCCAAACTCTCTCAAGATGCAGAGGAACACCCCAAACTCCCTAGGGATGCAGAGGAAGACCCCGAGTTCTCCCAGGATGGGGAGGAAGGCTCTGAGCTGTCCCAGGATGCAGAAGAAGGCTCCAAACTCCCCCGAAATGCAGAGGAACACCCCGAGTTCTCCCGGGATGCAGCGGAACACCCCAAACTCCCCCGGGATGCAGAGGAAGACCCCGAGCTGTCCCGGGATGAGGAGGAAGGCTCCTCCTTGTCCTCCTCCAGCGAGGAGGAGCCCACGGTGCAGGAGGCCCCGGAGGGTGAGCTCCGGGCTCCCAACGGGCTGCACCGCCCGCCCAGCCTGGAGGAGCTGCCCGAGTTCACCGAGGAGCTGCTGAACGGCACCTCTGGCACGGCCCTGGCACAGGAAACCCCCTCAGAGCCCTCGGGGGTGGTGCCAGCGCAGATACCCAGCCCTGGGGATGGCAGTGCCACCAAGCTGGGGGATGGCAGCCTCAGGGGGAAGCAGCTCAGCCCCGTGTCCCCTGCTCTGGGTGAGGATGTCCTGAGCCTCACAGCCCAGCAGCAGCCCTGCTCCTCAGGGGACGAGTGACAGAACCTTCTGGTGGCTCCTTCCTGCCAGGACCCCGTTGTTCCCCCTTATCCCACCCCGTCCTGATGCTTCCCCGTCTCCCCGTGGGTTTTTAACGTGTTTGTGTGGATTTTTTGCACCCCTTTTTCAGAGTGAAGAACCACCAAGTTCTGTTGCACCCTCACAGCCCACCCAAATTCTCATGTTTGCTCTGGGATCCTTGCTTCATTTTGAGTTTCCTCCTGGGTGGGTTGCCTGCAGGAACCCACCTGGTATTTAATTTAAACTCGGTGTTTCTCCATTCCCTGCAAGATTCCCTCTCCAATTCCTCCAGGATGTCCAGCTGGACCTTAGGGACTCCCCCAAACTGCACCCTGGGACTCAGCATTTTGGGCTACATCACCCCAGGCTGACCCTGAGTTTTTTACATGTTTGTGTGGCTTTTTTGCACCCCTTTTTCAGAGTGAAGAACCACCAAGTTCTGTTGCACCCCTCACAGCCCACCCAAATTCTCATGTTTCTCTGGGACCCCCTCTTCATTTCCAGTTTCCTCCTGGGTGGGTTGCTCTGCTGTATTTAATTTAAACTCTGTGTTTCCTCATTCTCTGCAAGATTGCCTCTCCAATTCCTCCAGGACGGCCAGCTGGAGCTTAGGGACCCCCCCAAACTCCAAAACTGCACCCTGGGACTTGGCATTTTGGGGTACATCACCCCAGGCTCCCCAGCCTGACCCTGGGGGCTGAGCCAAGCTGGATGTACCCAAAATTAATTTAATAAAGCCTCATCCTCCCCTCAGGACTGGCTCTCCTCACTCTGGGGCAGGGCACTGATGGGGGGTGGCACCTCCAGGCTGGTTGGGGCTGGGATGGTGCCCTGGTGGGGATCCTGGGGGCAGGATGTGGGTGCAGGGTGGGTGGGATGGTGCTGCCCCATCTCTGGGACAATGCACAGCCCTGGAGCTTCATGGCCACAATCCCTGGGGCGGTGCAGCCCCCCAGGGCTGTGGAAATGGTTGAGCAGGCGCTGGAGCTCAACCAGGAGCTGATGGAGGGAGGGTGGCAGAGGGTGGGCAGGGTTTGTAACCTGTTTGCAACCCCAGGATGCTCCTCCAGTGCCAGGGTGGTGCAGACCCCAGGGTGATGCCCCCAGGGGGATGCTCCTGCATTCCCAGGGTGATGCAGGGCCCAGGACAATGCAGCCCCCCGGGACAATGCCTCCAGGGCATGTTCCCCCATTCCCAGGGTGATGCCCCCACGAGCATTTTCCTCCATTCCCAGGCTGATGCAATCCCCAGGGGGATGCTCCCCCATTCTCAGGTTGATGGAGCCTCCAGGAAGATGCAGCCCCCCAGGGCAATGGCCCCAGGGTGGTGTTCCCCAATTCCCATGGTGATGCAGCCCCCAGGGCAATACCCCCAGGAGGATTCTTCTCCATTCCCATGGTGATACAGCCCCCAGGGGGGTGTTTCCCCATTCCCAGCGTGAAGAAGCCCCCCAGGGCAATGCCCTCAGGAGGGTTTTCTCCCATTCCCAGGGTGATGGAGCCCCCAGGGTGACACAGCCCCCGGGACAATTCAGCCCTCAGGGCAATGCCTCCAGGAGGAGATTCCCCCATTCCCAGTGTGATACTCTCAGGAGGATTTTCCCCCATTCTCAGGACAATGCAGACCCCAGGAGGAGCTTCCCCCATTCCCAGGACAATGCTCCCAGAGGGATGTTCCCCCATTCCCAGAGTGCTGCAGCCCCCAGGGCAATGCCCCAGGAGGGTTTTCCCCCATTCCCAGGCTGATGCAGCCCCCAGAAGGATTCTCCCCCATCCCCAGGGCAATGCAGCCCCCCTGGGCAATGCCCCCAGGAGGAGGTTCCCCCAGTCCCAGGGTGATGCAGCCCCCAGGGCAATGCCCCAAAGGAGGATTCTCCTCCATTCCCAGGGTGACACCCCCAGGAAGATTCTCCCCCATCCCCAGGGCACTGCAGCCCCCAGGATGATGTCCCCCCCATTCCAGGGCAATGCCCCAGGGAGATTCTCCCCCATCCCCAGGATGATGTAGCCCCCAGGGCAATGCCCCCAGGGGGATGTTCCCCCATTCCCAGCGTGATGAAGCCCCCCAAGGCAATGCCCCTAGGAGGATTCTCCTCCATTCCCAGGGTGATTCCCGCAGGATGATGTTCCCCCATTCCCAGGGCAATGCTCCCAGAGGGATGTTCCCCCATGCCCAGAGTGCTGCAGCCCCCAGGGCAATGCCCCAGGAGGGTTTTCCCCCATTCCCAGGCTGATGCAGCCCCCAGAAGGATTTTCCCCCATTCCCAGGCTGATGCAGCCCCCAGAAGGATTTTCACCCATTCTCAGGGTGATGCAGCCCCCAGAAGGATTTCCACCCATTCCCAGGCTGATGCAGCCCCCAGAAGGATTTTCCCCCATTCCCAGGCTGATGCAGCCCCCAGAAGGATTTTCACCCATTCTCAGGGTGATGCAGCCCCCAGAAGGATTTCCACCCATTCTCAGGGTGATGCAGCCCCCAGAAGGATTTTCACCCATTCTCAGGGTGATGCAGCCCCCTGGCCTTTCAGACCCCATCCCCGTGCGATGCTCCCCGACCCCCAGACCCCTGTCACCCCTCGAGGCGCTGCTCCCCCACCCCGGAGCTCCTCAGTCACCCCTCAAGGTTTGCTGCTACCCATAAATTCCCCCGGTTTCCTCCTGGCCTGCCAACAGCAGCGGCCGGGATGCCAACCCAGCCTGGCAGTGCCCCGAGCTCGATGTGGGCACCGTGCCCACTGAACCACCAGCACATCCCGGCCCTGGGAGCCACCAGAACCCCGTGGGCACCCCCCGAACATGAGGGCGGTGGGCACAGGGGGGCTGCGAGGGGCTCAATCGCCCCGTTGTGCAGCCGGGCGTGGGGAGAGGCGCATAAATCAGCGCTCGGCTGGAAGAACGAGCTCCTTTATGCCTGGCAAAGGGCTGAGTCACAGCCGGACAGGGCACACGGCGACTCGGCTGGCCCTGGCATGGTTGGCACCCACGGGGGTGCTCAGCATCGCCCTGTGCCCGATTTAGCTCGGGGCTTCCCGTGCCCGGGGATGCTCAGAGCCAGGCAGCGATAAGAAGCCGACATCGAGCTGCCTTCCTCCCCCCGAGAAACCCCCGAAAAACCCCCGAAAAACCCCCGGCCCCCTCCTCTGCTGCAGGCGACAGATTCCTTTTAAGGTGAAACTCCAACGGATCCAAACACCCTAAGATAAAAAAAAAAAAAAATTTAAAAGTCCCCTTCTGATGAGTTTAATCAGGCGCCGAGCCTGCGTTCCGTCACACGGCCCGAGCGCCCCCCGAGGGGTCCCCAAAGCTGGGGGGGTCCCGGGGCGGGGGTGGAGGATGAGGAGGAGGAGGAGGAGGAGGAGGAGGAGGCGGCTCGGGCCGTGCGGGGGGTGACATTCCTGGCGAAATGAATCCGCATTCCTGCGGCGCTGACAGCGATCGGGGGGCGCGGATGGCGGGGGAGGGGAGCGCCTTCCTCCCGCGGCAGGAGGAGGAGGAGGAGGAGGAGGAGGAGGAGGAGGAGGAGGAGGAGGAGGAGGAGGAGGAGGGGAGGAAGCGCTGAAAGCTCGGAGGCAGCCGGGGGGATGGGGGACATTGCCCGGGTCTTTGAGGGAACGGCACCGAGAGTGTCCCCAACGGCACCGAGAGTGTCCCCAACAGGACAGAGGTGTCCCCAACAGGACGGAGGTGTCCCCCAACGGGACCAAGGTGTCCCCAACTGGACCAAGAATGTCCCCAACAGGACAGAGGTGTCCCCAACGGGACCGAGAATGTCCCCAACGGGACCAAGAATGTCCCCAACAGGACAGAGGTGTCCCCAAGGGACCGAGAATGTCCCCAACAGGACCAAGGTGTCCCCAACGGGACCAAGAATGTCCCCAACAGGACAGAGGTGTCCCCAATGGGACTGAGAGTGTCCCCAAGAGGACAGAGGTGTCCCCAAAAGCACCAAGAGTGTCCCCAACAGGACAGAGGTGTCCCCAACGGCACCGAGAGTGTCCCCAACAGGACAGAGGTGTCCCCAACGGGACCAAGAGTGTCCCCAACGGGACGAAGGTGTCCCCAACAGGACAGAGGTGTCCCCAACGGGACCGAGAGTGTCCCCACAGGACAGAGGTGTCCCCAAAAGCACCAAGAGTGTCCCCAACAGGAGCAAAAATGTCCCCAATAGGAGTGGAAGTGTCCCCAACAAGACCAAGAATGTCCCCGAAGGGGCCGAGAGTGTCCACAACAGGACAGAGAGTGTCCCCAAAGGGATTGAGAGTGTCCCCAGCAGGACAGAGGTGTCCCCAACAGGACTGAGAATGTCCCCAAAGGGATTGAGAGTGGCCCCAAGGAGACTGAGAGTGTCCCCAACAGGACCGAGAATGCCCCCAACGGGACCGAGAGTGTCCCCAACAGGACAGAGGTGTCCCCAAAAGCACCAAGAGTGTCCCCAACAGGAGCAAAAATGTCCCCAACAGGACTGAGAGAGTCCCCAACAGGAGCGAAAATGTCCCCAACAGCACCAAGAGGGTCCCCAAAGGGATTGAAAATGTCCCCAACAGGACCAAAAATATCCCCAAAGGGGCTGAGAGTGTCCCCAACAGGACAGAGAGTGTCCCCAAAGGGATTGAGAGTGGCCCCAAAGGATCTGAGAGTGTCCCCAACAGGACAGAGGTGTCCCCAAAAGCACCAAGAGTGTCCCCAACAGGAATGAAAACGTCCCCAACGGGGAAACGTCCCCAACAGGACCAAGAGTGTCCCCAACAAGAGCAAAAGTGTCCCCAACAGGACTGAGAGTGTCCCTGATAGGACCGAGTGTCCCCAACAGAAGCGAAAATGTCCCCAACAGGACCAAGAGTGTCCCCAAAGGGATTGAAAATGTCCCCAACAGCACTGACAGTGTCCCCAACAGGAGCAAAAATGTCCCCAGGAGGACTGAAAATGTCCCAAAAGAGACTGAGAATGTCCCCAACTGGACAGAGTGTGTCCCCAAAGGGATTGAGTGTGTCTAAATAAGGTCAAAGGTGTCACTGATGGGATACAGGGTGTTCCCAACAGGACCGAGAATGTCCCCAACAGGACAGAGGTGTCCCCAAAAGCACCAAGAGTGTCCCCAACAGGAGCAAAAATGTCCCAAACAGGACAGAGGGTGTCCCCAACAGAACTGAGAATGTCCCCAAAGGGATTGAGCATGTCCCAGCAGGAGAAGGGTGTCATGGTGGGACTGAATGTGTCCCCAACACCACCGAGAGTGTCCCCAACAGGACTGAGAATGTCCCCAAAGGGATTGAAAATGTCCCCAACGGGACTGAGAGTGTCCCCAACGGGACTGAGAGTGTCCCCAACAGAACCGAGAATGTTCCCAAAGGGATTTAGAATGTCCCCAACAGCACCGAGAGTGTCCCCAGCAGGACAGAGGGTGTCCCCGAAGGGACTGAACGTGTCCCAGCAGAAGCAAGGTGTCACTGGTGGCACCAAATGTGTCCCCAACAGGACAGAGGGTGTCCCTGATGTGACCCAGCCTGTTCCCAGTGAGATGAAGGATGTCCCTCATGGGACCAAGCGTGTCCTCAGTGGGATCAGGAGTGTTCCCAGTGGGACCTGGGCTGTCCCCCAGCACTGTGTGACCACAGCAGGACCAAAGGTGACCCTGGGGGTACCAAACGTGACCCTGGGGGGACAAAACACAACCCTGGGGGGACCAAACATGACCCTGGGGGGACAAAACGTGACCCTGGGAGACCAAACACAACCCTGGGGAGATCAAACATGATCCAAGGGGTACCAAACATGACCCTGGGGGTACCAAACATGACCCTTGGGGGACAAAACACAACCGTGGGGGGACCAAATGTGACCCTGGGGGCACCAAACACGAACCTAGGGGGACCAAATACAACCCTGGGAGACCAAACACAACCCTGGGGGGACCAAATGTGACCCTGGGGGGACAAAACTCAACCCTGGGGGGACCAAAATGACCCTGGAGGGACCAAACACAAACCTGGGGTGACCAAACACAACCTTGGGGAGACCAAACACGACCCTGGGGGGACCAAATGTGACCTTGGGGGCATCAAACATGACCCTGGGGGGACAAAACACAACCATGGGGAGACCAAACACAACCCTGGAGGTACCAAACACAACCCTGGGGGAACCAAACACGAACCTAGGGGGACCAAACATGATCCAACGGGTACCAAACACAACCCTGGGAGACCAAACATGACCCTGGAGGGACCAAACTCAATCCTGGGGGTATCAAACACAACCCTGGGGAACCAAACACAACCCTGGGAGACCAAACGTGACCCTGGGGGGACCAAATGTGACCCTGGGGGGACAAGACACAACCCTGGGGGACCAAACACAACCGTGGGGAGACCAAACACGACCCTGGGGGGACCAAATGTGACCTTGGGGGCACCAAACATGACCCTGGGGGGACCAAACACAACCATGGGGAGACCAAACACAACCCTGGAGGTACCAAACACAACCCTGGGGGAACCAAACACGACCCTGGAGGGACCAAACTCAATCCTGGGGGTATCAAACACAACCCTGGGGAACCAAACACAACCCTGGGAGACCAAACGTGACCCTGGGGGGAACCAAACACAGCCCTGGGGGGACCAAATGTGACCCTGGGGGCACCAAACATGATCCAAGGGGTACCAAACACAACCCTGGGTGTACCAAATACAACCCTGGGGGACCAAATGTGACCCTGGGGGTACCAAACTCAACCCTGGGAGACCAAACACAAACCCTGGAGGTACCAAACTCAACCCTGGGGGATCAAACATGACCCTGGGGGTACCAAACACAACCCTGGGGGGACCAAACACAACTCTGGGGACACCAAACACAACCCTGGGGGGACCAAACATGACCCTGGGGGTACCAAACACCACCCTGGGGGATCAAACATGACTCTGGGGGGGCCACGGGTGGCTGGGTCACCCCATGACTCAATCCCCTGACCCCAAATCCCATCAGACCCCACCAGGGCAGCACCCACTGGGTGCACACAGGCGGATTTTGGGGACCACGCTGATTTGGGGGGCGGGGGTGGGCTGAAAAGAGCAACACAAGCGCCCTGCACTCAAAGCCTGCTCACACCCAGCGAAGAGCAGCGTGCAAAGGGGGGGTCCTGAGGGGGCTGAGCTGCCAATTGCTGCTTGGAGAGCCCCTGGAGCCCCCCCGCAGCCTGGCCCCCCGCCAGCCAGGGCAGGGCTTTGTTTCCTGCCCGCCTGGGCCGGGGGATTTCAATGGAGCCCGCACAAAAAGCTCCCTGTGGGGTGAGCGAGAGGGGGGGAGAGACGGGATGACCTCAGCCATGACTTCATCCCTCACTCAGCTCCCAAAATTCGTGGGAACCTTATAAGGAAAGGGCTAAAAATACAGCGGGAGGGGCTTGGCTGCCCCCTCCCCAAAATTGGGGCGGCCAGAGCCGAGGGGGATGCGCGGTGGGAGTGAGCTCCTTGTGGATAGAGGGATGAAATTATCCTTTGTTCCTTCAAAAAAAAAAAAAAATGTCCTGGTTTGAAAAGGAAGTGAGTTTTTTTGTGGTCAAACCAATCGGGGCTGAGATTTGAGCATTTGAAAGAAGCTCAGAAGTTTCTCTCTTCCGTTTAAGTGAAAAGACACCTCGTAGGACTTAGGGGGCTTCAAATTTTCTTCAAATTTATGAATTTTTTAATAAATTAAAACTTCAATAAATTTTTGTTCCAATTTAAAGATAGCTAATTAAACAGAAGCCAAATATTCTCACCTGGATTAAATCAATCTCAATTAACTAGAAAAGGATGTGAACAAAGAAATTCATGACTTCTGTAAGGTGTTTCACTAAGAGCAAGAACCTCTGGCGCTTAGCTTGATTTTTCTGTTTGTTATTTTGCTTTTCATTAAACATTTTTGTTTCCAGCACTGCAACTGAAGCCATCCTGCTGATTTTTATGCCTCCAAGGGTAGCTGAGCTATCTTGGGTGTGTTATAAACCTCCAAGAGCTCATTAGACCTGGCTTGAAGAAGCTGCTGTAACAGGGACAATCCTGTTAATAGGGACAATGTTAATAAACACAATCCTTATAATAGGGACCCTGTTGCTCTGATTTTTTAAGATTTTCTGATCTTTTGGACGTTTACATTCTTCTAATGAACTCTCTCACACACTTTCTGTAAATAACTCATTGTTTTGCATTCTTTTATAGAAGGAGAGAAACTTGATGGACTGTTGGATTTTGTGGGCACTGTCACCCTCCAATCCACTGTCACTTTTAGAAATCTATAAATGCTGGAGTTAGCATTAAAATTCTCTCCTTTTTTGCCTTGAAAACAGCAATGTGTGTGCTTGTGTTAGTGACAGCACCCCAAAATCCCAATTGGAGAGCAGAGCATGGCTCTGTGTGACCCCAGGGTGACATCCCCACTCCCACAGCATTGTCCCCTCTCGTGCCACCTCCTGTTGCTCTGATTTTTTAACATTTTCTAAGCTTTTTGATGTTTACATTCTTGTAAGGAACGTTCTCACACACTTCTTGTAAATAACTCATTGTTTTGTATTCTTTTATAGAAGAGAAATTTGATGGACTGTTGGTTTGTCCAGTGTCATTGGAGAGGTGGCACTGTCACCCTCCAACCCACTGTCACTTTTAGAATTCTATAAATGCTGGAGTTAGCATTAAAATTCTCTCTTTTTTGCCTTGAAAACAGCAATTGTGTGCTCATGTTAGTGACAGCACCCCAAAATCCCAATTGGAGAGCAGAGCAGGGCTCTGTGTGTGACCCCAGGGTGACATCCCCACTCCCCACAGCATTGTCACCTCCCGTGCCACCTCCTGTTGCTCTGATTTTTTAACATTTTCTAAGCTTTCTGGTGTTTACATTCTTGTAACAAACTTTCTCACACAATTTCTGTAAATGACTGTTTTGTATTCTTTTATAGAAGAAGAGAAATTTAATGAACTGTTGGATTGTCCAGTGTCATTGGAGAGGTGGCACTGTCACCCTCCAACCCACTGTCACCCTCCAGTCCACTGTCACTTTTAGAAATCTATAAATGTTGGAGTCAGAATTAAACTTCTATTTTTTGCCTTGAAAACAGCAATGTGTGCACTCGTGTTAGTGACAGGACCCCAGAATCCCGATTGGAGAGCAGAGCATGGCTCTGTGTGACCCCAGGGTGACATCCCCACTCCCACAGCACCGTCCCCTCTCGTGCCACCTCCTGTTGCTCTGATTTTTTAAGATTTTCTGAGCTTTTTGATGTTTACATTCTTGTAATGAACTCTCTCACACACTTTCTGTAAATAACTCATCGTTTTGTATTCTTTTATAGAAGAGAAATTTATTGAACTGGATTGTCTAGTGTCATTGGAGAGGTGGCACTGTCACCCTCCAACCCACTGTCACCCTCCAATCCCCTGTCACTTTTAGAAATCTATAAATGCTGGAGTTAGCATTAAATTTCTCTCTTTTTTGCCTTGAAAACAGCAATGTGTGCGCTCGTTTCACATCCTATAGTGACAGGACCCCAAAATCCCGATTGGAGAGCAGAGCAGGGCTCTGTGTGTGACCCCAGGGTGACATCCCCACTCCCACAGCATTGTCCCCTCCCGTGCCACACCGAGAGCCGGCTGGGTCCCCTCGCTGCCCGCCCTTCACCGGGTCAGAGCCGGGAATAGCTCCGGGCGGCTGCCATCGGCTCGGGGGGCTCGGGGGGCTCGGGGGCCGGCCCAGCTGCCGGGCCGTGACCCCGCAGCCTCGGCCGTGCCCCCGGTCGGCGGCAGCTGCTGCCAGCCCCGGGTGGGGCCGGTGCTGCCCGGGGCCGAGCCCGGGGCAACCGCGCCGGGAATGCGCGTCTGGAGCCGTCCGTCAGCGGCGGGAGGGGGATGGAGACGGGACAGGGCACCGGGGTGGATGGGGGATGGACCCCGATTGGTGGGGGATGGACCCCGACTGATGGGACAGGGCACCCCGATTGATGGGGGATGGACCCCGATTCATGGGGATGGACCCCGATTGATGGGGATGTACCCCGATTGATGGGGATGCACCCCGATTGATGGGGATGGACCCCAATTGATGGGGGATGCACCCTGATTGATGGGGATGCACCCCAATTGATGGGGATGGACCCCGATTGATGGGGGATGGACCCCGATTGATGGGGATGCACCCCGATTGATGGGGATGGACCCCGATTGATGGGGATGGACCCCGATTGATGGGGATGCACCCCGATTGATGGGGATGGACCCCGACTGATGGGGATGGACCCCGATTGATGAGGGATGGACCCTGATGGATGGGGATGGACCCCGATTGATGGGGGATGCACCCCGATTGACGGGGATGGACCCCGATTGGTGGGGGATGCACCCCGATTGATGGGGGATGCACCCCGATTGATGGGGATGCACCCCGATTGATGGGGATGGACCCCGATTGGTGGGGGATGCACCCCGATTGATGGGGATGTACCCCGATTGATGGGGATGCACCCCGATTGATGGGGGATGCACCCCAATTGGTGGGGATGTACCCCGATTGATGGGGGATGGACCCCGATTGATGGGGATGGACCCCGATTGATGGGGATGCACCCCGATTGATGGGGATGGACCCCGATTCATGGGGATGGACCCCGATTCATGGGGATGGACCCCGATTGATGGGGATGGACCCCGATTGATGGGGGATGGACCCCGATTGATGGGACAGGGCACCCCGATTGATGGGGGATGCACCCCGATTGATGGGGGATGCACCCCGATTGATGGGGGATGGACCCCGATTGATGGGGATGGACCCCGATTGATGGGGATGCACCCCGATTCATGGGGATGGACCCCGATTCATGGGGATGGACCCCGATTGGTGGAGGTTGCACCCCGATTGGTGGGGATGGACCCCGATTGATATGGGATGCACCCCGATTGATGGGACAGGGCACCCCGATTGATGGGGGATGGATCCCGATTGATGGGGATGTACCCCGATTGATGGGGGATGCACCCCGATTGATGGGGATGGACCCCGATTGATGGGGGATGCACCCCGATTGATGGGGATGGACCCTGATTGATGGGGGATGGACGCCAATCCCCGGACAGTGAACCCCGATTGATGGGACAGGGCATCCCTCGGACAGGGCACCCCGATTGATGGGGATGGACCCCGATTGATGGGGATGCACCCCGATTGATGGGGATGGACCCCGATTGATGGGGGATGCACCCCGATTGATGGGGATGGACCCTGATTGATGGGGGATGGACCCCAATCCCCGGACAGTGAACCCCGATTGATGGGACAGGGCATCCCTCGGACAGGGCACCCCGACTGATGGGGATGCACCCCGATAGATGGGACAATGCACCCCGATTGATGGGGGATGCACCCCGATTGATGGGGATGGACCCCGATTGATGGGGGATGCACCCCAATTGATGGGGGATGCATCCCCGGAGTGATGCACCCCAATGACCGGGACAGTGCACCCCGATTGCTGGGACAGTGCACCCCGATTGATGGGGGATGCGCCCCAATTGTTGGGGGATGCACCCCAATTTCTGGGACAGTGCACCTCGATTTCTGGATGATGTACCCCGATTGCTGGGACAGTGCACCCCGATTCCTGGGTGATGCACTCCGATTGATGGGACAGTGCACCCCGATTGATGGGGGATGTACCCCGATTTCTGGGACAAAGCACCCCGATTTCTGGGTGATGCACCCCGATTCCTGGAGTGATGCAACCCGGAGTGATGCACCCCGATTTCTGGGACAATGCACCCCAATCCCTTGGGGTGATGTACCCAAATTCCTGGGGTGATGCACCCCGATCCCTGGGGACAATACACCCCGATTTCTGTGACAGGGCACCCCGATTCCTAGGACAATGAACCCCGATTCCTGGGTGATGCACCCCGATCCCTGGGGACAACGCACCTTGATTTCTGGGACAGGGCACCCCGATTCCTGGGTGATGCACCCCTGGAGTAATGCACCCCAATTTCTGGGACAATGCACCCCAATCCTTTGGGGTGATGTACCCAAATTCCTGGGGTGATGCACCCCGATCCCTGGGGACAATGCACCCCGATCCCTGGGGACAATACACCTCAATTTCTGGGACAGGGCACCCCGATTCCTGGGTGATGCACCCCGATTCCTGGGGACAATGCACCTCGATTTCTGGGACAGTGCACCCCGATTGATGGGGGATGCACCCCCAGAGTGATACCCCCCAATTCCTGAGGGTGCCTTCCCATTCCCAGGTTGGTGTTTCCATTCCTGGGGGCACAAATTCCCCCTGGGGCAACGTTCCCCCGATCCTGGAGTGATGATTGCCCCTGGGGTGGCACAGGGACACAGAATGTGGGACACGTGGCATTGGCACATGGGCACTGGGTGTGGCACAGGGGTGTGGCACACAGGGACAAGGGGGATGGCACACAGGTGTGGCACAGGAGCACACGGGGGGGGTGGCACAGGGACACAGAATTGGCACAGGGACACACTGGGTGTGGCACACGGGGCGTGGCACAGGGACATGAGGTGTGGCACAGGGGCACACGGGATGTGGCACAGGGACACGGTTGTGGCACGGGGGTGTGGCACATGGGGTGTGGCGCAGGGACACGGATGTGGCACAGGAACATAGGTGTGGCACATGGCTGTGGCACAAGGACACGGAGGTGGCACAGGGGAACACAGAGCGCGGCACAGGGACACTGGGGGTGGCACATGGGTTTGGCACAAGAGAACACAGGGGGTGGCAGAGGGATGCACGGGGTGTGGCACACAGGATGTGGCACGGGACACGGGTGTGGCACAGGGACAAGGGGTGTGGTACACGGGGTGTGGCACAGAGACAGGATTGGCACAGGAGCACACGGGGTGTGGCACAGGGACACAGGGGATGGCGCAGGAGCACATGGGGTGTGGCACAGGGGCATGGGGTGTGGCACACAGATGTAGGTGTGGCACATGGGTGTGGCACGGGAGCACATGGGGTGTGGCACAGGGACACAGAATGTGGGACACAGACACAGGGTGTGGCACAGGGACACGGGATTTGTACAGGGACACTGGGGTGGCACAGGCACATGGGGTGTGGCAAACGGGCACAGGGTGTGGCACATGGGTGTGGCACAGGGACACGGGGGTGTGGCACAGGGGCACAGGGACACAGGTGTGGCACACAGGCACGAGGTGTGGCACATGGGTGTGGCACATGGGGTGTGGCACATGGGTGTGGCACATGGGTGTGGCACATGGGTGTGGCACATGGGGTGTGACGCATGGGTGTGGCACATGGGGTGTGGCCCATGGGGTGTGGTACATGGGTGTGGCACATGGGGTGTGGCACATGAGGTGTGGCACATGGGTGTGGCACAGGAGCATACGGAGTGTGGCACATGGGGTGTGGCACATGGGTGTGGCACAGGAGCATATGGGGTGTGGCACATGGGTGTGGCACATGGGTGTGGCACATGGGTGTGGCACATGGGTGTGGCACAGGAGCATACGGGGTGTGGCACATGGGGTGTGGCACATGGGGTGTGGCACATGGGTGTGGCACACGGGCACACGGGCTAGGGAGAAACCCCATCCAGCTCCCACACACCAGCACCGTGCCTCAGTTTCCCTTCTTACCCAGCCTGCCAAGGCCCAGCCACAGCCGAGGGTGGGGAGAGGAGGAGCCCCCCCAGCGCCGCCCCTGATTTTGGGGCACATCAGGGGTGGGCACAGCGAGCGTGGGGGTGACTCAGCACAGCTGGACAAGCACAGGTGGCACGGGGACGGTGGGGCTGTGTCCCCCCACCCAGGGCTGTGTCCCCACCCAGGGCTGGCCTGAGCCCTGTGCCAAACCCGCTCCCGGTGCCCAGGGGAGGTTTGGGGGGCACGGTGCCAGGCAGGGGCACGTGCTGGGGACAGGATGTGACAGCAGCCAGCCCTGAGTCACCGCTGGCCACCGGATCCAGCTGGGAGGGACAGGAGGGGACAGGAAGGGACAGGAAGGGACATGAGGGGACAGGAAGGGCCCTTGGCTCCAGCCCCTCATGCCCAACAGCAGGGCTGGGGGCTCATTCCCAGTTTGGGGGCTCCATTCCCACTTTGGGGCTCATTCCCAGTTTGGGGGCCCCATTCCCACTTTGGGGCTCATTCCCAGTTTGGGGGCCCCATTCCCAGTTTGGGGGCCCCATTCCCAGTTTGGGGCTCATTCCCAGTTTGGGGGCTCCATTCCCACTTTGGGGCTTATTCCCAGTTTGGGGACCCAATTCCCAGTTTAAGGACCCCATTCCCAGTTTGGAGCCTCCATTCCCGGTTTGAGGACTCAATTCCCAGTTCAGAGACCCCATTCCCAGTTTAAGGACCCCACTCCCAATTTAGAAACCCCATTCTCAGTTTAGAATCCCCATTCCCAGTTCAGAGCTCCCATTCCCAGTTTAGAAACCCCATTCCCAGTTTAGAAACCCCATTCCCAATTTAGAAATTCCATTCCCAATTTAGAAATTCCATTCCCTGTTCAGAGACCCCATTCCCAGTTTAGAAACCCCATTCCCTGTTTGGAGAGCCCATTCCCAGTTCAGAGACCCCACACCCCATTTGGAAACCATGTGCCCAGTTTAGGAGCCCCATTCCCACTTTCAAAACCCCATTTCCAATTTAGAAACTCCATTCCCAGTTTAGAAATCCCATTCTCAGTTCAGAGCCCCCATTCCCAGTTCAGAGCCCCCATTTCCAGTTTAGAAATTACATTCCCGGTTTAGAAACCCCATTCCCAGTTTAGGGACCCCATTCCCAGTACAGACCCCCCATTCCCAGTTCAGAACCCCCACTCCCAGTTCAGAGCCCCACTCCCAGTTCAGCGCCCCATTCCCAGTTTAGAATCCCCATTCCCAGTTCAGAGCCCCCATTCCCAGTTCAGAGCCACCATTCCCAGTTCAGAGCCCCATTCCCAGTTCAGACCCCCCATTCCCAGTTCATAACCCCCATTCCCAGTTCATAACCCCCATTCCCAGTCCAGAACCCCCATTCCCAGTTCAGAGCCCCATTCCCAGTTCAGAGCCCCCATTCCCAGTTCAGAGCCCCATTCCCAGTCCAGAACCCCCATTCCCAGTTTGGGGCCCCCATTCCCAGTTCAGAGCCCCCATTCCCAGTTCAGAGCCCCATTCCCAGTTCAGAACCCCCATTCCCAGTTCAGAGCCCCATTCCCAGTTCAGAACCCCCATTCCCAGTTCAGAGCCCCATTCCCAGTCCAGAGCCCCCATTCCCAGTTCAGGACCCCCCATTCCCAGTTCAGAGCCCCCATTCCCAGTTCAGGACCCCCATTCCCAGTCCAGAACGCCCATTCCCAGTTCAGAACCCCCATTCCCAGTTCAGGGCCCCATTCCCAGTTCAGAACCCCCATTCCCAGTCCAGAACGCCCATTCCCAGTACAGACCTCCCATTCCCAGTTCAGGGCCCCATTCCCAGTCCAGAACCCCCATTCCCAGTCCAGAACCCCCATTCCCAGTTCAGAGCCCCATTCCCAGTTCCCAGCCCCCATTCCCAGTTCGGGGACCCTCCCAGTGCCCCGGGCACCTCCTCAGGCTGGAATTCTCCGGCATTCCGGGCCCAGCTGCCCCGGGGCTCCTGTGGGGCAGCAGCTGCTGCAGGGCTTGGGTTACACCGAGGGGGGGGGATTGATCCCTGCAGGACCCCCCAGCCCACCCTGAACCCCCCCGGAGCCCAGAGGGGCCCAGCAGGGCTGGGGGGGCAGCAGGGCTGGGCTGGAGCGTGGGGAGGGGATCCCAGCACCCCCAAAGCCCACCAGAACCTCTGGAACCTTCCTCCTCCTCCTCCCCAGGGTCCCTGGTCAGACCCCAGCCCGGCCTGAAGCCACAGTGGGGGCTCAGGGGGCACCAGAAATGCCTGAGCAGCCTTTGGGGGGGGGGGGGGAGGGCTGGAGGAGAGACCCTGACCCCCCCACACTGTCCCCCCTGGGTGGGGACAAAGGGAACAGGGGGTCCCAAACCCTGGAGAGACCCCAGACCCCCTGGACATAGCCCAGCCCCCCAGTTCCAAGCCCAGACCCCAGTTCTGATCCCTGGCAAGACCCCAGCCCCCATTTCTGACCTCAGCCCCCCAATTCTGCCCCATGGTTGAGACCCCAGACCCCAGTTTTGCCCCCTGGTTAGACCCCAGCCCCCCAATTCTGAGCCCTGGAGAGACCCCAGCCCCCAATTCTTCCCCCTGGTTACACCCCCAGTTCTGACCCCTGGCCAGCCCCCAGTTCTGCCCTCTGGATGGACCCCAGCCCCAATTCTGTCCCCTGGAAAGACCCCAGACCTCCAATTGTGACTCCTGGAGAGAGCCCAGACCCCATTACTGACCCCTGGTTCAAATCCCACCCCCTAGTTCAGACCCCAGACCCCCAGTTCTGACCCCTGGCCAGACCCCAGACCCCAGTTCAGACCCCAGACCCCCAGTTCAGACCCAAGACCCCCAGTTCTGACCCCTTAAGAGACCCCAGCCCCCAGTTCTTCCCCCTTCACCCCCAGTTCAGACCCCCTCAGTTCATCCCTCAGACCCCTCCCCATTCTTGGCCCCCCCCTTCTCCTGCCAACAAACTCCATTTGGGGAAGGGGAGCACAACCAGGAACCCCCAGAAAGGCTCTGCTGGGCACCCCCAGGGCACGGGGGGGGGAGAGCAGAGACCCCCATGGCCCCCCACCCTCGCTGGGAGCTCCCCAGGCTCCCCCATCAGCCCTTTAGAACCCCCCAGAGATACGGGGACCCCCCTAAGAAGGAACCTGGGACTGCCAGGGACACCCTGAGACCCCCCTGTGATTCCTTCCCCTGGTTACACTCACTGGGACCCCCAGGATCCTCCTCAGGACCCCCCCTTGTGACCATCCGGGACCCCCAGGATCCTCCTCAGGACCCCCCTTGTGACCATCCGGGACCCCCAGGATCCTCCTCAGGACCCCCCTTGTGACCATCCGGGATCCCCAGAACAGCCCCTGGGACCCCCAAAACCCCTGGGAGCCCCTCCAGCCTCCACTGAGACCCCTGAGCACCCCCAGAACTCCCGGTGTCCCCACCCCAGCACCCCAAAACTCCCCCAGGGTCACCCCCATGTCCCCCCACCCAGGCCGCGCCCATTGCCACGCCCCGCATGACGCCACGCCTCCTTAGCTCCGCCCACTTCCTTGACCCCGCCCACTGCCCCGCCCTCCGCGAGCCCCGCGCGCCCCCTGCCGGACGCGCGCCGCACCTGCATTCCCCACTCTCCCCTCTGATTGGCCACCCGCTCCCAGCCAATGAGAGACAAGGAGTCAACACCCAGCCGCCATCTCAGCCAATCGCAATGCGAAGGGGCGCCCCGCCTCCCGAGCGGGCAAGCACCGCCCCTACAGCCAATCAGCGCCGCGCCCGCAGGGTGATGGGCGGGCGCAGGAGGGCGTTTCCACCAATGGGCGCGGCGTGCGGCGCGGAGGGGGCGGGGTCAGCGCGGCGGCTTCCAGAGAGTTCGGAGACGGCGGCGGAGCGGCGGCGGCGGCGGTGAGTGAGGGGGGGGCGGCCCGGGACCCCGCCGCGACCCCCGGAGCCCCCCGGGACCTCTCCAACCTCCCTGCGACCCCCGCCCCGCCCGTGTCAGCGGCGAGCCCGGCCCGCGCAGCCCTGAGGCGGCTGCTCGCGGTGCCCTGAGGGCCTGCAGGGCTCCGGGGGGGCTCTGAGGCGACCCCTCCTCCGGGAGTACCGGGTTCGGGTCCGCTCCGCCGCTCCGGTGTGAGGTGTGGGGGCCTCCGCGGCTGTGAACGGGCTGTCACCGTGTCACCTCTGCCCGGTACCCCCGGTGCGCGACCTGAGGGGCCGAACCGCCCCTCACGGGGCTGCTGGGCTGGAGCGACCCGGCCTGAGGGGCCCGGCCCCGGGGGACACGGGGGACAGACCCCGCTCCAGCCAAGGGGATCCCGCCTTGGACCGGAGCGGCCCCGGTGAACAGACCCCGCTGCGGTCCCGGGGACCCGGTCCGGAGTGGGAAGCCGGGGTTATTTACCCGAGCGCTCCCCGCGTCGCAAGATAAACGTGTCCCCACCCCACGCGGGGCTTATCGGCTGTGACACACGGCCCGGGGGGGCACCGGGCACCCCCGAGCCCGCCCCTCACTGCCGGACCCCCGTGCGGTGCCCGGCTGTCCCCGGTGGCACCGGTTCGGACATCCCGTGTCACCCGCTGTGCATGAGGGACACCAGGGATCGAAGCATTTTGGGGAACGGGATTTTGGGGTCCACTTGCAGCAGTTCTGTGTGGGGTTGTTGTCGCCACTCTGTCACACTGTGGGGAAACTGAGGCAGGGCTGTGTAGAGGGAGAGCAGGGATCAAAGCATTTTGGGGGGACGGGATTTGGGGTCCGTTTGCAGGAGCCCTGTGTGGGACGTGGCTGTCGCGTTGTTGTCACCACCCCCTGTCCCACTGCGGGGAAACTGAGGCAAGGAGCCAGCAGGGCTCACCCGGCGGGGTTTTGGGGTCACTCGGAGCTCCGGCCGGCTGGCAGTGCCACGCTCACAGCCCTGTCCTGTCCCAGCACGTCACAGCAGCCGGGAAGATGGTGAAGGAGACGGGTTACTACGACCTGCTGGGCGTGCGGCCGGGCGCCAGCCTGGACGAGATCAAGCGGGCATACCGGCGCCTGGCACTGCGCTACCACCCCGACAAGAACCCCAGCGAGGGCGAGCGGGTACGTGCGGCCCCCCCAGCCCCTCCCCGAGCCCCCCGTGCCCGGCTGACCCCTCTGTGCCCTCCCCAGTTCAAGCAGATCTCGCAGGCCTACGAGGTGCTGTCGGACGCCCACAAACGGGCGCTGTACGACCGCGGAGGAGAGCGAGCCATGAAGGAGGGAGGCCTGGGGGGCCGCGGGGGAGGCGGCGGCTTCGGCTCCCCCATGGACATCTTCGACCTCTTCTTTGGAGGGGGAGTGAGGATGCGAGGCCGGGCAGACAGGAGAGGTGAGGGGTGAGGGGGGGAGGGACTTGCTGTGAGCCTGGGGTGGGTGGGAGGGTGGCCAGCACCATGAGGAGGTGACAATTCTGCTGGCACTTCTTGATGGGAGAAGATGATAGGAGGTGACAGCCTACTGGGACCTTTTGGGTCTGGAGCATGGTGGTCACTCAGGAGGTGACAAAGCTGTTGGGACCTTTTGGTGGGAGGGGGCTGGTGCCCAGTACCATGAAGAGGTGACAAACTTGCTGGGACATTTTGGTGGGAGGGGGTTGGTGATCAGCACCATAAGGAGGTGACAAATCTCCTGGCTCCTCTTGGTGGGAGCACTGTGAGGTGACAGGAGGTGACAAACCTGCTGCGACCTCTTGGTGGGAAAGGGCTGGTGCCCAGCACAGCACTGGTTTGGAGGACAAGGGACTGCTGGGAAGCATGACTGGGAAAGGACTGGCACCCAAATACAGTGTGACATTGGCTCAGGGGGTCACAGAGGCTGGTCCCCAGCATGGCACTGGCTCAGGGTGACAGGAGCCTGGTGCCCAGCATGGCATTGGCTCAGGGGGTCACAGAGGCTGGTGCCCAGCATGGCACTGGCTCAGGGTGACAGGAGCCTGGTGCCCAGCATGGCACTGGCTCAGGGTGACAGGAGCCTGGTCCCCAGCATGGCACTGGCTCAGGGTGACAGGAGCCTGGTGCCCAGCATGGCACTGGCTCAGGGGTGACAGGAGCCTGGTGCCCAGCATGGCATTGGCTCAGGGGGTCACAGAGGCTGGTGCCCAGCATGGCACTGGCTCAGGGGTCACAGAGGCTGGTGCCCAGCATGGCACTGGCTCAGGGGTCACAGAGGCTGGTCCCCAGCATGGCACTGGCTCAAGGTGACAGGAGCCTGGTCCCCAGCATGGCACTGGCTCAGGGTGACAGGAGCCTGGTCCCCAGCATGGCATTGGCTCAGGGGGTCACAGAGGCTGGTCCCCAGCATGGCACTGGCTCAAGGTGACAGGAGCCTGGTCCCCAGCATGGCACTGGCTCAGGGTGACAGGAGCCTGGTGCCCAGCATGGCACTGGCTCAGGGGTGACGGGAGCCTGGTGCCCAGCATGGCATTGGCTCAGGGTGACAGGAGCCTGGTGCCCAGCATGGCACTGGCTCAGGGGTGACAGGAGCCTGGTGCCCAGCATGGCACTGGCTCAGGGGTCACAGAGGCTGGTGCCCAGCATGGCACTGGCTCAGGGGTCACAGAGGCTGGTCCCCAGCATGGCACTGGCTCAGGGTGACAGGAGCCTGGTGCCCAGCATGGCACTGGCTCAGGGATCCAGCCAGGCTCCCCAGGCCGTCTCTGCCCCTGCGGCACAGCCCGCTGCAGCTCCTCACCACCCTCATTACTTTCTCTTCAAAGGGCCCTTCCCTGTCCCTGTCCCGGCTTTCCCCCGCCGTCCCCGGCCCCGGGGCTGGGCCGAGTCACCGCAGCAGCCCCGGGGGTGGCAGCAAGGACGCGGGGCCAGCCCGGTGACTCGGGCCTGGGTCACAGGGACACGGTGACTCTGCCGGCTTCTTGCTGAGATGGCAGGAGTTAATTGCAGGGCAATTAGGAGGCCGAGGGAGTCATCTGGAGCAGCTGGGGGTGGCTGAGAGCCCCGGGGTGGGAGCCGTGCCCTGCCCACGCTGGGGACCCGGCACTGCCCCAGGGTGGCATCCAGGCTTGGAGCGAAGCTGTCCCTGCTGTGTCCTTGAGGAAGGAGCAGGGCTGGCTCACCTGGTGAGCCTGAGCAGTGCCCAGTGCCTGTCTGGGGCTGGCACAAGGCTGGTGCTGAGCCGGGCTCTCCCCATGCCCAGGGAAGACAGTGGTGCACCAGCTCTCGGTGTCGCTGGAGGATCTGTACAACGGCTCCACACGGAAGCTGTCCCTGCAGAAAAACATCATCTGCCGCAAGTGTGGAGGTGAGTGAGGGGCTGAGGGGCCGCCCCAGCACCCCCTAACCCAATATCTGACCCCCTGCCCCCCCTGGCACAGGCTGCGGGGTGCGGGAGGGCGCCCAGAGGAGGTGCCCCAAGTGCCACGGCTCGGGCATGGAGGTTCGCATCCACCAGCTGGGGCCCAGCATGATCCAGCAGATCCAGACCGTGTGCTCGCAGTGCCAGGGCCAGGGCGAGTGGATCCGGCCCCGCGACTGCTGCCTCACCTGCAACGGCCGCAAGGTGGTGCGGGAGAAGAAAATCCTCAGCGTGCACCTGGATAAAGGTGAGGCGCGGCTGCCTGCGCGGGGGGTCACCCCAAAGCGCCACACGGGCTCTGAGCCTCCTTCACCCCCCTTCACAGGCATGAAGGACGGGCAGAAAATCACCTTCCACGAGGAAGGGGACCAGGTGCCCGGCCTGGAGCCCGGGGACATCATCATCGTGCTGGATCAGAAGGAACATCCTGTTTTCCGGCGCAGCGGTGACGACCTGATTGTCAGGAGGGAGATCAGCCTGGCAGACGCCCTGTGTGGGTGCAGGCAGGTGATCCACACCCTGGACAACCGCACCCTGCTCGTGTCCTCCCCGCCAGGTGAGGGGCACTCAGCGCCTGGGAGGGGCACAGCACCTCAGGGATGTGCCCCCTGTTGATGGAGTGACAAAAGTGTCCTTTGTCTCCTTGAAAAGGAGAAAAGCCCAGTTTATCTCCTCAATTCGGTAAAAAGACAGCTCATAAGAGGTGTCCCCACCTCCACGGGGGTTTCAGCTCAAACTTCACGATGGAACTAAAAGTTCCACCTAAGCAATTTAGTAGAAAAAGAAGAGAACAAGGGAAATAATCTCTTTTGTGAAGTGTTTTAGGACCTCTTGCACCTGACTCGGCTTTTCTATGGGAAGAGTTTTGTTATTTTGCTTTCCCAACACTACCACAGAAGCCATCTTGGCTGATTTTATGCCTTCTAAAGTAGCTGAGCTATCTTTGGTGTGATAAATGTCCAAGAATTTATAAGACCTAGCTCAAGCAGACCAATACATCACACCAGCGGGATCACCCTCATCTCTGTCTCCCAGGTGACGTGATCCGACCTGGGGACCTGAAGTGCATCCCCAACGAGGGCATGCCCGTCTACAGGAGCCCCTTCCAGAAAGGAAAACTCATCCTGCAGTTCGAGGTGAGCTGGGGCAGGATGCTGAGACTCCACATCTCCCACCTGCCACCTTCCCGAGCTGCTTTACAGGTGAAGTTGCTCCTCTGTGTGCCCTCAGGTGAAGTTCCCCGAGCCGGGCTGGCTCCCCACCGACCGCCTGCGGCAGCTGCAGGGCTTCTTCCCGCCGCAGGAGGAGGTGATGGCCACGGAGGACACGGAGGAGGTGGAGCTCAGCGATTACACGGCTCACAGCGGGCCGGGCCGGCGGCCCTACGCGGGGGAAGCTTACCACGAGGATGATTTCGAGGATGGCATGAGGCAGCATGTGCAGTGCCAGACCTCATAGCGGGGTGGGGCGTGGGCGGGGCAGGGGAGGGGCTGCCACCTTCAGGGATGTATATAGGGCGCCTTTCCGACAGCACTTCACCTTCCCCGGCCCCGCAGAGCCGGCAGAGCCCCCCTGCCCTGCCGGGTGAGCCCCCTGCCCTGCCATGGGGGGCACGGGGTGGGCTCCAGCTGCCGCTGCTGGAATGGAGCAGTAACACAGGGGGTACCCGCTGCCCCTGCCTCAGTTTCCCCATCTGCAGTGTGGGGAGCAGGGGAAGTGCCCCAGTCCCACCCCCGCCCTGGGGACCTGCTGCCCGGGCCCCCAGCTCCTTGCTTTGCCCGTTTCTTTCCTTACTGGAGCCTGGCTCAGGCCTGGGATGCAGAGGGGGTGGCTCTTTTCTCTTTGCACAGGACAGGAGGGGTTGGGGGGGACCCGTCCCTTTCCTTTAATTTATTTTTGGAAGAATTTTAGAAGTTTTTCTTTTTTTTTTTTTGGCGGGGGGGGCAGAGATGAGGGGGGTGGTGACTTTGTACTTGGCATTAAATGCGAATCCCAACTCGGTGTGTGGGGTTGAATATGGGCGTGCTGTGGGACAGGGTGTGGGGCAGGTTATGGGGTTGAGCCTGGGGCACACTGTGGGGCAGGGTGTAGGGTTGGACATGGGGCAGGTTGTGGGACTAAACGTGGGACCGTGTGGGGTTGAGTGTGAGACAGAGTGTGGGGCGGGGTATGGGGTTGAGCATGGGACAATGTGTGGGGCTGAGCATGGGACAGGTTATGGGGTGAGCCTGGGGAAGGGTGCAGGGTTGAACATGGGACAGGGTGTGGGGCAGGTTATGGGGTTGGGTGTGGGACAGGCTGTGGGGTTGAACATGGGGCAGGTTATGGGGTTTAGCCTGGGGCATACTGTGGGACAGTGTGTGGGGCAGGTTATGGGGTTGAGCCTGGGGAAGGGGATGGGGTTGATTGTGGGGCAGGGTGTGGGACAGGCTGTGGGGTTGAACGTGGGGCAGGTTATGGGGCAGGGTGTGGGGTTAAGCCTGGGACAGAGTGTGGGGTTGAGTGTGGGGCTGTGCGTGGGGCAGGCTGTGGGATTGAACATGGGGCTGTGTATGGGGCAGGCTGTGTGGCAGGGTGTGGGATTGAACATGGGGCAGGGTGTGGGGTTGAGCGTGGGGCAGGCTGTGGGGCAGGCTGTGGGGCAGGGTGTGGGATTGAACATGGGGCTGTGTATGGGGCTGTGCGTGGGGCAGGGTGTGGGATTGAACATGGGGCTGTGCGTGGGGCAGCGTGTGGGGTTGAGCGTGGGGCTGTGTGTGGGGCAGGCTGTGGGGCCGGGTGTGGGGCAGGGTGTGGGATTGAACGTGGGGCAGGGTGTGGGGTTGAGCGTGGGGCAGCAGTAGCCCCAGGGCAGTGACTCTGCCCTGCTTTGATCTCGGGCGTGCCTCAGTTTCCCCATCCTTACCCAACCGGGCGGTGCCGGCTCCAGCTGCTCCTCCTGCTGCAGACCCCAGGCCTGGCTGCGGAGGGGTCTGTCCCATTCCCTCCCCCCTGTGCCAGCCCTGCAGCCCCCCTTGTCCCCTGTGTGCACACCCCCCGTCCCTCTCTGTGTCCTTGTCCCTTCCAGAGCCCTCCTGGACCCTCTGCATCATCCCAGCATCCCTGGAGACCCCAAACAGAGGCAGATTCACCCCAAAAGGCTTCAACCCTGCACTCACCCCATGGGTGATTCCATGGGTGATTCCAGCCACGGCACAGAGCTGGGCTGCTGAGCTGATAAGGGGGACCCCCCCCAAAAATTACCCTGCTATGGGGGGCAAGTGCATCCCAGAACTTGTTCCTCTGCTCCTCTTCCCTGTCTGGACACAATCTTGACCCTGTGGGTACCCCCAGTCCCTCTCCCTGTCCTTGTCCCTTCCAGGACCCTCTGCATCTTCCCAGCATCCCTGGAGACCCCAAACAGAGGCAGATTCACCCCAAAAGGCTTCAACCCTGCACTCACCCCATGGGTGATTCCAGCCACGGCACAGAGCTGGGTTACTGAGCTGATAAGGGGGACCCCCCAAAAATTACCCTGCTGTGGGGGGCAAGTGCATCCCAGAACTTGTTCCTCTGCTCTTCTTCCCTGTCTGGACACAATCTTGACCCTGTGGGTACCCCCAGTCCCTCTCCCCGTCCTTGTCCCTTCCAGGACCCTCTGCATCATCCCAGCATCCCCGGAGACCCCAAACAGAGGCAGATTCACCCCAAATGGCTCCAACCCTACACTCACCCCATGGGTGATTCCAGCCACGGCACAGAGCTGAGCTGCTGAGCTGATAAGGAGGACCCCCCCCCCCAAAAAATTACCCTGCTGTGGGGGGCAAGTGCATCCCAGACCCCCCCTGCCCCCTCCCTGTGCTGGACCGGGCTCCCCTCTGCAGTGGGATGGGGGTGAAACCCCCCAGCCCTGCCCAGGGGAGCCCAGGCCGGGGAGGCTCTGTGGGGTTGGAGCTCCGTCCCTCCCTGGAACCCAGGAAAGCTCCGGCGCCAGCTGCAGCTGCAGGGGGGAGGAGGAGGAGGAGGAGGAGGAGGAGGCGAGGAGAACAATGCTGGCCGGCCGCCAGCCGAGGGGAGAAGGGGGAGCTCCTGCCCAGCCCCCGGCCCGGCGGGCACAGGGAGGGCTGAGCGCGGGCGGTGACAGTGACAGTCGCTGTCCCCCGGGGCTCCTCCCTGAGCCACCCAGGCAGCATTGTCCCTGCTGCCCCCAGCCGTGGCGACACCCCGAGAGCAGGGTGCCCTCCTGCCACGCTGGGCACAGGGGCCGTGTGCCAGAGCCCACCTGGGCACCTGGCACCATGGCTGCGTGGTGCCCCAGCCGTGCCAGGCACCGAGCAGGGTCCCCAAGTTGTCACACAGCCAGAGACACCCCTGGGGCTGGCATCTCCATGTTCCCCAACTCCTCTGTCACTCAGGACATTTTGGGGTGTGGGGGATGCCAGGGTGCCAGCCTGGACCATCCAGGGTGGGCTCTGAGCTGGGCAGAGCCAGCCTGGGGGGTGTGGGGGTGACTGGGGGGGCACAGCTTGGCTGGGGTCATGTGGATGTGTGTGGGGGGGGGGATTGTTCCTCCAGCTCAGCCTCCCTCCTCTACCTCATCCCCAGCGTCACCGGGGCTGGATGACCCCCCATGCCTGTCTGTCTGTCCCGTTAAGGACACCCCCGTCCTGTCCCCTTCAGGGACACCCCTGCCCTGTCCCCCTGTGCCCTGTAAGGACACCCCTGTCCTGTCCCCTTTAGGGACACCCCTGTCCTGTTCCTCTGTCCCCTTCAGGGACACCCCTGCCCTGTCCCCCTGTGCCCTGTAAGGACACCCCCGTCCTGTCCCTGTAGGGACACCCCTGTCCTGTCCCCTTGTCCCCTTTAGGGACACCCCTGTCCTGTCCCCTGTAGGGACACCCCTGTCCTGTCCCTCTGTCCCTTATAGGGACACCCCTGTCCTGTCCCCTTCAGGGACATCCCTGTCCTGTTCCTCTGTCCCCTTTAGGGACACCTCTGTCCTGTCCCCTTGTCCCCTTTAAGGACACCCCTGTCCTGTCCCTCTGTCCCCTATAGGGACACTTCTGTCCTGTCCCCTTGTCCCTTTTAGGGACACCCTTGTCCTGTCCCCCTGTTCCTATAGGGACCCCTGTCCTGTCCCCTTGTCCCCTTTAGGGACACCCCTGTCCCCCTGTCCCCTTTAGGGACATCCCAGCGAACTCCCCCGCATTCAGGCAGACCGAAGCCCCCTCCCCGCTCCCTCCCCGCACGGATGAGACAAACGCGGTTCCCCCACACCCATCCCAAGCTCAGCTTCCAGAAAAATGCCCGGGAAAAATTCCGGGGTGAGGGGCCGGGGCCGCGCAGGGTCGCGCATTCATCGCCCGCTTTGTCTCCGCACATGAAAGGCGAGGGGCCAGCGCGGCCCCCTGCCCGGCCCGGGGGGGCAGCGGGGTCACCGGGCGGGATTAGTGCCGGATTAGCGGCGCCGGGACCGCGGCACCACCCAGGCCGAGCTGCGGGAGGGGGGCTCAGCCCCCCGGAGCACTTTTGGGGTCGCTCACCCACGGCCCCTCCGCCCCAGCTCCGCAATTCGCTTTTGTTCCCAGAGCAGCCGAGCTCCGGGGAGGGGGCGCCTCCCTCCGGAGCCCCCCGGGACCCTGTGGCAGCCCCAGCCCCGCTCTCCCCCCATTTCTGGGAGTCCCGGAGCCCCCCCAGAGCTCCCCCAGGCCGAGGCGAAGCGGAGCCGTCCCCAGGGCTCCGGGGAAAGCGGAGATTCCTCCGGCGGGGGCGGGGGGCACGGCTGGATTCCATTACCGGCGGCTCCCGGGGTCTCCGGGGGTGAAGCGGGGAGGGGGCCGGGACCCCCGGCAAAGGCGGGACTGGGCCCTGGGAACGGCGCCAGGGGTGATGGGCGCCTGCCAAGCGTCCACCTGGAGATACCGGAGCCTTCCTCCCCCTCCTCCTCCTCCCCAGGGAAGGTGTAATTCCACCCTCGCTGCTCCTGGACGGGCTCCCGGGGTGCGGGAGCACAGCCCGGCCGTGGGGCTGAGGCCAACAGCGAGCCCTGGCTCCCTTCTCCTTCCCCCCATCACAACACCGAGCCCCGGCTCCCTTCTCCTTCCCCCCATCACAACACCGAGCCCCGGCTCCCTTCTCCTTCCCCCCATCACAACACCGAGCCCTGGCTCCCTTCTCCTTCCCCCCATCACAACCCCGAGCCCCGGCTCCTTTCTCCATCCCCTCATCACAACACCGAGCCCTGGTTCCCTTCTCCTTCCCCCCATCACAACACCGAGCCCCGGCTCCCTTCTCCATCCCCCCATCAGCGCTCGGTGCCCCCCAACTGCCCCTCGGGATGGGGGCAGTGCCCCAGAGGGGTCCCGGCCCGGTCTGGGGGAGCCGAGCTGGGCAGGGAACGGGGGGCAGGAGCAGCGCCCCAAAGCTCGAGGCAGGGCAGTGCTGCACCCCGATCCTCCCTGAACCCCCCAGCTCAGCCCCGGTATCCCGGGCTAATTAACGCCAATCCCATGCAGAGCAATTAGCGGCCAGCCCGGTAATTAACAAACCACAGAACAAACCCAGGGGGTGCCCCCGGCTCCCTCACCCCAGCCCGGATTGGGGTCTCATGCTGAGAGCTGGGGTAGAGCACAAAGCCCCGGCCCCACACCGCCCTCCCTGCCCCACAGTCACCCCTCAGTCACCCCACGGTCACCCCTCAGTCACCCCACGGTCACCCCACGGTCACCCCACAGTCACCTCGGTGCCACCACCCTCTTCCCACGCGGGATGTGCCAACCCCGCTGCCGCCCTCGCCCCCGGCCCCTTGCGCAATGGCCCCACAGAGGTTGTGGGGGTCAGAATCTGGGTGTGGGATTTGGGGTGCCAGATGTGGGGTGTGGGATTTGGGGGGTGGGATCCAGGGGGAAGGATCTGGGGTGTGGGATATGGGGTGTGGGATCTGGAGTGTGGTATTTGGGGGGTGAGATTTGGGGTGTGGGATCTGGGGTGCAGAATCCGGGGTGTGTGATGTGGGGAGAAGGATCTGGAGTGTGGGATTTGGGGTGTGGGATCTGGAGTGTGAGATTTGGGGTGCAGAATCTGGGGTGTAGGATCTGGAGTGTGGGATCTGAAGTGTAGGATTTGGGGGGTGGGATCTGGGGTGTGAGATTTGGGGTGCGAGCTATGGAGTGTGGGATATGGGGTGTGGGATCTTGGGTGCAGAATCCGGGGTGTGTGATGTGGGGAGAAGGATCTGGAGTGTGGGATTTGGGGTGTGGGATTTGGGGTGCAGAATCTGAGGTGTGGGATCTGGAGTATGGGATTTGGGGTGCAGAATCCAGGGTGAAAGATCCAGTGTGTGGGATCTGGAGTGAGGAAATCTGGGGTGCAGAATCTGAGGTGTGGGATCCAGGTTGTGGGATCTGAGCTGTGGGATTTGGGGTGTGGGATCTGGGTGCAGAATCCAGGGTGAAAGATCTGGGGTGTGGAAATCTGGGGTGCAGAATCCTGGGTGTGGCATTTGGGCTGTGAGATCTGGAGTGTGGGATTTGGGGTGCAGAATCCGAGGTGAAAGATCTGGGGTGTGGTATCTGGTGTGTAGAAATCCGGGGTGTGGAAATCTGGGGTGTGGAATCCAGCGTGTGGGACTTCGACTGCAGGATTTGGTGTACAGGATTCAGACTGTGGGATTTCGGGTGCAGAATCCGAGGCATCGGATTCAGCTGTGGGATTTGGGGTGCAGAATTCAGGGTGTGGAATCTGGAGTGTGGGATTTGGAGTGTGAGATTTGGGGTGTGGGATTTGGGATGCAGAATCCAAGGTGTCAGATCCAGACTGTGGGATTTGGGGTGCAGAATCTGGGGTGTCAGATTCAGACTGCAGGATTTGGGGTGCAGAATCCAGGATGTGGAATCTGGAATGTGGGATTTGGGGTGCAGGATGCAGGGTGTGGGATGTGGAGTGTGGGATTTGGGGTGCAGAATCCAAGGTGTCAGATTCAGACTGTGAGATCTGGGGTGCAGAATCCGGGGTGTGGGATGTGGAGTGTGGGATTTGGGGTGCATAATCCGGGGTGTGGGACTCAGACTGCAGGATTTGGGGTGTAGAATCTAGGATGTTGGATGCGGGGTGCAGATCTAGAGCACAGAATGTGGGATGTGGGATTTGGGGTGCAGAATCCAGGGTGAAAGATCTGGGGTGTGGTATCTGGGGTGTGGAATCCAGCATGTGGGATTTCGGGTGCAAAATCCGAGGTGTCAGATTCAGACTGTGGGATTTGGGGTGCAGAATTCAGGGTGTGGAATCTGGAGTGTGGGATTTGGAGTGTGAGATTTGGGGTGTGGGATTTGGGATGCAGAATCCAAGGTGTCAGATCCAGACTGTGGGATTTGGGATGCAGAATCTGGGGTGTCTGATTCAGACTGCAGGATTTGGGGTGCAGAATCCGGGATGTGGAATCTGGAATGTGGGATTTGGGGTGCAGGATCTGGAGTGTGGGATTTGGGGTGCAGAATCCAAGGTGTCAGATTCAGACTGTGGGATTTGGGGTGCAGAATACAGGGTGTGGGATGTGGAGTGTGGGATTTGGGGTGCATAATCCGGGGTGTGGGACTCAGACTGCAGGATTTGGGGTGTAGAATCTAGGATGTTGGATGCGCGGTGCAGATCTAGAGCACAGAATGTGGGATGTGGGATTTGGGGTGCAGAATCCGAGGTGAAAGATCTGGGGTGTGGAAACCTGGGGTGTGGAATCCAGCATGTGGAACTCAGACTGCAGGATTTGGGGTGCAAAATCCAAGGTGTCAGATTCAGACTGTGGGATTTGGGATGCAGAATCCAAGGTGTCAGATTCAGACTGTGGGATTTGGGATGCAGAATCCAAGGTGTCAGATTCAGACTGCAGGATTTGGGGTGCAGAATCCAGGATGTGGAATCTGGAGTGTGAGATTTGGAGTGTGAGATTTGGGGTGTGGGATTTGGGATGCAGAATCCAAGGTGTCAGATTCAGACTGTGGGATTTGGGGTGCAGAATCCAGGGTGTGGAATCTGGGGTGCATAACCCGAGGTGTCAGATTCAGACTGGGGGATCTGGGGTGCAGAATTTGGGATGTGGGATCCAGAGCCCCCAGGGTGTGGGATCTGTGTGCCAATGGGGCAGGAGGAGAGTCAGGGATGCCCCTGGCGGGGGGGTCACAGGACATTTATTGAAAAATGGAGGAGACAACAGAGGGAAGGGCAGGGGGCTGGGAGCCGGCGCTGCCCCAGCCTGGGGGGGTTTGCTGTCCCCATCTGTACCATATTCACAAATAAATACTGGGGAGGGGTGGCGGGGCAGGGCTGGGGGCTGCGGGAACCAAGAGCAGCCCAGCAGAAGCCAAAGCAGCTGGAAGCAGCCCCGAAGGCAGGGAGGGGCCGCGTTACCCCCCGCCGCAGCCGGCACCGAGCCAGCCCCGAGAGCAGAGCGGGGCCAGGACGGGCCGGGAGCCTCTGCCGGCCCCGAGAGCCCCACCCTGCACGGGGAGGGAAAGCCGGGTGTGTGTGACCCCCCAAAAAAGGGGGTTCGGGGATGCAACACCCCCCCTGTGACAGGGGAGCAGTGCAGGGGGCTGCGGGGACGCGGGGAGGGGAGGGGGGATGTGGGGAGGGGTCGCTGAGCGGAGGGGGGTCACTCCCGAATGTACACCCGGGTGCACACAACGTCATCGGCCGTCATGGTCTGCGGGGAAAGGGGGCGGTCACAGGTGTGGATGTGCCCCGCGTGTCCCCATCCTGTCCCCATCCACCCCCTCCTGCCCCCATTCTCCTCCTCCTGTCCCCTTTCCCCCCTCCTGTCCCCATCCCAGCTCCTCCTGTCCCATCTGCCCCCTCTTGTCCCCTCCTGTCCCTTTTCCCCCTCTCCCCCTCTCCTGTCCCCATTCTCCCCCCCCTATCCCATTTGTCCCCTCCTGTCCCCATCCCAGCTCCTCCTGTCCCCTTTCCCCCCCATCCTGTCCCCTTTCCCCCGCTCTTGTCCCCATCCGCCACCTCCTGTCCCATCTGCCCCCCTCCTGTCCCATCCCAGCCCCTCCTGTCCACTTTCCCCCTCTCCTGTCCCCATCCATCCCCTCCTGTCCCCATCCCAACACATTCCTGTCCCCATCTATCCCCTCTTGTCCCCTTTCCCCCTCTCCTGTCCCCCTCCACCCCCTTCCTGTCCCCATCCACCCAGTCCTGTCCCCATTCCTCCCTTCCTGTCCCCAGCCCAGTGCGTTCCTGTCCCCTCCTGTCCCCATTCCCCCCCTCCTGTCCCATCCCAGTGCATTCCTGTCCCCTTTCCCCCCTCTGTCCCTATCCACCTTCTCCTGTCCCCATCCCAGCTCCTCCTGTCCCCATCCTGGCTCCGAAGGAATTCCCAGCAGGCAGCGCTGCCCCCAAGCCCCGGTTGGCTCCGGTTGGCCCCGGTTGGCCCCGTTTGGCCCCAGTTGGCCCCGTTTGGCCCCGGTTCCCCGTTGTTCCCCTCACCAGGATGAGCTCGCCGTCGTTGCTCATCTCCCGGGACCAGCCCGTCCTGGGCCCGTCTCCCTTGAGCAGGCGCTGCTCGCACACCATCTTGTTCTTGTTCTCATCCTCCCACCTGGCCAGGCTCTGCGGGCACGGGGGGCAGCGGTTGGGGGGCGTGTGGGCACCCCCGGGCACCTCCTGCCCACCCCGGGGTGGTGGGGGGCACAGGGAAAGGGGTGGGGGCACAGGGAATGGTTGGGGGGCACAGGGAAGGGGTTGGGGGCACAATGAGGGGTTGGGGGAACAGGGAAGGGGTTGAGGGCACAATGAGGGGTTGGGGGCACAGGAAGGGGTTGAGGGCACAATGAGGGGTTGGGGGCACAGGGAAGGGGTTGAGGGCACAGGGAGAGGTTGATGGCACAGGGAAGGGGTTGGGGGCACAAAGAGGGGATGGGGGCATGAGGAGGGGATGGGGGCACAACTGGGGCTGGAGGGCACGAGGAGGTTGGGGGCACAGGGAGGAGATGCTGGCACAGGAAAGGGGGTTGGGGGCACAAGGAGGAGATGATGGCACAGGAAATGGGGTTGGGGGCACAGGGAGGGGATGCTGGCACAGGAAAGGGGGGTTGGGGGCACAGGGAGAGATTGAGGGGCACAATGAGGGGTTGGGGGCACAGGGAGGGGATTGGGCTACAAGGGAGGGGTTGGGGGCACAACAGGGGTTGGGGGCACGGGGAGAGATTGAGGGGCACAGTGAGAGGTTGGCAGGGAAGGGGTTGGGGGCACAGGGAAGGAGATGGGGGGCACAACAGGGGTTGGGGGCACAGGGAAGGGTTGAGTGGCACAGTGAGGGGATGAGGGGCACCACGAGGGGTTGGTGGCACAGGGAAGGGGATGGGGGGCACAGGAAAGGGGTTGAGGGGCATGGGGAGAGGTTAAGGGGCACAATGGGGCATTGGGGGCACAGGGAGAGGTTGAGGGGTACAATGAGGGATTGGGGGCACGGGGAAGGGACTGGGGGCATAGGGAGGGGATGGAGGGTACAGTGAGGGGTTGGGGTCACTGGGAAGGGGTTGGGGGACCCAGGGCAGGATGGGGGTGCAGGAGGGGATTGGGGGACCCAGGAAAGGCCTGGGGGGCACAAGGAGAGGTTGGGGTGCAGGAGCAGGGGAAGCAGCTGTGGGGAGAAGGGAGTATGTGCACACACAGACAGACAGACACACAGACAGACAGACACAGTCACACTGACACTCACACAGAGTCACACACAGTCACAGTCACACAATCACACTGACATTCAGACTGACACACACACACGCACACACACAGAGTCACATTCACACACAGTCACACCCACAAACTCTCTCTCACACTCACATTCACACACACTCACACACAGAGATACACACAGTCACACACACACTCACACACAGTCACACACAGACACACACACACACAGTCACAGTCACACAATCACACTGTCACTCAGACTGACACACTCACACGCACAAATACACACAGAGTCACATTCACACACACAGTCACACCCACAAACTCTCTCTCACACTCACATTCACACACAGTCACACACACAGAGATACACACAGTCACACACACACTCACACACAGTCATACACAGGCACACACAGTCACACCCACATTCACACACACACTGACACACACAGTCACACAGAGATACACACAGTCACACACACAGAGATACACACAGTCACACACACACACACAGAGTCATACACAGGCACACACAGAAACACACAGTCACACCCACACTCACATTCACACACACACTGACACACACAGTCACACATAGACACACACAGTCACACTCACATTCACACACACACTGACACACACACACAGTCACACACAGACACACACAGTCATTCACACACTGACACACACAGTCACACACAGACACACACAGTCACACACACAGAGATACACAGTCACACACACACTCACACACAGTCATACACAGGCACACACAGAAACACACAGTCACACCCACACTCACATTCACACACACACTGACACACAGTCACACACACTCACACAGTCACTCACACAGACGCACCCACACTCACACATGCAGACACACAATCACAATCACACACTCACAGTCACACACAGTCACACCCACACTCACACATGCAGACACACAGTCACACTCACACATTCACACAGTCATACTTACACACACTTGCACACAGAGACACTCTCACACTCACAGACACACCCACACTGACACACACTCACACACTCAGTCTCACACATGCACACAGACACACACAGTCACACCCACACCCTCATACAGTTTCACAGTCTCACACTTTCACACTCTCACACAGACACACACACTCACACCCGTATTCACACTCACAGTCTCACACAGACACACTCACACAGTCTCACACTCACTCATACACTTACACCCTTATTCACACTTACACACCAACACACACAGTCACACACACCCACACTTTCATGCTCTCACACAGACACACACAGTCCCAAATTCTCACACTCTCACTCACAGTCTCACACTCACACACTCACTCTCACACACACTTTCACACTCGTACACTCTCACACCCAATCTCACACACTGTCTCACACTCTCACACTCATTCACACTCACACATGCACAAGCATACAATCACACCCATACTCACACTCACTCTGACACACTCACACAGTCTCACACTCACAGACACTCACACAGTCTCACATTCATTCAAACACACACACAGTCGCACCCACACCATCTCACAGTCACGCCCTTACTCACACTCATGCTCACACAGAGACTCACACACTCACAGTGTCACACTCACAGTCACACCCACACACTCAGTCTCACACACTCCCACTGACACACTCTCACACACAGACACACTCACATGCACACACACTCACACAATCACATTCACAGGCACATACAGTCACACCCAGTCACACACACAGTCTCACACTCACGGTCACACAGTGACACTCACGTTCACACAGTCATACTCACACACAGACACACAGTGACACAATCGCACACAGTCACACCCATACACTCACTCAGACTCAAAGTCTCACACTGACACACACAGTGTCACTCACACCTTTACCCACACTCACACACACACTCACTCACACTTACACTCTCACTCCCACACACTCTCACCCACTCACACCCTTACTCACAGTCGCACTTTCACACTCTCACACTCACATCCTCACTCTCACACTCACTCTCACACTCTCACACCCACTCTCACTCCCAGACTTTCACCCACTCACACCCTTACTCACACTCACACACCCTCACACACACACACTCTCAAACTCTCACACACTCTCACACTCACACTTTCACACTCACACACAATCTTACACTGACACATCACACTCTCGCACACATACTCACACTCAGACTCACTCCCACTCTCACACTCACACACCCACACTCTCACACCGTCACACTCATTCACCCTCACACTCACAGTCTCACACTCGCTCTCACACCCACAGACTTTCACCCACTCACACTCACACACCCTCACTCAGTCTCACACTCACTCACTCTCACACTCACTCTCTCATGCACACACTCACAGTCTCACTCACACACTCACTCTCACACAGGGACACACTCTCACACTCACACACTGTCTCCCACTCTCACACACCTGCACTCACTCTCACACACTCATACACACTCTCACACTCACACACGCACTTTCACACTCTCACTCACACTCTCTCGTGCACACACTCATACTCTCACACTCACACACTCACTATCACTCACACAGTGACACACCACACACTCTCACACTCACACACTGTCTCCCACTCTCTCTCACACATTCTCACACACCTGCACTCACTCTCACACACACACTCTCACACTCACACACACTTTCACACTCTCACACCCACACACACACCCACTCACACCCACACTCACACACCCACTCTCACACTCACACTCTTACACACACTTTCCCACTGACACATCGCACAGTCTCACACCCACTCACATTCACACTCTCACACACTCACACACCCACTCTGTCACTCACACTCTCACTCTCACACACTCTTACACTCACACACACACTTTCACACTCTCACTCTCACACCCACACCCACTCTCACACTCTCCCACTCTCTCCCTCACACTCTCACACCCACGCTCACACTCACTCTCTCACCCACTCCCCCTCTCCCCGCTGTGCCCCCGTGCCAGCCCCACCTTGCAGGGCCGCCCATCCACCGTCTGCTCCTCGAACTCCTCCCCGACCCTGAAGCGGATCTCGGTGGTGCGCACGGGGGTGGACGTGCGGATGTAGAAGCTCTCGCCGTCCCCGTCCTGCCGGATCTCCACCGCCGGCTTGGCCGCCGCCGCCACCGCGATCTTCCTCAGCATCACGTTCACGCCTGGGGGGCACGGTGACATCGAGAGGGCACGGTGACCAGGGGCATGGTGGCGCCGAGAGGGCACGGTGACCAGGGGCACGGTGACACTGAGAGGGCACGGTGACCAGGGGCACGGTGACACCGAGAGGGCACGGTGACTGAGGGGCATGGTGACCAGGGGCATGGTGACACTGAGAGGGCACGGTGACCAGGGGCATGGTGACACCGAGAGGGCACGGTGACCAGGGGCATGGTGACACTGAGAGGGCACGGTGACCAGGGGCATGGTGACACCGAGAGGGCACGGTGACTGAGGGGCATGGTGACACTGAGAGGGCACAGTGACCAGGGGCACAGTGATACTGAGAGGGCACAGTGACCAGGGGCACGGTGACACCGAGAGGGCACGGTGACTGAGGGGCATGGTGACACTGAGAGGGCACAGTGACCAGGGGCACAGTGATACTGAGAGGGCACAGTGACCAGGGGCACGGTGACACCGAGGGGGCACGGTGACACCGAGAGGACACGGTCACCCAGGGCACGGTGACACTGAGAGGGCACAATGACCGGGGGCACCGTGACACCAAGAGGGCATGGTGACTGGGGGCACAGTCACCCGGGGGCACGGTGGCACCGAGAGGGCATGGTGACCAAGGGGGCACGGTGGCACCAAGAGGGCACAGTGACTGAGGGGGGCACGGTGACACCAAGAAGGCACAGTGACCCGGGGGGTGGCACGGAGAAGGCACGGTGACCAGGGGCATGGTGGCACCGAGAGGTCATGGTGACCGGAGGGACGGTGCCACTGAGAGGGCACAGTGACCAAGGGGCACGGTGACACCGAGAGGGCACGGTGACCAGGGGGGCACGGTGCCACCAAGAGGGACGGTGACTGAGTGGCACGGTGGCACTGAGAGGGCACAGTGACCCGGGGGAGGCACGAGGGGTGGCACTGAGCATGCCCAGTGACCCGGGGGAGGCATGGTGGTGTCTGGTGACCCAAGGAGAGTGGTGGCACCGAGCCGTGCCCAGTGACCAGGGGAACACGGTGGTGCCCAGTGACCCGAGGGGGACATGGTGATGCCCGGTGATCAGGGGATGTGGTGGCACCGAGCAGTGCCCGCTGACCAAGGGGGACACGGTGGTACCTGGTGACCCGGGGGGAGGGCACGGTGGCACTGAGAGTGCCCAGTTACCCGGGGAGTGGCACCGATCATGCCCAGTGACCCAGGTGGGCACGGTGGCACCCGGTGACCGTGGGTCAGCCCCGCACTCTGCAGTGCCACCTCCCAGGGCACAGCGAGGGCCGCAGGTGGCTCCAGGCAGCCCAAGGAGGGAGGGGAGGGACAGCCGAGCCCCCCCGGGCCACATCTGGCCACATCTGGCTCTCGTTACCTGCGGAGGGGGCGGCGGCGGCGCCGGATGCGCCCCGGGGAAGGCACGGGGGTGACAGCGGGGACAAGGGCCCCTGTGCTCGGTGTGACCCGTGTGACTCCCCCGGGGCTCCCGCCTTCCCCCCTCGGCAGCTGCGCCTTTGTCCCCGCTCATCCATCACGGCCCGGCTGTCACCGGGGGGCTCTTTGGGGACATTGTTCCCGTGTCACCTCCCTGAGAGGGTCCCCGCACAAAGGGGGGGCTGCGGGAGCCGGACCCCCACCCTGTCCCCCCCCAAAATGGGACGGGACAAATCCCCTGCAAGCCCCCCACAACACCCCCAGGGCGGATTCACACCGGAGAGCCCAAACACGGCCCCCCAAATGATGGTAATGGGGGTGGGGGGGCACAAACAGCCCCCAAAGGGAGCAGAACCACGGCTGGGGGGGGCGGGTGGGGTCTGTACCCCCCAAATCTGCCTTCATCCTCCCTAAATTTGCCTGTATTCCCCCTAAATCTGTCTGTACCCTCCCAAATCCGCCTTTATTCCCCCCAAATCTGCCTATACCCCCCAAATCTGTTTGTACCCCTGCAAATCTGCCTGTATCCCCTCAAAATCTGCCTGCATCCCCCCCAATCTGCCTTTACCCCTCCAGATCTGCCTCTACCCCCCTAAATCTTTCTGTACCCCCCCAAATCTGCCTTTATCCCCCCAAATCTGCCTCTACCCTTCCTAAATCTGCCTGTACCCCCCCAAATCTGCCTTTATTCCCCCCAAATCTGCCTATACCCCCCAAATCTGTCTCTACCCCCCTAAATCTGCCTTTATTCCCCCCAAATCTGTCTCTACCCCCCCAAATCTGCCTGTACCTGTACCCCCCCAAATCTGTCTCTACCCCCCCAAATCTGCCTGTATCCCCCCTAAATCTGTCTGCACCCCCCCAAATCTGCCTTTATTCCCCCCAAATCTGCCTCTATCCCCCCAAAATCTGTCTGTACCCCCCAAATCTGCCTCTATCCCCTCAAAATCTGCCTGCATCCCCCCCAATCAGCCTTTAACCCTCCAGATCTGCCTCTACCCCCCTAAATCTTTCTGTACCCCCCCAAATCTGCCTTTATCCCCCCAAATCTGCCTCTACCCTTCCCCAAATCTGCCTGTACCCCCCCAAATCTGCCTTTATCCTCCCAAATCTGCCTGTATCCCCCCTAAATCTGCCTGCATCCCCCCAATCTGCCTGTATCCCCCCTAAATCTGCCTGCATCCCCCCCAATCTGCCTTTATTCCCCCCAAATCTGTCTCTACCCGCCCAAATCTGCCTATACCCCCCAAATCTGTTTGTACCCCTCCAAATCTGCCTCTACCCCCCCAAATCTGCCTGTATCCCCCCAAATCTCTCTGTATCCCCCCCAAATCTGCCTCTACCCTTCCCCAAATCTGCCTGTACCCCCCCAAATCTGCCTTTACCCCCTCCAAATCTGCCTCTACCCCCCCTAAATCTGCCTGCACCCCAATGGGAGCCCCCATTTGCGCCGTGGGAAAGCAGGAGGGTTCCCGGGTTTTTTGGTTTTTTTTTTTTTTTGGCAGATTTATTTTCCTGCCGAGGTTTTCCCCGAGCTGGTTCCAGCCGGGGGATCGGGAGTGAAACCCAAGAAAGTGATAATTATCCTGAAATATTCGTTCCGTATCCCCTAACCTGGAAAATATTTCTGCTCCGGGGCTGGCGAGGAGCGGGTCAGGAGGAGGAGGAGGAGGGGGGAGATGGATTTGATCGTGCGCAAAACCCCCGGGGACCCCCCCAAAATTCCAGCCCCCGCCGTGAGTTCTGGCTCTCCCCACCCACACTCGGCTCTGCTGAGATGAGAAAGGGGGAGAGCGGGACCCCAAAAACCCCACAAAATCCTCACAAAACCCCCACAAAATGGGTCCTGCTTGGGTTGGTTATCCACAAAATGGGGGGGGGGGGCGCAGGTGAACCCGCGGGAGATTTTGGGGTGGGGGGCGGAGGGGAGCACCAGGGTGGGGAAACTGAGGCAGGGAAGGGGTGGGGGATCCCTCGGGGTGGTGCCTGTGACTCCTCAGCGGGCACCGAGCGTCAGAGCTTGGGGGAAAAGGGGGAGCAAAAGGGATCCCCGCGGCACACGGCGGCTCCGGGCACCGCCGGGCTGCAAAAGGGTTTGGAGATGGGGGGAAAATGGGGGAAAATGGGGGGAAATGGGGGGGAAAATGGGGGGAAATGGGGGGAAAACGGGGGGAAATGGGGGGAACCCCCCGGCCCCCAGCCCCAGTGAGCCCCGAGGATTGGAGGATCCACTCACCCAGAGCCTTCAGCAGCTCCTCGAAGTTCTCCGAGCTCTTCATCTTCCAGTTGCCGGAGAAGTTGGGCATCGCGGCTGCCAAGCTGGGGGGGCACAGGGAGGGCACAGGGTGGGCACAGGGAGGGGAATGAGCGCTCCGAGGGCTCCCTCGGTCCCGGCACGGCCGCTCGCTCGCTCGCTCCGTCTGTCTGTCCGTCCGTGCCGTCCCGCCCGCGCCGTTTTATCGCCGGGCTGGTCCCACCCCCCTCGGCCCCGGCCCCGGTTTGGGGGCTCCGCGCTCACCTGAGGAGGGGGAGAGCCCAGGCCGAGCCCCCCGCCCCGGTCTGGGGGTGTTGGAGCTCTGCCCGTGCCCCCCCAAAATCCCCCCGAGATCCGTACCCTGATCGGCTCCCCAGGCTGGGGCACCTCCCTGGTGCCCCCTGATCGCCAGCATCGCCCCCCAAATCTGTCTGCACCCCCAAATCTGCCTGTATGCCCCCAAATCTGTCTGCACCCCACATGTGCTGCACCCCCAAATCTGTCTGTACCCCTCCAAGCCGCCTGCACCCCCGAATCTGCTTGTAGCCCCCAAATCTGTCTCCACCCCCCCAAATCTGTCTGTATCCCCCCTAAATCTGCCTGCACCCCTCAAATCTGTCTGGACCCTCCCAAACATCCTGCACCCCCCCCCAAATCTGCCTCTAACCCCCAAATCTGCCTATACCCCCCCAAATCTCTCTGTACCCCCTCAAATCTGTCAGTACCCCCCCAAACCTGCTTGTATCCCCCCACGTATGTCTGTACCCCCAAAATCTGTCTGTACCCCCAAACGTGTCTGTACCCCCCAAATGTGTCTGTACCCCCAAATCTGTCTGTACCCCCAAACGTGTCTGTACCCCCCAAATGTGTCTGTACCCCCAAAATCTCTCTGTACCCCCAAATCTGCCTGTACCCCCCAAATGTTTCTGTACCCCCAAATCTGCCTGTACCCCCCAAATCTGTCTGTACCCCCAAATCTGCCTATACCCCCCAAATCTGTCTGTACCCCCAAATCTGCCTGTACCCCCCAAATCTGTCTGTACCCCCAAATCTGCCTATACCCCCAAAATCTGTCTGTACCCCCCAAAATCTGTCTCTCCCCCCAAATCTGCCTGTAACCCCAAAATCTGTCTGTACCCCCAAATGTGTCTGTACCCCAAAATCTGTCTGTACCCCCCAAATGTGTCTGTACCCCAAAATCTGTCTGTACCCCCCAAATGTGTCTGCACCCCCCGAGTGTGCCCAGGGCACGCGTGTTTGCACAGCTGTGTGACGCTGGCACGGGCACGTGTGGGTGCCTGTGCTCACTTGTGCCCACGTGGGTTTGATCCTCGACTTTGCCAGCCTCAACATCACGCACAAACTCGCACAAAAACACTCCCAAGCTCGCAGAAAAATTCAGACGCAAACTCAAAAACTCACCAAAAAAAAAAAATTCACACAAAAATTCACACACAAAACTCAAAAACTCACGCAAAAATTCACATATAAAGTCGCAAACTCACACAAAAACTCACAGAAAAAAATCACATATAAAGTCACAAACTCGCAAAAAACTCACACAAAAAATCACACAAAAACTCCCAAACTCACAGAAAAAATTCAGACACAAACTCACAAAACTCACACAAAAACTTACACAAAAATTCACACATAAACTCACACAAAAACTTGCACAAAAATTCACATATAAAGTCAAAAACTCACAGAAAAAATCACATATAAAGTCACAAACTCACAAAAATTCACACAAAAATTCACACACAAACTCACACAAACACTCCCAAACTCTCAGAAAAATTCAGACACAAACTCAAAAAACTCACAGAAATTCACACTCAAACTCCCACAAACACTCCCAAACTCACAGAAAATTCACACATAAACTCACACAAAAACTCACACAAAAATTCACACACAAACTCACACAAAAAATTCACACATAAACTCTCAAAAAATTCACACACAAACTCAAAAACTCACCAAAAAATTCACATATAAACTCACACAAAAACTCACACAAAAATTCACACATAAAATCAAAAACTGACACAAAAACTCACAAAAAAATTCACATATAAAGTCACAAACTCACAAAAAACTCACACAAAAATTCACACACAAACTCCCAAACTCACAGAAAAATTCAGACACAAACTCACACAAACACTCCCAAACTCACAGAAAATTCGCACATAAACTCACACAAAAACTCACACATAAACTCACAAACTCACACAAAAACTCACACAAAAATTCACACACAAACTCACACAAAACCTCACACAAGAATTCACACAGAAACTCACAAAAAATTCACCTATAAACTCAGACTCACACAAAAAATCACATATAAACTCACACAAAAACTCACACAAAAATTCACACTCAAACTCGCACAAAAATTCACACAAAAATTCACATATAAACTCACAAACTCACACAAAAACTCACACAAAAAATCACATATAAACTCACAAACTCACACAAAAACTCACACAAAAATTCACACTCAAACTCGCACAAAAATTCACACAAAAATTCACATATAAACTCACAAACTCACACAAAAACTCACACAAAAAATCACATATAAACTCACACACTCACACAAAAACTCACACAAAAATTCACACTCAAACTCGCACAAAAATTCACACAAAAATTCACATATAAACTCACACACTCACACAAAAACACAAAAATTGACATATAAACTCACAAACTCACGCAAAAACTCACACAAAAATTCACACACAAACTCACACAAAAACTCACACAAAAATTCACACATCAAATCAAAAACTGACACAAGAACTCACACAAAAAATCACATATAAACTCACAAACTCACAAAAAACTCACACAAAAATTCACACACAAACCCACACAAAAACTCACACACAAACTCACAAAAACTCACGCAAAAACTCACACAAAAACTCACACAAAAATTCACACACAAACTCCCAAACTCACAGAAAAAAATCACCCAAAAATTCACACACAAACTCACACAAAAATCTCACACAAGAATTCACACAGAAACTCACAAAAAATTCACATATAAACTCACAGACTCACACAAAAATTGACATATAAAGTCACAAACTCACAAAAATCTCACACAAAAATTCACACACAAACTCACACAAACACTCCCAAACTCACAGAAAAATTCAGACACAAACTCACACAAACACTCCCAAACTCACAGAAAATTCGCACATAAACTCACACAAAAACTCACACAAAAACTCACACATAAACTCACAAACTCACACAAAAACTCACACACAAAATTTCACACATAAACTCACAAACTCACACAAAAACTCATACAAAAATTCACACATAAACTCACAAACTCACACAAAAACTTACACAAAAATTCACACATCAAATCAAAAACTGACACAGAAACTCACAAAAAATTCACATATAAACTCACAGACTCACACAAAAATTCACATATAAAGTCACAAACTCACACAAAAACTCACACAAAAATTCACATATAAACTCACACAAAAATTGACATATAAACTCACAAACTCACGCAAAAACTCACCCAAAAATTCACATATAAACTCACCCAAAAATTCACATATAAACTCACAAACTCACGCAAAAACTCACACAAAAATTCACATATAAACTCACAAACTCACACAAAAACTCACACAAAAATTCACATATAAACTCACACAAAAATTCACATATAAACTCACAAACTCACACAAAAACACACAAAAATTCACATATAAACTCACAAACTCACACAAAAATTCACACAAAAATTCACACACAAACTCACACAAAAATTCACACACAAACTCACAAACTCACAAAAAAACTCACACAAAAATTCACATATAAACTCACAAACTCACAAAAAACTCACACAAAAATTGACATATAAACTCACACAAAAATTCACATATAAACTCACAAACTCACACAAAAACTCACACAAAAATTGACATATAAACTCACAAACTTACACAAAAACTCAGCCAAAAAATTCACATATAAACTCACAAACTCACGCAAAAACTCACACAAAAATTGACATATAAACTCACAAACTCACGCAAAAACTCACACAAAAATTGACATATAAACTCACACAAAAATTCACATATAAACTCACAAACTCACACAAAAACTCACACAAAAATTCACATATAAACTCACACAAAAATTGACATATAAACTCACAAACTCACACAAAAACTCACCCAAAAATTCACATATAAACTCACACAAAAATTCACATATAAACTCACAAACTCACACAAAAACTCACACAAAAATTCTCACAAAAATTCACACACAAACTCACACAAAAATTCACACACAAACTCACAAACTCACAAAAAAACTCACACAAAAATTCACATATAAACTCACAAACTCACGCAAAAACTCACACAAAAATTCACATATAAACTCACACAAAAATTGACATATAAACTCACAAACTCACACAAAAACTCACCCAAAAATTCCAAACTCACTCCCAAGTCCCAGCCGGGTCCGTGCTCACCGGAGCTGCCAGGGGCAGGTGGATCCCCCTCTCCCTCCGAGGGATTTTTGGAGCTTTCCCAGCCCTGGGAAGGAAGGGCAGGCTGTGCCTCGGGGCCGCTTCTGGGCAAGAAAAGCCAGAAATGGCGTTTCTGGTTGAGCAGGAGCTCCGGGATGGAAGGAGAGAGGAATTTTCTGTGATTTCGGGTGAAAAGGTTTCGCAGAGCCCCCCCCCGCTCGTGGTCACATCCCCCCAGAAGCTCCGGTTGGGGCCAAGTCCCGGCTTGCTCATCCCTAATCCCCTGAAGAACAGGATTGCTCACCGGGCTCTGGCACGGACAGACAGAGGGACGGGCCGGGCAGGGGTCACCCCAAATCTGTCACGCCAGAGGGGCAGGAGAGGCCTCCCCCCATGTGGAGTGGCTGGGGTTTGCTCAAAATCTGGGGGAAATATAATAATGTCCATTTCAAGGGGGGGAAATAATCTGTATTCTAGGGGGGGAACAAAAATCATCTCCATTCCATGGGGGGAAAATAATCTCTGTTCTAGGGGGGGAACAAAAATCATCTCCATTCCATGGGGGAAAAATAATCTCTGTTCTAGGGGGGGAACAAAAATCATCTCCATTCCATGGGGGAAAAATGTCATCTCCATTTCAAGGGGGGGAAAATAATCTCTGTTCTAGGAGGGGAACAAAAATCATCTCCATTCCATGGGGGAAAAATGTCATCTTCATTTCAAGGGGGGGAAAATAATCTCTGTTCTAGGGGGGGAACAAAAATCATCTCCATTCCATGGGGGAAAAATAATCTCTATTCTAGGGGGGGAACAAAATCATCTCCATTCCATGGGGGAAAAATAATCTCTGTTCTAGGGGGGGAACAAAAATCTTCTCCATTCCATGGGGGAAAAATGTCATCTCCATTTCAAGGGGGGAAAAATAATCTCTGTTCTAGGGGGGGAACAAAAATCATCTCCATTCCATGGGGGAAAAATGTCATCTCCATTTCAAGGGGGGCAAAATAATCTCTATTCTAGGGGGGGGAACAAAAATCTTCTCCATTCCATGGGGGAAAAATGTCATCTCCATTTCAAGGGGGGAAAATAATCTCTGTTCTAGGGGGGGAACAAAATCATCTCCATTCCATGGGGGAAAAATGTCATCTCCATTTCAAGGGGGGAAAAATAATCTCTATTCTAGGGGGGGAACAAAAATCATCTCCATTCCATGGGGGAAAAATGTCATCTCCATTTCAAGGGGGGGAAAAATAATCTCTATTCTAGGGGGGGAACAAAATCATCTCCATTCCATGGGGGAAAAATGTCATCTCCATTTCAAGGGGGGAAAAATAATCTCTGTTCTAGGGGGGGAACAAAAATCATCTCCATTCCAAGGGGGAAAAATGTCATCTCCATTTCAAGGGGGGAAAAATAATCTCTGTTCTAGGGGGGGAACAAAAATCATCTCCATTCCAAGGGGGAAAAATGTCATCTCCATTTCAAGGGGGGAAAAATAATCTCTGTTCCAAGGGGGAGAAAAAATCTTCTCTATTTCAGGAGGAGGGGGGAAATCATCTCCATTCCAGGGGGGAAGGGGAAAAGCATCTCCATTCTAGAAGGGGAAAAAATAATCTCCATTCTAGGGAAAAAAAATAATCTCCATTCCGGGGGGGGGGGGGGGGGGAAATAATCTCCATTCCAGGGGGAAAAAAATCATCTCCATTCCAGGGGGAAAAAAGTCATCTCCATTCCAGGGGGGGAAAATTATCTCTATTCTAGGGGGGGGAACAAAAATCATCTCTATTTTAGGGGGGGGAAAATCATCTCCATTCCAAGGGGGGGAAAAATCATCTTTATTCCAGGGGGGAAAAGAATCATCTCCATTTCAAGGGGGAAAAAAAATCATCTTTATTCCAGGGGGGAAAGGAATCATCTCCATTTCAAGGGGGAAAAACGTCTCCATTCCAGGGGAGGTGAAATAATCTGTATTCCAAGGGGGAAACAAAAATAATCTCCATTCTAGGAGGAAAAAATCATCTCCATTCCAGGGGGGAAACAAAAATCATCTCCATTTCAAGGGGGAAAAATCATCTCTATTCCAGCAGGGGGAAAAAATAATTTCCTTCGGGGGGGGGGGGGGGGGAAATAATCTCTATTCCAGGGGGAAAAAAAATCATCTCCATTCTAGGGGGAAAAAATCATCTCCATTCAGGGAGGGGGAAAAAATCATCTCCATTTCAAGGGGGGAAAAAAATCATCTTTATTCCAAGAGGGAAAAAATCATCTCCATTCCAAGGGGGAAAAAAATCATCTTTATTCCAAGAGGGAAAAAATCATCTCCATTCCAAGGGGGAAAAAAAATCATCTCCATTCTAGGGGGAAAAAATCATCTCCATTCGGGGCAGGGGAAATCATCTTTATTCCAGGGGTGGGAGAAATAATCTCCATTTCAAGGGGGAAAAAATCATCTTTATTCCAGGAGGAAAAATCATCTCCATTCCGGGGGAGGGGGAGAAATCATCTCCATTTTAGCGGGGGAAAATAATCATGTCTATTCTGGAGGGGGGAAAAATCATCTACATTCTAGGGGGGGAAAATCATGTCCATTCTGGACATAATCATGTCCATTCTAGAGGGAGGAAAAAAATCATCTCCATTCCAGCGGGGGGGTGGGGGCAAAAAAATCATCTCTATTCTAGGGGGGAAAATAAAATCATCTCCATTCCGGGGTAAGTGGGTGGCGGGTTTGGGGTGGGATCTGCCTGCAGACCCCCAGGGTGCCATCCCCCAGTGGGGTGGGAGCGCCAGCCCCACATCTGGAAGGGATTGTGCCGGGAAGGGCGGGTGAAGCCTTCGCACCGCACCCTCCTCTCCCTCCCTCCCTCTCTCCCATGCCGGTGAAGGCCTGGCCCCAAACAACCCCCCCGGGAAGGGCACGGAGTCGCTGTGCCAGGGCAGGGTGCCAGGGCAGCAGCAGCAGCAGCCGCAGCTGGCTCAGCCTGCGGAAACATCCGGCACCGTCCGCCCCCCTTTTCCCGGCAGAAATCCTCGCAAACCGCAGAAATCCCGAGTGCAATCCCCCCCTAGCACGGGCAGGGCTCCATCGCTGCGCTGGGACCCCCCCAAAATGCTGTCGGTGCCCCAGAGCCCCTCCTGGAGGGGAGGATTGGGGGGTGCTTGGGGATGTTTCCCCCTCCTCAGTGCTGGGAGGGGCTGTCGGGTACCCCCCACCCCATAAAGGAGCTGAAGCTGTTTGGGGTCACCCCAATTGGGGGGCTCCTCTGTGCGCGGGGTGAAGCCCGAGCAAGGGCAGGTCACCGCCGTCCCCTCCCCATGTCCCCACAAATGTTCGGCAGCTGGCGGGACGCGGCCCCCACCCCCCGCCTCTGGCCACGGCCACGGCCGCTGCGGAAATGAGACACAGCTGGAAACACAGCTGGACGGCGAGAGCCAGCCCGGCCCGGCCCCGCGGCCGCTGCGACCCCCGGCTGTGCGGCGGGACGGAGCACACGTGCCCCGGAGCTCGGCGGGGCGGGACAGCGGGGCTGAGCCGGGCTGGGAGCCTGGCCCGGGATGGGAGCCTGACCCGGGCTGGGAGCCTGGCCCGGGATGGGAGCCTGGCCCGGGATGAGCGCCTGACCCGGGCTGGGAGCCTGACCCGGGATGGGAGCCTGACCTGGGATGGGAGCCTGGCCCGGGCTGGGAGCCGTGCTCAGCTCCAGGACCCTGCCCTGGTTCCAAACCCTGACCCGGGCTGGGAGCCTGGCCCGGGATGGGAGCCTGGCCCGGGATGGGAGCCTGACCCGGGATGGGAGCCTGGCCCGGGCTGGGAGCCTGGCCCGGGATGGGAGCCTGACCCGGGATGGGAGCCTGACCCGGGCTGGGAGCCTGGCCCGGGATGGGAGCCTGACCCGGGATGGGAGCCGTGCTCAGCTCCAGGACCCTGACCCGGGCTGGGAGCCTGACCCGGGATGGGAGCCTGACCCGGGATGGGAGCCTGGCCCGGGATGGGAGCCTGGCCCGGGATGGGAGCCGTGCTCAGCTCCAGGACCCTGCCCTGGTTCCAAACCCTGACCCGGGCTGGGAGCCTGACCCGGGATGGGAGATGTGCTCAGCTCCAGGACCCCTTCTCAGATCCAGGACCCTGCCCTGGTTCCAAACCCTGCCCTGGGCTGGGAGCCGTGCTCAGCTCCAGGACCCTGCCCTGGTTCCAGACCCTGTCCTGGGCTGGGACCCTCACTCAGCTACAGGACACCGCCCTGGGCCAGAACCCTGCCCTGGGCTGGGAGCCGTGCTCAGCTCCAGGACCCTGCCCTGGCCCAGGCTGGGACCCCTCCTCAGCTCCAGGACCCTGCCCTGGTTCCAAACCCTGCCCTGGGCTGGGAGCTGTGCTCAGCTCCAGGACCCCTCCTCAGCTCTAGGACTCTGCCCTGGATCTGGACCCTTCCTCAGCTGCAGGATGCTGCCTGGGCCCTGGACCCTCATCCAGCCCAACCCTGGACCCTTCCTCAGCTCCAGAGCCCTGCCCTGGTTCCAAACCCTTAACTCCAGAACCCTTATTCAGCTCCAGGACCCCTCCTCAGCTCCAGGACCCTGCCCTGGTCGAGGACCCCTACCCAGCTCCAGGACCCTGCCCTGGTTCTGGACCCTCACTCAGCTCCAGGACCCCAAATCCTGATCCAGCCCAACCCTGGGACCCCTCCTCAGCTCCAGGACCCTGCCCTGGTTCTGGACCCTCACTCAGCTCCAGGACCCCTCCTCAGCTCCAGGACCCTGCCCTGGTTCTGGACCCTCACTCAGCTCCAGGACCCTGCCCTGGTTCTGGACCCTTATTCAGCTTCAGGACCCCTACCCAGCTCCAGGACCCTGCCCCAGTTCCAAACCCTTAACCCCAGGACCCTTATTCAGTTCCAGGACTCTGCCCTGGTCTGGGACCCTCAGTTCCAGGACCCTGCCCTGGCACTGGACCTTTACCCAACTCCAGGACCCTGCCCTGATTCTGGACCCTTCCTCAGCTCCAGGACCCCACCCAGGCCCCAGACCCTGATCCAGCCCAGCCCTGGGACCCTTCCCCAGCCCCGGGACCCTTCCTCAGCCCCGGGACCCTTCCTCAGCCCCGGCAGCCCCCAGCCCGTTCCAGCCCCATCCGGAGGGACCCCAGGGTGATATCACAGCCATGCCCCGGACCCTGCCCCGCATCCCGCACCCTCCGGGGGCTGGGGCCCGCCCGGCTGCTTCTCATTTCCAGGGCCATAAAGGCCTTTAACGACGGGCCATTTATAACCGCAGTAAAGCCCCTAAGCACCGCCAGAGCCAGCGCAGACACAAAGGCTCCCGCCTGCTCCTCCGCCCTCCCACCTTCCGCCGCTTTTTGGGGCTCGCACAGCTTTTCCCAGCCCTACCGGAGCGAGATGAACCCCCAAAACCCCGCAAGCTCCGTGGGATGCTCGGCCCTCAGCATTGCGGGGGGAATAAAATCCCCCCCCAAAAAAATAAGGAATGGCCTCTCCTGCTGTACCCCAAAAGCCTCCCTCGGGTTCCAGCGCCCCGAGCCAAGCTCAGCCACGTAAACACGAGGAAAAGCTGGAAAAAATGACGCACGGCGGGGGCTCGGGGCCGCGGCCAGCCCGGCGGGGGCGGCTGCGGGCTCGGCACCGGCACCGCTCCCGGTAACGGCGGCACCGGGGAGAAAACGGGGCTCGGGGGGGGGGGGGGTCGGGAAGGGGCCAGCTCGGCTCCGGCAGGAAGAGGAGGTGGAGGAAGAGCAGATGGCGGAGGGTGCCGGGTGATGGCCCGGTAAGGGACCCCCCGCTCCCGCCCACCGGGGCCGGGGGCTCCTCCCGCCGCCAGCCAAGGCAAGAGCTCTTCAATCATTTCTTTTTAATTAGGATTTTGCACATAAAGCTTTCAGTTCAAAGCGGTTCCCGACAAGGATCGGGCTGCCCTCCGGGGGTGTTCCCGGGGCAGCGCGGCGGGGGATTCACCCCGGGACCCCCAAGGTCACCCCCGGGGCAGCGCGGGGGGCTCGGGCAGGATGGGGCGATGCTGCTCGCCCTGCCCGGCTTCATCCCACGCCTTGCATGATGATGAGGAAAGTGGAATTTCACCAATTAAAGCGGCTCCCGGAGCAGGGATTTTGCACAGGGATGCGATCCCACCTCCCGGAGCAGGGATTTTGCACAGGGATGCGACCCCACCTCCCGGAGCAGGGATTTTGCAGAGGGATGCGATCCCACCTCCCGGAGCAGGGATTTTGCACAGGGATGCGACCCCACCTCCCGGAGCAGGGATTTTGCACAGGGATGCGATCCCACCTCCCGGAGCAGGGATTTTGCAGAGGGATGCGATCCCAGCCGCAGCCCCCAGGCAGCTCCCGGCGCTCACAGAGGTAGTTTGGGCAGGAGGAAGGAGCCTGCTCCACTCCCCACGCCCCAGGGATGGGGGCGGTGTGCTCAGCATGCCCCAAAGTCTCTCCAGCAGCCCCGAAGCGTTTTGGGGGTGCAGAATCCCAGAGACCCCTCTGGGTTTCTCCCCTGGAGGGGAAGAAGTTTGATCCTCATCCCAGGCCCTGCCCTCGCCATGGGGACAGCGGCACAAGGCACGACAGGCCTGGGGACAGGGACATCGCACCGGGCTCCTCCTCAGCCACGGACACAGCAGCGCCTCAGGGGAGCCTCGAGGGGCAGGGCCGGGCTGGGGGTGTCACTGTGGGACCCCCAGGGTGTCACTCTGAGCCCCCCCCAGAGGCAGGACCAGGCCTAGGCCATCACTGTGGGTCCTCCCAAAAGCAGGACCGGGCCGGGGGTGTCACTGTGGGACTCCCCAAAGGCTGGGGGTGTCACTCTGAGCCCACCCAAGAGGCATGACCAGCCCTGTGGGCATCACTCAGGGACCTCCTAAAGGCAGGACCAGGCTGGGGGTGTCACTGTGGGACCCCCCAGAGGCAGGACCGGGCTGGGGGTGTCACTCTGAGGCCCCCAGGGTGTCTCTGTGGGCCCCCCAAGAAGCAGGACTAGGCTGGGGGTGTCACTGTGGGACCCCTCAGAGGCAGGACCAGCCCTGTTGGCACCACTGTGGGCCCCCCCCAAAAGGCAGGACCGGGCTGGGGGTGTCACTCTGAGCCCCCCCAGAGGCAGGACCACGCTGGGGGTGTCACTCTGAGCCCCCCCAGGGGCAGGACCAGCCCTGTTGGCATCACTCTGGGACCCCCTAAAGGCAGGACCGGGCTGGGGGTGTCACTCTGGGTCCCCCCAGAGGCAGGGGGTGTCACTCTAAGCCCCCCCCAGAGGCAGGACCAGGCTGGGGGTGTCACTCTGATCCCCCAGGGTGTCATTGAGCCCCCCAGGGTGTCACTCTGAGCCCCCCCAAACGCAGGACCAGGCTGGGGGTGTCACTCTGAGCCCCCAGGGTGTCACTCTGAGCCCCGCCAGAGGCAGGACTGTGCTGGGGGTGTCACTCTGAGCCCCCAGGGTGTCACTCTGAGCCCCCCCAGAGGCCGGGGGTGTCACTCTGACCCCCCAGGTGTCACTCTGAGCCCCCAGGGTGTCACTTCTGCTCGGGGTTCTGCTGCAGGTGCTGCTCCCACTCCTGCTCCACCACCTTGTAGAGCTCCATGGTGGCTCGGGCATCTTCCACCGAGGAGTGGCCGCTTTTCCCCACCTGTGGGCACAGACACAAAGTGGCCACAGCTCCCAGTTTGTGGGGGCAGCCACAACTGGGAGAGACTGGGGGGGATGTACAGAGATTAGGGAGTGCAGGCAGCTGTGGAAGGTTGTACAGAGATTAAGGAGTGCAGGAAGATTTGGGGGTACAGGAAGCTCTGGGGGGTGCAGGGAGCTTAGGGGGATGCAGGCAGATTTGGGGGGATGTGGGGAGCTTAGTGGGGTGCAGGGAGCTTAGGGGGTACAGGGAGATTTGGGGATACAAAGAAAATTGGGGAGGTGCAGACAAAGCTGTGGGATGTGCATAAAGGGAAAAAAAGCCTCCCAAGGCTGCAGGGGTTGAGCTGACAGGGAAAGGGAAACTGAGGCACAGGGCAGCCTCACTCCAGGACTGGCAGCCACGGCTGACCTCAGGGTGCCTCAGATCTCCTCCCCTCCCTCCCCACTGTCCCCTGGGGTGGTGAGGGGCTGCCCAGGGTACCTGGATGTCCTGGTTGAGCAGGGCCTTGGTGAGGCGTTTCAGGGAGATGTTGACGTTCTCGGGGAAGCCAGCCCTGCGGTTCAGCAGCGGGATCTGCGACGTGTCCCTGGTCAGGGCTTTGGGGTGGCAGTAATGCAGAGCCTTGAAGTCATTGTGGATGGCGTGGCCCACCACTACCTTGCCAGCCAGGATCTGCAGGACCTGCAGGAGAGAGGGGGGTGAGAGCCCAGCAGGGCCAGCCCTGCTCTGGGGGACGTCCCTGTCCCCTCTCAGGGCCAGGGGCAGCCCCACGGGGCAGAGTGTGGGGCTGAGTGGGGGTGGTGCAGTGTGGGGACAGTCCCTGTGCCCCACAGGGCAATGGAGGGACAATCCCTGTACCCCTGGGACAATCCCTGTGCCCCACACAGGGCAGGATGGGACAAACCCTGTACCCCTGGGACAATCCCTGTGCCCCACAGGGCAAGGGAGGACAATCCCTGTGCCCCAGGGACAATCCCTGTGCCCCACAGGGCAGTGTGGGGACAATCCCTGTGCCCCAGGGACAATCCCTGTGCCCCACAGTGCAGAAGAAGACAATCCTTGTGCCCCAGGGACAATCCCTGTGCCCCACAGGGCAATGGAGGGACAATCCCTGTGCCCCACAGGGCAGTATGGGGACAATCCTTGTACCCCTGAGACAATCCCTGTGCCCCACAGGGCAATGGAGGGACAATCCCTGTACCCCTGGGACAATCCCTGTGCCCCACAGGGCAATGGAGGGACAATCCCTGTACCCCTGGGACAATCCCTGTGCCCCCCACAGGGCAGGAGAAGACAATCCTTGTGCCCCAGGGACAATCCCTGTGCCCCATAGGGCAGGGCAGGGACAATCCCTGTGCCCTACAGGGCAGGAAGGGACAATCCTTGTCCCCCAGGGACAATCCCTGTGCCCCAGAGGGCAGGATGGGACAAACCCTGTGGCCCTGGGACAATCCTTGTTCCCCCCACAGGGCAGGAGAAGACAATCCCTGTGGCCCATGGACAATCCCTGTGCCCCAGAGGGCAGGAGGGACAATCTCTGTGCCCCCCACAGGGCAGATGGGGACAATCCCTGTGCCCCCTGGGCTGCAGATCTCAACCCTGTGCCCTCCACCCGTGGCACTGCAACCCCTCACTCCCTGCCCCAGCCCATGAGTTCCTGGAGCACAGGGGTTGTCCCCACCTGCCCTGTGGGGCACAGGGATTGTCCCCAGGGGTACAGGGATTGTCCCCACCTGCCCTATAGGGCACAGGGATTGTCCCCAGGGGTACAGGGATTGTCCCCTCTGCCCTGTGGGGCACAGGGATTGTCCCCAGGGGTACAGGGATTGTCCCCTCTGCCCTGTGGGGCACAGGGATTGTCCCAGGGGCACAGGGATTGTCCCTGTCCTGCCCTCTGGGGATTGTCCCCACCTGCCCTATAGGGCACAGGGATTGTCCCCAGGGGTACAGGGATTGTCCCCTCTGCCCTCTGGGGCACAGGGACTGTCCCAGGGGCACAGGGATTGTCCCTGTCCTGCCCTCTGGGGATTGTCCCCCCAGCCCTGTGGGGCACAGGGATTGTCCCCCACACCCCATACCCCACATCCCCGTGTCCCCCAAGCCCAGCCCCACATGTCCCCCCCCTCTGTGCCCACCCCTCTCTGTGTGCCACGCAGGCTGACCTGCTGCTGTGCCCGGCGGAAGGGCACGGCCTGTGCCATGTGCCGCGGGCGGATGCCGCTCCAGCGGGTCCGGTAATCCACGATGGGCGCCTCGGGCCGCACGTACCGGTCGTACACCACGTCCCCCTCGTAGGTGACGATGCTGCAGCGCGCCAGGGCGCTGGTGCGCCCACCGGGGCCCGTGCCCACCATCTCACAGTCCAGGGCCACCAGCTTGGAGGGCGCCGGGGGGGCACTGCCAGCCCCACGAGCCTTGGCCTTGGCTCCGGTACCGGTGGGGCCGTTCTGGGCCGCCCCCCGAGCCTTGGCCTTGCTCTGAGTGCGGGCACCGGTACCGGTGGGGCCGTTCTGGGATACCGGGGGTGCTGCAAGAGCTGCTCCCCGAGCCTTGTCCTTGGCTCCGGTAACACCGTTCTGTGCCGCCCCCCGAGCCTTGTCCTTGGCGCCGTTCTGTGATACCGGAGGGCACCGGGAGGTGGTGGCAGCACCGTTCTCCTTGGGGCAGCGTTTGGCCCCTCCACGCCGAGTCCGGCCCGGCCGGGGCGCTCCCGGTGCCGCTGTCGGGAGCTGTTTCTGCCGCAGGACCCCGCGGCGCTCCAGCTCCCGGCGCCGCCGCACGAAGCTCTGGTGCTTTCGGTTCCCCGGTTCTTTCTTGGAGCGGCGCTCCGGGGCAGAGAAGTCAACGTTGAGGATCAGATCGTCCATGGCGGGGACGCTGCGGGGTGGAGAGGGGGGTCAGCGGCAGGGCCCTGGGCACCGGGAAACCCCGGGACCGGGAACACCCCACCCCCGGGACTCCTGGCACTGGGAACTCCCGGACCGCCGGTACCGGGAAACCCCGACGCCCGGAGCTCCTGGTACCGAGAATCTCTGAGCCCCGGTACCGGGTACCCCCGACCCCCCGGACTCTCGGCACCGGGAACCCCCGGGATTCCCGGTACCGGCAATTCGCGAACTCTGGGATCCCCGGTACCGGGAACCTCTGAGCCCCGGGACTCCCGGCAGCGGGAACCCCCGACCGCCGGTACCGGAAATCGCCGACCGCCGGGACTCCTGGCACCGGGAACCCCCGGGACTCCCGATACCGACAATCACCGACCCCCGGGACTCCCAGCCCCGGCAATCCCATATCCCCGGGACTCCCGGCCCCGGCAATCCCCGACCCCCGGTACCGGAGCCCCCCGATTTCACCCGTACCCCCGCTCACCTCCGCCCCCCGGAACTGGAAGTTCCCGGGAAACACGCGGCCGGCCCGGTCCCGGCAGTGACGTCATCCGCGCGCGCCGCGGCGGGAACTCGGCGGCGCCGGGCGCTGAGGGACACGCGCGCGGCCGCGCGGCGTCTGCGTGACGTGTGTGATGACGTCAGATCTACGTCACACAGCATCGGCGACGACATGCCCGGTGTGGCGGCCGGGCCGGTGACGTCACGGGTGCCCGGGGGTGAGTGATGTCATGGCGACTCGGTGTGGGAGGGGGTGTGGTGTCACTGCTGCGTGACGTAATGGCGGGGCGCACTCGTGCGTGACGTCATTGCACGGTGACGCCATATGGGTGCTGAATGGCGTGGGCAGAGCCGGGGAGGGGTGAGAGTGCCAGGGTGGCCTCAGGGTACCAGGGCGGCTTCAGGGTGCCAGGGCTGAGGGTGAGAGTGCCAGGGTGGGCTCAGGGTGCCAGGGTGGCTTCAGGGTGCCATTGCTGATGTCCCCCATTGCTGATGTCCCCCAGGAGCCGCCATGGCGGCCGCGCCCCGTGCTGCCCCAGAGCCGTCATGGCAGAGCCCGGAGCAGCGCAGAGCCGCCGACATCATCCGCCTGCTGAGCCTCTACCGGCCCCTGCTCGACGCCTTCGTCATTGTGAGTGTCCCGGAGCTGTGCCCGGGCTGTGCCCACTGAGCTGTGACCCTGGGCTGTGCACCCCGGGCTGTGCCCACTGAGCTGTGACCCCCTGGGCTGTGCCCACTGAGCTGTGACCCCCCTGGGCTGTGCCCACTGAGCTGTGCCCGGGCTGTGCCCCCTGGGCTGTGCCCACTGAGCTGTGACCCCCCTGGGCTGTGCCCACTGAGCTGTGCCCAGTGAGCTGTGACCCCCATTCTGACCCCCAGGGCTGTGGCCCTCAGGCTGTGACCCCTGAGCTCTGACCCCTGACCTGTCCCCTTAGGCTGCGCCCTCTCCAAGCTGTGTCCCCCCAACCTGTGACCCCCAATCTGTCCCCCCCACGCTGCCCCCTGTCCCCACAGGATTTCTTCACGGAGGACCTGTGGTCCCAGCTGCCCCCATCCTGGCAGCCTGCCCTGGCCGGTGCCACCCCAGAGCAGCTGGCTGGGTTCCTGGGGGGCCGGGGGAGCCCGGGGGCGGCCTGGCCGCTGTCCCTGCTGGCATTCGGGGCCGCTGCCCGTGCCCTGGCCTTCCCCCGGGGCTGCCCGGGACCGGCCCCGCGCCCGCCGTGCCAGAGCTGCCGCCTGCCCCCGCTGCTGCGCCGCCACGTCAAACCCAAAAAGCAGCACGAGATCCAGCGCCTGGGCAAGGTGGGTGCCCCGAGCCGTGCCCTGAGCCCCCCCGGCTGCCACCAGCCCCCCAAGAGCCCCCTAAGAGCCGCCCTTCCCCACAGCTGCTGCGGAGGCTGAGCCGCGCCACCGGCTGTGAGCACGTGGTGGATGTTGGAGCGGGGCAGGTGAGAGCAGGGGGACAGGGAGGGGGGTCCTGGGGATCCCCCAGCCCAGCTGACCCTTGTTCCCCCCCCATGTCCTCCCCAGGGCCACCTGTCCCGGTTCCTGTCCTTCGCCCTGGGGCTCAGGGTCACCGCCGTGGAGAGCGATGCCCACCTGTCGGCCCTGGCCGAGCGCTTTGACCAGGAGCTGCTGCAGGAGCTGGCCAAACCCAGAGCCCTGGCACACAGGGGAGCCCCCCCGTGCCCCCCCCGTGCCCCCCAGCACATCCCCGGCCGCCTGGACCCCACAGCCCCCTGGGGGGAGCTCCTGCTGCCCCCCGACCCGCCGGGAGCTGGCCCTGCTGCCCGCAACCCTTTGGGGGGCCCGGGGGGCTCCGAGGACGGGCACAGGGTGCTGGTGACAGGGCTGCACGCCTGTGGGGACCTCGGGCCTGCCCTGCTGTGCCACTTTGCCCGCAGCCCCGCCGTGGCTGCCGTGGCATTGGTGGGCTGCTGCTACATGAAGCTGTCGAGTGCCCCAGAGCAGCAGCAGCAGCAGCACCTTGGGTACCCGCTGAGCACCTCGGTGGCGGCACTGCCGGGCCACCAGCTGTCCTACCGGGCACGGGAGGCGGCGTGCCACGCTCTGGAGGAGTACCAGGCACGGCTGAGAGAGGGCAGTGCCCACCTGCGTGCCCACTGCTACCGCGCCGTGCTGGAGAGCCTGATCCGCGCCGCTGAGCCCGGCAAGAGGCACCTGGGGCTGCAGCCTGGCAGGAAGGCACACAGCCTGAGCTTCACACAGTGAGTCTGGGCATGGGCATGTCCCTCTGCATCCCCTGGTGGGCACCAGTGGGTCTGGGCATGGGGACCTCATTCTGCATCCCCTGGTGGGCACCAGTGGGTCTGGGCACGGAGATCTCCTTGTGCATCCCCTGGTGGGCACCAGTGGGTCTGGGCATGGGGAATGTTCCTTGTGCATCCCCTGGTGGGCACCAGTGGGTCTGGGCATGGGGATCTCCTTCTGCATTCCCTGGTGGGCACCACTGAGTCTGGGCATGGGGAATGCTCCTTCTGCATCCCCTGGTGAGCACCGGTGAGTTTGGGCATGGGACCCCCTTCTGCATCCCCTGGTGGGCACCAGTGAGTTTGGGCATGGGGAATGTTCCTTGTGCATCCCCTGGTGGGCACCAGTGAGTTTGGGCATGGGGACCTCATTCTGCATCCCCTGGTGGGCACCAGTGAGTTTGGGCATGGGGATCTCCTTCTGCATCCCCTGGTGGGCACCACTGAGTCTGGGCATGGGGATCTCCTTCTGCAACCCCTGGTGGGCACCAGTGAGTCTGGGCACGGGGACCCCCTTCTGCATCCATCCCCTGGTGGGCACCACTGAGTTTGGGCATGGGGATCTCCTTCTGCATCCCCTGGTGGGCACCAATGAGCCCCTTCTAGGAGATCTGGGCCTCCCTGAGTTGGGGGATGGAGGACCCATTTCTGGAATTTTCCTTGTGAGTTTGGGGAGGGAGAATCCCCTTTTTGGGACCCTCTTCATATGTAGGGAGTGGTGTCAACCTCCTGTGCCCTTCCCTGGCCCTGCAGTGAAACAGTTTGGGTATGGGGAACCCCCTTTTGGGACCCTCTTCATGAGTATGGGAGTGGGGTCAACCTCCTGTGTCTCCTCCTGACCCTGCAGTGAGATTGGGGAGGGGGGAACCCCCTTTTGGGACCCTCTTCATGAGTGGGGTCAACCTCCTGTGTCTCCTCCTGACCCTGCAGTGAGTTTGGGGAGGAGGGAACCCCCTTTTGGGACCCTCTTCATGAGTGGGGAGTGGGATCAACCTCCTGTGTCTCCTCCTGACCCTGCAGTGAGTTTGGGGAGGGGGAGAACCCCCTTTTGGGACCCTCTTCATGAGTGGGGTCAACCTCCTGTGTCTCCTCCTGACCCTGCAGTGAGTTTGGGGAGGGGGGGAACCCCCTTTTGGGCCCCTGCTCATGAGTTTGGGGCTGGGGGAGCCCTGCCTGGCACTCCCCTGCCCCCTTCCCATGACAGATACGCCCAGCTGGGGCTGCCCCTGGCAGGACTGGACCCAGAGGGGGTCCCACTGGACTCGGGGGCTGTGGGGGCCATGCTGGAGCAGCAGCACAAGGTGGTGGCATTCTGCACCCTGGGGCAGCTCCTGGCACCCCTTGTGGAGACCCTGATCCTGCTGGACCGGCTGCTCTACCTGCGGGAGCAAGGTGGGCATGGGCACAGATCCTCCCCCTGCTGTTTCCTCTCTCTCTCTGTTCTCCCAGCTCTCCTTTTTCCCTTTTTTTGCCAGGTTTCCACTGTGCCCTCGTGCCCCTGTTCAACCCCAGGTTCTCCCCACGGAACCTGGTGCTGGTGGCTGCACGGACCCCGCTGGCCACAGCGCTGGCTGGGCTGCCCAGGGACACTGAGGATGGGCACAGCAGCGAGGATGAGGATGTGGAGGAAGCAGAGACCCCCAGGGAGGGGCAGAACCACCAATAAACCCAGGATTTTTACACTCCAGGGCTGGCTGTGAGTTGGTGCCACACTAAAAGCAATGCACACTGCAAACACAACAAATGGAGGGGGTGTTTATTGCAGAGCCCACCTCGGGGGGCTCCCAGCTCCCCCAGTTAATACCAGGAGGATTTCTAAGTTCCCAGCTAGGAGGAAGGATTTCTAGGAGGAGGATTTCTAGGCCTTCCTCAGGGGGCTCCCAGCTCTCCCAGTTAATACCAGGAGGATTTCTAGGCCTTCCTCAGGGGGCTCCCAGCTCTCCCAGTTAATACCAGTAGGATTTCTAGGCTCCCAGCTCTCCCAGTTAATACCAGAAGGATTTCCAGGCTCCCAGCTCTCCCAGTTAATACCAGAAGGATTTCCAGGCTCCTAGCTCTCCCAGTTAATACCAGGAGGATTTCTTGGCCTTCCTCAGTGGGCTCCCAGCTCCCCCAGTTAATACCAGTAGGATTTCTTGGCCCTTCGTGTCTCCACAATGCCCATGGCATCCATGATCTCCTCCTCAAAGGTCTTCAACGACGGCTGGTACGTCTTGGCCAGCGCGTCCTCCTTTGACGTGTCCTTGGGGCCATCTGTGCGGGCAGGGGGACAAAGCTGACCCTCCTGTCCCCTCTGTGCGCCCTTCCCCGTGCCCCCAGCCCCCTGTGGCACCCCTCTCACCGATCCACTGCTCGGGCACGACGCCATCCTTGCGTGGCTGCGGGGGCACGGGCAGGATGCGGCCGCTGCGCAGCGACACGCGGACGCGCTCGCCCTCCTCCGTGAACCTCCACTCCACCTCCGTGGGCTTCCTGCGGGCACACGGCGTTGGTGACAGGCGGGAGCAAAGTGGGGGGACCCCTCAGCGCCCCCCACCCAGGTTTTACCGGTCCTCAGGGTCCACCAGGCTGATCTGGCTGAGCAGCAGAGGTGCCTCGCTGGCGATGTAGGTGCTCGAGTACTTGGCGGTGCGGTTGACGTAGCGATAGTGCTGTGAGGGGACACCGTGGGGTCACTGATGGCCCTGTGGCCACCTCAGCCTCCCCAGGGCCTCCTGTAGCCCTCCCTGCCGTGGCCTCACCGTGTTCAGTCCTTCCACCACCACCCAGTTGCGGGCTTGCACCACCTGGCTGACCAAGCCCTGCTTCCCCGCGTCCTTCCCGGCCAGCACCTGCACCTGCGGGTGGGGAGAGGGGCACAGGTGTGTGAAAAACGCCAATCACTTGGTTTTAAAATTTGAAAAGTTTAATAGTAATAAAATGGTTATAAAAAATAGTAATGCAATTAGAGTAATAATAATTTGGACAAACTGAATTAGGGCAATATGAGACAATAAATACAAAGAGTTATGGATGACCAGGTACCTTTTTCTGGGCAGCACCAACCTGAAAAAGGACCCACGTTAACAAAGGATTAACTCTTAAAAACAACAGCCTGTTGCATATTCATACACTTCATGCATGATGCATAAATTCCATTCAAACACAGGATTCTGTCTGGTCATCATCAGCTTCTTCCTCTGAATCCTGACAGTGCCTTTGAGGTGGGAAGAAGTTCGTTTCTGCTGATAAGAGGGCAACAAATTCTCTTTCTCTGAAAGATTTAAGTGTCCTGTGGCTGCTATCTCACTGCAAGTCTCTTCTTTAAAAAAAGTATCCTACATAGCATCGTTTCTATTTTAACATTTTTTACAACCTAAAACTATATTTAACACACTACTTAACAGAATGACTACAGCATTACTTTCTAACACAACACATCTAACATCCATTTTGGTATTTGCGAAAAGCCAATCATAAAATACATGCATTTTTCACAGGGGGGGGCCTCACCGTGTCACCCTTGAACACCTTCCAGTCGTCCTTGGCGATGGGTTCCACGAAGACCTTGCGGCGGCGCTGCCCCGGGGGGTTGCGGAGCCGGGCGGTGGTGGAGTCCGGGGGCCACGTGCCGTGCCGGTAGCCCGGGGGCAGCCGCGGCCGTGCCGCGCTCAGCAGGACCGACAGACGCATGGTGCTGCGGGCTGCGAGGGCAGGGAGCTCTGGGGACACCCCTCATCCTCACCGGGGTCAATGTGTCCGGCAGAGTCACCCCAACCCACCCAGAGCCCCCTCTGAAGGGAGGGAAGCGTCTGGCAGAGCAGCCCCCCACAAATGGGATCCCACAGATTCTCATCCCCTCAAAACAGATCCCGATAGCCCAAAGGGGACCCAGGTACTGGACAGCCATCCCTTAACCACGGAGGGACCCAGGGATCCCACAGACTGTCACACACCCCACGCCCCTAAAGGGGATCCAGGTACTGGACAGCCATCCCTTAACTATGGAGGGACCCAGGGATCCCACAGACTGTCACTCCCCACAGCCCAAAGGGGATCCAGGTACTGGCAGAGCCATCCCTCAACCATGGAGGGACCCAGGGATCCCACAGACTGTCACTCCCCACACCCCTAAAGGGGATCCAGGTACTGGACAGCCATCCCTTAACCACGGAGGGACCCAGGGATCCCACAGACTGTCACTCCCCACAGCCCAAAGGTGATCCAGGTACTGGACAGCCATCCCTTAACCACGGAGGGACCCAGGGATCCCACAGACTGTCACACAACCCACGCCCCTAAAGGGGATCCAGGTACTGGACAGCCATCCCTTAACCATGGAGGGACCCAGGGATCCCACACTGTCACTCCCCACGCCCCTAAAGGGGATCCAGGTACTGGCAGAGCCATCCCTCAACCATGGAGGGACCCAGGGATCCCACAGACTCTCACACACCTCACGCCCCTAAAGGGAATCCAGGTACTGGACAGCCATCCCTTAACCATGGAGGGACCCAGGGATCCCACAGACTGTCACACACCCCACGCCCCTAAAGGGGACCCAGGTGCTGGACAGCCATCCCTTAACTATGGAGGGACCCAGGGATCCCACAGACTGTCACTCCCCACAGCCCAAAGGGGACCCAGGTACTGGACAGCCATCCCTTAACCATGGAGGGACCCAGGGATCCCACACTGTCACTCCCCACACCCCTAAAGGGGATCCAGGTACTGGCAGAGCCATCCCTCAACCATGGAGGGACCCAGGGATCCCACAGACTCGCACACACCCCACGCCCCTAAACGGGATCCAGGTACTGGACAGCCATCCCTCACCCATGGAGGGACCCAGGGATCCCACAGACTGTCACTCCCCACAGCCCAAAGGGGATCCAGGTACTGGACAGCAATCCCTTAACCATGGAGGGACCCAGGGATCCCACAGACTGTCACTCCCCACAGCCCAAAGGGGATCCAGGTACTGGACAGCCATCCCTTAACCATGGAGGGACCCAGGGATCCCACAGACTGTCACTCCCCACAGCCCAAAGGGGACCCAGGTACTGGCAGAGCCATCCCTTAACTATGGAGGGACCCAGGGATCCCACAGGGCACCCCCCACACCCAAAGGGGACCCCGCTGTCCTGCAAAGCACCCTCTCCTTCCAAAGGGGACCTGCAGAGCCCCCCACGCCCCGAGGAGAACCGAGGGGTCACACCCGGCCCTGGTGAGGATGAGGGGGGAACACGGGCACCCCACACACGGGGAGAGACCCCAGCGAGGAGCACCCAGGGGTCCCACAGAGCTTATTCCCCCAAAGGGGGACACGGGCAGAGTCTCCCCCACACCCGAAGGGCCCCATGGATACCCCAAAGACCCCCCCGACTCCCAGAGCCCCCCCTGACTCCCAATGACCCCTCTGGCTCCCAAAGCCCCCCCACCACCCAAAGGGGACCCGTAGAGCACACACCCCTTTCCCCACGCCGGGAACGATACCCGCTGAGCCCCGGCCGCCCCCAAAGTGTCCCGAACCCCATCAAACCCCCCAGCACAGCCCCGCAGAGCCCCCTCGGGGGTCCCGGTCCCGACCTCCCTCACCTGAGGGGCCGCGCCGCTCCCGCGCTCCGGGGGCGTGGCCAAGACGCGGCGCTGCGGAGGCGCGAGGCACGCCGGAAGATGTAGTCCTAGCGCGAGGCACGCCGGGAGTTGTGGTCCTAGCGCGGGGCACGCCGGGAGCTGTAGTCCCAATGTCCCTCCGGCCCTCAGCCCCGGCCCACGGTGAGCGGCTGCCGGGAGCTGTAGTCCGGTCACGGCTCCATCTTCTGCCGCTGCCCTCGGCGTTGGTTCAGGGGCAGGGGACGGTCAGTGCTGTCCTCTGTGCAGGGAGCCAGGCACGGCCTAGTTGGCCCGGTTTGGTCTCTCCAGGCCAGGCTGTGCGTGTGGGACAGAGCGGCCAAGGACGGTCACGGCCCGAGCCTGACACAGCTCACGGAGCAATTGGACACAGCCCTCAGGCACAGGATGGGATTTTGGGGTGTCCAGAGCCAGACTCGATTATCCTGATTATGCCTGCTCAGGATATTCCACTATTCCAGCATAAAATATGAGTGTTTGGACAAGGCTCTAGGACATTGGGATTGGGAGCATTTTGGGGCGTCCTGTGGAAGGTCAGAGCTCACTGAGCCCTGTGGGTCTCTCCCAGCTCAGGATATTCCACTATTCCAGCATAAAATATGAGTGTTTGGACAAGGCTCTAGGACATTAGGATTGGGTGCATTTTGGGGTGTCCTGAGCAGGGCCAGAGCTCACTGAGCCCTGTGGGTCTCTCCCAGCTCAGGATATTCCACTATTCCAGCATAAAATATGAGTGTTTGGACAAGGCTCTAGGACATTGGGATTGGGAGCATTTTGGGGTGTCCTGAGCAGGGCCAGAGCTCAATGAACCCTGTGGGTCCCTTCCCACTCAGGATATTCCACTATTCCAGCAGAGAAGCTGAGTGCTCGGACAACATTCTTGGAGGTTTGTATTGGGAGCGTTTTGGGGTGTCCTGTGCAGGGCCAAGAGCTGGACTCGATTATCCTGGTTATTCCTGCTCGGGATATTCCACTATTCCAGCATAAAAGCTGAGCACTTGAACAAGGCTCTAGGAGGTTGGGATTAGGAGCATTTTGGGGTGTCCTGTGCAAGGCCAGAGCAGGACTTGACTGTCCTGATGAGTCCCTTCCTGCTCAGGATATTCCACTATTCCAGCATAAAATATGAGTGCTTGGACAAGGCCCTAGGATTTTGGGATTGGGAGCATTTTGGGGTGTCCTGTGCAGGGCCCAGAGCACAAAGGACTCAATTATCCTGATTATTCCTGCTCAGGATATTCCACTATTCCAGCATAAAAGCTGAGTGCTTGGACAATGCTCTAAAACACTGGGATTGGGAGAATTTTGGGGTGTCCTGTGCAAGGCCAGAGCAGGACTTGACTATCCTGATGAGTCCCTTCCTGCTCGGGATATTCCACTATTCCAGCATAAAATATGAGTGCTTGGACAAGGCCCTAGTTTTTTGGGATTGGGAGCATTTTGGGGTGTCCTGTGCAGGGCCCAGAGGACAAAGGACTCAATTATCCTGATTATTCCTGCTCAGGATATTCCACTATTCCAGCAGAAACTGAGTGCTTGGACAAGTCTCTAGCAGTTTGGGATTGGGAGCATTTTGGGGTGTCCTGTGCAAGGTCAGAGCTCACTGAGCCCTGTGGGTCCCTCCCAGCTCAGGATATTCCGTGATCCTAAAGGTCAAGGAGTGTTTAGACAATGCTGGGATTTTGAGGGCAGCAGTAAGAGTTGATCCTTTTGTATCTCACCCAGCTCAGGGCATTCTGTGATTCTGCAATTCCTATTTCAGCTCCCTCCAAACCCTTCCCCATCTCTCCCCGTGATCCATGTGTTGCCAGAGAGGCTCTGGCAGCCCCAAAGGGTCCCAAACCCCCTCAATTCAGGGGTTCCAGGGGCTCACCCAGGTCCCACAAGCACTTTTAAAAAGGCAAGATTCGCTTTTATTTCAAATCAACAGCTCAGCCCCGAGGAATCGCCAACACAAAGCGTGTGCCCACAGCAGGGCAGGCACAGAGCGCTCGGGGGCAGGACCCAGCTGCTCTGCATTCCTCTCTTTTCTTTTTTTTTTTTTTTGTAGTTTTTTTTTTGTTTTCTTTTGGAAATTTCCTTGTCTGGAGCTCCGGACGCGAAGAGCCGGCGTGGGGCAGCACCAGGAGCCAGGGGGAAGGATCAGCTCACCAGGGAAGCCACTACAGGCTGTGAGGGGCCAAGAACAGAGCCAGGCTCTTGTCAGAACCCCCCAAAACCTGGGGGCTGTGGGGACAGGGCTCAGAGCACCCCCCTCACCTCTCCTTGTGGTCTCTGACCTCCTCCTTGCCCTCCTGCTTGGCCTCGTTGGTGGCCGGTGTGTCGGTGGCGTCGCTGTTCTTGTCCCCCTCTCCTGGGTTGGCTTTGGGCTCCTCCTTGGGGGCCTCTTCGTTGGCCACCTTCTTGTCCCCTTCCTGCCCCTCTGCATCCTTGGGGCGTTTGGGGGAGTCCTGGTGGCAGGGGAACTTGGGTCAGCCCAGCCACTGTCCCAAACATCCCCAGCCCCTGTCCCAAAAAAATCTCCAGCCCCTGTCCCAAACATCCCCAGCCCCTGTCCCAAAAAAATCTCCATCCCTTGTCCCAAACATTCCAGGTCCCCAACACCCCCATCCCCCCTCCCAAACATCCCATCCCAATCCCTGTCCCCAACATCCCCTGTCCCAAACATCCCCCATCCCAAACATCCCCAGCCCATCCCCAACATCCCCACCCCTGTCCCCAAAATCCCCATCCCCCAATCCCAAACATCCCCACCCCTGTCCCCAAAATCCCCATCCCTTGTCCCAAACATCCCCAGCCCATCCCCAACATCCCCACCCCTGTCCCCAAAATCCCCATCCCCCAATCCCAAACATCCCCACCCCTGTCCCCAAAATCCCCATCCCTTGTCCCCAACATCCCCACCCCTGTCCCAAACCTCCCCATCCCCTCTCCCCAACATGCCCAGCCCTTATTCCAAACATATTCCAAACATCCCCAGTTCTTGTCCCAAACACCCCCATCCCCTGTCCCAAATATCTCCATCCCATCCCCAACATCCCCATCCCCAAATATCCCCAGCCCCTGTCCCCAACATCCCCATCCCCTGTCCCAAAAAATCTCCATCCCCTGTCCCAAACATCCCCCATCCCAAACATCCCATCTCCTGCCCCCCGTCCCCAACATCCCCAGCCCCTGTCCCCATCATCCCCTGTCCCCAACACCCCCATCCCCTCTCCCAACCATCCCATCCCAATCTGTCCCCAGCATCCCCTGTGCCCAACATCCCCATCCCCTATCCCAAAAATATCCATCCCCCATTCCCAACATCCCCATCCCCTCTCTCCAACATCCCCAGCCTGTGTCCCCAACATCCCCTGTCCTAAACATCCCCATCCCCTGTCCCAGCCATCCCCGGTCCCAAACATCCCAATCCCCAACATCTCTAGCCCCAGTCCCCAACATCCCATCCCCCGTCCCAAACATTCCGTGTCCCCAACATCCCCTCTCCCAAACATCCCATCCCATCTCCTGTCCCCAGCCCATCCCCAAACATCCCCATCCCCTGTCCCCATCCTCAGCCCCTGTCCCCAACATCTCCACCCCCAAACATCCCCATTCCAAACATCCCCAGCCCTGTCCCCAACATCCCCATCCCCTGTCCCAAACATCTCCAGCCCCTGTCCCAAACATCCCCATTCCCAACCCAGACATCCCTACCCCCCATCCCCAGCATCCCCATCCCCTCTCCCAAACATCCCATCCCATCCCATCCCCTGTCCCAAACATACCCTGTCCCCAACATCCCCACTCTTGTCCTCATCCTCCCCATCCCCTCTCCCCAACATGCCCAGCCCCATCCCCAACATGCCCAGCCCTTATTCCAAACATCCCCAGTCCTTGTCCCCAACATCCCCATCCCCTGTCCCAAATATCTCCATCCCATCCCCAACATCCCCATCCCTTGTCCCCAAATAACCCCATCCCCTGTCCCAGCCATCCCCGGTCCCAAACATCCCAATCCCCAACATCTCTAGCCCCAGTCCCCAACATCCCATCCCCTGTCCCAAACATTCCCTGTCCCCAACATCCCCACCCCTGTCCCCAACATCTCCAGCCTTGGTCCCCAACATCCCTATCCCCTGTCCCAAACATCCCCAGCCCCAAACATCCCCAGCCCCTATCCCAAACATTGCCATCCTCTGTCCCCTGTCCCCAACATCACTATCCCCTGTCCCAAACATCCCCCATCCCAAACATCCCCCATCCCATCTCCTGTCCCCTGTCCCAAACATCCCAATCCTCTGTCCCCAACACCCCCATCCCCTCTCTCAAACATCCCCAGCCCAATCCCTGTCCCAAACATCCCCTGTCCCCAACATCCCCACTCCTGTCCCCACCATCCCCTCTCTCAAACCTCCCCAGTCCCTGTCCCCAACATCTCCATCCCCTGTCCCCGTCCCAAAAATCTCCATCTCTGTCCCCAACCTCCCCATCCCCTCTCCCCAACATCCCCATCCCATCCCAAACATTCCCTGTCCCCATCATCCCCATCCCCTGTCTCAAACACTCCCTGTCCCCAACATCCCCTCTCCCAAACATCCCATCCCATCTCCTGTCCCCAGCCCATCCCCAAACATCCCCATCCCCTGTCCCCAACATCTCTACCCCCAAACATCCCCAGGCCTGTCCCCAACATCCCCATCCCCTGTCCCCAACATCCCCATCCCCTGTCCCCAACATCTCCAGCCCCTGTCCCAAACATCCCCATTCCCAAATATCCCTATTCCCATCCCAGACATCCCTATCCCCCATCCCCAGCATCCCCATTCCCTGTCCCCAATATCTCAAGACCTTGTCCCCAACAACCCCACCCTTGTCCCCAACACCCCCAGCTCTGCCCAACACCCCCAGTACCTCCAAAGCATCCTCAGCTTTCCTCTTGCTGCCTCCTTTCTCGTTCTTCTCCTTGCTCTGCTCGTCGATCACCAGCTTCCCCTCCTCGTCACTGCTGCCCTCGGCGTTGCCCTTCTTGTCCCCGTCCCCCTCGGGCTCCCGCTCGGCCGCCTCGGGGCAGCTCTTCTTCTGGGTGGGCTGTGGGCATGGAGGGGTTCACAGGGGGCTCCCAGGAGGGAGGAAAGGTGGGGGGAGAGCTGGGATGGAGCCCCCCAAACTCGTGACCCACCTGGTAACCGGAGGCTTTGACCGTGGGGTTGTTCTCGATCTCCCACAAACCTTCGCTGAAGCCTTTCCGCTTGTTGGGTTTGCCAAACTTCTCCTTGCACTCCTCGTAGGGGAAGAGGTCTTTGGGGCCCAGGAATGCTCTGTGCCAGGGGAAACCAGTGAGGGGTGGGAGTAGAGGGGGGGTCTCACCCCTCCCAAACTCACTGTGAGCCCCAGCTCCCACTCACGTTTCGTGGGTCCCGAAGAAGAAGACTTGGTACTTATTGGAGGAGGATTTGACTGCAGCTTCTGGCATCTCATCAATCTGTGGGACACAAAGGACGGGGTGAGGGGAGAGGGCAGAGACCCCTGGGGCTCCTCAGAGCCCAGGACATCCCCTGGGGCTCCTCAGATGTCCCCAGGACATCCCCTGGGGCTCCTCAGATGTCCCCAGGACATCCCCTCCAGTGTCCTATGGATGGGGCACAGCTCAGGAAAGGAAAATGAATTGGGAATTTCCCCACAGTCTGGACCCAGAGCTGGCAGGAAGTGCTCAGCAGAACAAGGGGTGCCCACAGGTGTGGGGGTGGGAGACAGCAGGGCTCCCCTTCTCCCACAAGCTCTACTCTAGAGCAGCTCAGACACACTCAGCAAATTCAGGTGCTGCCAGTGATGCCACAGCTCCTCAGATGTCCCCAGGACATCCCCTCCCGCGTCCTATGGATGGGCACAGCTCAGGAAAAGAAAATTAACTGGGAATTTCCCCGATTAAATTGTTCTGCTGAAGTGCTCAGCAGAACAAGGGGTGCCCACAGGTGTGGGGGCCAGCAGGGCTCCCCTTCTCCCACCCTTTCCCCCCCTAATCTCTTATCTAGACCAGCTCAGACACACTCAGCAAATTCAGGCAGTGCCACGGCATCGCCCCCATCCTGGGCCAGCCCCGGGGACTGGGGTGCCAGGGGGGGACACCCTGGCCAGAAGGGGGTCAGCAGACAAGGGGACAGCCTGGCAGGGCTCTGGGGTCAGGCAGCAGCCGGTGCCAGCCCCGGGCAGGTGCTGCTCCACCGAGCGTGAATAATCCCGAGGCGCCGAGCGGGAAGGGAGCGAAAGCAACTCCGGCTGCTTTTTATAGCAGCTAAAAATAACCCCCCCTGCAGCCAGCAGCCATAAATTCCCCGAGAAAACCTCAAAGGGAGGTGCAAGGAGCTGAAGGAGGATGCGGGTGGGGGTCTCGGGGCAGGCGCCAGCACGTCACTGTCACCGGGCAGCCGGGGTGCCAGCTCCTGTGCCAGTGCTCTGCTGACTCATGGCACAACCTTCCCTCAGTCACTGTGACCCCCACAGCTTGCCCAGCCTCAGTTTCCCCAGCCAGCAAGGCCAGGGTGCTGTGACAGCGTGGACCTGGCCAAGAGTTTGTCCTGATTTCCTTCACAGAGCTGGGGATGGCACTGACGCTGGTCCCTGTGCTGAGGGGCAGTGCTGGCACAGCCCCGGGGCACACGGAGGGCATGGGGCACTGGGAGGGGCACCAGGATGTGGTGGAGTCACTGTGATGTCCCACTCCTGGCCAGGGTGGTGTCACAGGGTGGACATGGCCAAGGGTTTGTCCTGATTTCCTACACAGAGCTGGGAACGGCACCAACACTGGGAATGGCACTGACGCTGTGCTGAGGGGCACAGCTGGCACAGCCCCGGGGCACACAGAGGGCATGGGGCACTGGGAGGGGCACCAGGATGTGGTGGAGTCACTGTGATGTCCCACTCCTGGCCAGGGTGGTGTCACAGGGTGGACATGGCCAAGGGTTTGTCCTGATTTCCTACACAGAGCTGGGAATGGCACCAACACTGGGAATGGCACTGACGCTGTGCTGAGGGGCAGTGCTGCCACAGCCCTGGGGCACATGGAGGGCATGGGGCACTGGGAGGGGCACCAGGATGTGGTGGAGGGTCACTGTGATGTCCCACTCCTGGCCAGGGTGGTGTCACAGGGTGGACATGGCCAAGGGTTTGTCCTGATTTCCTACACAGAGCTGGGAACGGCACCAACACTGGGAATGGCACTGACGCTGTGCTGAGGGGCACAGCTGGCACAGCCCTGGGGCACATGGAGGGTATGGGGCACTGGGAGGGGCACCAGGATGTGGTGGAGGGTCACTGTGATGTCCCACTCCTGGCCAGGGTGGACCTGGCCAAGAGTTTGTCCTGGTTTCCTTCACAGAGCTGGGGATGGCACCAACGCTGGTCCCTGTGCTGAGGGGCAGTGCTGGCACAGCCCTGGGGCACACGGAGGGCATGGGCCACTGGGAGGGGCACCAGGATGTGGTGGAGGGTCAGTGCGATGCCCACTCCTGGGTGGCACGTGCCTTTGTGCCATCCCCACTGCCCAAGCGTGGTTTGGGGCACACAGGTCCTGCACCAGGACCCAGGGGGCGTTTCAGGATTATTGAAGCGCTCCCACCCACAGCCCTGGGGCTCCTGGCACTGCCATGCCCCAGTGCCACCAGGGGACACTCCAGGAGCAGGGACAGTTCCCAGAGGGTCCCTGGCCCATGGTGGCAGCTGGGAGCAGCAGCTCCATCCCTGCGTGGCACCGAAGGTGGAGGAGGGGATGATGTGACTCACAGGGGTGGCCACCAGCCCGGCCCAGCCCAGCCCAGCCCAGCTTCCCCCAGGCCACGTTCCTGCAGGTCACAGTGTGCCAAAGGCGCCATCAGCCTTGGCACACAGACCCTCCCCGTGCCAGGCCTGGACAGGGACCCACAGGGACCCCACAGCCCCTGGCAGTGCCAGCACCCTGCTGGAGATCCCCCAGCAAGTTCCCAAATCTCCTTCCCCAAGGAAAGGCAGCAGCTCCAGGATGGCTGCGCTGTGTCACTGTGTCCCCAGCTCAGGAACGGAGGGGCTCCATGGAGCTGGCACCCCCTGGCAATGGGAATCCCTGCCCAGTGGGATCCCCTGACCAGCCCATGGGACAGCTGGGACCCCCTGACAGTGGGAATCCCTGCACAGCCCCCCAAGGGACAGCTGGGACCCCCTGGCAGTGGGATTTCCTGCACAACCCAGCCTTGCCAGCCCCCCAAGGAACAAATGGGACCCCCTGGCAGTGGGATCCCCTGCCTAGCCCTGCCCTGCCAGCCCCCCAGAGGGACAGACAGGACCCCCCTGGCAATGGGACCCCCTGGCACTGGGATCCCCTGCCTAGCCCTGCCCTGCCAGCCCCCCAAAGGGACAGACAGGACCCCCTGGCAATGGGACCCCCTGGCAGTGGGGATCCCTGCCCAGCTCCCCATGGGACACCTGGGACCCCCTGGCACTGGGATTCCCTGCCCAGCTCCCCATGGGACAAATGGGACCCCCCCTGGCACTGGGATTCCCTGCCAGCCCCCCATGGGACACCTGGGACCCCCTGGCACTGGGATTCCCTGCCAGCCCCCCATGGGACACCTGGGACCCCCCCTGGCACTGGGATTCCCTGCCAGCTCCCCATGGGACTGCTGGGACCCCCTGGCACTGGGATTCCCTGCCCAGCTCCCCATGGGACTGCTGGGACCCCCTGGCACTGGGATTCCCTGCCAGTTCCTCGTGGGACTGCTGGGACTCCCTGGCACTGGGATTCCCTGCCCAGCCCCCCATGGGACACCTGGGACCCCCTGGCACTGGGATTCCCTGCCAGCTCCCCATGGGACACCTGGCACCCCCTGGCACTGGGATTCCAGCCCTGCCCACCCCTCCCAGCCCTTTATCAGCCCCTCCTGCACCCCCACAGCATGTGCTGGCTCTATCTGCAGGGCCAGGCGGGGATTTTGGGGTGCGGGGACACAGGGCAGGAGGGTGGCACCCCTTTGGGGACACTGATAATGCAGACAGTGCAAAGCCACCCAAAAAACCCTCACTGCCCAAACTGCCCCATGACAGGCTTTGTCACAGCCTGCGTCTGTCTGTCTAGACAGTGGCAGCGGACGGACACACGGCTGCAGTGCCAGGGTAAAGTCCAGGTGCCCATTGCTGTCCCCCTGCCAATGGCACCGGTGTCACAGCCCAGGGGCAGCGCCCAGGGGTCTGAAAGGGGCTGGGAATGTCCCCAAGCTCTGGAGCGTGGCAGGGGAGGGACGGGCACAAAGCCCTGAGCTGGACTCTGCCCCCAACCTCTGCTCTTCTTCACCTTTGCCACTGCTCCACTGGATCAGCCTGCCCTGCCCTCCCTGCCTCAGTTTCCCCCCTGCAGGACAAGGCTGGCACAGGAATTAATTAATGAATTAATGGAATTAACTCATGTGGGTCAGACACGGTCCATGAAGCACGTGGGGGAGGGGGGCACATGCACTGGGTGGCACCCCTGAGTCCCATGGGTGCCACCCAGGTGCTCCCCTCAGCCCTGGGGGCACCACTGGGCCCCATCCCAGCAGCACCAGGCTGGCAACGGGCACCAAATTCCAGAGGGAATGGCCCAGAAGGATCCTGACCCCATGGCACAGCCAGGGGAACGGAGATGCTCAGGAAAGGGATGCCAGGGGTGCCAGGGGGATGTCAGGGGGGTGTCAGGGGTACCAAGGAGGGTGTCAGAGGTACCAGGGAGGATGTCAGGGGTACCAGGGGGATGTCAGAGGTTTCAGGGGGGTGTCAGAGGGGCCAGGGGAGATGTCAGGGGTGCCAGGGGAGATGTCAGGGGTGCCAGGGGGGTGTCAAGGGTGCCAGGATCCCATGTGCTGCTCCTGCCTCATCCCCCGCCCTGCTCCCCTGCTGTCCCAGAGCTCTGTATGAAAAGGGGCTGCAGATCTGGCAGGGAAGCACCAAAACTGAGCCTGGCATAAGGGACCCTGCAGAGAAGGGGTGAGGGGAAAAGCGAGGCAAGCATCATCCTCCAGTGCCAGCGACTCATCTCCCACTCCGGTGCCTCAGTTTCCCCCCTGTTTAACACTGCCCCTCTCAGGGAGAGCTTTCCACCGAGCTGCTGGTGCTGGAGAACGGCACCAGGTGCCATCCCAGGGGAAGAAAGGGAGGGAACAACCCCTCCCCCGTCCATTTCTTGCCCTATCTCTGAGCTCCAGCCACACCTGGTTGGAAACAAACACCCCATGGAACGCCACGCGTGGCCGGCTAAGGTTTCATCACAGCACCTGATTAGTCACGGGCAAGCCCTGCCTGATTAGTCACGGTGGGGAGGGCTCTGCTTCTAAACCCCCTTGGCTTTGGGGAGCCCAACCAAAGAGAGAGAGGGAAAAAAAAAACCAAAAAACCATTCCCTGCCTGCCCTAAAAATGATGGTGGGGGTCAAATGATGAGATGAGCGGGGTGTGAAATGAGATGAGTGTGAGCTGAGCCCACGAGGCTTTGAAGCCCCGACCTGGCATCACCCCGGAGCCCACTGGGATGGATGAGGGCTGCAGGAGGATGGGGGCTGCAGGAGGGTGGATCAGCCGGGGCAGCATCGCTTTTCCCCCCGAGGGAGGGAAGGAAGAGCAGGCGGGGTGGAAGCTCCCAGGGATCCTCTCTGTGGCTCCTCCTCGCCCAAAGCCGCTTTCAAATGCGCGTTGGGAGGGCCGGTGCCAAATCCGAGCGGCTCCCAACCCCCTCCCGGCCTCCCCGCCAGAACCCGACAAACCAAACAAAAGTTATTCAAATCCGCCAGGGGAAGGGGGGCACTGGGGAGGGATCCTCGGCCTTTAAAGCCCTATCGCCCCCATTCCGTCCTTTTTTCCGCTTATTTTAGGGTTTGCAGGCAGCCCCCGGTGCCCTTTGCAGCAAGGCCGTGAGGGGAGAGAGTGTGTGTGTGGGGGGGGTGGGGGGGTGAAAAACACTCCAAGGAAATTTTAAACTGCATCATCAACCGCTTAAAAATAACCAGCGCCGTGTTGTGCAGCCAGAGCTGCCCACGGGCCCCATGGTTTGGGGTTTATCGCGGGGGTCCCGGGCTCATGGCCCCCTTTAGGGACACCCAGGACCCTCAGGGGACACCGGCGGGGCTGGCACATGGTGGGGCCTGCACCCCCCCGGTCCCTTCCCCCCGTCCTAAGTCCTCAATAATTCTATCGATTTTCTAAAGCCAAACTCCCGGCGTAAGCACTGGCACCTCTGTGGCACCCCTGAGGCCACCGAGAGCCGGGGGGACAAGCTCGGGGCTCTGCCGGTTTGGTTGAAACCCCCCAAAATCATCAGTGAAGCGCAAAGGGGGCGAGCTCGCCCTTCCCAGGAGCGGGAAGGGTTCATGGAGCGGCCCCACGTGGAGCAGGGACCCCCCCCGGTACCGGCACCGGGGGATGGAGGGGTCACCCCGGGCTGGCCCAGCCTCGTGCTTCGCTGCCGGTACCGGGGGGGTCCCCGCTCCCACGCGGTGCCAGAAGCCACGCGGTCTCCACCCGTGATCCCCCCCTCCCGTTCCGTTCCACCGGGAGAGAAATGAATAAACAGCACAAAAAGGGCCCTGGGGGAGCCCGGGATGTTGTTTCCGACACGTGAAACCCCCCTTAAAACCCAAAGAATTGTCCCAAAGCGCCTCCGCAAGCCTCGGTACCGAATAACCCCCGAGTCCGCCGGGCCCGGCCTTACATAAGGAGCCGGCAAAGTTGGACCCCGGCCCCGGTGGAAGATCCGGGGGGAAAGCAGAGCCTGACCCACGGTACGGACACACCCCCCCCACCACCACCCCCCGCCGCTCCGCTCCACCGGGGCAGCCTGACCCCGGTGCGCCCCATCCCCCCGCGTTATGCAACGGGGAGCACCGGGAGAGAACCGGGAGAGCACCGAGGAGTCCCACCGCCCTCCCACCCCATGCCCAGCTCCTTACCCGGGCAGGCCAGTGCGGGTAACCCTTCATCTTGGCGAAAACCAGGTCCCCGCATTTGTATTCCTTCTGCCGGTTGGACCGGGACATCTTGGCTGGGCTGGCGGCTCCTCCCGGGACCGGGGGAGCGGGCGGGGGGAAGGGGGGGTGGGGGAGGGGAGGAGGGGGGGTTACGGATGAACTTTGGGAGGCAAAACCCGGCCAGGCAGGGGATTAGCCAAATAAATATAAAAAAAATCTAAAAAAAAAATCAACAACAGCAAAAAAAAAAAAAAAAAAAAAACCCTCCCAAATGCGAAGGGGGAGAGGCAGCGGCTGCTCTGCCCCCCCGGGCCGGGGTCAGCGGCGGCGCGGCGCAGCGGCGGAGGGCCCGAGCCCCATGCGGTTGTTTGTGTTTGAAATTCAATTGCTCCCTCCCTCGGCCACCCCCCCCACCCCCCCGGCCACCCTTCCCCTTCCTCCTCCTCCTCCTCCCTCCTCCTCCTCCTCCTCCTCCTCCTCCCGCTGCCGGTGGATGCGCTCGGAGCTCGCAGCGCTGCCTGGGCGCGCTCACGCACCGCCCGCCCACAGCGCCGTGCGCGCTCCCGGCACCCCAAAAACACCTCAAAATACCCGAAAAATGCCTCAAAATGCCCCAAAAATACCTCAAAACACCCAAAATGTGCCCGCTGCGGGTGGCACCAACCGCAGTGTGTCACCAGGGGACGGGGAGGGACAGCAGGGCCACGGGCTCGGTGTGGAACCTAGGGGAGTTGGGTGTTGGAGCAGGCAGAATGGATGGAAAACAGAGGAAAAAGGGGGTAAAGACATGCAAAAAGAGGGTGAAATAGGACAAAAAATGGTGTAAATAATGTGTAGAGCAGTGCAAAACGGCAATGGGAAAAATAGGTGTAAAACACTGTAAATAACTAGTGTAAAACAGCACCAAAATGGTGTAAGAAACATGTAAAACAGTGTAAAACTATAAGGTGAAAAGCAGGTGTAAAACAGTGTAAAACACTGTAAATAACCATTGTAAAACAGCACAAAAATGGTGTAAAAATACCTAAAGCAGTGCAAAACTATAATGGGAAAAACAGGTGCAAAACACTGTAAATAACCAGTTTAAAACAGCAAAATGGTGTAAAAAACATGTAAAAGAGTGCAAAACTGGCATACGATTGTGTAAAACAGTGCAAAAGTGGTTTTAAACTCATGCAAAACCAGTGTAAGAATGCAAAAGCAGTGCAAAAGAGCACCAAAATGGTGTAAAAAACATGTAAAAGAGTGCAAAATTATAATGGGGAAAACAGGTGTAAAACAGTGTAAAACACTGTAAATAAGCAGTGTAAAACAGCACAAAAATGGTGTAAAAAACATGTAAAACTGTGTAAAATGGTAATGGGAAAAACAGGTGTAAAACAGTTCAAAAAGAGTGTAAAACAGCACAAAAATGGTGTAAAAATGTGTAAAGCAGTGCAAAACTGGAATGTGAAAGGCAGGTGTCAAACAGTGTAAAACATTGTAAATAACCAGTGTAAAACAGCACAAAAATGGTGTAAAAATACCTAAAGCAGTGCAAAACTATAATGGGAAAAACAGGCGTAAAACACTGTAAATAACCAGTGTAAAACAGCACAAAAATGGTGTAAAAACCATGTAAAACAGTGTAAAATGGTAATGGGAAAAACAGGTGTAAACCAGTGCATAACCAGTGTAAAACAGCACAAAAATGGTGTAAAAAACATGTAAAACAGTGTAAAATGGTAATGGGAAAAACAGGTGTAAAACAGTTCAAAAAGAGTGTAAAACAGCACAAAAATGGTGTAAAAATGTGTAAAACAGTGCGAAACTGGAATGTGAAAGGCAGGTGTCAAACAGTGTAAAACATTGTAAATAACCAGTGTAAAACAGCACAAAAATGGTGTAAAAATGTGTAAAGCAGTGAAAAACTAGAATGTGAAAAACAGGTGTAAAACAGTGTAAAATACTGTAAATAACCAGTGTAAATAACCATTGTAAAACAGCATTAAAAATGGTGTAAAAAAATATGTAAAGCAGTTCAAAACTATAATGTGAAAAACAGGTGTAAAAGAGTGTAAAACACTGTAAATAACCAGTGTAAAACAGCACAAAAATGGTGTAAAAACCATGTAAAACAGTGCAAAATTGGCATAAAATGGTGTTAAACAGTGCAAAACTGGCATAAAATGGTGTAAACCCGTGCAAAATTGGCATACAGATATATAAAACAGCTCAAAACTGGTTTTAAACCAATGCAAAATAGTGCAAACTCTATGTGACACAGTAAAAAACCAGTGTAAAGATGTCAAATTTGCTGTAAAAAAACAACATACATGGTGAAACCGTGTAAAACAGTGCAAAATGTGCAAAACCAGTGTAAACCCAGCATAAAATGATGTAAACCTGGTGTAGCAGCATCCCTAAAATTTTGAGTAAATAAATTGTCACCTTCAGTCCAAATAAATTTGGATTAAATAAATTGTCACCTTAGACCAAATAATTGAGATTAAATAAATTGTCACCTTAGTCCCAATAAATTGTGAATAAATAAATAAATTGTCACCTTAATCCCAATCAATTTGGATTAAATAAATTGTCACCTTAATCTCAATAAATTGTGATTAAATAAATTGTCACCTTAGTTCCAGCACATACGGATTAAATAACTTGTCACCTTCAGTCCCAATAAATTTGGATTAAATAAATTTTCACCTTAATCTCAATAAATTTGGATTAAATAAATTGTCACTTTAGTCCAAATAAATTGGGATTAAATTGTCACCTTAGTCTCAATAAATTGGGATTAAATTGTCATTTTAGTCCCCGTTTCAGACCAAACCTGGGTGCTGCTGTCCCAACCAAACCTGAGTTTAAACTCAGATTAAATTTTCTAAAACCAGAACCTCCACCCTGCCCTGACAGTCGGGGTTCCTGGGCTGGGCTCTTTTTTTTTCCATCTCCTTGTGCTTTCCTTGGCTTAATTTCTCCTAACGAGCTGCAAATAAAACAAATAAATAATCCACAGGGTCAGGGCTGACAGCAGGATCCTGTTCTGGGGGTGAGAACAGAACCCAGGAATCTCCACCTGCTATGGAAAAATGGACAAAGGCCCAGGGAAATGAGGATTTGTGAAAAGCACCAGGCACTTGTTTTTAAAATATGAAAAGTTTAATAAAGTGGTTATAAAAATAGTAATATAATTAGAGTAATAAAAATTTGGGCAATTAGGGTTATGATGAGACAATAAAAATAAAGAGTTATGGACAGTTCAGGTACCTTTTTTGGGTAAAATAAGCCTGAAAAAGGACACACGTTAACAGAGGATCAACTTTTAAAAGTAATAGTTTATTGCATATCCATACATTTCATACATGATGTATAAATTCTATTTAAACAAAGGATTTTGTTTGGTCAGTGTTAACTTCTTCTTAATCTTGACAGTGTCTTTAGGGCTGAGCAAGGTAGGAAGAAGTTAGTTTTTTCTAATAATGGAGCAATAAATATATTTTTTTAAAGATTTAGGTGTTTTGTGGCTGTTATTTTGGTGTACTTTATTTTTCTCTTTCAAAAAGTATCTTACATAGCATAGTTTCTATTTTAACGTAATGTTATAACCTAAAACTATATTTAACATAATGTTAAGGAAATTAATACAGCATAACTTTCTAACATGACACATACAATATTCATTATAATATTTGCGAAAATCCAATCAAAATACACATTTTTTACATGGAGGAAAACGGAACTCGTGTGTCCCAGCTCCTGGAATCCTCCCGTGCTCCCCAAGGCCTCCATGCCTATTTTTAATTCTGTATTTTTAACACTCCTCAGGCCAGGAGGGGTGGGACGGGGCTGGATTTCACAGTGCTCCAAACCACGCAGGGTTCAGGCTACACTCCTCGTTTATCTCCGTTTGGCTTTCATCATTATTATTACTATTAATTCAGCTTTTTCATTTATTACCTATAACAATTATTTGGTGCTGCTACTTCACAGTAGCTCTGCTGGGTGTTGGGGACCCAAATTCCAGCCCGGTTTATTGCTTTATTAAGGCCAGAATGAGCTAGAAGGAGGCCAAAAGCATCAAACCAAAAATCAGCAAAGTGCCAGGGGGATAACCCAGCTCCTGGCCAGGCTTTTGCTGGGGCTGGCAGCACCGATCGTGCCCAAACCGTGCCAAGAGGGGAGGATGGCAACGCGGCCTTGTCCCGGTCCCGCCGCGTGGCAGCACAGACTACATTTCCCGTGGTGCCTCGCGGCGGGGCACACAGGGAGGCGGGCACAGCGCTGCTCGCGGTGCACGCTGGGAGTTGTAGTCCTGCGCGGCTGCAGCGCGGGCAGCGGGGCGCTGCCGGCAGCCATTACCGGGAGCGCGGAGCCGCCGCCGTCGCTTTGCCTCGCTCCGCGGCCCCGCTGCCGCACGGGGAGGGGCCGCCATGGCGGCGTAGCCTCGCCCCCGCCCGCCCCTTCTTGCCCGCTGCGGGCGCTGAAGGCGCGGCGGCGGCGCGGCCTAGCGCGGAGGGTGGATCCCCGGCCTCGCGTAGCGGCTGCTGCCCGCCAAGGGCCGCCCTCCCCGGGGCCATGTCCCTCGTGGCCTACGCCAGCAGCGAGGAGGACAGCGATGCCGAGGAGCCTGCGGGCGAAGAGGAGGAAGCCGCCGACTCTCCTCCATCCACAGCCGAGCAGCCTTCATCCCGAGGGCTTTTCGCCGCGCTGCCCCCGCCCAGAGCCCCCGCGGTACCCCCGGCCTTCCTCATGGGCCCCCCGCCCACCCTGAGCGGCTTCGGCAGCGCCCCGCCGGGCCAGGCCGGCACCGAGAGCGCCCCAGAACCGGCTGCCAGCGGGGACGGGGCCACGGAGCCCCCCCGGGCCAGGGGGCTCCTCCTGCCGCCCCCCAGGAACGCGGGCACCGCCGCCTCCCCCCTTGGCCCGCCCCCCGCTGCCTCCCCCGGGGCGGGTTTGGGCCTCCCCAAGCCAAAGAAGAGGACGGAGCCGGTGCGGATCGCGGCGCCCGAGCTGCACATGGGGGATGTGAGTATGGATCGAACCCGAGCCCTTCCCTTCGCGGGTGAAACTTCCCCCTCAGCGGGGCTCTTCCCTCGCTCTGTCACACCGAGGTGTAGTGGGATCTATTGTTGTGTCATCCTCGGGGAGATTTGTCCTGGCTGCCTGCCCTAATGCTAAAGCGCTTTGCAGAATTAAACTGATATAGAAACCTTATTTATAATCAGAATGCAGCCAAACCCAGATTATCTGCACCCTTCTTATTCCTGGAGTTAGCGAGTTGATGATGTGGAGCTGCAAGGGCGTTGTAGCCCAAAACCATCTTTTGTCTCCTGTGCAGGTGGTGGATTTTTCAGCCAGTTTATTGCTTATTTGTCTAAAGGCTTCAGGCGTCTTCTAAACTTTTTGGTGACCATTTCCCTCTCATTTTGTGGGATTTTTTTTTGTAATTACTGTGCCTTGCAGGCTTGTGAACCCAGACAGTGAGAGCAGGGAAAGTCAGGTCCCTTTCCATCTGGTTTTTAAGTGGGGATCCCTGCTGATGAGGTTTCATCCTCTCCCCACTGCTGAGGACAGAGGATGAATTTCCTTTGGGACAGCACTGTCACAGAATCATGGAATGGTTTGGTTGGAAGGGACCTTATTGCCCATCTTGCCCCACTCCCTTGCTATGGGCAGGGCACCTTCCACTATCCCAGGCTGCTCCAAACCCTGTCCAGCCTGGCCTTGGACACTTCCAGGGATCCAGGGGCATCCACAGCTTCTCTGTGCACCCTGTGCCAGACCCTGAACACCCTCACAAAGTAATTTTTTTCCTAATATCTCACCTAAACCAGCACCTGGAGTTCTGGAGTGGTTTGGCTTGGAAGAAACCCTTAAAACTCACCCTGTTCACAGTGCCCACAGGCAGGGACAGCTTTCATAGCCCAGCCTGTTGCCATGTGGAGGTGATGGTTGTGTCACTGGTTTTGGTGTGACAGGAGTGCCTGTGCCTGTGGGAAGAGCTGAACTGGGGTAATTTCCATGGGGACTGGTGGATTTATAAACGTTGTCCATGAAAAGTGGCCTGGCAGCATTTGGGGGAGCCCAGATGAACTCAGTGCTGTGTTTGGCGGGGTCACAGAAAGAGGAGGAGAGGATAAAGATACCTTTTCTGCTGCCAACCAGGCTTTCCACACAAGTTTTAACCAGATATTTAGCAATTTCAGCATTTTTGGGAACAATTCTCTGTATCCCTGCAGGGAACTTTGCATCCTTTGTGTGGTTTGTGCTTCCCCTCCAGTAACTCTGTTGTTGTTTGTCCCTGACCTGTAGCTGTGCACCTGCAGTTCTTCCCTCCCTTTGGGTTTATTTTCCTGGGATTTATTAGCATGACTTTTTTAGTTTGATGTCTCAAGTTATGCTGAGCTCTGGTTTTTCTCTCTCAGTCAGATTCAGAGGAAGATGAACCAGCAAAGAAAAAAAATACTCTTCAGGTAAATAACAAGGGCACTTGGTTAAACAATTGTCATGGGAAAAAGTGTTTGACTGCTTGTGCAAATCATCCACTCTGATCATCTCATGGCTTTAGGGATATTCCTGAAATCCTGTGGGTTTTCAAGTCCTTGCTTTTGAGCACTTTCACCTATTTAAGTCTTGGTGAAAGAGGCATTAATTTGGGAACTGGGCAGATATTTTCAACATTTCTCTTCAGAATCCTCTTGGCTTTTTATGCAGTGTATTCAGAGTGACCAAGCAGTGAGAAACCCACAAGAAGTGTTAGAATTGGGGGAGATAATTGGCAGTAAGTCATGAAAAGTGAATAATCTGCCTCTTATTTTGCTGGGATCCATTTGTCCACACTGATCACCTTGGGCAGATATTTGAATTGGGCAGATATTTGCAACATTCACATTTCCCTTCAGAATCTCCCTAGCTTTTTATACAGTGTATTCAGAGTGATCAAGCAGTGAGAAACCCACAAGAAGTGTTAGAATTGAGTGGGATAACTGTAAGGAAGTCATGAAAAGTGAATAATCTCCCTCTTTTCTTGCTGGGATCCATTTGTCCACACTGATCACCTTGTGTAAATTGTCCACCCTCTCCACACTGATTACCTCATGCCTTTAAGAATATTCCTGAAATCCTGTGGGTTTTCAAGTCCTTTCTTTTGGGCACTTTCACCAATTTAAGTCTTGGCTAAAGAGGCACTAATTTATGAATTGGGCAGATATTTGCAACATTTACATTTCCCTTCAAAACCCTGATGGTTTGGCAGAGTGGCCAAGCAGTGGGAAACCCACAAGAAGTGTTAGAATTGAGGGGGATAACTGTAAGGAAGTAATGAAAAGTGAATAATCTCCCTCTTTTCTTACTGGTATCCATTTGTCCACACTGATCACTTTGGGCAGATATTTGCAACAATTCCCCTCAGAATCCCCCTGGCTTTTTGTGCAGTGTATTCAGAGTGGCCAAGCAGTGAAAAACCCACAAGAAGTGTTAGAATTGAGGGGGATAACTGTCAGGAAGTCATGAAAAGTGAATAATCTCCCTCTTTTCTTGCTGGGATCCATTTGTCCACACTGATCACCTTGGGCAGATACTTGAATAGAGCAGATATTTGCCACATTTCCCTTCAAAACCCCCCGGACTTTTTATGTAGTGCAGAGTGGCCAAGCAGTGAGAAACTCATGAGAAGTGTTAGAATTGGGGGGGATAACTGTCAGGAAGTCATGAAGAGTGAATAATCTGCCTCTTTTCTTTCTGGTATTCATTTGTCCACACTGATCACCTTGGGCAGATATTTGAACAGAGCAGATAATTTGCAACATTCACATTTTCCTTCAGAATCTCCCTAACTTTTTGTGCAGTGTATTCAGAGTGACCAAGCAGTGAGAAACCCACAAGAAGTGTTAGAATTGGGGGAGATATCTGGCAGTAAGTTAGGAAAAGTGAATAATCTCTTTTCTTTCTGGGATCCATTTGTCCAAACTGATCACCTTGTGTAAATCATCCACACTGATTTCCTTGGGCAGATAATTGAATTGGACAGATATTTGCAACAATTCCCCTCAGAATCCCCCTGGCTTTTTGTGCAGTGTGTTCAGAGTGGCCAAGCAGTGAGAAACCCACAAGAAGTGTTAGAATTGAGGGGGATAACTGTCAGGAAGTCATGAAGAGTGAATAATCTCCCTCTCTCCTTTCTCTGATCCGTTTGTCCTGCATGGACATCACCAGGGACGCAGCGAGGGCTCCGGCTTGTCCGCTCTGCTCCCTCAGCCCAAAAACACGCCAGTGAAAGAGACCAACCGCTTGCTCCTGCCCTACGCCTTCTCCAGGAAAGCAGGAGAAAACTCCTCTGACTCCAAGCCTGCCAAGCCCCCCAGCTCTTCCTCCAAGCCCAAAGCCGTGCCCAAGCCGGCCGTGCCCACCACCCCGTCCCCGTCGGCCATCAAGGCGGCGGCCAAGAGCGCGGCGCTGCAGGTGACCAAGCAGATCACCCAGGAGGAGGAGGACAGCGACGAGGAGCTGCAGCCAGAGAACTACTTCTCCTTGTCGGACAGGAGCGAGCCTGGCACCGTGGGCACCGAGCCCTACCTGTACCCGGGCTCGGAGGAGCCTCCCCCTGGCACGGAGCCGCAGCCGCAGTTCCAGGACGCGGCCGCGAACGCCCCGCTGGAGTTCAAGACAGGGGTGGGCTCCAGTGGAGTTCAGCACAGCTGGGCACCCAAAGCCACTGAGGACTACAGCAGCCAGCCCTATGGGCAGTTCCCCTCTGCCTATGGAGAGCCTGGGGGGTACTACCAGGTGGGTTTGTTGGCCAGAGGGGAGGGGAGGGCTCTGAGGAGGTGATTGGGTGGCTCCAGTTGGGTACTGGGTGCTGCTGCTGGGAGTGCAGCCTGTGTGGGGTGCCTGGGCAGGGAATGCAGCCTGTGTGGGGTGCCTGGGGCTCAGGGCAGGGAATGCAGCCTGTGTGAGGTGCCTGGGGCACAGGGCAGGGAATGCAGCCTGTGTGAGGTGCCTGGGGCTCAGGGCAGGCAATGCAGCCTGTGTGGGGTGCCTGGGCAGGGAATGCAGCCTGTGTGGGGTGCCTGGGGCTCAGGGCAGGCAATGCAGCTTGTGTGAGGTGCCTGGTCAGGGAATGCAGTCCTTAGAGCTACCTGGACAGGGAATGCAGCCTGTGTGAGGTACCTGGGGCACAGGGCAGGGAATGCAGCCTGTGTGGGGTGCCTGGGGCTCAGGGCAGGGAATGCAGCCTGTGTGAGGTGCCTGGTCAGGGAATGCAGTCCTTAGAGCTACCTGGACAGGGAATGCAGCCTGTGTGGGGTACCTGGGGCACAGGGCAGGGAATGCAGCCTGTGTGAGGTACCTGGGCCACAGGGCAGGGAATGCAGCCTGTGTGAGGTACCTGGGGCACAGGATGCAGCCTGTGTGAGGTGCCTGGGACATGGAGCAGGAAATGCAGCCTGTGTGAGGTACTTGGGGCACAGGGCAGGGAATGCAGCTTTTGTGAAATACATGGAGCAGGAAATGCAGGCTGTGTGAGGTACTTGGGGCACAGGGCAGGGAATGCAGCTTTTGTGAAATACAGGGGGCAGGGAATGCAGCCTGTGTGAGGTACCTGGGCAGGTAATCCAGCCTATGTGAGGTACCTGAGCAGGGAATGCAGTCTGTGTGAGGTACCTGGGGCTCAGGGCAGGGAATCCAGCCCATGTGAGGTACCTGAGCAGGGAATGCAGTCTGTGTGAAGTACCTGGGACACAGGGCAGGGAATCCAGCCCAAGCTATCTGGCACAGGGAGCCACAGCACTGGGCACAAGGGGATTCCTACAGCATGAGAGCTGCAGATGTTCTTTGCTGGACAGATGTTTGACAGCTGCACTCCTGTGAAAATGCCCTGCATGTGAGGGTGCATAGTCAGGGTTCACTGGAGCTGGTGTCTGAGCTCTGGTTATTTCTAATAATTCTAATAAATAGAATTCTAATTAATCGAGTTCCAGACTGGTTTGGGTTGGAAAGGACCTTAAAGCCCATCCAGTCCCAGGGTTCCAACCTTCCACTATCCCAGGTTGCTCCAAGCCCTGTCCAACCTGGCATTGAGCACTGCCAGGGATGGGGCAGCCACAGCTTCTCTGGGCAGCTTGTGCCAGGACCTCACTGCAAGGGCAGAATTGGGAAGAATTCCTTCCCAATATCCCATCCTGGCAGTGGGAAGCCATTCCCCTTGTCCTGTCACTCCTTGTGAGAAGCCCCTCAGGGTGTTTGTTGCTTTGTCCCTCTGATGGAATCAGCCCACTGGGCAGTCTGTGCCTGGTGCCACTCCAGGATTGCTCTCATGCCAAACTGGTTTCCATTTCCCTGTTTCCCTGCCAGGATTACTACAGCAGTGGGTACTACCCTGAGGTGGAACCAGCCCAGGCCTCACCACAGGAGACCAGCACCGACTCCTCCTTCATCGACGACGAAGCGGTTGGCACCTGATTTTCTGTCCCCAAATCCTGTGCAGCTTGGCTTTGAGCTCTGCCAGAACTCAGGAGCCTCTTGGCAGCCCCACTCCTGCCCCCCAGCACTGCCTGGGTTTCCAGGGCTTTGGGCTGGGTGGTTTTTCTGGGGGTGCCTCGTGCTGTGTTGTGGGCATGTGTGGGTCCTGCTCCAGCTGGGTCTGCAGGCCCATAAATACAGAATAGAATCAATTGTTGAGGTTGGAAAAGGCCTCCAAGACAATCACCCAGCACTAAACCATGTCCCCAAGTGCCACATCCATGTGGCTTTTAAATCCTTCTGGAGGTGGGGACTTCACCACTGCAGCCTGCACAACCCTCAGGGTGGAGGAGTTTTCCCTATATCCAACCTCATCTAACCCTGGCACAACTTGAGGCCATTTTCTCTTGTCCTGTCCCTGTTCCCTGGGAGCAGAGCTCACTGGTTGTCCCCTCCTGTCAGGGAATTGTGCAGAGTCAGAATGTCCCCCCTGAGCCTCCTTTTCTCCAGGCTGAGCCTCTCCTGGCGCTCCAGCCCCTTCCCCAGCTTTGCTTGCTTCTCTGGACATGCTCCAGCTCCTCAATCTCTTGTCATGAGAGGCCCCAAACTAACCCTAGGCTTGGAGATGCCAGCACAAGGGATGGGCACTGTCTGGAAACAGCAGCAAATGCTGCTTTCTGCATAGGAAAATGAAATTATAACCTTGATGCTGAGTAGTTTTAGATACTCTCATGTACAACATGCTGAAAATCTCCAAAAGATCAAAACCCCAGCTGGAAAAGTGTTTGCTGTGCCTGGTGTCAGGACAGTGCTGGGTGTAATTGCAGCTCTTGTGTTCTTCCTCCAGTTCAAACGTCTGCAGGGCAAGAGGAATCGTGGGAGGGAGGAGATCAACTTTGTGGACATCAAAGGTGACGACCAGCTGAGCGGGGCCCAGCAGTGGCTGACCAAATCCTTGACAGAGGAGAAGACCATGAAATCATTCAGCAAGGTGAGGGTGAGGGAGCCTCTGCTCAGTGCCCAAATCCTGCTGGAGCTGTGCTGGGTGCTGGGCACTCACCAGGGAGGGTAAATGATGACATGTGAGAGCAGTGGAGTTCCTCAGAACACAGCATGTGGGTGGGGAGGGCCAGCCAGGAAGTGTTTCAGCCCCAGGAATCTGCAGTTTAATGGGGAACAAATGCTTGGGATGGCTCTGTGCAGGCACCTCTCCAGGCTGAACAATTCACCTCTTCCTGCTTTTCCAGAAAAAAGGAGATCAGCCCACAGGACAGCAGAGGAGAAAACACCAGATCACATACCTGATCCACCAGGTGAGTGCCCTCCCTGTGGTGTGTGAGCTGATCCAGCAGCACTGCAGGGCAGCACAAGGCTGGGGACCAGGGGCTGGCCCTGAGAAGCCCTTAGTGGGACCCAATGGGGTCAGAAGTGAGTCCTGGCCCTGAGGGGATCCCAGTCCTGAGATTTCAGCTGAGGGGATCCCAATCCTGATCTTCCATCTGAGGGTCTCCCAGTCCTGAGATTTCAGCTGAGGGCCTCCCAGTCCTGATCTTCCATCTGAGGGCCTCCCAGTCCTGAGATTTTAGCTGAGGGGATCCCAATCCTGAGCTTTCAGCTTTGCTTTGTCCTTCCTGCATGTTCTGAGGCCTTGGGATCCTGTTCTGAATTCTGCCCCGGGGCTGAATCTGAGGGGATCCCAGTCCTGAGATTTCAGCTTTGCTTTGCCCTTCCTGCACGTTCTGATGCCCTGTGATCCTGCCCTGGATTCTGGCCTGGGACTGAATCTGAGGGGCTCCCATCCTGAACTTTGGGCTGAGGGGATCCCAGTCCTGAGATTTCATCTGAGGGGATCCCAGTCCTGAGATTTCAGCTTTGCTTTTCCCTCCCTGCACGTTCTGATGCCCTGGGATCCTGTCCTGGATTCTGCCCCGGGCTTGGCTGCTGAGCCCATCCCCACGAGAAGCTGCTTTTCAGCATCAATGAAATGCCTGTGCATCCCAATTAATCCAGGCCTGTGTCAGGATGATTGTGCAGAGCCCTGTCCCCACGAGAAGCTGCTTTTCAGCATCAATGAAATGCCTGTGCATCCCAATTAATCCAGGCTTCTGTCAGGATGATTGTGCAGAGCCCTGTAACGAGGCTTCTGGGCTGAAGGGCTCCCTAATCCACATGAGGCAGGAATGCTGCTGAGTCACTGAAACACAGAGGGTTTAACAGCATCCTCTCCATCTCTGCAGGCCAAGGAGAGGGAGCTGGAACTGAAAAACACATGGTCTGAAAACAAGCTCAGCAGAAGGCAGACTCAAGCCAAGTACGGATTCTGACACATCTGTCCTGCTTTTTGGCTGCTGTCACCTGCTGTGTCCGGCGTCTGCTGGGCTCCTGGAGATCAGCCAGGCCCCAGCATGGGGCTGGGAGGACACTGCACTCCCTGGCCTGGCAGAAGAGGGGGCATTGCAAGCAGGTCCTGAAACTCCAGCTGTAAATCCTTCCCCTCCCTCCTTGTAAATGTGGAAGGTTCCCACTGGCCAAGGACGGTCCCGAGGCACCACGGGGAACGTGCTGGGTGTGAGGCTGCAGCTCCTGTGCTGAGGGAACAGGCTGGGCCTCCTGACCCTTCAGCAGAGGCTCAATAAACTCACAGTTCCCACTTTGCTCCTCTCTTGGACTTGCTGTGCATTGAGAATGTCGTTTTCCTTTCTAAAACACGGTGAGTTCCAAGAGCAAGCCTGGCTTTGGAATTTTTCTTTTGGTCCTTACCTTTAAGGTGTCCTCACAGCTGTTTCCTCGTGTCTGGGCTGCTCCAGCACTCTTCTCGTGTCAATAATTTTGAAGAATTTTGATATCCTGGTTTTTAATTGGGTGTTTTTGCTCTGGGCTCCACAGGCTGAGCCCTGCTGAGGGTGCACCCCTGACCTGCACCACACGTGGAGGGAGGGGAGGTTCTCCTGCCTGGCACACTCAGGGCTTTGGGTTACCCTGAGCCATGTGTGCATGTATATTTTCCTTCCTTTTTCCTCCTCTTTCCTTCTCCCCCAGCCCAAGGCCTCCTGTGCTGCCCCAGGCTGTTCTCAGACTCATCAAAGTGAATGTCCCTCCTGTGGCTGCCTGGGACTGAGCTCTGCGCTTTCCTCTGGGCACACACAGAGGAGAGCTGCCAAGTCTAATTTTTTTTTTTTCCAGCTTGTTTGTATCAATTCTGTTTCAATTAAGTGTTGACTTTACCCTCCTGGCTGGGAAAAGGAGACTGCCCAGCCCTAATTTCTTCAAATCAAACCTTTTTTTTTATTTTTATTTAAGGAATTCTGTCAAGGTGATGCGACTGCAAATCCTGTGCAGCTCTGCTGGCCCAATCCATGGATCCAAATCTGTGGCATCACTTTGGTGATGCTGAAGGGAGCAGAGAGTTGGCCTGGTTATTTAACTTATATTCCCACCAATCTGGGTTTTATTTGGCTCAAATGGCCAATATTTGTTATTCTGGTAAGAAGAACTCCCAAGAGGTGGTTTTTCTCCCATGTTACCTCTTAAAAACAGGCAAACCCCCATGACTGAAATCTTTTCTTAGAACATTTTAAACTAATCTCATTTTTTAGTTTAGCTCCCTGTATGTTTAGTACTTTGCAGAGCCTGTTTTGACTATTTGAATGATCAGAATAAAGTTACTGTTGAGTAATTTATTCCTATCTTGTATGTACAGTGAAATCCTCCCAGAAGAGATTTGCTGAAGGAGTATATTTCTAAATGAACCCACCCAGCCCTGTTTCCATCACCAGGGGCTCAGATCCTCATCCAGGTACCCTCTTGGCCAGGGGATTTTGCACTGTGGGGGCTGGAGCTGCCACGTTCCCCTTTCCATTTCTCATTGGGGTTATGGCTTGGCTTTAGCACCAAGGGAAGTTCCAAGGGCTCCTGTTCCACTTTCAGCCCTCTGAGACCAACAAAATTCAGGTCTCTGAAAGGTCAGAAGTGAATTTTCCCAGAGATAAAACAGCTGCAATCCCCCAACCCTCCTTTTCCCTCCAAGCCATGGTTTGGCCATCCTGGCTCCCTGTTCTGGGAGCACCACTGGCACTGCCCAGCTCCACTGTGGCTCTCCAGGCTTTGTGCCCCACAGGACAGCCCTGGGACAGTGGTGTCATCCCAAATTTTGTGGCTGAGGAAGCAGGCAGGGCTTGGGGAGGTTCAGTGTGGCATCACTGCAGTTTCTGACCAATTTAATATCCAAGTGCCAAACCCACCCCTGTTTTACCTGTAGCCTTTTTTCCAGTTTCTGGCCAATTTAATATCCAAGTGCATGCACCAACTGTGCCAAAATCATCCCTGTTTTTCCTGTAACAGCCTTTTCCCCTCATTTTATTACCAGAAGTCTCTTGGAATGTGTTCATGGGTAAGGTCAGGCTCCCCCTGTGCTGTCCAGCAGGGTTGGGAAGCTGGAGGAGCAGGTTGGCACTGCCAGCTGGGGCCAGCAGCAGCTTTGGAGCTCCTCCCAGGGCCAAGGGCTTCCTGCAGTGATGGGGAGGCTGGGATTGCTCCTGCAAGGATCCAGGTGCTGTCCAGGTGGTTTAGGAGCAGTCCCCAGGCAGCTGCTCATACACATTCTCAGCTGTGGGCTGCAGGTCCCTGGGGGTGCTCCTGCTGTACACGGGGTCATCCAGCTCCAGCTCCAGCTCTGGGCTCAGCACAGCCTGGGGGATCCCAAAGGAGAGGGAATTGAGAGCCAGGAAACAGCACAGGGTTGGTGTTTCACCCTCCCAGCCCTTGGCTTTGGGACAGGGACTCAGTTTTTGTAGGAAATTGGAGTGACAGGATAAGGGGGAATGGTTCTTGCTGCCAGGGATAGGCGGGATTTTGGGGAGGAGTTCTTCCCAGTGCCAGAGGGAAGGGTTAGGTGGGATATTGGGAAGAAATTATTCCCAGTGCCAGAGATAGGTGGGATATTGGGAAGGAATGGCCTCCCAATGCCAGAGGTAGGTGGGATATTGGGAAGGAATTCTTCCCACTGCAGAGGGCAGGGATGGATGGGATGTTGGGAAGGAATTCATCTCTGTAAGGGTGACGAGGCCCTGGCACAAGTTGCCCAGAAAAGCTGTGGTTGCCCCATCCCTGAAGTGCTCCAGGCCAGCTTGGACAGGGCTTGGAGCATCATGGAAGGTGTCCCTGCCCCTGGCAGAGCGTGGAATAGGATGGGCTTCTTTCCAACCCGAACCATTGCAGGTTCCCTGTGCTCCTGGTGCGGAGCAAACCCCGATCCCCCAGACTCCAGGAGCTTTCACTCGTGTTGGGGCTGAGCTCTGGAGCTGCCTTGGGGACGCACCCACCTGTGTGCCCGTGCTGGGAGCTCCTGTGTCCCCCGTGTCCCTGCTGGGAGCCCCCGAGTGCTGCCTCCTCCTGCAGTCCTGGCTGGAAACGCTGCGGAACAGCCGCCGGTGGGGCCGGCCTTTGGGGGGCAGCGTGGAGAAAGCGTTTTGGGGGGCTTTGGGGGGCCGGGCAGGCACCTCCTGCCCAGCCAGAGCCACCTCGGAGTAGATGTTCTCCTCGGGGCTGCCACGGGGGCTCCAGCCGCGGGCCATGGCGTAGAACGGGATGGGCTCCTCGGGGATGGGGGGTCCCTCAGGGTTGGGGGGTCCCCCTGGGATGGGCTGCTGGGGTTTGGTGGGGCTGGGGTCCATCTCCTCGCGGGGCTCAGCGTAGACGTGGAAGCACATGAGCTGCTGGTACTTGGCCTCGGGGGGCTCGGGGCGGGCGGGTTCCTTGTGCACCTGGGCATAGGGAGCCTCGGGGGCTGCGGCTCTGCTGGAGGGGCTCTGCACCTGGGCATAGGGAGCTGCAGGGGCTGCGGTGCTGCTGGAGGGGCTCTGCAGCCCCCGAGCAGCCCCCCGGGAGCTGCTCTTGGCAGGGAGAGACGGTGGAGCCTGGGGGGAGATGGGACAGGGCGGAGGTGAGGGTGGGAGTGGGTGTTACTGCATCATCCTGTCCTTGGGCAGTGCCTGCATCCCCCCTGCCCTGGCCTAGGTGAGGGTGGGAGTGGGTGTTACTGCATCCCTCCCCTCCTGTCCTGTCCTTGGGCAGTGCCTCCATCCCTCCTGGCACAGGTGAGGGCTGGGAGTGGGTGTCACTGCATCATCCTGTCCTTGGCAGTGCCTCCATCCTGCCCTGGTACCTCCCTGACACAGCTGAGGGTGGGAGTGAGTGTCTCTGCATCCCCCCCTGTCCCATCCTGTCCTTGGGCAGTGCTTCCATCCCCCTGCCCTGTTATCTCCCTGGTGGAGATGAGGGCTGGGAATGGCTGTCACTGCATCCCCCTGGCTGTTACCTCCCTGGCACAGGTGAGGGTGGCAGTGGCTGTCACTGCATCCCATCCCTCCTATCCTCTCCTTGGTCAGTGTCTCCATTCCCCCTGTTATCTCCCTGGTGGAAATGAGGACTGGGATGGGAGTCACTGCATCCCTCCCCTCCCATCCTGTCCTTTGGAAATGCCTCCATCTCCCTGGAGGAGGTGAGGGTGGTAGTGGGTGTCACTGCATCCTCTTTTCCCCATCCTGTCCTTTGCCAGTGCCTCCATCCCCCCTGTTATCTTCTTGGCAGAGATGAGGGTGGCAGTGGGTGTCACTGCATCCCATCCCTCCCATGCTGTCCTTGGGCAGTGCCTCCATCCCCCCCGTTTTCTCCCTGGCACAGGTGACGGTGGCAGTGGGTGTCACTGCCCCATCCTGTCCTGTGTCAGTGCCTCCATCCCTCCTGTTATGTCCCTGGAGGAGGTGACAGCTGGCAGTGGGTGTCACTGCCCTATCCTGTCCCATGTCAGTGCCTCCATCCTCCCTGCCTGGCACAGGTGAGGGTGGCAGTGGGTGTCACTGCCCCATCCTGTCCCATTACCTCCCTGGCACAGGTGATGGTGGCAGTGGGTGTCACTGCCCTATCCTGTCCCATTACCTGCCTGGCACAGGTGAGGGTGGCAGTGGGTGTCACTGCCCTATCCTGTCCCATTACCTCCCTGGCACAGGTGAGGGTGGCAGTGGGTGTCACTGCCCCATCCTGTCCCATGTCAGTGCCTCCATCCCCCCTGCCTGGCACAGGTGAGGGTGGCAGTGGGTGTCACTGCTCTATCCTGTCCCATTACCTGCCTGGCACAGGTGAGGGTGGCAGTGGGTGTCACTGCCCCATCCTGTCCTTGGGCAGTGCCTCCATCCTCCCTGCCTGGCACAGGTGATGGTGGCAGTGGGTGTCACTGCCCTATCCTGTCCCATTACCTCCCTGGCACAGGTGAGGGTGGCAGTGGGTGTCACTGCCCCATGCTGTCCTTGGGCAGTGCCTCCATCCCCCCTGTTATGTCCCTGGAGGAGGTGACAGCTGGCAGTGGGTGTCACTGCTCTATCCTGTCCCATTACCTGCCTGGCACAGGTGAGGGTGGCAGTGGGTGTCACTGCCCCGTGCTGTCCCGTGTCAGTGCCTCCATCCCCCCTGCCTGGCACAGGTGAGGGTGGCAGTGGGTGTCACTGCCCCATGCTGTTCCGTGTCAGTGCCTCCATCCCCCCTGCCCCCTTACCTCGGCTCTGGGGGTTTCCAGGCACACGGGGCTGTGCTCTGGAAGCGTGGCTGTTGCTTGGCTCGCTGGGGAACGAGCAGCATCACCCTGTGGCCGCCCTCGGGGCTCCTCTTTCTGCGGGGAGAGCAGAGAGCTGTCGGGATGGGTGCGTGCTCAGGGCACACCCAGCTGGGCGCTGGCTCCGTGCTCCTCTTAGCCAGGGTGGCTTCCAACCCCGGCTTTGGTGATGCTTGGAGTTCCCTTGGGAAAATCCTCCGGATGGCTGCAGGTGTTGTGTGTCCCTCCCCTGATAATTCCCTGCCAGGTTTATCAATCATTTCTCCTTTCCCCTCCCAGCGCTGTCTGTCAGTCCTGGAATTCCAGAAGAGCAGGGAGTGATTGGCACATTCAAACCCCTGGGGGCACTGGGCCATCCAGGTGTCCTTTGTCCCTTTGTCCCTGCTTGGTGGCTCCCTGCCCCTTCCCTGGGGTTAAAGGAGCAGCAACCACGGGCTCAGGGAGCTCTGTTGGAGCTGGTGCTGCATTCAGGGAATAAAGCTCTGGATCCAAACCCTCCATCAGAACCGACTCCTTTCCTTCACCATCGCCTTAGAGCTTCTCCACAGAGGGAAACCTGAGGAGCAGCCCCTGGTATGGGGGGAAGCTCCATCCCAGCACCACCAGAGCTCCTGCAGGCCTGGAATTGTCTCCAAGTGCCAACTGCAGCACCCAGCCAGCCCAAAGTGTCTGTGGGGTGAAACACCACAAATCCACAGCCAAAAGTGTCTGTGGGGTGAAACACCACAAATCCACAGCCAAAAGTGTCTGTGGGGTGAAACACCACAAATCCACAGCCAAAAGTGTCTGTGGGTGAAACACCACAAATCCAACCAGCCAAAAGTGTCTGTGGGGTGAAACACCACAAATCCACAGCCCAAAGTGTCTGTGGGGTGAAACACCACAAATCCACAGCCCAAAGTGTCTGTGGGTGAAACACCACAAATCCACAGCCAAAAGTGTCTCTGGGGTGAAACACCACACACCCAGCCAGCCCAAAGTGTCTGTGGGGTGAAACACCACAAATCCACAGCCAAAAGTGTCTGTGGGGTGAAACACCACAAATCCAACCAGCCCAAAGTGTCTGTGGGGTCAAACACCACACACCCAGCCAGCCCAAAGTGTCTGTGGGGTGAAACAACACAGTTGCCACTTTTTGGTTCGGCACCAAGGGCCATACAAGCTCAGGCATGTCCTGTCCAGCTAGATTGGTAATATTTCAGTGTGCAGGGGCTCTCAGGATCTCTCGGGGGCTCTCAGGGTCTCTCAGGAGCTCTCAGGATATCTCAGGGTCTCTCAGGAGCTTTCAGGGTCTCTCAGGAGCTTTCAGGGTCTCTCAGGATCTCTCAGAGGCTCTCAGGGCTCTCAGGATCTCTCCTGAGAGGGAGATCTCTCTCAGAGGTTCTCTCAGGATCTTTCAGGGGCTCTCAGTGGATCTCAGGATATCTCAGGGGCTCTCAGGAGCTTTCAGGGTCTCTCAGGGCTCTCAGGTTCTCTCAGGGGCTCTCAGAGGCTCTGGGGGCTCTTGGGGTCTCTCAGGGGCTCTCAGAGGATCTCAGGATCTCTCAGGGTCTCTCAAGATCTCTCAGGAGCTCTCAGGTTCTCTCAGAGGATCTCAGGGTCTCTCAGAATCTCTCAGGATCTCCCAGGATCTCTGAGGATCTCCCAGGATCTCTCAGAATCTCTCAGGGTCTGTTAGGATCTCTCAGGATCTCTCAGTATCTCTCAGGATCTCCCAGGGTCTCTGAGGACCTCCCAGGACTTCCCAGGGTCTCTCAGGATCTCTCAAGGTCTCCCAGGATCTCTCAGAGGATCTCAGGATCTCCCAGGATCTCTCAGGGTCTGTTAGGATCTCCCAGGATCTCTCAGGATCTCCCAGGATCTCTGAGGATCTCCCAGGATCTCTCAGGATCTCTGAGGACCTCCCAGGGTCTCTCAGGATCTCTCAGGATCTCTCAGGATCTCCCAGGATCTCTGAGGGTCTCCCAGGATCTCCCAGGACCTCCCAGGATCTCTGAGGATCTCCCAGGATCTCCCAGAATCTCTCAGGGTCTGTTAGGATCTCCCAGGATCTCTCAGGGTCTCTCAGAGGATCTCAGGATCTCTCAGGATCTCTCAGGATCTCCCAGGATCTCTCAGAATCTCTCAGGGTCTCTGAGGACCTCCCAGGGTCTCTCAGGATCTCCCAAGGTCTCCCAGGATCTCTCAGAGGATCTCAGGATCTCCCAGGATCTCTCAGGGTCTGTTAGGATCTCTGAGGATCTCCCAGGATCTCTCAGGATCTCTGAGGACCTCCCAGGGTCTCTCAGGATCTCTCAGGATCTCTCAGAGTCTCCCAGGATCTCTGAGGATCTCCCAGGACCTCCCAGGATCTCTCAGAATCTCTCAGGGTCTGTTAGGATCTCCCAGGATCTCTCAGGACCTCCCAGGATCTCTGAGGATCTCCCAGGATCTCCCAGAATCTCTCAGGGTCTGTTAGGATCTCCCAGGATCTCTGAGGATCTCCCAGGATCTCTCAGAATCTCTCATGGTCTGTTAGGATCTCTCAGGGTCTCTCAGAGGATCTCAGGATCTCTCAGGATCTCTCAGGATCTCTGAGGATCTCTCAGGATCTCCCAGGATCTCTCAGGATCTCCCAGGGTCTCTGAGGACCTCCCAGGGTCTCTCAGGATCTCTCAGGATCTCAGGACCTCCCAGGACCTCCCCGGAGCTGCCAGTCCCAGCACTCACCCGCGGGCAGGGCAGGGCCTCGCTGAGCAGCTCTCGGTAGGGGCTCACCGGGGCCGTGCTGTGGTGCTGCAGCAGCTGCGCCAGCCCGGGGTGGGCACTGCGCTCGCCCAGGATCCCGTAGTGCCCGTCGGGCCGCTGGTCCAGGACAAAGTGCCGGCAGCGATCCCTGCCCCTGGCGGGACATGGCATGGCATGGCACGGCATGGCACGGCATGGCATGGCATGGGCACAGCCACCGGGAGGGGAGAGAGCACGGTGTGGCGTGGTACGGAACGGCACGGCAGGGCATGGCACGGCATGGCACAGTATGGCATGGCATGCACAGCATGGCACGGCACAATGCCACAGCACAGCATGGCACGGCATGGCATGGAATGCCATGGTATGGCATGGCATGGGCACAGCCACCGGGAGGGGAGAGAGCACGGTGTGGCGTGGTACGGAACAGCACGGCATGGCACAGTGTGGCATGGCACGCACAGCATGGCACGGCACAGAATGCCACAGCACGGCATGGCACGGCATGGCATGGAATGCCATGGTATGGCATGGCATGGGCACAGCCACCAGGAGGGGAGAGAGCGTGGCATGGCACAGCACGGCATGGTATGGCACAGCACAGCATGGTATGGTATGGCATGGCACAGCACAGCATGGCACGGCATGGCACGACATGCATAGCACAGCATGGCACAGAATGGCATTGCATGGCATGGCACGGCACAGCATAACACAGCATGGCACAGAATGGCATTGCATGGCATGGCACGGCACAGCATAACACAGCATGGCACAGAATGGCATTGCATGGCATGGCACGGCACAGCATAACACAGAATGGCATGGTATGGCATGGCACAGCATGGCATGGAATGCCATGGTATGGCATGGGCACAGCCGCCAGGAGGGGACAGAGCATGGCATGGCACAGCATAGCACGGCATGGTATGGCATGGCACAGCATGGTATGGCATGGCATGGCACAACATGCATGGCACAGAATGGCATTGCAGGGCATGGCACAGCACAGCAGGGCATGGCATGGCACGGCACAGCATAACACAGCATGGCACAGAATGGCATTGCAGGGCATGGCATTTCATGGCATGGAACGCCACAGTGCTGCACGGCATGGCATGGCCACAGCCACTGGCAGGGGACAGAGCATGGCATGGCACGGCATGGCACAGCACGGAATGCCACGGCACAGCATGGCACGGCACAGCACAGCATTGCATGGCACAGCACGACATGACAGCACACCATGGCACGGCATGGCATTGCATAGCATGGCACAGCACAGCATTGCATGGCATGGCATGGCATGGCATGGGCACAGCCACTGGGAGGGGACAGAGCTCAGCATGGCATGGCACGGAATGGAACAGCACGGCGTGGCACAGCACGGCATGCATGGCATGGTATGGAATGGCACAGCATTGCATGCATGGCACAGAATGGCATTGCAGGGCACGGCATGGCACAGCATGGCACGGGCATAGCTGCCAGGAGGGGAGACAGCATGGCACGGCATGGCACAGCATGGCACAGCATGGCACGGCATGGGCATAGCTACCAGGAGGGAGGAGAGCATGGCATGGTATGGCACAACACGACATGGGCACAGAGGCAGGGAGGGGACAGAGCAAGGCCTGGCACGCCATGGCATAGCATGGCATCGTATGGCATGGCACAGCATGGCATGGCCACAGCCACCGGGAGGGGACAGAACATGGCATGGCATGGCACAGCACAGAATGCCATGGCACAGCATGGCATGGCACAGCATTGCATGGCATGGCACAACATGACAGCACGGCATGGCACACCATGGCCCGGCATGGCATGCATGGCATGGCACAGCACAGCATGGCATGGCACAGCATGGAATGCACAGCATGGCATGGTATGGTATAATGGCATGGGTATAGCCACCGGGAGGGAAGAGAGCACGGCATGGCATGGCACAGCATGGCATGACCTGGAACAGCACAGCATGAATATGGCATGGGCACGGGCACGGGCACAGCAGCAGGGAGGGCCCTGAGCTGGCTGCCCTCCCTCAGCCCAGCCGTGGCTTTGGTCACCTGTAGGACAGGATGGAATGCACAGCATGGCATGGCATGACGTGGAACAGCACAGCATGGCATGGCATGGCATGGCATGGCATGGCATGGCATGGCATGGCATGGCACGGCACAGCACGGCATGGCATGGCACAGCATGGCATGGCACAGCATGGCATGGCACAGCATTGCATGGCATGGCACAACATGACAGCACGGCATGGCACGGCATGGCACACCATGGCACGGCATGGCATAGCATGGCCTGGCACAGCATGGGCACAGCACAGCAGCAGGGAGGGCCCTGAGCTGGCCGCCCCTCCCTCAGCCCAGCCGTGGCTTTGCTCACCTGTAGGACAGGATGGAATGCACAGCACGGCATGGCACAGCACAGCATGGCACAGCATGGCATGGCACAGCATGGCATGGCACAGCATGGCACGGCACAGCCAGGAGGGCCCTGAGCTGGCCGCTCCGCCCTGTGCCACAGCTCTGCTCACCTGTAGGACAGCACGAAGCCCACGGTGCTCTCGCTGAAGCGCACCAGGAAGCAGCCCAGGGGCCGATCCTGCAGCAGCTCCTCTGCCTCCCTGCAGCAGTGACACCATGAGCCCGAGCCATCCAACCTCATCCCCTCCCTGCCACCCTGCTCCCTGTCTGGGGGCCCGGGGAGGGGACACCGAGCCGAACACCCCGCCCTGCCCTCCCTGGGCTCACCTGCGGCTGATGAAGCCGTGGAACCACGAGGGCAGCTCCCCCTCGGGGCCCAGCCTGTGCGCCTGGGTCTGCTCGAACCACAGCCTGGTGCGGGCACGCAGCGCCACCCTCTCCTCATCCTCGGGCAGGGACGGCGCTGCTGGGGCTGCCCAGAAACCTGGGGGGACCTGGGACAGCATCAGGAGCTCAGGTGAGGACACACAGCAAGGACGTTCTGCTCACAACGTGTCAGGAGCCAGGACATGCCTCTGGCTGGCCTGGGTGGCTGCAACCCCTGCCAGGGGGCACAGGGACCCTGGCACAGAGCCCAAAATGCCCCTGTGTGGGTTTGATTATGACCCGTGGAGCAAGTTACCAACCTTAGATGAAGATCAGCCAGCCACAACAGTTTAAGTAAAATAATAGTGAAGTTATCATAAGGTGAAAAAATAGATTTTAGGGTTTTCAGAATGTGGGTTCAGGAGGCAAGATGGAGGGATCTGGGTGTGCTCAGCCTTTCTCCTTCTTCTTCATGGCCTCCATCTTCTGCTGTGATGGTGGCACTTTTAGATTGGTTTAGAGTGGAAGCTCACTGTCTAACACGGGCGTTGGAAAGTAACTGTAAATATTGTACAGGTAGTTTTTTGTATAAAGACATAAAACTGCCCCAGGGGCAGGCAGAGTGCCTGGACCTGTCCTGCTGTATGGACCTCAGCAGGGCAGGAGAAAATTTTTTATAGATAAGACACAATAAACAACCTTGAGACCGAGAACTGAAGAGCCCTGACTCCTTCTTCAAGCGCTGGGCTGGGAAAAGAGACTTTCCAACTTTTCTTGGGGCCACTCTGAGCAGCAGAGACCCTGACCCCAGTGCAGCCCCCTGAGGGTGAGGGAGCACTGGGAGGGTGAGCTGGGTTCGTGTCCACCCTGGTGTGCCCATGTCCTACCCTGCCATATCTATTGTCCCCATGTCCTACCCTGCCGTGTTTACTGTCCCCATGTCCTACCCTGCCCTGTCTGCTGTCCCCATGTCCTACCCTGCCATGTCTGCTGGCCCGTCCTGGGGGCTGCTCTGAAGCCCCCTGGGCCTGGCTGGAGGTGCTGCTGGATCCTGCCTTGGCTCTGGCTGTGCTGTCCTCACCGAGGGGCTTGAAGGTGCTGAAGAGGGGCCGGTCCTCGTCCATGGAGTGCCCTGTGCCAGGGAGAGGGGAGAGGAAAAGGCTCAGGGCAGGGGGGTCTCCTTTGGGGAGAGCACTCCAAGACATCCCCACAGGCCCTGCTGTCACCATCAGCTTCACCTTGTGCTCCCCAAGCTCAGGCTCAGCACCCTGATCCTCCCCAGGCTGCAAAATGGGGGGGACAGTGACCTTGGCACCCCAGAGGAGAAAGGGGGACACTGATGTAGGTGGGGAGGAGCTCAGGAGGGAGCACATGAATCCTCCTGCCCCTCTGAATCCTCAGTGTGTCAGCTCAGCCCTGGGAAGGGGTGGAAGAGGGGCCTTGAGCTTGACCCTGAGCTGCCAACACGCAGCAAAACAACGTTAAGGCCCAGCAGAGGCTGGAGGGGGTGGAAGATGCTGGGGCTGGATGGATATGGAGGCAAAGCTGAGTCAGAGCAGTGGGTCCAGGCTTTTCTGAGAGCAAGGGGACCCAGCCACCTTTTCTGAAAGCGAGGGGACCCAGCCACCTTTTCAAGGGGACCCAGCAAAGGCACCCCTTTAAAAGCTCCACCTTTAACCCACAGCAGTGCCCAGCCCAGCCCTGCACCCCTGCAGGCAGGGGAAGGTGAGGAAGGTGTTGGCAAAGAGAAACAAAACACCCCAAAACTGCACTAACCCAGCTTGGGGAGTGCTGGGAAGGAGAATTTGGGGTCAGGTCCTGCCCAGGTCAGGCTGTTGGGGACAATGGCACTGTCCCCAGCTCGCTGTGCATCCCCCTGGGGCAGGATGTGCCTCTGAAACCCTGCAGGGCTGAGGTGGGAACGAGTCAGATCAGCCCTGAAACAGGCTGGGAGTTTTGCTCTGTGTGACAGTTCCGGGCTGAACTTCCCCCTTTGGAGAGGGTAAGATCTGGCAGGAAGGGCTGACGTGGCCAGGGGACCCCAATCCCTCTCTTTTCACCCCATTATTGTGCCTTTTGTCCTGCCTTTGGGCAGGGGGGCATCCCTGCACCTCTTGCTCAGGGTTCACTCCTTGGCTTTGCTGCAAACCCAACCCCAGCCCCCAAACCCAACCCCAGCCCCCAACCCAAGGTCCTACCTCTGCTCAGTGTCCGTGGCTAGTGATGCAGGGGCAGGGGACAGGCAGGATGGGCAGGATGAGCAGGGGACAGGCAGGAGGACGAGCAGGGGACGAGCAGGATGGGCAGGACAGGCAGGGGACAGGAAGGGAACAGGCAGGGGGACGGGCAGGGGACAGGCAGAATGGGCAGGGGATGAGCAGGATGGGCAGGATAGGAAGGGAACAGGCAGGGGGACGAGCAGGGAACAGGCAGAGGATGAGCAGGATGGGCAGAGGATGAGCAGGATGGGCAGGACAGGAAGGGAACAGGCAGGACAGGAAGGGAACAGGCAGGACAGGAAGGGAACAGGCAGGGGGACGGGCAGAACAGGAAGGGGATGGGCAGGGGACGAGCAGGAGGACAAGCAGGGGACAGGCAGGATGGGCAGAGGGACAGGCAGGACAGGAAGGGAACAGGCAGGGGGGATGAGTAGGACGGGCAGGGGGACGGGCAGGGGGATGGGTAGGACAGGCAGGGGACAGGCAGGAGATGAGCAGGGGATGGGAAGGGGACAGGCAGGATGGGCAGGGGGACGGGCAGGGGATGAGCAGGACAGGAAGGGAACAGGCAGGGAATGAGCAGGATGGGCAGGGGACAAACTGGATGGGCAGGATGGGCACGGGGACGGGCAGGGGACAGGCAGGGGACGAGCAGGATGGGAAGGGGATAGGCAGGGAATGAGCAGGAGCACGAGCAGGACAGGAAGGGGACAGGCAGGTAACAGGCAGAGGACAAGCAGGGGACAGGCAGGAGGACAGGCAGGGGGAGAAGCAGGATAAGAAGGACAGGAAGGGGATGGGCAGGGGACAGGCAGGACAAGCAGGGGACAGGCAGGAGGACAAGCAGGGGACAGGCAGGACAAGCAGGGGACAGGCAGGAGGACAAGCAGGGGACAGGCAGGACAAGGAGGGGACAGGCAGGAGGACAAGCAGGGGACAGGCAGGACAAGCAGGGGACAGGCAGGGGGACAAGCAGGGGACAGACAGGAGCACGAGCAGGCTGAGGCAGCCTCGCCGCCCTGCCCTGCTCTGCGTCCGCTGCCGGCCACAGGCAGGAAGCAGCGACCAAAGCTGCAAGAGGCTTCATGTGATGGGGAAACGTCACAGGAAGGTGGCATGGTGGCCCTGCGGTGACAGGCAGGTGACAGCGGCAGCCTCGGCACAGGCTGGGCTGTGGCCAGGAGAGCACTGAGGCCACCTGGCCACCGGCAACGGTGTCATTGTCACTCTTGTCCTGTCTGCATCCTGGGACCTGCCACTGATGGGAACAGGGAGAGCAGAGCTCGGAGGGGACAGCAGGGATCAGAGGGGACAGCAGGGATCAGAGGGGACAGCAGGCTCGGCGGGCCCAGGCTCACACCCTGAGCCCAGATTCTGTCCTGGCACGGTGCAATCCTGCACCATCCCCTTCCTCAGACTCTGCGTGCCAGAGCTGGGCCGTTCTGGGCCATTCTGGGCTGTTCTGGGGGCATCAGCATCCGAGCTGCCAATGCTGTGGCTGTGCCACCACGTGTCCTCTGCCACTCTCACCCAGCTGGTGCCAGGGCAAGGGCAGTGCCAGCCCCAGGGCAGTGCCAGCCCTGCTGCATCCCATGGATGGGGAATTAGGGCAGGGATTAGGGCAGGGCCAGGCTCGCCCATGGCACCATGACAGGGATGGGGGGTGTTGTTTGTTGGGGGTTAATTTACAAATGATAAATTACAAATGGGATGGGACCGTTGAGGAGTTTGCTTTGAGCTGTTTTATTTTTTAGTATCAGTCTCATTACATGGTTATGATAATGGGAAGATGTTAGCAGTTTACATTTTTGGCAGTAGACAAAGAACTCGATGCTACAACTCACTTTAAAAGTTTTTGACCAATCACACAAAGCAGAAGCACATTGACAGTACTTCCATCCAACCACCATAAGCACACGTACCTCTGGTTAAAACAATGCTTGCTTATTTCCAATACAATGTCTGCTTGTAAGCCTTAAAACACAATGCACAGAGCTCCTTTATTAAGCTAAGAATTTCCTAATATAGGAAGTATAAAAGCATAAAAAAGTATAAAAGTATATCTTGCTAGACATACTTTTCTGTAGCTTAGGGAGTTATTTTAAACAAGGATTAATACACAAACCATTGTTCTATTTGTCCTTACTTTCTACTTCTTGTATAATTTTTTTCCCCTGACAAATTTTATGGCTGCTGCTTAGCTCTAATCGCAGTTCTGCTGTTTCTGAGCCTGCCTTTTGCAGCTTCCCCAAACGCCTCAGATTTTAAGGATTAAAATCCTTAAAATTTAGGATTCCCACAGCTGAGCTGTGTGATGACTCCACAATCCCTGCCGTCCGTCTGTTAAAAACAAGTTAGAAACTGTTGTAAAATAGTTGATAGATCATTAAACATGTGCAGTTAGTTTGATTATTATATTTTAAAAGGGGTTAAAGGGTAGTTATAAGAAATATGGTACTCATGTTACCATAACACACCTCAGTGAAGTGCACCACGAGCCAGCCTGGACATAACTGTAAAGGCCAATCAACCTTCGTGCAAATGAAGGGTGTGAAAAACTCCAATCACTTGGTTTTAAAATTTTAAAAGTTTACTAGTAATAAAATGGTGATAAAAATAGTAATACAATTAGAGTAATAACAATTTGGACAATTTGAATTAGGACAATATGAGACAATAGAGACAAAGAGTTGTGGATGTCCGGGTGCCTTTTTCTGGGCAAAATACGCCTGAAAAAGGATCCCCGTTAACAAAGGATTAACCCTTAAAAACAACAACTTGCTGCATATTCATACATCTCTTCATGATGCATAAATTCCATTCAAATACAAGATTCTGTCTGGTCATCATCAGCTTCTTCCTCTGAATCCTAACAGCACCTTTGAGGCGGGAAGAAGTTCGTTTCTTCTGATAAGAGGGCAATAAATTCTCTTTCTCTGAAAGATTGAGGTGTCCTGTGGCTGCTATCTCACTGCAAGTCCTTTCTTTAAAAAAAGTATCCTACACAGCATCGTTTCTATTTTAACACTTTTTATAACCTAAAACTCTATTTAACACACTACTTAAGATAATTAATACAGCATCACTTTCTAACACAACACATCTAATATTCATTTGAATGTTTGCGAAAGGCCAGTCATAAAATACATGCATTTTTCACAAGGATCCAAAAAGAAACCAATCCAAAAGGACTAAAAAACAATCCAAAGGGGCAAAAAACAGGATAAAAAGGGGATCTGTCCCAGGGAAGCTGTGCTGCTCCACCTGCTCAAGAAAACCCCAACAGCAGGGCTGCAGCATCCTCGGTGGGAACACTCCTGCTTGGCCCACAAACCTCGTTGATTTAGGCCTTTTCTTTTTTATAATAAATACTGAAATCACTTCAGTCCGGGAGCTTGCTCTTGTGTTTATCACCTCCCCAAAACCTTCAGGGCCTCCCACGTTTCTGTGGCTTCCTGTTTGCGATGCTCACCGGAACGGGGAAAGCGCGGCGTGAGAGGGGACAGCGGCTCATCCCGCCTTGAACCGGCTGTTCCTCAGGGATCTGAGGCTGGAACCACCAGGAATTATTCCTAAAGGGCTTTTTCTGGCTGCTCTGCGCAGCTGGGGGGTTGTTTTCAAGAGGAATGCAAAGAGATCTCCTTGTCCTGAGCTGCTGTGGCCAAAGCCTGGCGCAGCTCCCGGGAATGCTGAGGCTGTGAGGAAGATCTTGGTACTGAGGAAGGTCCTGCACTGAGGAAATCCTGGTGCTGAGGAAGGTCCTGGTATTGAGAAAGATCCTGCACTGAGGAAATCCTGGCACTGAGGAAGATCCTGGTACTGAGGAAATCCTGGTACTGAGGAAATCCTGGCACTGAGGAAGATCCTGGTGCTGAGGAAGATCCTGGTGCTGAGGAAATCCTGGTACTGAGGAAGGTCCTGGTGCTGAGGAAGATCCTGGTGCTGAGGAAGGTCTGGTGCTGAGGAAGGTCCTGGTAGTGAGAATTCCTGGTGCTGAGGAAGATTCTGGTACTGAGGAAGGTCTGGTGCTGAGGAAGGTCCTGGTGCTGAGGAAGGTCCTGCACTGAGGAAGGTCCTGGTGCTGAGGAAGATCCTGGTACTGAGGAAGATCCTGGTGCTGAGCAAGATCCTGGTGCTGAGGGCGACCCTGGTACTGAGGAAGATCCTGCACTGAGGAAGATCCTGGTGCTGAGGAAGATCCTGGTGCTGAGGAAGGTCCTGGTGCTGAGGAAGATCTTGGTGCTGAGGAAGGTCCTGGTGCTGAGGAAGGTCCTGGTGCTGAGGAAGATCCTACACTGAGGAAATCCTGGTACTGAGGAAGGTCTTGGCACTGAGGAAATCCTGGTACTGAGGAAGGTGTTGGCACTGAGGAAGATCCTGGTGCTGAGGAAGGTCCTGGTACTGAGGAAGGTCCTGGTGCTGGGGAAGATCCTGCACTGAGGAAGATCCTGCACTGAGGAAGAGCCTGGCTCTGAGGAAGGTCCTGGCCCTGCCAGGGCTGCTGGAGGAAGGCTGGAGCTGGAGGTGAGCGATCCCAGCACCCCATGACACACCCAGTTTGGGGGGCTGGGGGGGATATTGGGGTCCAACGGGGCTTTTTGGGGTCCAATGGGGCTTTTTGGGGTCCAACGGGGCTTTTTGGGGTCCAAGGGGGCTTTTTGGGGTCCAACGGGGCTTTTTGGGGTCCAATGGGGCTTTTTGGCAGTTGGATGCTGAGCTGGGAGCTCATTTTTGGGTTTTGCTGGTGAGTAGCAGCAGGACATGGGGGGACAGGACAGGACAGGACAGGACACTCTGCCCCCCCTCTACAGGAGCTCAACAGGCTGTGCCCACCCGTGCCTCAGTTTCCCTCCTTTTGAAAGCAGCTCAATGCCAGGGCATGCCTGGCAGGGCTCGGGGCAATGTGTCCCCGTGCCTTGTGTCCATCCCCGGGGGACAAACGGACACGCTGTCCCCCCCACGGACACGGCACAGAGCCAGGGGTGTTGGTCAGCAGCAGCTGCAGCCGCCCCCGGGCACGGACCCGCCCGGGATGGGGATGGGGCAGCTCCGTGCCGTGCCAGGGCCGTGCCAGGCCAGCAGAGCCCACCCAGGGGACAGGGGACAGGCAGAGGGGACAGGCAGTGTCCCCTGTGCGGGCTGGGCAGCGAGGAAGAGGCGCTGCTGGATGTGGAGGAAGGCTCGGGGAGGGTAACGGGGGCACAGCTGGGCTGGGAGGGGGAGAGGCTGGGGGGGAGCTGGGCTTGGGGACCACCAAGTGTCATTTAGGGCTTGGGGACTGTCCCTTGGGGTCTGGGGACTGTCCTTAAGGGTTTGGGGACCTCCAACTGTCCTTTAGGGTTTGGGGGCTGTCCCTTAGGGTTTGGGGACCTCCAACTGTCCTTTAGGGTTTGGGGACTGTCCTTTGGGGTTTGGGAACTGTCCTTTGGGGTTTGGGGACCACCGACTGTCCCTTAGGGTTTGGGGACTGTCCTTTACGGTTTGGGGGCTGTCCCTTAGGGTTTGGGGACTGTCCTTTACGGTTTGGGGGCTGTCCCTTAGGGTTTGGGGACTGTCCTTTAGGGTTTGGGGACGTTCTACTGTCCTTTAGAATTTGGAGACTGTCCTTTAGGGTTTGGGGACTGTCCTTTAGGGTTTGGGGACATTCTACTGTCCTTTAGAATTTGGGGACTGTCCTTAAGGGTTTGGGGGCTGTCCCTTAGGGCCTTGGGGGCTGTCCTTAAGGGTTTGGGGACCTCCAACTGTCCCTTAGGGTTTGGGGACTGTCCTTTGGGGTTTGGGGAATGTCCCTTAGGGTTTGGGGACCTCCAACTGTCCTTTAGGGCCTGGGGACTGTCCTCAAGGGTTTGGGGACCTCCAACTGTCCTTTAGGGTTTGGGGACTGTCCTCAAGGGTTTGGGAACCGTCCTTTGGGGTTTGGGGACCACCAACTGTCCTTTAGAATTTGGGGACTGTCCTTTAGGGTTTGGGGACCACCAACTATCCCTTAGGGTTTGGGGACTGTCCCTTAGGGCTTGGGGACCTCCAACTGTCCCTTAGGGCTTGGGGACTGTCCTTTAGGGTTTGGGGGCCACCAACTGTCCCTTAGGGTTTGGGGACTGTCCTTTGGGGTTTGGGGACGTTCTACTGTCCTTTAGAATTTGGGGACTGTCCTCAAGGGTTTGGGGACTGTCCCTTAGGGCTTGGGGACCTCCAACTGTCCTTTAGGGCTTGGGGACTGTCCTCAAGGGTTTGGGGACCTCCAACTGTCCTTTAGGGTTTGGGGACCGTCCTTTGGGGTTTGGGAACTGTTCTTTGGGGTTTGGGGACCACCAACTGTCCCTTAGGGTTTGGGGACTGTCCCTTGGGGTCTGGGGACTGTCCTCAAGGGTTTGGGGACCTCCAACTGTCCTTTAGGGTTTGGGAACTGTCCTTTGGGGTTTGGGAACTGTCCTTTGGGGTTTGGGGACCACCGACTGTCCCTTAGGATTTGGGGGCCACCAACTGTCCCTTAGGGTTTGGGGACTGTCCTTTAGGGTTTGGGGATGTTCTACTGTCCTTTAGAATTTGGGGACTGTCCCTTAGGGTTTGGGGACTGTCCCTTAGGGCTTGGGGACCTCCAACTGTCCTTTAGGGCTTGGGGACTGTCCCTTAGGGTTTGGGGACTGTCCTTTGGGGTTTGGGGAATGTCCCTTAGGGCTTGGGGACCTCCAACTGTCCTTTAGGGCTTGGGGACTGTCCTCAAGGGTTTGGGGACCTCCAACTGTCCTTTAGGGCCTGGGGACTGTCCTTTGGGGTTTGGGGACCACCGACTGTCCCTTAGGGTTTGGGGACTGTCCTTAAGGGTTTGGGGACTGTCCTTTAGGGTTTGGGGACGTTCTACTGTCCTTTAGAATTTGGGGACTGTCCTTTGGGGTTTGGGGACTGTCCCTTAGGGCTTGGGGACCTCCAACTGTCCTTTAGGGTTTGAGGATTGTCCCTTGGGGCCTGGGGACTGTCCTTTAGGGTTTGGGGGCCACCAACTGTCCCTTAGGGCTAGGGGACTGTCCTTAAGGGTTTGGAAACCTCTGACTGTCCTTTAGGGTTTGGGGGCCACCGATTGTCCTTGAAATACATAAAAATAATATTTATTACATAAATAATTCAATATAACATAACATAATGTAATATATAACCATATATTTACACTTATATAGGATATTTATTATATATATAATATTTATATATTTTTAGTGTAAAATTATATATAAAATAATTGCTATTATTCAACAATATCTATATTATCACTTGGACAAATAGAGGCTGTGGGATTTTAGAGCAGTAAACATTCGGCCACAGCACGAAGTAGCCACAAATTCCTTGTTGCATGACAATATAAAACTTTCTAATTTAATGCCCATTTGCTACAAGGTTTATTTTGCTTTTCTAACTTATCCCCTTTATTCCCTTTATTTCCTCCCACTGTGGTTATTTTTAGTTAATGGGCTGCTGTTGCATGTACACACATATGCTTTGTTATAACTTTTAAACTTTTAACTTTATATAATCACATTGCTACACTAAAGACTCTTCAACATCTTATCCAACACAGTTTCTCATTTACTTAAGGCATATTCTTACTCATAGAAACATGAGTTTATGAATTTTCTCCTTAATGTCTGTGCACTTTATTTTTAACATCAATTTTAAATTAATTTTTAAATCAACTTTTAAATTTATATCATCACATTGCTATAGTGTAGACTCTTCACCATCTTATCAAGAGTTTCTTACTTAAACTTAAATTAAATTCTTACTTATACCTATAAAAACATAAATTTATGATTTTCTACTTAATATCTGTTTATTTTTACATCAATTTTTAACTTTTATTTAATTTTACATCAACTTTTAACTCTATATAATCACATGGCTATACTGTAGGCTCTTCACCATCTTATCAATACAGTTTCTTACTTAAATGATACTCTTACTTATAACTATAAAAACATAAGTTTATTATTTTTCTATTTAATGTCTGTTTATTTTTACATCAATTTTTAACTCTTAATTTAATTTGCATCAACTTTTAAATCTATATAATCACATTACTATACCATAAACTCTTCACCATCTTATCAATACAGTTTCTTACTTCAACTTAAATTATATTCTTACTTATAACTATAAAAACATGTTGATTATTTTTCTACCTAATGTCTGTGCACTTTATTTTAACTTTTTTTTAACTTTTTAACTTTTTAATTTAATTTTTAACCCATTTTTAACTTTTAATTTAATTTTTAACTTTTAATTTAATTTTTACATCAACTTTTAACTTTATATAATCACATTACTACACTGTAGACTCTTCATCTTGTCAATACCGTTTCGTACTTACATTATATTCTTACTTATTAATATAGAAACATAAGTTTATGGTTTTTCTTAATAATTTATGATTACAAGTTCATGATTTTTCCTTTTTTTTTTTTTTTTTTTTTTTTTTTTTTTTTTTTTTTTTTACTTAATGTCTGTGTACTTTATTTTTACATCAGTTTTTGGGCTCCTGGGTGGGGATAATGGCAGGGAGGAGTCGCTCACCCATTAATGTTGTCAGGAAAATTAATCCACAAACACCAGAGGTTTATGTCCAAAAAGGAGACAGAGGAGTCCTGTAACTTTATTAGAATAAAGGGAGAGGCCACGGGGCATTCCCCTGGGGTCTCTCAAATTTTTTGGAGGACTCAGCCTCTTTTTTGTCCCAATTTCCCTCTTTCTTTTCCCATTTCTGAGGTACATGAGAGGTACAGCCTTCCTTATACCAAAGATTCCCCTCTAATGTACAACCTTCCCTTTTAATTTTTAATTTTTATGGAATTTAGGGGTTTTCCCCATCGTTTCCTTCATCTTTCAATATCCAATTTCATTTATCAGCAAAGTCTATTTTTAAAATCAAACCTCTAAAGTTTATTTTTAAAATCACATCTCTTTTTCCATTCGTCAGTCAGCGGAATCCTTCCTTTTATCTCTCAGTGCTGGTTTTATCTCCCAGCTCGTCTGTAAAGACAAATCCCTCACTCCTCTCAACGTCACGGGCAAAATAGACTCGACTTGGGGAAATTAATTGTGTTTATTACTAATCAAATCAGAGCAGGATAATGAAAAGCAAAACCTTAGCAACATCTTCCACCATTCCTCCCTCCCTCCTCAGGCTCTCCCTGCTTCTTCCAGAGGAGCAGGAGATGGGAATGGGGCCCCTTGTGCCCCTTCCCTTCCCTTCCCTTCCCTTCCCTTCCCTTCCCTTCCCTTCCCTTCCCTTCCCTTCCCTTCCCTTCCCTTCCCTTCCCTTCCCTTCCCTTCCCTTCCCTTCCCTTCCCTTCCCTTCCCTTCCCTTCCCTTCCCAAAACTTCCCAAAACTTCCCAAAACTTCCCAAAACTTCCCAAAACTTCCCAAAACTTCCCTTACCAAAACTTCCCTTCCCTTCCCAAACTTCCCTTCCCAAAATTTCCCAAAACTTCCCTTCCCAAAACTTCCCTTCCCAAAACTTCCCTTCCCAAAACTTCCCTTCCCTTCCCAAAACTTCTGAAAACTTCCCCTGCTGTGGGGGGGCACTGCCAGGGAGTGGCTGAGCTCACCATGCTTTCATCTCCTATTAATCTTTTTTTAAAAAAAAAAAAACACCCAAATTTTGCATTTTCTCTGCATTTTGCACCCCTTGCACACTGAGGGAGGGGGAGGCTGCTGTGACCCCCCCCCCCCCCATTCCTGCTCCTGCCCCATTTTCAAACCCCCTGAGCAGCTCCTGCACGTCCTCCCCAAGGGCTGAAAGTCTCCAAATTTCCACCTGCTGGAAAATTTGGTGTAAACTGGGAGAGCTGGGCAGGGGCTGAGCTGTGACACGGCACTGGGGGTTCCTTTTGGGGGGTTCTGGGGGGTTCTGGGGGGGTTCTGGGGGTCCCTGGGCAGGGGCTGAGCTGTGACACAGCACTGGGGATTCCCTTTGGGAGGTTCTGGGGGGTTCTGGGGCGTCCCTGCACCCCCAGGTGTGGCTCAGCCCCTGCCCAGGTGCTGCTGCTGTTCCCCCACAGGACGTGGCTGAGCCCAGGGAGGATGAGGAGGGCCAGGGCCTGGCAGGCACCACCAGCCCGGGCAGCGTGGAGGACATGTACGAGCTGCTGGAGAGGCTGGGCAGGTGAGGGGGGTATGGGCAGGTGAGGGGGATTTGGGTAAGTGAGCAGGAATTTGGGCAGGTGAGGGGGATACGGGCAGGTGAGGGGGGTCTGGGCAGGTGAGGGGATCTGGGAAGGTGAGGGGGGTCCAGACAGGTGAGTGGGATCTACCACAGATGAGCAGAAATCCAGGCAGGTTCAGTGGGATCTGGGCAAGTGAGCAGGAATTTGGGCAGGTGAGTGGGATCTGGGCAGGTGAACAGAATCCACCCCAGGTGAGCAGGTTGCAGGCAGGTGAACACAGGGCAGGGAGGAATTTGGGCAAGTGAGGGGGATATGGGCAGGGAAGTGGGATCCAAACAGGTGAGGGGGATTCAGGCAGGTGAGTGGGATCTGGATCTGGGCAGGTGAGAAGGACCCACCACAGGCAAGCAGGTCACAGGCAGGTGAGTGAGATCTGGGAAGGTGAATGGGGTTCAGGCAGGTGAGTGGGATCCAAACAGGTGAGGGGGATCCAGGTAGGTGAGCAGGACCCACCACAGGTGAGCAGGTTGCAGGCAGGAACACAGGGCAGGCAGGAATCCAGGCAGGTGAGTGGGATCTGGGCAGGTGAGTGGGATCTGCCACAGGTGAGCAGGAATCCAGGCAGGTGAGCAGGTCACAGGCAGGTGAACACAGGGCAGGTGGGTATCTGGGCAGGTGAGCAGGGATCCAGCCAGGTTCAGTGGGATCTGGGCAGGTGAGCATGACCCACCGCAGGTGACTGGGATCTGGGCAGGTGAGTGGGATCCAGCCAGGTGAGGAGGATCTGGGCACATGAGCAGGAATCTGGGCAGGAGAATGGGGCCTGGGCAGGTGAATTGGATCTGGGAAGGTGAGCAAGAATTCAGGCAGGTGAGTGGGATCCAAACAGGTGAGGGGGATCTGGGCAGATGAACAGAACCCACCACTGATGAGCAGCTTGCAGGCAGGTGAACACGGGGCAGGTGGGGATCCAGGCAGGTGAGGGGGATCCAAACAAGTGAGTGGGATCTGGGCAGGTGAGGGGGATCTGGATCCAGGCAGGTGAGTTCGATCTGGGCACGTGAGCAGGAATCCAGGCAGGTGAGCAGGTTGCAGGCAGGTGAACACAGGACAGGCAGGGATCAAGGCAGGTGAGTGGGATCCAGATAGGTGAACATGATCTGGGCAGGTGAGCAGGATCTATCACAAATGAGCAGGAATCTGGGTAGGTGAGTGGGATCTGGGCAGGTGAGGGGGATCCAGGCAGGTGAACAGAACCCACCACAGGTGAGCAGGTTGCAGACAGGTGAACATAGGGCAGGTGGGGATCCAGGCAGGTGAGGGGGGATCTGGGCAGGTGAGGGGGATCTGGATCCAGGCAGCTGAGCAGGAATCCAGGCAGGTGAGCAGGAATCCAGGCAGGTGAGTGGGATCTGGGCAGGTGAGTGGGATCCAGATAGGTGAACATGATCTGGGCAGGTGAGCAGGATCTGGGAAGGTGCGCAGGGATCCAGGCAGGTTCAGTGGGATCTGGGCAGACGAGCAGGACACACTGCAGGTGAGTGGGATCTGGGCAGGTGAGTGGGATCTGCCACAGGTGAGCAGGAATCCAGGCAGGTGAGCAGGTCACAGGCAGGTGAACACAGGGCAGGTGGGGACCCGGGCAGGTGAGTGGGATTTGGGAGGGTGAATGAGATTCAGACAGGTGAGTGGGATCTGGGAGGGTGAATGAGATTCAGACGGGTGAGTGGGATCTGGGCACGTGAGTGGAATCCAGGCAGGTGAGCAGGTTGCAGGCAGGTGAGTGGAATCCAGGAAGGTGAATGGGATCCAGGCAGGTGAGTGGGATCCAGGCAGGTGAATGGGATCTGGGCAGGTGAACACAGGGCAGGTGAGTGGGACCCAGGCAGGTGAATGGGATCCAGGCAGGTGAGTGGGATCCAGGCAGGTGAATGGGATCCAGGCAGGTGAGTGGGATCCAGGCAGGTGAGTGGGATCCAGGAAGGTGAATGGGATCCAGGCAGGTGAATGGGATCCAGGCAGGTGAGTGGGATCCAGGCAGGTGAGTGGGATCCGGGCAGGTGAACTCAGGGCAGGTGAGGACCCGGGCAGGTTCACTGCGGCACAGGCAGGATCCCAGCTCCATGGTACCCCAGGGATACCCGGATTTCTGGGTTCTCCCCCTGCCCGGTGCCAGCCCAGCCGTGCCCCAGCCCCGCTCTCTCTGCAGCGGCCACTTCGGCGTGGTCAGGCTGTGCCGGGAGCGCAGCACCGGCGCTTTCTACGCCGCCAAGTTCCTGAGGACGCGGCGAGGCCGGCCGGGGCTGGAGCGGGCTCAGGTGCAGCGGGAGGTCTCCATCCTCCGGCAGCTCCAGCACCCCAACATCCTGCGGCTCCACCAGCTCTTCAGCGGCGCGGCAGAGGTGGTGCTCGTCCTGGAGCTGTGAGTGGGGTCCTGGAGGGTGGGACCCCCTTTTTGTGCCACGTGTTGCAGGTGGCCGAGCTCCCCCTGTCCCCAGGATTGTTATGAATATGAACGAGGCCAAACTTTCTCTGGAGAAAGAGGTTCTAGATTGTTAAAATGGCTGCAAGGAACGGTGTCGCAGACATCTTTTGTGAAAAATCCTTTCTTTAAGGTTTTTCCCCCTTCTGGGAAGCTGAGGCCCCAGAAGGGGAATGTAAACACTGGTTATCTGCTGCTGTGGAATGCAACAGGTGCACCTGTGATTGGCCCATGTTGCATGTTTACAATTAAGGGCCAACCAAAGGCTGAGCTCCCTCTGGGACAGAATCAGAGAGAGCCCCTTGGTTTATTCATTCCTTTTCTATTCTTAGCATAGCAAGCTTCTGAGACTTTTCTCTCTATTCCTATTAGCATAGTCATACTGTAACCTATATCCTAAATTAATAAATCCAGCCTTCTGATCATGGAGTCAAGATTCTTGTCTATCTCTTCACCTCTGCAAGCCCGGTCACAGAATGGAGTACCCAGGAGAAGCCTGAGGGCCCAAACAGCCAAAAACAGAACAGGGCGCTACCCCCAAGTGCACTGGGTTGTTCCCACAAAACAAGTTTCCAAAAAGAAGAACCCTGACCCAACTGAACTCCCCCCATTTATAGCCCACTTTGAGTCCAGGATTTGTCCATTTTGGATCTGCATGGTGAATGGTCCATTCCCAGGCTTCTCATTGGTATTTAACACCGTTCATTCTGGACCAATCATTTCTGCAGGGCTTCGAATGATTGCTCAGATCTTCCATCCAATCTCTCTTCAACCTCACCTTGCCCTGCCAGACTGCCCTTCCACCAAACCCTGGACCCTTCTCCTAGAACATTCTAATAATCCCCACTCTTAATACAATTAACATAACATAATTAATACTATATAATTGAACTATACCCTAACTTAACATAACTTTTACCTATAACAGGATCAGGGGTGGGGAGCTCTTTGACTTCATTGCTGAGAAGGACATGCTGTCGGAGGAGGAGGCCATCGAGTTCCTGGCGCAGATCCTGAGCGGGGTGGAATATCTGCATGCCCGCCTCATCGCTCACTTCGACCTCAAGGTGGGTATTGCCAGCAGGAGGGTGTTATTTACAGACCACAGACGGGACGGGGCTGCTGTGGAACGGGCCTTGAGCTGTTTTATTTTCCAGCATCAGTTATGACAATGGGAAGGTGCCAGCAGCTCACATCCCAGGCAGCAGACAAAGAACTTAATGTTACAACTCACTTTATAAGCTTCTTGACCAATCTCACAAAGCAAAAGCGCATTGACAGCAGTTCTATCCAAAACTATAACCACATGTACCTTTGGTTAAAACAATGCTTGCTTATTTAAAATACAACACCTGCTTATGAGCCTTAAAACACAACTCACAGAGCTCCATTATTAAGCTTGAAACTTCCTAATATCTCACTAAATATACTTTTCTACAGCTTAAGGAGTTATTCTAGACAAGTGTTAATACACAGATCATTGTTTTATTTGCTCTCAATTTCTACTTCTTAGATAATTTTTCTGCTGACAAATCTATGTACAAATCATGGACAGGACAGGACTGCTGGGAACAGCCCTTGAGCTGTTTTATTCTCCAGCATCACTCTCATCACATGGTTATAACAATGGGAAGGTGCCATCAGCTCACATCCCAGGCAGCAGACAAAGAACTTAATGTTACAGCTTAGTTAACAACTTTTTTTTTTGACCAATCACACAAAGCAAAAGCACATTGACAGTATTTACATCTGTATAGTATATATTCTATATTGACAGCAGTTCTATCCAACCACTATAAGCACACGTACCTTGGGTTAAACAATGCTTGCTTATTTCCAATACAATACTTGTAAGCCTTAAAACACAACGCACAGAGCTCCATTATTAAGCTTTAACCTTCTTAATTTCTTGCTAGATAAACTCTTCTGTAGCTTAGAGAGTTATTCTAGACACACATTAATACCATTGTTCTATTTGTCCTTACTTTTCTACAGTTTAAATAATTTTTCTGCTGACCAATCTCATGGCTGCTGCTTAGCTCCAATCACAATTCTGCTGTCTCTGGGGCCTGCCTTTTGCAGCTTTCCCCAAAACCCTCTGATTTTGTGGATTCCCACACGTGGGGACCCCCCATCCTCCCTCCCTGGAACCCCTGGGTCACCCCGCTGTGCCCTGCCCTGTTCCCACAGCCCGAGAACATCATGCTGCAGGACAAGGACGTCCCCAAGCCCCAGATCAAGATCATCGACTTCGGGCTGGCCCAGCAGCTGCAGGATGGCGTCACCTACAGGAGCCTCTGTGGGACCCCCCAGTACATTGGTAGGGGGCTGGCACATCCCTGGGGGTCCCTGCACCCACCCTCCCACCCAGACATGCTCCTGTCCCCCTGATGTCCCACCCTGGCTCTGTTTGCCCCCAGCTCCTGAAGTGATCAATTATGAACCACTGAGCCCTGCGACCGACATGTGGTGAGGATCAGGACCTGGGGGGCAGCAGGCTGAGCTGGTGGGTGGGGAGAGACCCCCTTGGTTCCACAGGGCATGGGGGACCCCAGGGAGGGCAGCACCTGACCCCCACCCCTTCATTTCAGGAGCATCGGAGTCATCACCTACATTCTGTGAGTATGGGGAAATGCTCTCTGTGGCTGGGGGAAACTGAGGCACAGGGACGCTGTGGGTGCTGGTGCTGTCCTGGCACTCAGTGACTCTGTTGTGTCCCCACAGGCTCAGTGGCCTGTCCCCCTTCCAGGGTGAGACGGATGCTGAGACGCTGTCCAACGTTGTGGCGGGTGCCTACGAGTTTGAGGAGCGCTGCTTCAGCCAGACCTCCGAGCTGGCCAAGGACTTCATCCGCCAGCTGCTGCTGAAGGAGCCACAGTGAGGGCCCATCTCCATCCCTTCCATCTCCTTCCCATCTCTGCCCCCACCTACACCTCTGTTATCCCCACCTCCAAAATCTCCGTCCCCATCTTCATTGTTCCTATGGCCATCTCCATCCCATTCTGGTCTCATCTTCATCCCCATCCCCACCTCCAACATCTCCATCTCTCTTTCCATCTCCATCCCATTTCTGTGGTATTCCCATCCCTATCTACATCCCCATTCCCATCCCATCCCATCCCATCCCATCCCATCCCATCCCATCCCATCCCATCCCATCCCATCCCATCCCATCCCATCATCTGCATCCCCAAGCCATCGTTATCTCCATCCCATCTCTGTTTCCATCTCCATCTCATGCCCATCTCCATTCCCACCATCTCCACATCCATCTGGTTCAATTCTCCATCCCCACTAGCAAAATCCTGACGCTGAGCCTATCCCTGACCCTGACCCTAGCCCTAAGCCTAACCCTAACCCTAACCCTAACCCTAACCCTAACCCTAACCCTGACCCTACGCTTGACCCTAAACCTGACCCTGACTCTGACCCTAACCCTGACCCTAAAACAAAACCTAACCCTAATCCTAACCCTGACACTGCTCCTAACCCTGACCCTAACTTGACCCTGACCCTAACCCTAACCCTAACCCTAACCCGTACCCTGACCCTAATCCTGATCCTAACTCTGAACCTGACCCTAACCCTGACCCTAACCCTGATCCTAACTCTGACCCTAACCCTAACCCTGACCCAAAACCAAAACCTAACCCTAACCCTGACCCTAACCCTGACCCTAAACCAAAACCTAACCTTAACCCTAACCCTGACCCTGACCCTGACTCTGATCCTGCCCTTAACACTGACCCTGACCCTGACCCTAAACCTAACCCTATGGCCCTGACCTTAATATGACCCTGACCCTGACCTTAACCCTGACCCTAACTCTGACCCTGACCCTAAACCATAACCCTGACCCCGACCCTGACCCTAACCCTAAACCCTAACCACTAACCCTAACCCTAAACCATAACCCTAACCCCAACCCTGACCCTAACCCTGGCCCTAACCCTAACCATGACCCTGACCCTAACCCTAACCCTAATCCTGACCCTAACACTGCCCCTGACCCCTCCCCATCCCCAATGTGCGTCTGTGGGACCAGGACCCCCGACCCCAACCCCTCCCTGTGTTCCGCAGGCGCCGCATGAGCGCAGCCGAGTGCCTGGTGCACCCCTGGATTAAGGTAAGAGGCACGGGCAGGGCCTGGAGGCCCCTGGCAGCGGGATGGGCACACGGGGACAGTGACAGTGACAGTGGCAGTGCCACGTCCTTGTCCCCGCAGCCCCTGAGCAGGAAGCAGGCGCTGAGCCGCAGCCGTTCCTCCATCAACATGAGAAACTTCCGCAAGTTCAACGCCCGCAGGAAGTGGAAGGTGCCCGGTTGTGGGGTCCCAGCACCCCTGGGGAGCCCCCCAGATCGGGGCAGGGACCCCCACCTCAGACCCCTCCCTCTGTGTCCCCCCGTAGCTCTCCTACAACACCGTGTCCGCCTGCAACCGCCTGTGCCGCCTGGGGAGGGAGGATGAGGAGCTGGTGAGCCCCCAGATCCCACCCAGCACGGCCTGGGGAGGGGGGAGAAGGGATATGGGGGGGGGGCTCTTTCAGTTTTTGGGGGAAGAAAGGATTTGGGGGGGTCTCTCTCCGTTTCTCTCTGTGGCGGTGCCCCCTGTGCTGCAGCCCCCCTGTTTGGGGCATCCCTCCCATTGCTGGGGCAGTGTGATGGGGGCATGGTGCAGGGTGGGGTGCTGTGCACTGAGGGGTGCCCTCTGCTCGGGGGGAAGCCCTGGCCGTGCCCTGCAGCCCCCCCTGTGCCCCCAGCGCCGCTGTGAGAGCGACCCCGAGGAGGAGAGGAGCCCCCAGACCGCTCTGCTGCGCCGGAGGAGAAGCAGCTGCTCCTGAGCTCCTCCAAAAAAAGGCAGGAGGAGCCTTGGGGTGCCCACATCGCCCCATCCAAAGGGGCAGAGGCACTGCCAGCTCCGGTTCTGGGGTGTTGGGGGGTCACTGGGGCATCAGCACCCCGCTCCTGCCCTCCTCCCTGCTTTGTCCTAATGAGAAAAATAAATGCCACCTCCTCCTCCTCCTCCTCTTGTCCTGCTTCTCCTTCCCCTTGAGGGCGGCTCGTCACAGCCAGGCAGGTGCTGAGTGCCCGCAGCTTCCCCCCTCACTGCAGGGCTGCTCTTCTGTGGGGACCCCAAAAGTCTCCCGGCACCCCCGATTCACCCTGCCAGGCACAGTGACCCTTAAATTGTCCCTTCTGTGCTATTCCATGAGTTTCTGGCTGCTTTCCCGGTGTCCAGAATCACTCGGAACCTCCCGCTCCGGCTGGGGAAACTGAGGCACGAGGCAGCTCTTCCTTCCCACCCACTCGGGCGCGGGGGGGCCGCGCTGTTTCCCCCCCCCCCCACCCCCCTTCTCTATTTCCCAAACATGCCCTGGCCCTGGCCCTGAGAGTTGTCAGGCTAAATATTTTGTGTGCGGCAGCCGAAAACAAAAGTGAAGGGGCCGCAGGCTCCGGGCTGGGCTCCCCCCGGATCCCGGCGCTCCCCGGGCACCGGACACGGACGCGGCGAGCGGGATCGGGACGGGCCCGTTCGAGGATGGGGCCGGGGGCGCTGCGTGCCCCGAGGCTGGGGGTGATGCTGCTGCTCCTTGGCCACCTGCCGGTGCCCCCCGTGTGGGCGCCCTCGGAAAGTGAGTGCTTTTGGTGGGGGGTTTCAGGGTGGGGGGCTCGGGGATAAACCCCGAGGCAAAGCTTTTGGGGTGTTCCCTGTCTGGGTTGGCCCCACAATGATGCAGACAGCCGGGTTTGGGCAGGAGGGGCAGAGAGTGGGAGCTCCCTACAGCTGGGGTGGGATGAGGGGAGTGGAGTGGGGGGCTTGGGCAGAGATGGGACCCTCAGCCCCAGCGGGATGTGGGACGTTGTCACAGCTCCCTGTGCAGCTGTGGGGTGGGAAAGGTTGGGGAGGGGGCAGCCGTGGGTCCTGGGTCTCATGGCCGCAACAGGGGGTACGAGGAGGGTCTGTCGTTTGTCCCGCCTTCCCCTCTGCCTGCCACCCGTGCCTCAGTTTCCCCAGTCACCGAGGGGCTGTGGGAGCGATGGAGGAAGAGGATGAAGCACCCAAGGGACACAGGGTGCTGGGCCTGCTCCCACTGGGACCCCTACCCTCTGTCTGTGCTCCCAGGGGACCCCCTCCCCTTACAGGGGGACTTTGAAGGGTCAGGGAGGTGATGGTGGCACTGGGGACCCCCTCCCCTTACAGGGGGATTTGCAGAGTCAGGGGGGTGATGGTGGCAGTGGGGTCAGTGCTGCAGGGGGACAGAGGGACCCTCAGAGGAGGGGACAGGGCTGGCAGTGAGGGGCTGAACATGGGGTGAGGGGCTATGGGCAGCTGCCAGAGCCATGGTGCCCATGGGGTCATGGTGCCCACAGTTCATGGGTGACACCAAAAGGGGGAAATCACCACTGGGCATGAGGTCACAAGGACATGGCCATGAGCCTGGGCTGGTAGCAGGCAGATGAGGGGTGAACCACGCACCTGATCCCTTCCAGGACCTGGCACTGGTTTCTGGCCGGGGATGATGTCCATGAAGCTCTGTGCTTGGTCTGGCTCTTGCATCCCTGCCAGGATCAGGAAGCAGGAGGTGCTGGGGCTCCATTTCTGGGTGGAAAAGCCCCAGGACAGCCAATCTGGGGCTGGAGCAGTGCCACATGGACCCCTGTGATGGCCTTGTGTGCCCCATTGCCTGTGGTGGCCTTGTGTGCCCCATTACCTGTCTGGGCACGAGGGGGAGTTAATGGGGACAACTTTGCTGGAGCTGCCACTCATGTGGTAACAGTGAGTGGGGACATCCATGAGCACCCAGCAACTTGGGGAAGGAGAAAATCCATCTGCACCCCCAGACAAATTCCCCAGGGCTGGGACGTGATCCCTGCCCCATGTCAGCCTGCCGGGCCTCACTGGAGCTGCCACTCCCTGGGTAACCGTGAGTGGGGAGATCTGTGAGCACCCACAGCTCCCCACAAACTGGGCAAGGGGAAAATCCATCTGCACCCCCAGACAGCTTCCCCCAGGGCTGGGACGTGATTGTGGGGCTGACAAGGGGCAGGGCAGCCTGCCAGGCCTCGTTAGCATCGCTGCTGACGGACGTGCCATGCTCTGGAGAGCCGGCTGCTGCCAGAGCTGCTCACATCTCCAACTCCAGCCACGCTTGACAGGCAGCACCAGGATATTAAACCCGCCCTGAGCATCCCCTGGGGGATCCATGGGTGGGGGTTTGGGGGTGTGGTGGTGTGCGAGTGGGGGATCTGTCCCATCCTTGCTGCCACCCACGGGGTCCCCCCTCTCGCCACCCCAGTCTGCGGCAGCATGGACATCCGCCACGACGTGTCCCAGCTGCGGAAGCTGGAGAACTGCTCCATCATCGAGGGCAACCTGCAGATCCTGCTGATGTTCACCACGGGCGCCGAGGACTTCCGTGGGCTCAGCTTCCCCCGGCTGCTGATGATCACGGAGTACCTGCTCCTGTTCCGCGTCTACGGGCTGGAGAGCCTGCGCGATCTCTTCCCCAACCTCTCGGTCATCCGCGGCACCAACCTCTTCTTCAGCTACGCCTTGGTCATCTTCGAGATGCCGCACCTGCGGGACGTGGGGCTGCATAGCCTGGGCCACATCCTGCGCGGCTCGGTGCGCATCGAGCGCAACCAGGAGCTCTGCCACCTCTCCACCATCGACTGGGGGCTGCTGCTGCCCGACGGCGGGGACAGCACCTACATCGTGGGCAATAAGTTGGCTGAAGAGTGTGCTGATGTCTGCCCGGGCATCCTGGACGTGGAGAAGCCGTGCGTGCAGACCAGTGTTAATGGACAGCTGGATTATCGCTGCTGGACCTCCAGCTACTGCCAGAAAGGTGGGTGGCACTGCCACGGGGGTCTGGTTGTGCTGCTTTTTTGGGATGGTGCTGGTTTGTGGGGTAAACTGGGAGGGTGCTGGTGGTGTGGTTGTGGTTTCTCTGCTGCCGGGAGTGTGCTGTGCAGGCAGCACGGTGGGGTAACCAGATCCGTGCTGTATCATCCTCCGAGGAGAGGCCAGCTCCTTGCTGCTGTGTTTTCCCAGTGCTGAGGTAAATACAGGCCCCTCCTGAGCTCGTTTTCTGTAAACAGGAGAGCTGGTAATGAAATATGTACTATAAACACAGATCCTTATCTGGGCTGCAAGCTCAGCTGTGGGCCTGGCCTGGCTGCACTGGGCAGAGGGGGTTCAGCATGGGCTGAGCCCCACCTTGTCCATCTGTCTGTCCTGCTGTCCCTCCATGCAGCCCCTCATCCACCCATCAGCCCACCTGCCCGGCCAGCCTCACTCATCACATGGCTGTCCGTCCATCCATCCATCCATCCATCCATCCATCCATCCATCCATCCATCCATCCATCCCTTTGGTCACCCTTCCATCAGTGCTGCCATGCCTCCATCCACTCCTCCATCAACCCATCCCTACCTCCCTGTATCCCTGTATCCTTCCCTTGCTCCCTCCATTCTTGCATCCTCACATCCCATCATCCCTCCTTCTGTCCCTGCATCCTTCCTTCTGTCCTTGCATCACATTCCTCCCTGCATCCTACCATCCCTCCCTCTGTCCCTGCATTCCTCCATCACTGCATCCATCCCCACATCCCTCCCTCCCTCCCTGCATCCCTTCATCCTTCCCTCCATCCCTGCATTCCTCCATCACCGCATCCATCCCCACACCCCACATTCCTCCCTCCCTGCATCCCTTCATCCCACCATCCCTCCATCCCTGTATCACATTCCTCCCTTCATCCCACTGTCCCTCCCTCCCTCCATCACCGCATTCCTCCATCACTGCATCCATACCCACATCCCTCCCTCCCTGCATCCCTTCATCCCACCATCCATCCCTCCATCCATTCCTCCATCATTGAATCCATCCCTCCCTGCATCCCTTCATCCCACCATCCATCCATCCATCATCCCACCATCCATCCATCCATCCATCCATCCATCCATCCATCATCCATCCATCCATCCATCTTCCATCCATCCATCCATCCATCCATCCATCCACCCATCCTCCATCCATCCATCCATCCATCCATCCATCCATCCATCCATCCATCTTCCATCCATCCATCCATCCATCCATCCATCCATCCATCCATCCATCCATCATCCATCCATCCATCCATCCATCCATCCATCCATCCATCCATCCCTCCCTCCCTCCCTCCCTCCCTCCATCTCTCCACCCCACCCTCACTCCTGTTTTCCCCCAACCCTGGAGGATGCCACCAGTCCCCCAACCCCTTCCCCCTCTCTCCTCTCGCCCATCCCCAATCCCAATCCGTGCATCCTGTGCCCCATGCCCACATGCCAATCTCGCCTCTCAGTGTGCCCGTGCGGGGCAGGCTCAGCATGCACAGCCGCGGGCGAGTGCTGCCACCCCGAGTGCCTGGGGGGCTGCGGCCGCCCCCACGACCGCCGGGCCTGCGTCGCCTGCCGCCACTTCCACTTCAACGGGCACTGCCTGCCCTCGTGCCCGCCCCGCACCTACGAGTACGAGGGCTGGCGCTGCGTCACGGCCGAGTACTGCGCCAGCCTGCGCAAGGTCTCCCACGACCCCCGCGACGCCTCCAAGTTCGTCATCCACCAGCGGCAGTGCCTGTCCGAGTGTCCCTCGGGCTACACCAGGAACGAGAGCAGGTGGGGGTGTCCCCGGTGCCCTGGCATGGGCAGGGTGTTGGCACGCTGGCTGGTTCATGTCCTGTCCTGTCCCTGTCGCCCTGCCCACAGCATGTTCTGCCACAAGTGCGAGGGGCTGTGTCCCAAGGAGTGCAAGGTGGGCACCAAGACCATCGACTCGATGCAGGCGGCGCAGGAGCTGGGGGGCTGCACCCTCATCGAGGGCAACCTCATCCTCAACATCCGCCGGGGCTGTGAGTGCCAGAGCTGGCCCTGCCAGACCCACCCCGGGTGGGAGAGATGCTGGGGAGGGCAGGGGGTGTTTTGCCTTGCAGGGTGAGTTAATGGGGAGGTGCTCCTCCCCATGAGCTCACACAGTGTGTCATTCCCAGATAACCTGGCCTCGGAGCTGCAGAGCAGCCTGGGGCTCATTGAGACCATCACGGGCTTCCTGAAGATCAAACATTCCTTTGCCCTCGTCTCCTTGTCCTTCTTCAAGAACCTGAAACTGATCCGTGGTGACTCCATGGTGGATGGGTGAGGATGGTGTGGGTTTGGGGGGTAACTGTGGCCCTGAAGGTGCCCTCGCCCACTGCCTCCACCCACATCTCCTCCGCCAGGAATTACACCCTGTACGTCCTGGACAACCAGAACCTGCAGCAGCTCTGGGACTGGAGCCACCACATCCTCTCCATCCCCGTGGGCAAGATGTACTTTGCATTCAACCCCAAGCTGTGCCTGGCCGAGATCTATCGCATGGAGGAGGTGACGGGCACCAAGGGCCGGCAGAACAAGGCGGAGATCAACCCCCGCACCAATGGGGACAGGGCGTCCTGTGAGTACAGGGATGGGGACAAGCAGCAGTGCCACGAGCCTCTGCCTGAGCCCTGCCTCCTCCCCGCAGGCAAGACCCAGACCCTGCGCTTCATCTCCAACGTCACCGAGTCCGACCGCATCTTCCTCAAGTGGGAGCGGTACCGGCCCCCCGAGTACCGCGACCTCCTCAGCTTCATCGTCTACTACAAGGAGTCGTAAGTGCTCCTCTTGTCCCCGTGGTGGAGCGCTTGGGAATGCCCTTGTGGTGTCCTCTGTCCCTGCTGGACCCTCCCTGATGCCCGGTGTGGGACAGACCCTTCCAGAACGTGTCGGAGTACGTGGGGCAGGACGCCTGTGGGGCCCAGAGCTGGAACGTGCTGGACGTGGACCTGCCGCTGAGCAGCGAGCAGGAACCAGGGGTGACGCTGCTCAACCTCCGTCCCTGGACCCAGTACGCCATCTTCGTGCGCGCCATCACCCTCACCACGGCCGAGGAAGGGCGCAACTACGGGGCCCAGAGCGAGGTGGTTTACATCCGCACCATGCCGGCGGGTAAGGGGCTGGCACGGGGCTGGCGATGCCCGTGGTGGACCCACCCCACCCCTACAGGAATGACTGACCACCCCTGTGTCCTCCCAGCCCCGACGGTGCCCCGGGATGTCATCTCCATGTCCAACTCTTCCTCCCACATCGTGGTGCGTTGGAAGCCGCCCACGCAACGCAACGGCAACATCATCTACTACCTGGTGCTGTGGCAGCAGCTGGCCGAGGACATGGAGCTCTACATCAACGACTACTGCCACAAAGGTGAGGCCAGGCCGGCCAGGGGCAGCACAGCAGCCGAGGACACCAGCAGAACAAGGGTGGTGCTGCTGAGCCAGGCTCTGCCAGCCCTGCCCGTTGCTGCCCACAGGCCTGAAGCTGCCCACCAGCAGCGCAGACACGCGTTTCGGGTTTGGGGACGGCCCCGAGGGGGAGCAGGATGCGGAGGAGAGGTGCTGCCCCTGCCGCCCCACTGACGGGCAGCTGCGCATGGAGGGCGAGGCCGAGTCCTTCCAGAAGAAGTTTGAGAACTTCCTCCACAATTCCATCACCATCCCCAGGTGCCATCTGGGGGGGTTCCCTGCTTTGGGGGGCTCCCTCAAGCTGGGTGCGTGGGTCTGCCTGGGTGGGGGGGTCCCGTGGTTGTTCCTGGCAGACCCTTTAACTGATTTCCCGCTGTCTCAGGCCACCCTGGAAGGTGACATCCATCAATAAGAACCCACAGAGGTGAGCTGGGGGTTCTCCCCTCCCCTGACCAATTTTGGGGGACAACCTCAGGGCTTCAACTCCCCATCACATCCTGTCCCCGTGTCCTGCAGGACCCCAAAGCAGCGCAGGGACGTGGTGGCCGTCACACCTGCAGCCAACACCTCCTCAGCAGAGCCGCTGGCCCCGAGCCGCCCCGGAGGCGAGCCCAAGCCTGACTTCCAGATCTTTGAGGACAAGGTGGTGCGAGACCGGGCGGTGCTGTCGCGGCTGCGCCACTTTACCGAGTACCGCATCGACATCCACGCCTGCAACCACGCCGCGCACACCGTGGGCTGCAGCGCCGCCACCTTCGTCTTCGCCAGGACCATGCCCGAGTGTGCGTGCCCAGCCCTGGCCATGCTGGGGTGTTGCTGAGATGGGGTTGGGGTCCAGGGGCTGCCCCCAGGAGCTGATTCCTTCTGTGCCTCTCTGCAGTGCAAGCTGACAACATTCCTGGCAACGTGACGTGGGAGCCGGCTGGCAAAAATAGTGTCCTTCTGCGCTGGGAGGAGCCCAGGAACCCCAATGGGCTCATCCTCAAGTATGAGATCAAGTACAGCCGGGAGACTGAGGTGAGAACCCCCTGTGGCATCCGCTGCCCAGCCCTGCCAGGTCTGGTTATAGGGGCACAGCACCCATTCTATCTCCATCTCCATCCCATCCCATCTCATGCCATGCCATTGATCTCACTCTATCCCATCCCATTGATCCCATTCCATTGGTCCTATCCCATTGATCCCATCCCATCCCCATCCCATGCCATCCCATGCTATCCCATGCCATCCCATCTCCATCCCATCCCCATCTCCATCTCCATCGTCTCCATCTCCATCCCATCCCATCTCCATCTCCATCTCCATCTCCATCTCCATCTCCATCTCCATCTCCATCTCCATCTCCATCTCCATCTCCATCTCCATCTCCATCTATCTCCATCTCCATCTATCTCCATCTCCATCTCCATCCCATCCCATCCCATCCCATCCCATCCCATCCCTCTCCCAAGCCTTACACATGGCTGGGGGGGATCAATCCCCTTTGCCACCTCCCTGTTGTCCCCTCCAGGAGGTCACCACTGTTGTCTGTGTCTCACGCCACCGGTACTCCAAGTATGGGGGTGTCCACCTGGCTCTGCTCCAGCCAGGGAATTACTCAGCCAAGGTCAGGGCCACCTCACTGGCTGGCAATGGCTCCTGGACAGGGCTGGTCAAGTTTTACATCCTGGGGCCAGGTACCTGCAGGGGACAGGGGGACATCAGCAGGGACCTTGGTGGGCAGGGAGGGGGCAGCTGTGGGGTCGGGGAGCTGGGGCTCACTGGGGAATTGGGCTGTGCTGCTGGGATGGACCTGTGGGGTCAGGGGGTGCTGCTGGAGGTGGGAGTTGTTGTTGCTGGACTGGGAAGCTGAGGGATGATCCTGGCCTGAGACACTGCAGCATCACAGAGTCACAGAATCGTTTGGGTTGGGAAAGGCCTCCAAGTCCAAATGTTCCCTCTGCACTGCCAAGGCTGTCTCTAACTGATGTCCCCAAGTGCCACATCCACACCTCTGTTAAATCCCCTCAGGGACAAAGACTTCACCAGTGCCCTGGGCAGCCTGCTCCAATTCTTTCCAGTTTTCCCCAATATCCAATCTAAACCTCCCCTGGCACAACCTGAGGCCACTTCCTCTGCTCCTGTCCCTGTTCCCTGGGAGCAGAGCCTGACCCTCCTGGCTGTCCCCTCCTGTCAGGAGCTGTGCAGAGCCACAAGATCCCCCCTGAGCCTCCTTTTCTCCAGGATGAGCCCCCCCATCCCTCTCAGGTGCTCCTGGTGCTCCAGACCCCTCCCCAGTTCTGATCCTTCTCTGGTCACATTCCAGCCCCTCTTTCTTGTCTTGTGAGGTCCAAACCTACCCCAGGATTTGAGGTCCCTCAGCAGTGCCCAGCACTCACTTTCTTCTCAGCTCTCCCTTGGGTACTAATGAATTTATAGAAACATTTTTTATTGTCTGTTATGGCAGATTCAGTTCTAGCTGGGTTTTGGCCCTTCTAACTTTCATTCCTGTCCTGAGCTCCCTCAGATCCTCCTGAACTTCCCGCCCCCTCTTCCAAAGATCAGAACCTCTCCTTTCTCCCTGAGTTCCAGCCAAAAACCTCTGCTCAGCCAGGCTGGTCTTCTTCCCATCCTTCATCCAAGGATGCTGCTGGGTTGAGGAACTTGGGAGATTGGGGAGTTGGACACTGGGACAAAAAGGTTGAGGGATGCTCTGGGACAGGGATCTGAGGGTGCTGCTGCTCTGGGGAGCTGGAGGCTCCCCCTCTCCATCCTGGTGGTGGGACAGGTGTCCCATGTGATCTGGGGACCCCAATCCATGGGCACCTGCTCCCGGCAGCCGAGGAAGAGTCCAGCAGCTTCTACGTGCTGCTCACCGTCACGCCCGTGGTGCTCATGGTGCTCATCTCCTGCCTGGCCGTCTTTGTCTTCTTCTACAACAAGAAGAGGTAACGACCCCCCTGCCCCCCCGGGGCTGGGCTGGGCTGGGGTCTGGCCAAACCAGGCCTGGGCAGGGCTGGGGGGAGGCAGCAGCTCCGAGCACTGCCCACCCCTGGCAGGAACCACGACGGGTACCCCAGCGGGACGCTCTACGCCTCCGTCAACCCCGAGTACTTCAGCGCCTCGGACAGTACGTGGGGACATGGGGACAGGCAGGGGCCACCCCAAAGGGCCACCGAGCCCTTTCTGTGCTGGGGTCACGCTGGAGGGGATGGGGAAGGGATGGGGTGAGAATGGGATGGGATGGAGATGAGTGTGGGAGTGGGGATGGAGTGGAGATGATGGGAATGAGATGGGGATGGGAATGGAGATGGGGATGGGAATGGGATGAAGATCCAGATAGGAATGGAGGTGGGAATGGTAATGGGATGGGGACAGGGAGGATGATGGTGATGGAATGGAGATGATGGGATGGAATGGGAATGGGAATGGGATGGTGATGAGAATGGGAACGGCAAGGGGATGGGGACAGGGAGGAGGATGGTGATGGAATGGGAATGGGAATGGGAACGGGAATGAGAATGGGATGAAAATCAAGATGGGAATGGGGACAGGGAGGAAGATGGTGGTGGGATGGAGATGGGGATGGGAATGGAAATGGGAAAGGGAATGGCAGGGGGATGGGGACAGGGAGGAGGATGGTGATGGAAGGGAGATGATGGGATGGGGATGGGAATGGGAATGGGAGAGGGAATGGGATGGGGACAGGGAGGAGGATGGTGATGGAATGGGAATGGGAATGAGAATGGGATGAAGATCAAGATGGGAATGGAGGTGGGAATGGTAATGGGATGGGGGTGGGGACAGGAAGGAGGATAGTGATGGAATGGCAATGGGAATGAGAATGGGATGAAGATCAAGATGGGAATGGGGACAGGGAGGAGGATAGTGGTGGGACGGAGATGATGGGATGGAGATGGGAATGGAAATGGGAAAGGGAATAACAGGGGGATGGGGACATGGAGGAGGATGGTGATGGAATGGGAATGGGAATGAGAATGGGATGAAGATGAAGATGGGGATGGGAAAGGGAATGGCAGGGGGATGGGGACAGGGAGGAAGATGGTGATGAGCTGGAGATGGGAATGAGAAATGGATGGAGATGAGGATGAGGATGGAGACAAGGATGAGAATGGGATGGAGATAGGAGTGGGGATAGGGACTAGGATGGTGATGCAGATGGGGTCAGCCACAGTGATGGGGACGGGCCGATCCCCACTCACCCCACAGTGTACATGCCTGATGAGTGGGAGGTGTCCCGGGAGAAGATCACAGTGATCCGGGAGCTGGGACAGGGCTCCTTTGGGATGGTGTATGAGGGGGTGGCGCTGGGGCTGGTCACGGAGGGAGAGGAGACCAAGGTGGCCCTGAAGACAGTCAACGAGCTGGCCACCATGCGGGAGCGCATCGAGTTCCTCAACGAGGCCTCCGTCATGAAAGCCTTCAAGTGCCACCATGTGGTAGGTGGGCAGCTGAGGGGGAGGGAGGGGACACAGAGGGTCTGGCCACTGACATGCCAGCCCTCTTTGTCCTGCAGGTCCGTCTGCTCGGCGTGGTATCCCAGGGACAGCCAGCTTTGGTCATCATGGAGCTGATGACACGTGGTGACCTGAAGAGCTACCTGCGCTCACTCAGGCCTGAAGCCGAGGTGAGGAGATGGTCAGGTGCCAGAACAGTGACGAAGGGACACTCACCCTGTGTCCAGGGGGGTCCTGGCGTGCCTCTGCTCCATCCCTGAGTGTGTGCACGGTGCAGAACAACCCCGGGCTGCCTCCACCGTCGCTGAAGGACATGATCCAGATGGCGGGGGAGATCGCCGACGGCATGGCCTACCTCAGCGCCAACAAGTTTGTGCACCGGGACCTGGCTGCCCGCAACTGCATGGTGTCTGAGGACTTCACCGTCAAGATTGGAGGTGGGTGTTGGAAATGGGCAGAAAATTCTCAAATTTTGTGTCCAGTTCTGGGCCCCTCAGTTTGGGAAGGACGTTGGGGTGCTTGAGTGTGACCAGAAGAGGCAATGAGGCTGGAGAAGGGCTGGGAACACAAACCCTGTGAGGAACGACTGAGGGAGCTGGGGGTGTTTAGCCTGGAGAAAAGACTCAGGAGTGACCTCATCACTCTCTCCAACTTCTTGGAAAATGGTTGTGGTCAGGTGAGGTTGGTGTCTTTCTCCAGGAACTGACAGAACCAGAGAACACAGCCTTAAGCTTCACCAAGGGTTGGATATCAGGAAAAAGTTTTTTACACAAAGAGTGATAAAGTTCTGGAATGGCTGCCCAGGGAGGTGGTAGAGTCACCATCCCTGGGTGTGTTAAACAAAGCCTGGATGTGGCACTGAGTGCCATGGTCTGGTTGAGGTGTTTGGGCTGGGTTGGACTCGATGATCTTGAAGGTCTCTTCCAACCACTGAAGGAGATGGGGGTGCTCAGCCTGGAGAAAAGGAGATTCAGAGGTGACCTCGTCACTCTCTAGACCTCCCTGAAAGGTGGCTGTGGTCAGGTGGGGTTGGGCTCTTTTCCAGGAACCAGTGGACACAGCCTTGAGCTTCACCAAGGGTTGGATATCAGGAAAAAGTTTCTCATGTAAAGAGTGATAAAGTTCTGGAATGTTCTGCCCAGGGAGGTGGTAGAGTCACCATCCCTGGATGTGTTTAAAACAAACCTGAATGTGGCACTGGGTGCCATGGTCTGGTTGAGGTGCTGGGGCTGGGTTGGACTCGATGATCTTGAAGGTCTCTTCCACCCCAGTGATTCTACGAATTCTATGAATTCTGTGAGAAGACTCACATTGTGTGTATCTCTATACAAATCTCGAGATAAGATAAAATAGTAACTTAGAAATACCATGGAATAAGACAGACATTGTTGAGAGAAAAATTGAACTAGAAACAAGTTCAAAAGATAGCCTTACAAAAAAGACTAGATACTTTAGAGAAATAAAATCATAAAAGATGCATTGTAGCAGGACCCACAAAGAGTAATTTTAGATGATTAGCTGTAAGGCATTTACAGCATGGTGTACCTAAAGCTGATAGGCCAAGAAACACTTAGAGTGTATTGTAATTAAGAAATCATTAGCTTCTGATTGTGATGGCATGAATTATAACATCTGTATTGTCTCACCCAAAATAGAATCAAAGTTTTTAAAACACCTCTCAGTTGCCCCATCCCTGGCTCAGCAAAGGGCAACGGTGGGTGAGCAGTGGCGGTGCCAGCCCTGTCTCCTTCCTCCTCCTCTTCCTCCTCCGCCAGATTTCGGCATGACCCGGGATATCTATGAGACGGATTATTACCGCAAGGGGGGCAAGGGGCTGCTCCCCGTGCGCTGGATGTCCCCCGAGGCGCTCAAGGACGGCATCTTCAACACCCAGTCTGACGTCTGGTGGGTGCTGGGCTGGTGGGCACAGCCGGGGGGGATTTGGGGATCCCCCAGGCTGAGCAGAGGCGCTCCGGGCAGGTCCTTCGGGGTGGTGCTGTGGGAGATCGCCACGCTGGCCGAGCAGCCCTACCAGGGCATGTCCAACGAGCAGGTGCTGCGCTTTGTCATGGACAACGGCGTCCTGGAGCGGCCTGAGAACTGCCCCGACGAGCTGTGAGTGCTGGGCACGGCCCCATCCTGCTGTGCAGGGCAAATCCTGCTCTCTGCCGCGCTTGGGGGACTGTGGGAGCCCCCCCAAAGCCAGCGGGTGCCCCCTCTCTCCGCAGCCACGAGCTGATGTGCCTGTGCTGGCAGCAGAACCCCCGCCAGCGCCCCTCCTTCGTCCAGCTCCTGGAGCGCATCAAGGACCACATGGCGCCTGCTTTCCGCAGCCTCTCCTTCTTCTACAGCGCCGAGAACGGCCATCACGGCTCGGGGGAGCCCTCCAGCACCGAGACAGACGCGTGCCCCGAGGAGGATGAGCCCCCCGCATCCCCCCTGCCCGCACGCAGGGACCGCGGCCCAGGGCAGCTCCCCAACGGGACGCTCTGACCCCGGGCTGTGCTCGGGCCCCGCTGGACTCTGCACCCCAAACCCTTCTCCAGCCACCCCCCCGCTTGCTGGGACCCCCCCCCCCCTGCATTATTTATTGCTTCCAAGGAGCGGGGGTGCCTTGGGAGGAGGGTGGCAGCAAGGCAAGGATGTTCCGTGGGATGCTTTTCCCCCTGAAAATAAATTGGGGGTGCTCCGAGTCAGGGGGCTGCTGGTTGGGAGGAGAACACCCATTTTTCCTTTTTTTTTGCGGGGTGGGATAATGTGGGTATGGAAATAGGTAGCAGGGTTTGATATTTGGGGTCCCCCATCAATCTGCCCCGGTCGTTGCTCCCTTGGGCAGCAACCTCTGTGATCCCCACACCTTTTCCAGGTGGGGAAACTGAGTCACGGGACTCAGAGTAGCCCAGCTGAGGCGTGGGTGCCTTGGGAGGAGGGTGGCAGCAAGGCAAGGATGTTCCATGGGATGTATTTCCCCCTGAAAATAAATTGGGGGTGCTCGGAGTCGGGGGGAGGGAGTGGGGGGCTGCTGGCTGGGAGGAGAACACCCATTTTTCCTTTTTTTTTGGAGGGGGGGTGGGATAATGTGGGTATGGGAATGGGTGGCAGGATTTGATATTTGGGGTCCCCCATCAATCTGCTCCCCAGGTCAGCAACCCCAGTGATCCCCACGCCTTTCCCAGGTGGGGAAACTGAGTCACGGCACTCAGACAAGCCTGGGGTTGCCCTGATGTCTCTTCCCAGAGGCCATGCTGGCCTACGGGAGGGGCATCACTGCCCAATGTGAGCTCGAATAAAGGGGATGAAGCTCAGCTGCAGCAGTGCCTGCCTTGGGGGGGTCGCAGGGGGGCGGCACAAGGGGCTTCCCACTCCCCACCCCCCCCCAGCCCTATCTGCGTCCTGTGGCTTTGCCCTGCGGTGCCCAAACCGGGGGCGTTTCTAGAGAAAAACGTCAAAGCAGTGGAATTTAGGAGGATGTGGCAACAGCTCTGCCGGGAAGGGGGTGCTGGGGTGTCCAGTGGGGCCCCACGGGAGGTGACCCCAAAGGAATCGGGGTCCCCTGGGTGCCTCTGATGGGGATGAGCCTTGGGGGGAAAGGTGCGGGGCTGAGAATGTGCGGAACTCAGCGCTGGGATGAGCCACCCCCGACGGGCTTCCCAGCGAGATCGGGGACAAAACAAGATCGGGTGGGGATGGGGAACCGTGTCCTGTCCTGTCCCACCTCGGGGAGGAGGATGAGGTGCGTCCTGGTCGGAGGGGACAGTTGGGGACAGGGCCACCGTGCCACCAAGCGTGTCCCCACCTCCAGCATCTCTGCACTTCCGAGGTGCTGGGGAGAGCTTGATCCAGGCAAAGCCACCACGCCTGGAGATCTGGGGGCTGTGACAGCTCGGGGGACAGTAGGTGGCCCTCGGGATGGTGATGAGCCCTGTCCCTTGTGCTGCAGCCCGCCCTGAGCCGGGTCCTGGAGCGGGTGTGGTGTGTGTGTGTGTATACGGGAATTTTGGGGGTTTGGTGGGAATTTTGGGGGTTTGGCGGGATGGATCCGCCTGGTGGGGCTGGGGGTGCCGGTGTAGGGTGCCAGTGAGCAGGGAGGGTGGCGGCAGGGCATGGGCTGGGCACAGGCAGGGCACAGACAGGGAACGAGCAGGGAACGGGCAGGGAATGAGCAGGGCACGGACAGGGAACGGGCAGGGCACAGACGGGCTCCATGGTCGGTGCCAGTGTGAGGAATCCCCCTCTCCCGGCTCGGAGCCCTCCCGGTGCCGGTGAATCACGGCCGGGGGTGTCTCGGGCCGGGCCGGGGGCGGTGCCGGTGCCGGCCCCTCCCGGGAGGCCGGTCCGTGTTGTTGCTTTTAAAGCCCCGCACGGCCCCGTGCTCGGGCTGCCGGGCAAGTGCGAGGGAGGGCGGCACCGGCAGCACCGGCAGCACCGGCACCAGAACCGGCACCGGCAGCCAGGACGGGCAGCACCGGCAGCGGAGCCAGCACCGGCACCGGCCCTGCGATGCCGCCGCTGCCCGCCTGGCTCTGCCTGGCCGCGCTGCTCCTGCCGCTGTCCCCGGCAGCCCCGGGCGCTGCCGGTGCCTGCCCCCGGCCCTGCCGCTGCCCCGGGGCCGGGATATTGCTCTGCCGGGAGCCCGACACCGTGAGCAGCCTGGCCCTGCTGCTGGGAAGCGGCCGCTTCACCGACGTGTGAGTGGGGCCGAGGGTCGGGGGATGGAGCTCAGACAGCGGGCAGAGCGATGGGACAGCGCGGTGGGGCTGGGAGGGACCAGTCTGGGGGTGACAGAGCTCGGGGAGCAGGCAGAGGAACTGGGGGTGACCGGGCTGGGGGTGACAGAGCTCGGGGAGCAGGCGGAGGAACTGGGGGTGACCGGGCTGGGGGTGACAGAGCTCGGGGAGCAGGCAGAGGAACTGGGGGTGACGAGGGTGAGGGATGCGGTGATGATGCTGAAGCAGCGATGGAGTTGGTGGTGACAGAGCTCGGGGACGGAGCTGATGGGGCTGGGAGCGATGGAGGTGATGGGGCTGAGGGTGATGGAGCTGATGGATTTGGGAGCAATGGAGCTGATGAGGCTGGGAGTGATGGAGCTGATGGGGATGGGAGCGATGGAGCTGATGGGGCTGGGAGCGATGGAGGTGATGGGGCTGGGAGTGATGGAGGTGATGGGGCTGGGAGCGATGGAGGTGATGGGGCTGGGAGGGATGGAGCTGATGGGGCTGAGGGTGATGGAGGTGATGGATTTGGGAGCGATGGAGATGGTGGGGCTGGGAGCGATGGAGGTGATGGGCTGGGAGTGATGGAGCTGATGGGACTGGGAGGGATGGAGGTGATGGGGCTGGGAGCGATGGAGGTGATGGAGCTGGGAGTGATGGAGGTGATGGATTTGGGAGTGATGGATTTTGGGGAGCGGGCAGAGGGGCTGGGAGCGATGGGGATGGTGGTGGTTGTGGCTGGGGGCAGCAGAGCTGGTGGTGATGGGGATGATGGAGGTGATTTGCTCCGGGGCAGGAGCAGGGATGGCTGGATGGGCTGGGATCACTGGATGGGCTGGGATCGCTGTGGGGAGAGCAGCTGCTTGCTGGAAGGAACTGGGGGCTGCAAAATGGGGTGGGGGGGGGGGGGTGCAGCATCCCCCCAGGGAGCAAACGAGGGGCTGGGGGCAGCTCTTCAGCCCCTTCTGTGGTGATGCCAACACGCTGAGGGTGCACCCACACTGTGCTGGGCAGGGCAGGGCTGTGGGGAGGCGCTTGCCCCCATCCTGTTGGAGCTGGTGCTGTGCCCTGGGGGCTGTGGGTGGGCATGCTGGGGGGGGCACACCCCAAATTTGCTGCTTTGGGGAATCTACTCTGCTCCCACACCTTCCCCCGCTGCAGGATGGGTGGTGGGGAGCAAGGGCTGGAGCCAGCAGAGACAGGAGGGTGCTGGGGTGTCGGGGTGCTGCAGGACACCAAGGTGCCCCAATTGCTGGGGTTCCCCCCAGCCCAGAGCCCTGCCTGTGCCGCATTGCTGGGGCCTGGCTGCGGTGTCTCCGTGCCTCAGTTTCCCCACGTGCTGCGCCACAGGCGCTGCCAGCTCTTTGTTCGCTGCCTCGTGGGGTGGGGTGGCGTGGCTGGTGGTGGGGATGGTGGTCCTCGAGAGACCCCCCAGCCATCCCAGCTGCTCTCATCCCATCCTCACCAAGGTTAAGGGCACCAAAACCCTCTTGGTGTGGATCTGAACCCCAATTCGCCAGCCCTGTGGTTTGGGGTTCACAGGAGCGGGGTGGGCAGGGAAGAACCCTGCACCTGCTCCCAGAGGGGCTTTTCTTCATCTCCTGCCTGGAGAAAAGGGTGGGGGGACAGTGACAGCAGTGTCCCTGTCACAGTGCAGGACACCATGGGGACTCAAAGGATTAGGGGGCTGAGACCCAGCAAAATCATTCTGTGTGGGCTCCAGGTGGTGGCTGAGCCCTGACCCCGCACAGTTCACACTGACCGGGGGCTCAGCACCATCGGGATCACCCACTGCCACCCCCCCTTCTTCCCAGCTCATCCCAGGGGAAACTGAGGCACGGTGGGGCGGCTCAGCTCCACCTCGTCCCCATCCCCGGCTGTGGGCACAGCCTGGGGAGTGGGAGAGCTCTCACCTCACTCTTTGGGGCATGAGGGGGTCGTGGGCTGCCACGCTGAGCCCCCTCCTTTGCCTTCCAGCGTCATTGAGAACCAGCCGGCGCTCAGGAGCCTGAGCCGAGCTGACACCAGGACACTGCGGGACCTCAGGAGCCTGTGAGCACCCCGGGGAGGGGGTCCCTGCACAAGGAAATGTGGGGAGTGGCGGGAGGGGATCCCCAGAGCTCAATCCCATTGCCAGGAGTCACAGGGGACATTCCCAGAGCAAAGAACCTGTGAGCACCTCGGGGATGGGGTCCCTGCACGGGGAAATGAGTGGGATGGAGTGGGGGATCCCCAGAGCTCAATCCCATTGCCAGAATTCGCAGGGGATGCTCCAAGAATGGAGAACCTGTGAGCACCCCTGGGGAAATGGGAAGAGAGAAGGGCTTTGGTGGATGGGGGGATCCCCAGGGCTCAATCCCACTGCCAGGAGTCACAGGGGACATTCCCAGAGCAGAGAACCCGTGAGCACCTCGGGGATGGGGTCCCTGCATGGAGAAATGAGTGGGATGGAGTGGGGGATCCCCAGAGCTCAATCCCATTGCCTGGAGTTGCAGGGGATGCTCCAAGAATGGAGAACCTGTGAGCACCCCTGGGGAAATGGGAAGAGAGAAGGGCTTTGGTGGAATGGGGGATCCCCAGAGCTCAACCCCACTGCCAGAATTGGCAGGGGACATTCCCAGAGCAGAGAACCCGTGAGCAACCCGGGGATGGGGTCCCTGCACAGGGAAATGAGAGGAGAGAAGGGCTGTGGTGGATGGGGGGACCTCCAGAGCTCCATCCCACTGCAAGGAGTCACAGGGATGCTCCCAGAGCAGAGAACCCGTGAGCACCCCGGGATGGGGTCCCTGCACAGGGAAATGTGGGGATTGGACAGGAGGATCCCCAGAGCTCCATCCCATTGCCAGAATTCGCAGGGGATGCTCCAAGAATGGAGAACCTGTGAATAGCCCGGTGTGGGATCCCTGCACTGGGAAATGGGAAGAGGGAAGGGCCGGTGGAGGGGGAGGTCCCCAGAGCAGAGATTCTCCCAGGTGCTCACCCTCCCCTCCTTTCAGCACCATCTCCAGGTCGGGGCTGCAGCACATCTCTGCCGATGCCTTCCTGGACACCCCCAAGCTGAGCCACGTGTGAGTCTCCCCTTGCCCTTCCCCATGCCCTCCCTCCACACCGTGCCCCTGTTGGTGCCCCGGGGGCTGTGCCCGCTGCAGGGTGGCCTGTCCCCGTGTCCCCGTGCCCAGGCAGGATCGATGGTGTCCCATCACCGCCCCCAGGCACATCAGTTTCCCCACTGCTGCTGAGTGGGAAAACATCGATCTGGGCAGGAGAGCAGGCAGCTGCTGCCCCCCGGGAGCTCTGTGCTGCCCCAGTGAGGGTGGGGTACCCCAAAAACGGATGGGGACCCTGTTCTGGGGTCCTGAGGGCTGGTGGCACACCTGGCAGAGCTGGTTTTGCTTGGTCACGGTGTGACAGCCCCGGGGCTGCGCCGTGCCACCTCGGTTGGATGGGAAGGGGTGGCTGATGGGGGCTGTCCCAACAGGAATCTCTCCTCCAATGCTCTGCAAAGCCTTTCCTGGAAAACCTTCTGGCATCTGCCCCTGCAGGAGCTGTGAGTGATGAGAGAGAGGGGGGAGGTGGGTGTGGAGCATCTCCCATTGGGGATGTGCCCCTCCAGCGACACACACAGAGCTGGGGCTGCAGTGAGATGCTCGGTGAGATGGTGGCTCTCACATCCACGGGTGTGGGGACAGGGTGGCACATGGGACACGTGTGACACAAAGCTGGAGGCTGGGAGTGCCCAAGTGCAGCCTTGGCTGGGACACACACGAACGTGTGGGGCCTGGAATCCTTTTGAGCTCTCTTCCCTGCTCCATCTCAGCATCGTGGTGGGAAATCCCTTCAACTGCTCCTGTGGGCTCCGCTGGCTGCAGCTGTGGCACAACAGCAGCCGGGCTGAGCTGGGCAACCAGTCCCTGCTCTGCTGGGAGGGCAGCGTGCCCGTGGCCCTGGGCAGCCAGGCTCTCCACGCCTGCGGTACGTGCCTGGCCATGCCTTTGTCCCCTGTCCTGAGCCTGGGCACGCAGGGACGCTCATGGCTCACCCTCCTGTCCCTGCAGACCCCCCGAGTGTCCACATCGAGCCCCCCGAGGTGGCGCTGAGCCAAGGGGACAGCGTCAACCTCACCTGCCACATCAGTGCCAGCCCAGCGGCCACCGCAGAGTGGGTGGTGACCGAGGTGGGACCCGAGCTGCTCGCTGTCACCAAGGCAAGCTCAGCCCCCCAGCATCCTCTCACTGGTGGGATGGGCACGGGGGGATGCAGGAGCTGGTCAGGGTTGGGAGGTGGCATCTGCTCCAACACCCCTGGTGTTCCCTGCAGCTCTCGGACTGGGAGATCGTCCTGGAGATCAGCAATGTCTCCTCTCACCTCAACCACAAGGAGCTGCTGTGCCGGGCAGAGAACGCGGCGGGGCTGGCAGAGGACAGCGTGGTGCTGAACGTCACCTGTGAGGAGCCCAGACGGGGCTGGGCTGGGGGCTGGGGGCTGGGTGGGGGTCTGGCCCAGGAACCCACCCAGCCCTGTGTGTCCCAGTTCCCCCCGTGATCCTGCTGCTGGACACCGCCATCCCCCGGCATTACTGGTGCATCCCCTTCTCCGTGGATGGCAACCCCGTCCCCGACGTCCGCTGGCTCTTCAACAGCTCTGCCCTGAGGGAAGGGCCCTACATCCACACCCACATCATGGAGTACGAGCACAACTCCACCGTGCTCCACGGCTGCCTCCAGTTCAACCGTCCCACGCACGTCAACAACGGCAACTACACCCTGGTGGTGGAGAACGCCCTGGGCTGGGCCTCCCGCAGCGTCCAGGTGCGCTTCATGGACAACCCCTTCAGCTTCAGCCCCGAGGAGCCCATCCCAGGTAGGTGCCACTGCCAGGGGTTGCGTGGGGTGCCCCCCATCCTACCGAGGAGCTGTGTTGCACCTGGTGGGCAGGATGGGTTGTACTCGGCTCTGCCTGTTGTCTACACTGGTGTGCCTCAGTTTCCCCCAAGGATGGGCTGCTCCCACCTGAGGGATAACGAGTGTTTCTCCTTTCTCTCCCTTTGGGCTGCTCCAGTGTCTCTGTCCCCACGGGGTGAGTGGCCAGGATTGCTGCCCCAGCTCCCCTAAACTGGGCATTCCACCCATCCTTGGGTGTCCAGGTCCTTCCAGGGCCATTTTTTTGGGGGGGATGAGGACCCCACACTCACCCTACACCTTCTCCCTGCCCCAGGCACCAGGAACAGCTCGCTGGAGGGACCTGTGGAGACAACAGATGAGCACACGTTTGGGGTGAGGAGATGCTCTGCAGTGTGGGATGGGGGGACAAGGACACCTGCAAGAGGGTGGCACAAATCCACTGGGGACAGCCAAGCCAACACTCAGGGGTTGTGGGTTATACAATGGGGATGAAGGACAGACTCTCAGTGCCTCAGTTTCCCCTGTGGCACCTCCTGGGGCCTGTCACCATCTCACAGTTTGCACCCCATGCCATGGGGTGACAAAAGGGACCTGGTGGGACCTGGCTGAGCTCTGTCCTTGCTGCCAGCAGGTCTCAGTGGCCAAACCAGCACTTGGGGGATGTGGGTTATACAATGGGGATGAGGGACAGACTCTCAGTGCCTCAGTTTCCCCTGGGGATTGTCACCATCTCATGGGGTTGTTCCCATCCCATGGGCTGAGAAAAGGGACATGGTGGGACCTGGTGGGACCTAGCCTGATCTGTCCTTGCTGCCAGCAGGTCTTGGTGGCCAAACCAGCTCTCAGGGTCTGTGGGTTATACAATGGGGATGAAGGACAAACTCTCAGTGCCTCAGTTTCCCCTGGGGATTGTCACCATCTCACAGTTTGTTCCCCATGCCATGGGCTGACAAAAGGGACATGGTGGGATCTGCTCCTGATCTCTGTCCTTGCTGCCAGCAGGTCTTGGTGGCCAAACCAGCACTCGGGGGATGTGGGTTATACGATAGGGATGAAGGACAGACTCTCAGTGCCTCAGTTTCCCCTGTGGCAGCCCCTGGGGTTTGTCACCACCTCACAGTTTGTTCCCCATGCCACACGGTGACAAAAGGGACCTGGTGAGACCTGGTGGGACCTGGCCTGATCTGTCCTCGCTGCCAGCAGGTCTCGGTGGCCGTGGCCCTGGCTGTGTTCGCCTGCCTCTCCCTCTCTGTCATGCTCATCCTGCTCAACAAGTGCGGGCGCCGCTCCAAGTTCGGCATTAACCGTGAGTGCCCCCAGCCTGGCGACTCGATATTGGGGCTGTGACACGGGGACAGCCCCGTCCCCACGTCCCTGTGGCACCGGGCTCGGGTCACAGGTGTGGGAAGAGGGGCTGTGGGTGGGGGGACACCCGTGGAGAGGTGCTGGCTCCCCCGGGAGCGCGGGCAGCAGCTGCTAATTCACTCCTGGAATGGATTCAGCCTCTAAATGGTTTTGATCGGGCTGCCTGGCCCCCGGGGGCCGGGCGAGCAGGGGGATGCTCGGCAGAGCCTGGCACTGCCTGCACAGGCTGGGGGGAGGAGGAGGAGAGCTGGGGGACCCCCTGATGGGCCTTGTCCTTGTCCCCACAAGGCTCAGCCGTGCTGGCCCGAGAGGATGACCTGGCCATGTCGCTGCACTTCATGAACCTGGGCAGCAGCCCCCTCTCCTCGGCTGAGAGCAAGCTGGAGGGGCTCAAGAGCAACTTCATCGAGAACCCCCAGTATTTCTGCAACGCCTGTAAGGCTTGGGCTGGGCGCTGTGCTCCCCGAGCACCCCTCGATGCTCACAGCCGGGCTGGGGGGCACTGACGGGTGGGGGTCCCCCCAGGCGTGCACCACGTCCAGAGGAGGGACATCGTGCTCAAGTGGGAGCTGGGCGAGGGCGCCTTCGGGAAGGTTTTCTTGGCCGAGTGCTACAACCTCCTCCCGGAGCAGGAGAAGATGCTGGTGGCCGTGAAGGTGAGGAAGGGGGGCACGATGATGGGGTGAGGGGGTCCCTGGGGTGGGCGTCGCTGATGCCGTGTCCCCGCAGGCGCTGAAGGAGGTGACGGAAAGCGCCCGCCTGGATTTCCAGCGCGAGGCCGAGCTGCTGACGGTGCTGCAGCACGAGCACATCGTCAAGTTCTACGGCGTGTGCACCGAGGGCGAGCCCCTCATCATGGTCTTCGAGTACATGAAGCACGGCGACCTCAACCGCTTCCTCAGGTGGGACAGGGTGGGGGGACAGGAGCCCCCCATCTGCCTCTCCATCAGCGCAGCCAGCCTGCTCCCTGCTAATGCAGCCCTCCTTGCAATATTGATTAGATTAGCTGTCTGAGAGGCTTAAATAGAGAGAGATTGGCCATCAGCTGGAATAAGCAGAGACTTTTCGATTGCCCCCCCAGGTATTGCTGCTAGACGGGGGGGGCTGCCAGAGGCATCGCTTTAGTGGCCGCGCGAGGAGCTCTGAGACGTGGCTTTTATGATTATTGTTATGGGAGTTGGCATTAATGGTTCTGCCGAGCAGAGCTCCCCCAGCCCCCGGCCACGGCCGCCCCGGCCGGGCTGTCAGCAGCGCTCGGCATCAAAGGCACCGAGGGCTGGGCTTGCACGCCCTGCTGCACGCACGGTGCTGCTTTCACACCCTGCCCGTGTGCCCTGGCACACCGCCTTCCACCCTGAGACACAACCTTGCACCCCAACCCGCTGCCTTGCACCCTGACATTCTGTCTCCTTCAGGGCCCATGTGTGTGGACACTCGTGTGTGCCCTCCCCATGTGTGCACAGGTGTGCGTGCCCTCCTCTGCGCGTGTGTCGTCCCCGTGTGTGTGCACAGGTGTGAATGCCCTGCCCTGTGCGTGTGCCCTCCCTGTGTGCATGCACAGGTGTGTGTGACCTCTCCATGTGTGTGCACAGGTGAGAATGCCCTGCCCTGTGTGTGTGCACAGGTGTGTGTGCCCTCCCTGAGTGTGTGCACAGGTGTGTGTCCTTCCCCATGTGTGTGCACAGGTGTGCATGCCCTCCCCATGTGTGTGCACACGTGTATGTGCCCTCCACTGTGTGTGTGCACACGTGTGCCCTCCCCGAGTCTGTGCACAGGTGTGAGTGCCCTCCCCATGTGTATGTGCACAGATGTACCCTCCCTGTGCATGTGCACACACGTGTGCCCTCCCATGTGCGTGCACGGGTGTGTGTGCCCTCCCTGTGCGTGTGCACATGCATGTGTTCCCTCCCTGAGTGTGTACAGGTGTGTGTGCCCTCGCTGTGTGTGTGTGCACAGCTGTGTGTGCCCTCCCCTGTGCATGTGCACACACGTGTGCCCTCCCCTGTGCATGCACAGCTGTGTGTGCCCTCCTTGTGTGTGTTCCCTCCCTGTGTGTGCACAATTGCTTTATTAAGCTATTTTACACTACTAAATTACATATTAAAAAGAAAAAACAAATTTCTATATATTTCTATATAGAAATATATTTCTATATTTTCCTATTTTATATATTTCAATATTTTATATATTTTGATATAATATATATATTTGTATATATTTAAATATATATTTTTCTATATATTTTCTATATATTTATATATTTTTATACATTTATTTTTATATATTTCTCTACTATACTAAAGAAAAATCCATTACTGTCTCTAGACAGTCAGACACAGCTTTGAGTGACTGGCTAATCACTCAAAACAACTTTCACCCATGTCTAATAACCAAGTCTGTGGCCACAGATATATAAAATATATAAAAATAGATATAAAATATATATAAATATATATTTTTTCTATATATTTTTATATATTTATTTTTATATATTTCTCTACTATACTATCTCCAGACAGTCAGACACAGCTTTGAGTGATTGACTAATCACTCAAACCAACTTTCCCCCATGTCCAACATCACTTTGGGTGTACAATCTCCATAACACATTCCACATGTGCAAAAAACAGGAACAGCGAATAGAGATAATAATTGTCTCCTCTCCTTTTCTCTGTGTGGTGGTGGAGTCACCATCCCTGGATGTGTTTAAAACAAAGCCTGGATGGTGGCACTGGGTGCCAGGGTTTAGTTGAGGCCTCTTGAAGGCCTCTTCCAACCCAGTGATTCTGTGCTTCTCTCTGCCCTCCCAGGAAAAATGGGAATTTTTTGGAAATTGGGAAGCTGTGCTCTCTCCCACCCACCCCACACTCCAAGCTGCCCCTCTGCCCCACAGATCTCACGGCCCCAATGCCAAGAGCCTGGAGCAGGGCATGGGGCAGCCATGGGGCTCTCTGCCTTCCCAATTTTCCACAAAATTCCAATGGAAAAATGGGAATTTTTTTGGAAAAATGGGAATTTTTTGGAAAATTGAGGAGCTGTGCTCTCTCCCACCCATCCCACACTCCAATCAGCCCCTGTGCCCCACAGGTCCCACGGCCCCGATGCCAAGATCTTGGAGCAGGGCATGGGGCAGCCATGGGGCTCTCTGCCTTCCCAATTTTCCACAAAATTCCAATGGAAAAATGGGAATTTTTTTTGAAAATTGGAAAGTTGTACCTGCTTATCTGTGACGAGGCAGTGCAGCCTCTCTCCCAGCCACCCCACGCCCCAATCAGTCCCTGTGCCCACAGATCCCACGGCCCCGATGCCAAAATCCTGGAGCAGGGCATGGGGCAGCCATGGGGCTCTCTGCCTTCCCAGGAAAAATGGGAATTTTTTTGGAAAATTGGGAAGTTGTGCTCTCTCCCACCCATCCCATGCTCCCAGCAGCTCCTCTGTCCCACAGATCCCACGGCCCCGATGCCAAGATCCTGGAGCAGGACTCGCTGCCTTCCCTGGAAAAATGGGAGTTTTTTTGGAAAAATGGGAATTTTTTGGAAAATTGGGAAGCTGTGCTCTCTCCCCACACTCCAATCAGCCCCACAGGTCCCACGGCCCCGATGCCAAGATCTTGGAGCAGGGCTTGCTGCCTTCCCTGGAAAGATGGGAATTTTTTGGAAAAATGGGAATTTTTTTGGAAAAATGGGAATTTTTTGGAAAATTGAGGAGCTGTGCTCTCTCCCACCCATCCCACACTCCAATCAGCCCCTCTGCCCCACAGGTCCCACAGCCCCGATGCCAAGATCTTGGAGCAGGGCATGGGGCAGCCATGGGGCTCTCTGCCTTCCCAGGAAAAATGGGAATTTTTTTGGAAATAAGGAAATTTTTTGGAAAATTGAGAAGCTGTGCTCTCTCCCACCCATCCCACACTCCAATCAGCCCCTGTGCCCCACAGGTCCCACGGCCCCGATGCCAAGATCCTGGAGCAGGACATGGGGCAGCCGTGGGGCTCGCTGCCTTCCCAGGAAAAATGGGAATTTTTTTGGAAAAATTGAAATTTTTTGGAAAATTGAGGAGCTGTGCTCTCTCCCCACACTCCAATCAGCCCCTGTGCCCCACAGGTCCCACGGCCCCGATGCCAAGATCCTGGAGCAGGGCTTGCTGCCTTCCCAGGAAAAATGGGAATTTTTTGGAAAAATGGGAATTTTTTGGAAATTTGAGGAGCTGTGCTCTCTCCCACCCATCCCACACTCCAATCAGCCCCTGTGCCCCACAGGTCCCACGGCCCCGATGCCAAGATCCTGGAGCAGGGCCCGGGGCAGCCGCGGAGCTCTCTGCCTTCCCAGGAAAAATGGGAATTTTTTGGAAAAATGGGAATTTTTTGGAAAATTGAGGAGCTGTGCTCTCTCCCCACGCCCCAATCAGTCCCTGTGCCCCACAGGTCCCACGGCCCCGATGCCAAGATCCTGGAGCAGGGCTTGTTGCCTTCCCTGGAAAAATGGGAATTTTTTGGAAAAATGGGAATTTTTTTGGAAAAATGGGAATTTTTTGGAAATTTGAGGAGCTGTGCTCTCTCCCACCCATCCCACACTCCAATCAGCCCCTGTGCCCCACAGGTCCCACGGCCCCGATGCCAAGATCCTGGAGCAGGGCCCGGGGCAGCCGCGGGGCCCGCTGGCGCTGGGGCACATGCTGCACATCGCCACGCAGATCGCCTCGGGCATGGTGTACCTGGCCTCCCTCCACTTCGTGCACCGGGACCTGGCCACCCGCAACTGCCTGGTGGGCCACGAGCTGGTGGTGAAAATCGGGGATTTCGGCATGTCCCGGGACATCTACAGCACCGACTATTACCGGGTGAGCTGCTCCTGCCTCCCCTTTGCTCTGGCTTGGCTTGGGAGGCCACTCTTGATTTCCCTCGTGGCTGTTTCCTCCCACCCCTTCTCCTCACATCCATATTTAACCACGGAATGGGTTGGAAAGGAGGCTTGGAAGCCATCCAGCTCAACCTGCAGGGATGCTTTCCAAGAGAACAGGTTGCTGGCTCCAAATCCTGACCTTGAGTATCTCCAGGGATGGGGCAGCCACAGCTTCTCGGGGCATCACCGCCCTCAGAGTAACAAATTTCTTCCAAACATCAAACCTGGGGGTTGAGGGGTGAGGGAAGGGAAGCAGGAGGGTCCCTGCCGTGCTGACAGCAGTGCTGTGGGCAGGTGGGGGGCAGGACCATGCTGCCCATCCGCTGGATGCCTCCTGAGAGCATCCTGTACCGCAAATTCACCACCGAGAGCGACATCTGGAGCTTCGGCGTGGTGCTCTGGGAGATCTTCACCTACGGCAAGCAGCCCTGGTACCAACTGTCCAACACTGAGGTGAGCGAGCTGGGGGGCAAGGAGGATGGTGACACCCCCAAAGTGGGGCAGGGAGGATGGTAACAGCTCCTGGGGTACCCAGGGTGGGGCAAGGAGGATGGTAACACCCCCAGACCAGGCAAGGAGGATGGTGACAGCCCCTGGGGGTACTGAGAGTGGGGCAAAGAGGATGGTGACACCCCCAAAGTGGGGCAAGGAGGATGGTGACAGCCCCCAGAGCAGGGCAAGGAGGGTGGTAACAGCCCCCAGAGTGGGGCAGGGAGGATGGTGACAGCCCCAGAGCAGGCAAGGAGGATGGTAACAGCCCCCCCGGGGGTACCAGAGTGGGGCAAGGAGGATGGGAAGAGCCCCCCAGAGGTACCCAGAGCAGGGCAAGAGGAGTACCCAGAGTGGGGCACGGAGGATGGGATGGGAACAGTCCCTCTAGGGTACCCAGAGTGGGGCAGGGAGGGTGGTAACAGCCCCTGGGGGTACCCAGAATGGGGCAAAGAGGATGGTGACACCCCCAAAGTGGGGCAAGGAGGAGGGTGACAGCTCCTGGGGGTACCCAGAGTGGGGCAGGGAGGATGGTGACAGACCCCTGAGGGTACCAGAGTGGGAGAAGGAGGATGGTGACAGCCCCAGAGCAGGGCAAGGAGGATGATAACACCCCCAGAGCAGGCAAGGAGGGTGGTGACACCCCCAGACCAGGCAAGGAGGGTGGTGACAGCCCCCCGGGGGTACCCAGAGCCGGGGCTCCCATCTCCACCCCTGTGCCCGCAGGCCATCGAGTGCATCCCGCAGGGCAGGAAGGATGCTAACAGACTCTGGGGTACCCAGAGCAGGCAATGGGGATGGTAACAGACTCTGGGGTACCCAGATTGGGGCAGGGAGGATGGTGACAGACCCCTGAGGGTACCAGAGTGGGAGAAGGAGGATGGTGACAGCCCCAGAGCAGGCAATGAGGATGGTGACAGCCCCCAGGGGTACCCAGATTGGGGCAGAGAGGATGGTGACAGCCCCCCCAAGGGGTACCCAGAGCAGGGGCTCCCATCTCCACCCCTGTGCCCGCAGGCCATCGAGTGCATCACGCAGGGCCGGCAGCTGGAGCGGCCCCGCACGTGCCCCTCCGAGGTCTATGGCATCATGCAGAGCTGCTGGCACCGGGAGCCCCAGCAGCGCCAGCCCATCAAGGAGATCCACAGCCGCCTCCAGGCCCTCGTCAAGACACCCCCTGTGTACCTGGACATCCTGGGCTGAGCGGGCACCCCCTGGCACCCTCTGCTCCCTGCCTGCCCTGCTGCCCGGGGCATGGCTTTGCCCCTCACAGCCCTGGACTGACGCCCCGAGGAGGGGGAGAAGCCTGAAATCTTATTTATAGTGCAAAATGCCAGCTCACTCCCGGGAAAGGGGGGCTGGAGGGCTGTGGCACCCCTGTGTGGCTCCTTGGCACTCCCACAGTGCCAGGATGGAGGCTCTTGGCTCAGGGTGGGCAGAGCTGGGAGATCCCAGCGTGGGGAGGAGCTGGAGGGGCTCAATTCTACCCCAGGGGAGTTGGGATTGCCCTGTGCCCACCTGCTCTGCAGCAAAACCAGTCACTAATAAACTGTGTCTCCCCTGCACTCCCCCTGCGTTCTCCGGGGTGGCATTTTGGGGGGAAAAGGGGGGATTTTCACATCAGGGAAGCTGTCCTGGCTGGGGCAGAGGAGATGCTGTGCCAGGGATCCTCTCAGGGTGTGGATCAAGGCTCCCACATGCCCGGGGTGCCGTGTTTGGTGCCCCCATCCCCAGCACACACAGGGATGGTTTGGGGCTGTGCCATGAGGATAATTTTGGGCAGAATCCAGGGATTTTGTGCCACACCCTGGCCCGGGGAGCCTCCTTGCCAAGGGCTCTGCAGGTGGAGGATGGGACTTGGCGGCACAAACCCATCCCCCCAAAAGTGTGACATCCCCCCTTCTCTGTGTCCTCTCCTCGGAACCAGGGGTTATCACATCCCCTGCAGCATCCACTCCATCATCCCCCCCTCAGGCTCTGCAGCCGCCTTGGTAATGGTTGAGACCTGGATTTGACCATAATGGAGCTGAATTGATTCCATCTGGATAATTAGGCAGCGCAGGCAGGGCCCTGGCAGCTCCTTTGTTACCCCCTGTGACCCGAGATAAGCGGGAGGGAGGCGAGGTCGCGGGGGAAACTGAGGCACGGCGCAATTTGGGAGCGGTCAGGGGGGCTGTGGTGGGGTCTGCGGTGGGGTTTGGGGCTGGCATGGCACCAGGCTGTGCCCAGTGCTGGTGTGACACAATGACAACCGGGGGAAATGGGAGCTGCCAGCCTTTAATTCAGCCCAGGTCAGGCCCCTCTGGTTCTCCTGGCTCTTTGCTGCCCCGGGAAATGGGGACCTGGCCTGGGCAGCTCTGGCTCTGCTGGAGCTCAGCCCGCCTGGCAGAGCCCCCTACCTGCTTCCTTGGGGTCTCTAATCGCTGCCCACGCTGATTTATGGCCCTTTTTTCTCCCTCTTATCTAATTTGAGCAAGGAACTAGATTACAACCTTGAGCTTTTCCAGCCCCGCGCTGGAGATTGCCGCAGAGCAATGCCCCAAAAGGACCTTGTGTGGTGGTGACACCCCCTCTCCAAACAGGGTGGGCTTCCCTGTTTCTGCTCCTCACATTCCTTCATGGCACGGCAATGCCTCAATCTCCCTCGTGGGCGTGGCCGTGCCTCAGTTTCCCCCTTCGCGCGGGCAGGGAAGAGTTAAGGGTTCACCCCGCCATCGATTTTATCCCCCCAGCCCCTCCCTGCTGCCGAAGTTTCTCCATTTCAGCGCTCCGGGGGGAGCGGTAATGGACTCTGGCAATGAGGTAATTAACGGCTCCGCTCCCTGGCGGGGCTGCCGCCCCAGCGGCACCGGGGCCGGGCCCTGCTCACCCCGTTTCGGCGGGGCTGGGGCTCCCCGGGCCCGATTCTGCTTCGTTCTGTATCGCCACTCACATCCTGCCCTGCCTGTGCCACCCTCCCACACTCTGGTGCCACCAGCTCTGAGCATGGCAGGGTTGGGTTTGTGCTTTAGAATGTCCCCAAAAGCTCCTAAGGGACCCTAAGAGGCTCAGTGATGGGTTTGGGGTCCCCTCCTGCCCCATTCTGCTTCGTTCTGTATCACCACTCGCATCCTGCCCTGCCTGTGCCATCCTCCTGCGCCCTGGTGCCACCAGCTCTGAGCATGGCAGGGTTGAGTTTGCCCTTTAGAGTGTCCCCAAAAGATCCTAAGGGGACCCCAAAAGGCTCAGTGATGTGTTTGGGGTTCCCTCCTGCCCCATTCTGCATCACCACTCACATCCTGCCCTGCCTGTGCCACCCTCCTGCGCCCTGGTGCCACCAGCTCTGAGCATGGCAGAGTTGGGTTTGCCCTTCAGAGGGTCCCACTCCATCCCAAAAGCTCCTTAGGGGACCCCAAAAGGCTCAGTGATGTGTTTGGGGTCCCCTCCTGCCCCATTCTGCTTCGTTCTGTATCACCACTCGCATCCTGCCCTGCCTGTGCCACCCTCCTGCGCCCTGGTGCCACCAGCTCTGAGCATGGCAGGGTTGGGTTTGTGCTTTAGAATGTCCCCAAAAACTCCTGAGGGGACCCCAAAAGGCTCAGTGATGTGTTTGGGGTCCCCTCCTGTCTGATTCTGCTTCGTTCTGCTGCTGGTGATGGTCACCACTCACATCCTGCCCTGCCTGTGCCACTCTCCTGCGCCCTGGTGCCACCAGCTCTGAGCATGGCAGGGTTGGGTTTGCCCTTCAGAGGGTCCCACTCCATCCCAAAAGCTCCTGAGGGGACCCCAAAAGGCTCAGTGATGTGTTTGGGGTCCCCTCCTGCCCGATTCTGCTTTGTTCTCTATCACCACTCGCATCCTGCCCTGCCTGTGTCACCCTCCTGCGCCCTGGTGCCACCAGCTCTGAGCATGGCAGGGTTGGATTTACCCTTCAGAGGGTCCCCAAAAGCTCCTGAGGGCACCCCAGTTCTGCTCTAAGAGGATGAGTGATGGGTTTGGGGGAGCTGAGGATGCAGCTGGACCCCAGCCCTGGGAGCGATGGGCTCTGCACAGCCCCAACCACACCAAAGTGCACTCGGGGGTCTCGCTCCTCTCCTCCTCTGGGGGTCCCGGGGGGGCTGCAAAGGCATCTGAGCACTGAAGTGCCCCTGGAATGTCCCCGAGCAATATTTCCCCCCCTTGCCCTGGGGACGCCTTAAAAAGCCTTGGAAGGAGGGGTCACTTCCCCGGCAGATCCTCAGCTCCGGATGTCCCCAGCCCGTCCCATCTCCGATATCCTCTCCCATTCCAGAGCCCCGCAGCCCCCCACGTTCCCCATTCCCATCCCTGCTCCGGGAAGCGCCGTTTTGGGGGAGCCCCAGCTGCGGGTGGGCTCGATCCTAATGGAGACCCCCGGGCGAGGGGGGCGGGCAGCCGGGTCTCGCTGGGATGTGAAAATCGTTGGGAGTGATTAGAGCTGTTCCTGTAACGAGCAGAGCAATTAACGGCGCCTCGGGAGCCGCTAATGTGTGCTGGGGGTGGGGGGCGGCTGAGCTGCCCGTCCGGGGGGTCCCGGGGTCGGGGGAGTACACGGGGATCTCGGCATGAGGGGAGGGGGGTCAGGAATGCGGGATTTAATTGTGGTGTTTGGGATGAAGAGGTGGGGGATGGCTGAGAATCCGGGGGTGATCCCAGGATATGGGGTGATGTGTGGGGGTGATCCCAGGATATGGGGTGGTGTGTGGGGGTGATCCCAGGATATGGGGGTGATGTGTGGGGGTGATCCCAGGATATGGGGTGATGTGTGCTCAGAGATCCTGGGATGCAGGGGAACACACGGCCAGGGATCCCAGGATATGGGGGTGATGTGTGGGGGTGATCCCAGGATATGGGGTGGTGTGTGCTCAGAGATCCTGGGATGCAGGGGAACACAGGCCAGGCATCCCAGGATATGGGGGTGATGTGTGGGGGTGATCCCAGGATATGGGGTGGTGTGTGGGGGTGATCCCAGGATATGGGGTGGTGTGTGGGGGTGATCCCAGGATATGGGGGTGATGTGTGGGGGTGATCCCAGGATATGGGGTGGTGTGTGGGGGTGATCCCAGGATATGGGGTGGTGTGTGGGGGTGATCCCAGAATATGGGGGTGATGTGTGGGGGTGATCCCAGGATATGGGGTGATGTGTGGGGGTGATCCCAGGATATGGGGTGGTGTGTGTCAAGGACCCTGGGATGCAGGGGAACACAGGCCAGGGATCCCAGAATATGGGGGTGATGTGTGGGGGTGATCCCAGGGTATGGGGGTGATGTGTGGGGGTGATCCCAGGATATGGGGGTGATGTGTAGGGGTGATCCCAGGATATGGGGTGGTGTGTGGGGGTGATCCCAGGATATGGGGTGGTGTGTGTCAGGGACCCTGGGATGCAGGGGAACACACGGCCAGGGATCCCAGGATATGGGGTGGTGTGTGGGGGTGATCCCAGGATATGGGGTGATGTGTGCTCAGAGATCCTGGGATGCAGGGGAACACACGGCCAGGGATCCCAGGATATGGGGGTGATGTGTGGGGGTGATCCCAGGATATGGGGTGGTGTGTGTCAGGGACCCTGGGATGCAAGGGAACACAGGCCAGGGATCCCAGAATATGGGGGTGATGTGTGGGGGTGATCCCAGGATATGGGGGTGATGTGTGGGGGTGATCCCAGGATATGGGGTGGTGTGTGCTCAGAGATCCTGGGATGCAAGGGAACACAGACCAGGATCCCAGAATATGGGGGTGATGTGTGGGGGTGATCCCAGGATATGGGGTGGTGTGTGGGGGTGATCCCAGGATATGGGGTGGTGTGTGCTCAGAGATCCTGGGATGCAGGGGAACACAGGCCAGGGATCCCAGGATATGGGGTGGTGTGTGTCAGGGACCCTGGGATGCAAGGGAACACAGGCCAGGGATCCCAGGATATGGGGTGGTGTGTGTCAGGGACCCTGGGATGCAGGGGAACACACGGCCTGGGATCCTGGGGTGTCTGGGGTGAAGGGGTGACTCGTGCCTGCAGCTCTGGGATCCTCAAATGTGGAGATGCTGTGTGCCCGGGATGGGGGGACACTGTGCCTGGAATGGGACGGGGAGATGTGCACCTGAGATTTGGGGATACAGGGATGATGTGTCCCTGGGATGCAGGGATGCTGTGCAGGGATTATGGGATGCAGGGATGGTGTGTCCTTGGGATATTGGGATAAAGGGGTGATGTGTGCCTGGGATTGAGGGATGCTGTGCCAGAGATGCTGGGATGCAGGGATGATGTCCTGGGATGCAGGAATGATGTCCTGGGATGCTGGGATGATGTCCTGGGATGCTGGGATGATGTACCAGGGATGTTGGGATGTTGGGATGATGTACCAGGGATGTTGGGATGCAGGGACCATGTTACCCTGGAATACAGGGATGATGCTCTGGGATGCAGGGATGATGTGTTCTTGGGATATTGGGATGCAGGGATGATGTCCTGGGATATTGGGATGCAGGGATGATGTCCTGGGATATTGGGATGCAGGGATGGTGTCCTGGGATGTAGGGATGCTGTACCCAGGGTGTTGGGATGCAGGGATGCTGCAATGATGTGTCCCCAGGATGCAGGGATGATATCCTGGCTTGTTGGGATGCAGGGACAATATCCTGGGATGCAGGGATGATGTACCCAGGACATTGGGATGCAGGGATGATGTCCTGGGACGTTGGGATACAGGAATGCCATCCTGGTATACAGGGTTTATGTGAACCTGGGATGCAGGGATGATGTGTCCTTGGGATATTGGGGTGCGGGGATGATGTCCCGGGATGTCGGGATAAAAGGATGATGTGTGCCTGGGATTGAGGGATGCTGTGCCCAGGATATTGGGATGCAGAGATGATGTCCCTGGGATGCAGGGATGCTGTCCTGGGTTGTTGGGACGCGGGGATGATGTCCTGGGATGCTGGGATGATGTACCAGGGACATTGGGATGTTGGGATGCTGTGCCCGGGATGCTGGGATGCATGGACTGTGAGACCCTGAGATGCAGGGAGGATGTCCTGGGATGCAGGGATGATGTGCCCAGGATGTTTGGATATCCTGGGATGCAGGGATGATGTCCTGGGATGCTGGGATGATGTCCTGGGATGCTGGGATGATGTCCTGGGATGCTGGGATGATGTACCAGGGATGTTGGGATGTTGGGATGATGTACCAGGGATGTTGGGATGCAGGGACCATGTTAGCCTGGAATTCAGGGATGATGCTCTGGGATGCAGGGATGATGTGTTCTTGGGATATTGGGATGCAGGGATGATGTCCTGGGATATTGGGATGCAGGGATGATGTCCTGGGATGTAGGGATGCTGTACCCAGGGTGTTGGGCTGCAGGGATGCAGCAATGATGTGTCCCCAGGATGCAGGGATGATATCCTGGCTTGTTGGGATGCAGGGACAATATCCTGGGATGCTGGGATGATGTACCCAGGACATTGGGATGCAGGGATGAAGTCCTGGGACGTTGGGATGCAGGAATGACATCGTGGGATACAGGGATTATGTGTCCCTGGGATGCAGGGATGCTGTGCCTGGAGTGTTGGGATGCAGGGATGTTGTGTCTGGGATACAGGGATGATGTACCAGGGATGTTGGGATGCAAGGATGTGTGCCCAGATATTGGGATGTAGGGCCCACATGTCCCTGGGATGCAGGGATGACGTTCTTGGATGCAGGGATGATGTACCCAAGACATTGGGATGCAGGGATGAAGTCCTGGGACGTTGGGATGCAGGAATAATATCCTGGGATACAGGGATTATGTGTCCCTGGGATGTAGGGATGATGTGCCAGGGATATTGGAATGCAGGGATGACATCCTGGCATGCAGGGATGCCATGTTTGGAGTGTTGGGATGCAGGGATGTTGTCCCTGGGGTACAGAGATGATGTCCTGGGGTGCAGGGATGCTGTGCCCAGGGTGTTGGGGTGCAGAGATGATGTCCTGGGATGAAGGAATGATATCCTGGGATGTTGGGATGCAGGGACCTTGAGACCCTGGGATGCAGGGATGATGCTCTGGGATGCAGGGATGACATTCTGGGGTGCAGGGATGCTGTGCCCAGGGATGTTGGGGTGCAGGGATGCTGTCCCAGGGATGCAGGGATGCTGTCCCTGGGTTATTGGGGTGCAGGGATGCTGTGCCCAGGTTGTTGGGGTGCAGGGATGCTGTGCCCAGGTTGTTGGGCATCAGCCCCAGGCTCTGCCCTGCTGCCAGCAGCAGCTGCCCTGAAGCCAGAGGACACCCTGGTCCCCACATACCCTCACCACAGAGCAGCTGCCCCTTGCTCAGGGGGTCCCTTCGCTTGCCCCTGCCCTGGGGGACAGCCCGGGTCAGGCCCTGGGGAAGGGGACACCCTGAGGGGCTGCACCAGGACGTCCCCACAGACCCCTCCCCATGCAGCGCTCTGTGAGAGCACTCCCGGCTCTGCTGCTCTGCCAAAACCCTCTGGTTTCTGGACAGAAGCGAAAAAAAAAAAAAAAAAGAAAAAAATAATTAAGGGGATTTTTTTTTATTTTTTTCCCTTTTCCGTAGTTGACTCCACGTCCAAACTTCCTGAGAGCAGCTCCAGCCCTCCCTCCGCTTCCGACGGCCGCGCTGCGCCATCCCGGCCAGGCCAGCCCTGCCCCTGCCCCTGCCCCTGCCTGCCACCGCGGCCCGGCCAGGTGAGTGCCACTGTCCCCACCGGGACACCCCGGGGCAGGGCTGGCTCGGGTGGGTGGCACCGTCCCACTGTCCCCTGCCGGGCGCTGTGCGAGGGGACGGTCCCCACGGCGCTGGGGGACACGGGAGGGCGCAGGGACAGCGGGTGGGGAGCGGCACAGCGCTGCGACACCCCTTGGGTGACCCCAAAGCTGCCCCTGTCCCTTTCGCTGCCCCTGCCTCGCCCCCGTGCCCCCCTGGCCCTTCCCCAGCCCCATCCCTGCGGAGGAAACGCGTCAGCCCCCGGGCTGTGCGGAGGAAGCGCCGGGGCACAGATAGCGACATTGCGGGGGACAGCACAGTGTCCCCAGCAGGGACAGGGCAGGGCAGCTCCTCTGCCCTCACCCCACACGCTGCTTTCAGCCCCATCAGCCGTGGGATGCTCCTCATGCCACCCGGAGGGCTCTTAGGGACACAGTGGGGAGGGAGTGCTGGGTCTGGGGGTGCTTTTTGCCGTTTTGGGGGGGCTCTTTCCCTCGGAGAGGAGCAGATGGGACGTGCCGGCCCCGTTTGGTGACTCCTTGCTTTTCCTGCCAGCATCTCCCCGTGGTTCCTGTTTTTCCCAGCAATGTGGGACCCCCCTGTTGCTGGAAGGGGGGGATGAGGCTGGGGATGAACTCGGGGTTCCCCTGAGGGTGAGGCTGGGGGAGAACTCGGGGTTCCCCCGAGGATGAGGCTGCGGATGAACTCGGGGTTCCCCTGAGGATGAGGATGGGGGTGAACTCGGGGTTCCCCTGAGGGTGAGGCTGGGGGAGAACTCGGGGTTCCCCCGAGGATGAGGCTGCGGATGAACTCGGGGTTCCCCTGAGGATGAACTCGGGGATGAACTCGGGGTTCCCCCGAGGATGAGGCTGCGGATGAACTCGGGGTTCCCCTGAGGATGAACTCGGGGTTCCCCGAGGATGAGGCTGGGAGTGAACTCGGGGTTCCCCTGAGGATGAACTCGGGGTTCCCCCGAGGATGAGGCTGGGGATAAACTCGGGGTTCCCCTGAGGATGAACTTGGGGATGAACTCGGGGTTGCCCCAAGGATGAGGCTGGGGGTGAACTCGGGGCTCCCCTGAGGATGAACTCGGGGTTCCCTTGAGGATGAACTCGGGGTTCCCCCAAGGATGAAGCTGCGGATGAACTCGGGGTTCCCCCGAGGATGAAGCTGCGGATGAACTCGGGGTTCCCTTGAGGATGAACTCGGGGTTCCCCTGAGGATGAGGCTGGGGATAAACTCAGGGTTCCCCTGGGGACGAACTGGGGGTTCCCCTGAGGATGAAGCTGGGGATAAACTCGGGGTTCCCTTGAGGATGAACTCCGTGTTCCCCCGAGGATGAAGCTGCGGATGAACTCGGGGTTCCCCTGAGGATGAGGCTGGGGATAAACTCGGGGTTCCCGTGGCTCTTCCCCCTTGTCAGGGTCCATGGGAGGGAATTCTGGCAGCGGATGAGCAATTAATTCCTCCCTGCCGGGAGCTGAAGGGAAATGGGGGGAAACTTTCCCACTGACACTTTTCCCACCCCAAACCGGATGCTCTGGCCCCAAAACGCAGCGCGGGCTCTGCTGAGGGGGGAAGGACGAACCCAGAGAGCACCTTTGGGGTATCCTATGGCTGGAACAGCAAGGAAGCCCCGGTAAATCCAGCTGTGCTGACCAGGAAACCTCTGTTTCCTCCTTGGCACACGGCAGCGCTGCCCCGAAACGCTGATCCCGGTAAACATCACACCCGGCACGGCGGGCTCGGGGGTCGCCGGCCCTCCCAGCCCGGCCCCGGGCTGGAAACGCTCCCAGAGCCGCCCCGGCAGAGCCAGACCCTCTGTGGGTTGAGCAAGAAGCTGCTGGATCCAGGAAAGTCAGCTGGGAATAAACACAGAGCGAGTTGAAGTGGGGCCATGCGGGGCCGTGCCAGGGCTGGAGGCGCCGTGCCCGGCCCCACCCTGGCACCCCGAGCATGCCCCCCTTAGCATGGGGTGCCCGGCACAGGTCGGGGTGATGCTCCAGATGTGCCCCGAGGTGTCTCAGGATGCTGGGATGAGGCTGGAGGGGCCACCCAGGCTGCTGAGCGGCCGTGCCTCAGTTTCCCTTTGGCGCAGAGCAGCGCTGGGGGAGCAGCGGGGCTGTTTTTTTGGGCTGGTTTTTGGGATGGAGGAATGCAAAGCCAGCCCTGCAGGGAGCTCGGACGTGGGGCTGGGCCCGGGGGCGGTGGGTGGGGAGCGGGAATGTGCGGAGGCTCGGGGTGCAGCCGCTCTCTCCGTGCAGGATGCTGCCGCGGGCCGCGGTGCTGGCGCTGCACGCCGCGCTCCTGGCTGCGCTCCGGCCCGGAGACCCCAATGTGTGCAGCTACTGGGAGAGGTAGGAGTGAGGGGACAGGGGAGGGGGACAGCGACAGCCCTGGGGTCTGCCAGAACCTGCAGTCACCCCCAATTCCCCCCACCCGCAGCTTCACGGCGCCGGTGAAGGAATCCTACACCAAACCGCATGTGGTGCCCTCCAGCCAGCCCTGCCCCGGGGGGCTGGGGCTCCCCCTGCCCTGCCCGCAGCAAAGGTGGGAGCACCCCCAGAGCCCCTCGGGGACCGCAGGGTGTCCCCAGCGCCGTGGGGGGCTGGAGGGGACAAGGACAATGAGGCTGGAGGGGGACTGTCCCAATGCAGGGTGTCCCCAAGGCTGTGGGGGCTAGACGGGGACAAGGACAGTGAGGGGGCTGGAGGGGGAATGTCCCAGTGCAGGGTGTCCCTAGGGCCGTGGGGGGCTGGAGGGGACAAGGACAATGAGGCTGGAGGGGGACTGTCCCAGTGCAGGGTGTCCCCAAGGCCATGGGGGCTAGACGGGGACAAGGACAGTGAGGGGGCTGGAGGGGGACTGTCCCAGTGCAGGATGTCCCCAGGGTCGTGGGGACAGGAGGACTGTCCCACTGCAGGGTGTCCCCAAGGCTATGAGAGGCTGGAGGGAGAATGTCCCAGTGCAGGGTGTCCCCAGGTTGTGGAGGAGCAGTGCCACCCCTGGGTGTCCCCAGGGCCATGGGGGCCTGGAGGGAGAATGTCCCAGTGCAGGGTGTCCCCAGGGTCATGGGGGGCTGGAGGGGGACTGGAGGGAGGACTGTCCCAGCTCAGGGTGTCCCCAAAGCCCTGGGAGGACTGGAGGGGGGCTGTCCCCAAGGCCAGGGGGTCTGGGGGGGCTGTCCCAGTGCAGGCTGTCCCCAAGGGCAGGGGCACAGGGACACTGGGAGGGTTGTCCTAGTGCAGGGTGTCCCCAAGCCCTGGATGGGGGACTGTCCCCAAGACCAGGGCGACAGGAGGGGACCAGAGGGGCTCTCCCAGTGCAGGCTGTCCCCAAGGCCAGGGGCACAGGGACACTGGGGGGGCTGTCCCAGCTCAGGCTGTCCCCAGTCCCTGGCGCACAGGGACACTGGGAGAGCTGTCCCATTGCAGGCTGTCCCCAAGGCCAGGGGCACAGGGACACTGGGGGGGCTGTCCCAGCTCAGTCTGTCCCCAAGGCCAGGGGCACAGGGACACTGGGAGAGCTGTCCCATTGCAGGCTGTCCCCAAGGCCAGGGGCACAGGGACACTCTGGGGCTGTCCCAGCTCAGTCTGTCCCCAATCCCTGGTATCAGGGCTGTCCCCAAGGCCAGGGGGCTGTCCCAGCTCAGTCTGTCCCCAAGGCCAGGGGCACAGGGACACACTCTGGGGCTGTCCCAGCTCAGGCTGTCCCCAGTCCCTGGCGCACAGGCCAGCACTCTCACGGTGTCCCCTGGTGGCACAGGGTGCTGTACCGCACCGAGTACCGCCTGGCCGTGCGCACCGACTACCGGCGGCGCTACCAGTGCTGCCAGGGCTACTACGAGAGCCGCGACTCGTGTGTCCGTGAGTGGGGCCGGGGCTCGGGCGGGCCCTGGGGCGGTGTCCCCGCTGCGGGGTGTCCCCAGAGCTCCCTGGGGACGCTCCGTGCCGTGTCCCCCCAGCTCATTGCAGCCAGGAGTGCGTCCACGGGCGCTGCGTGGCTCCCGAGCTGTGCCAGTGCGAGCCGGGCTGGCGCGGGCCCAGCTGCTCCAGCGGTGAGGGCACAGCTGGGTGGGCACTGCTGGGGTGGCACAGCTGGGGGGCACAGTTGGGTGGGCACAGCAGGGGTGGGCACAACTGGAGTTGGTGGGCACAGCTGGGGTGGTTGGGTACAGCTTGGGGGGCACAGCTGGAGTGAGTGGGCACGGCTGGGGTGGGTGGGCACAGCTGGGGGGGGCAGATGGGGCACTGGGCTCCTCTGTAGGGCTGGGCAGCCATGGTGGGGCACCCAAAGGGTTAATGGGGATGGGATTGGGGTGAGGAGTGCATGGAATGGGAATGGAAATGGGATGGAGATGGGGTGGGCTGGGAATGGTGTTGGGTGAGAAGAGGATGGGATGGGCATGGAGGATGGGATGGGATGGGATGGGATGGGATGGGATGGGATGGGATGGGATGGGGAGGAATGGGGATGGAGAGCGGGATGGGATGGGTTGAGATGGGGATGGAGACTGGGATGGGTTGGGATGGGAATGGAGATTTGGATGGGGAGGAAAAGAGGATGGGAATGGGGTAGGGATGGATGGGAATGGGGTAGGAGTAGAGATGGGATGAGGATGGGATTGGAATGTGGATGAAGATAGGAAAGGGACATGATGGGAATGGACATAGAATGAGGATGGGGTGGGGAGGATGGCATGGCATGGCATGGGGACAAGATGGGGACTGAATGGGCATGGATGGAGGGCTGGCAATGACATGGGATGGGATGGGGTGGGATGGGATGGGACGGGATGGGATGGGATGGATGAGATGGGATGGGATGGACGGGATGGGATGGGATGGATGGGATGGGATCAATGGGATGGGATGGGATGGGATGGGATGGGATGGATGGGATGGGATGGGACGGGATGGGATGGGATGGGATGGGATGGACGGGATGGGATGGACGGGATGGGATGGGACGGGATGGGATGGGATGGGACGGGATGGGATGGGATGGGATGGGATGGGATGGGATGGGGTGGGATGGGATGGACGGGATGGGATGGGACAGGATGGAACAGGAAGAACCCCCGCTCTCCCCCATGCAGAGTGCGATGAGCATTCCTGGGGGCCCGACTGTGCACGGCGCTGCCCCTGCCACCACGGAGCCCCTTGTGACCCCCTGACCGGGCTCTGCTCCTGTCCCCCCGGCTTCACCGGCCCCCTGTGCAGCCAGCCGTGCCCACCTGGCACCTACGGGCAGAGCTGCCACCTGTCCTGCCCCTGCCACCACCAGGCTCCCTGCAACGCCTCCACTGGCGCCTGCCTCTGTCCCCCAGGGCTCAGCGGCCCCCTGTGAGTTGGGACCCTCCCTCTGTGCCCTCCCCTCCCCTGCCAGCCCCAGGCAGGGCCCTGCTCACCGCTGAACCCCCACAGCTGCGAGGTGCCCTGCCCTGAGGGCATGTCCTGTGCCACCTCCTGTCCGTGCCAGAACGGGGGCATCTGCCACCCCTCCAGCAGCAGCACCTGCGTCTGCCCCCACGGATGGATGGTAGGTGGGCTGTGCCCCGCTCTGAATGCACTCCCTGCCTCAGTTTCCCCCGCTGACCCTGGTGCTCTTTTGCAGGGGGAGATCTGCTCCGTGCCGTGCCCACCCGGGCGCTTTGGGCCCGGCTGCCAGGGCCGGTGTGGGTGCCACAATGGGGGGCACTGTGACCCCCTCGGGGGGCAGTGCCAGTGCAGCCCTGGCTACAAGGGAGAGCAGTGAGCAGGGGAAAAATGGGGGAGAAATGAGGAAAAATAGGGGGAAAATGGGCAAAAAATGGGGGAAAATGGGGAAAAATGGGGGGAAAATGCGGGAGAATGGGGAAAAATGGGGAAAAATGGGGGGGAAAATGGGGAAAAATGGGAGGGAAATGGGGAAAATGGGGAAAATGGGGGAGAAATGGGGGAAATGGAGGGAAAATGGGGAAAAAATGGGGCAAATGGGGGGGAAAATGGGGGAAAATGGGGAAAAATGGCAGGAAAATGGGGAGAAATGGGGCAAATGGGGGGAAAATGGGGGAAAATGGGGAAAAATGGCAGGAAAATGGGGAGAAATGGGGAAAAATGGGGGGAAATGGGGGAAATGGGGGGAAAATGGGGGAAATGGGGAAAAATGGGGAAAATGAGGGAAATGGGGGGAAAATGGGGAAAAAATGGGGGGAAATGGGGGGAAAATGGGGGGAGAATTGGGGAAAATGGTGGAAAAATGGGGAAAAATGGGGGGGGAAATGGAGGGAGAATGGGGGAAAATGGGGAAAATGGGGAAAAATGGGGGGGAAAATGGGGAGAAATGGGGGGAAAATGGGGAAAAATGGGGAGAAATGGGGAAAATGGGGGAAAAATGGGGGGAAATGGGGGGAAATGGGGGGAAAATGGGGGGAGAATGGGGGGAAAACGGCAGGAAAATGGGGAAAAATTGGGGGAAATGGGGAAAAATGGGGAAATGGGGGAAAAATGGGAAAAATGGGGAAAATGGGGCTGGGTGTCTGAGGGGATGGGGGATGGAGGGGCCCCTGGATTGTGGGGGCTGGGGGTACATTTTGGGGTGGGGAGGGGAATGAGGGGCTGGGGGATTGGGGGTACAGGGGGTTGGAAGGCCGAGGGGATGGGGGCAGGGGGAGGGGACATTTGGGGACAGGGTGTTTTTGGGGTGGGGGGCCATGGTCTGGGAGCAGGTGGAGATGGAGGTGCACGGGGAGGGGCATCAAAGGACAGGGCACATAGATGGTGGGGATGTGGCATATGGGGACAGGGCCACCACAACCCCCTGCATGCATGCCAGGCACCCCCGGTGTGGCAGGCAACGATCTGGATGCCCTCAGCTCAGGGCTGGGGGTACCCCAGCTCTTGGCGGGGCTGTGCCACCAGCTGTGCCCCCCCGCAGGTGCCAGGAGAGGTGCCCGGCGGGGCGGTACGGGCAGGACTGCCGGGAGAGCTGTGACTGTGCCAACGGTGGGCAGTGCTTCCACGTGGACGGGGGCTGCCTGTGCGAGGCCGGGTTCCAGGGCAGCCGCTGCGAGGAGCGGCACTGCCAGCCCGGCCTCTACGGGCTGCACTGCGAGAGCCGCTGCCTCTGCCACCCGCAGCACAGCCTCAGGTACTGCAGGGAGCCCGGCCTGGCATTTCCAGTCCATGCCGGTATGCCCATCCCAACCTGGTCTCTCCATCCCATCCCCTCCCAACACCCCAGTCCCACCCCGGCATCCCCAGCCCATCCTGGTCTCTCCATCCCACCTTGGCGTTCCTATCACACCCTGGCACCCACATCCCACCCTGGCATCCCCAGCCCACCCCAAGACACCCACCCCAGCTCCCCCATCCCATTCTGGCACCCCAATCCCACCCCAGCATCTCCAGCCCACCCCAGCATTCCAATCCCATCCCAACACCCCCTTCCTACCCCAACATCCCCATCCCACCCCAGCATCCCAATCCCATCCCATCCTGGCACCCCAATCCCACATGAACATTCCCATCCCACCCCAACACCCCCATCCCACCCCAACATCCCTACCCCAACACCCCAATCCCACCCCAAGACCCCCATCTGATCCCGGCACCCCAATCCCACAGGAACATTCCTATCCCACCCCAACACCCCAATCCCACCCCAGCATCCCCATCTCACCCTGTCATTCCAACCCACCCAAACACCCCCATTCCATCCCGGCATGCCAGACCCACCCCAACACCCCAATCCCATCCCGGCATCCCCAGCCCACCCCGGCATCCCCAGCCCATCCTGGTCTCTCCGTCCCACCTTGGCGTTCCTATCACACCCTGGCACCCACATCCCACCCCGGCATCCCCAGCCCACCCCAAGACACCCACCCCAGCTCCCCCATCCCATCCTGGCACCCCAATCCCACCCCAGCATCTCCAGCCCACCCCAATATCCCAATCCCATCCCAACACCCCCTTCCTACCCCAACATCGCCATTCCACCCCAGCATCCCAATCCCATCCCATCCTGGCACTCCAATCCCACATGAACATTCCCATCCCACCCCAACACCCCCATCCCACCCCAACATCCCTACCCCAACACCCCAATCCCACCCCAAGACCCCCATCCCATCCTGGCACCCCCAATCCCACATGAACATTCCTATCCCACCCCAACACCCCAATCCCATCCCGGCATCCCCCATCCCATCCCATCCTGGCACCCCAATCCCACCCCAGCATCCCCATCCTGTCCTGGCACCCCGATTCCACCTCAACATCCCCATCCCACCCCAGCATCCAAATCCCATCCCATCCTGGCACTCCAATCCCACTCCAACACCCTCATGCCATCCTGGCATCCCCATCCCACCCTGTCATTCCAACCCACCCCAACAGCCCCATCCCATCCTGGCACCCCAATCCTACCCCAAAACCCCAATCCTACCCCATCCAAACACCCCCATCCCATCCTGGCACTCCAATCCCACCCAAACACCCCCATCCCACCCCAGAATCTCCAGCCCACCCCAATACCCCCAGCCCACCCTGCCATTCCAGTCCACCCAAACACCCCCATCCCATCGTGGCACCTGAATCCCACCCCAACACCCTAATACCATCCCAAAATCCTCATCCCACCCTGGCATCCCCATCTCACCCTGGCACCCCAACCCCACCCCAGCATCCCCATCCCACCCTGGCACCCCAACACCTCAATCCCACCCTGTCACCCCAATCCCACTCCAACACCCCAATCCCACCCATCTCCTCCCACCACTCTTCCCTCCCTCTCCCACCATCCTCATCCTCCTCTCCTTCCTCCCGCCCCGCCACCCCCCACACCCTCACCCAGCCAGGCCTTGGCTGCATCCCCAGCAACTCTTGAACCCCACCTGGGGCATGAATTTCGTGCTCCCCCCTTTGCAAACCCCACCCCAGTACCACCAGTGCCCCGTACTGGGAGCACTGGGGTTCTGAGCGTGCCCCGTACTGGGAGCACTGGGGTTCTGAGTGTGCTCCACACTGGGAGCACTGGGGTTCTGAGTGTGACCCATACTGGGAGCACTGGGGTTCTGAGTGTGCACCATACTGGGAGCACTGGTGTTCTGAGCGTGCACCGTACTGGGAGCACTGGGTTCTGAGCATGCACCGTACTGGGAGCACTGGGGTTCTGAGTGTGCTCCACACTGGGAGCACTGGGGTTCTGAGTGTGCCCCATACTGGGAGCACTGGGGTTCTGAGTGTGCACCATACTGGGAGCACTGGTGTTCTGAGCGTGCACCGTACTGGGAGCACTGGGTTCTGAGCATGCACCGTACTGGGAGCACTGGGGTTCTGAGCGTGCACCATACTGGGAACACTGGGGTTCTGAGCGTGCCCCATACTGGGAGCACTGGGGTTCAGAGCATGCACCATACTGGGAGCACTGGTGTTCTGAGCGTGCCCTGTACTGGGAGCACTGGGGTTCTGAGCGTGCACCGTACTGGGAACACTGGGGTTCTGAGTGTGCACCAGTGTGCCCTGTACTGGGAGCACTGGGGTTCTGAGCGTGCACCAGTGTGCCCTGTACTGGGAGCACTGGGGTTCTGAGCGTGCACCGTACTGGGAGCACTGGGGTTCTGAGCGTGCACCATACTGGGAGCACTGGTGTTCTGAGCGTGCCCTGTACTGGGAGCACTGGTGTTCTGAGCGTGCCCTGTACTGGGAGCACTGGTGTTCTGAGCGTGCCCTGTACTGGGAGCACTGGGGTTCTGAGCGTGCCCCGTACTGGGAGCACTGGGGTTCTGAGCATGCACCGTACTGGGAGCACTGGCGTTCTGAGCGTGCTCCATACTGGGAGCACTGGGGTTCTGAGCGTGCCCCGTACTGGGAGCACTGGTGTCCTGAGCATGCCCTGTACTGGGAGCACTGGGGTTCTGAGCGTGCCCCGTACTGGGAGCACTGGTGTCCTGAGCATGCCCTGTACTGGGAGCACTGGGGTTCTGAGCGTGCTCCATACTGGGAGCACTGGGGTTCTGAGCGTGCCCTGTACTGGGAGCACTGGGGTTCTGAGCATGCCCTGTACTGGGAGCACTGGGGTTCTGAGCACGCACCTTACTGGGAGCACTGTTGTTCTGAGCATGCCCTGTACTGGGAGCACTGGGGTTCTGAGCGTGCACCGTACTGGAAGCACTGGGGTTCTGAGCACGCACCGTACTGGGAGCACTGGGGTTCTGAGCGTGCACCGTACTGGGAGCACTGGGGTTCTGAGCGTGCACCGTACTGGGAGCACTGGGGTTCTGAGCGTGCACCGTACTGGGAGCACTGGTGTTCTGAGCATGCTCCATACTGCGAGCACTGGGGTTCTGAGCGTGCACCGTACTGGGAGCACTGGGGTTCTGAGCGTGCACCGCACTGGAAGCACTGGGGTTCTGAGCACGCACCGTACTGGGAGCACTGGGGTTCTGAGCGTGCTCCATACTGGGAGCACTGGTGTTCTGAGCGTGCACCATACTGGGAGCACTGGTGTTCTGAGCGTGCCCCGTACTGGGAGCACTGGGGTTCTGAGCGTGCCCTGTACTGGGAGCACTGGGGTTCTGAGCGTGCACCATACTGGGAACACTGGGGTTCTGAGCGTGCCCCATACTGGGAGCACTGGTGTTCTGAGCACGCACCGTACTGGGAGCACTGGTGTCCTGAGCGTGCCCTGTACTGGGAGCACTGGGTTCTGAGCGTGCACCAGTGTGCCCTGTACTGGGAGCACTGGGGTTCTGAGTGTGCACCAGTGTGCCCTGTACTGGGAGCACTGGGGTTCTGAGTGTGCACCATACTGGGAGCACTGGGTTCTGAGTGTGCACCAGTGTGCCCTGTACTGGGAGCACTGGGGTTCTGAGCGTGCACCGTACTGGGAGCACTGGGGTTCTGAGCGTGCACCGTACTGGGAGCACTGGGGTTCTGAGCATGCACCAGTGTGCCCTGTACTGGGAGCACTGGCGTTCTGAGTGTGCACCAGTGTGCCCTGTACTGGGAGCACTGGGGTTCTGAGCGTGCACCAGTGTGCCCTGTACTGGGAGCACTGGTGTTCTGAGCGTGCCCCCCCAGCTGCCACCCGATGCTCGGGGAGTGCCTCTGCCTGCCGGGCTGGGCTGGGCTCTACTGCAACGAGAGCTGCCCCCCGGGCTCCTTCGGGGCCGGCTGCCTGCACAGCTGCCTCTGCCTGCACGGGGGGGTCTGTGACGGGACCACCGGGCACTGCCACTGCCCCCCCGGCTACACGGTGAGGGGCTGGGGGCTGCTGGAGGGGTCTGGGGGCAATGGGGGAGTTTGGAGGGTGGGGGAGAGGTGGTTCTGGGTGCTGCTGGAGGGGTCACCTGGGCTCTGGAGAGTTCTGGGGGCAATGGAGGGGTCTGGATGGTTTGGAGGGTGGGCAAGCATGGGGGTCTGGGCATTCCTGGGAGAAATTTGGGGTCTGGGCAATCCTGGGGGGGAAAGGGGAGCCTGGGCATCTCTGGAGGAAATATGGAACTCTGGGCATCCCTGGGGGAAATTTGGGGTCTGGGCATCCTCAGGGATGGGCTGGGGGTCTGGTTATCTCTGAGGGCAGTTTCAGGGTCTGGGCATCCTTTGGAGGGCAATTTGGGGGTCTGGGTGACCCTGGGGAAAGCTTGGTGTTCCCACGGGAGAATGGGGGTTTGGGGGTTGCCCACTTTCCCTACAGCACCAGCTTATCCCCAGACACGTGGGTGCTTTCCCAGCCCTGGCCAGGGCTCTGGTGTGTCCTGAACTCTTGTTCCCCACACCCAGGACGAGCACTGCTCCTCCCTGTGTCCCCCCAACACCTTTGGGGTGAACTGCTCGGGGCTCTGCTCCTGTCAGCACAGCCTGGCCTGCTCCCCTCTCGACGGCTCCTGCTTCTGCAAGGAAGGTGAGAACCCCTCCCTCTGTGCCCTCCCCTCCTCTGCCAGGGTCCTGCTCGCCCCCTGCCCTGAGGGGATGCCCTGTGCCACCCCCTGTCCCTGCCAGAACGGGGACATCTGCCACCTCCAGCAGCAGCACCTGCGTCCTGGTGCTCACCAGATCCTGGTGTGTCGGGGTCTTTAACTGGTCAGGGTGACCCCGAGAAAAGTTGGAAAGTCTCTTTTCCCAGCCCAGCACTTGAAGAAGGAGTCAGGGCTCTTCATTTCTCAGTCTCAAGGTTGTTTATTGTGTCTTATCTATAAAAAATTTTCTCCTGCCCTGCTGAGGTCCATCCAGCAGGACAGTTCCAGGCACTCTGCCTGCCCCCAGGGCAGTGTTATGTCTTTATACTAAAAACTACATATACAATGTTTACAATTACTTTCCAATACCTATCACCTGTGTTACCCAATGAGCTTCTACTTTAAACCAATCCAAAAGTGCCACCATCACAGCAGAAGATGAAGGCCAAGAAAAAGAAGGAGAAAGGCTGGACGCACCCAGATTCCTCCATCTTGCCCCCTGAACCCCCATTCTAAAAACCCCAAAAAATCTATTTTTCACCCTGTGATAAATTCACTATCATTCTACTCAAACTCTTGTGGCTTGTAACTCCTCACACAAAGCTGGTGATTGTTTCCAGCCCGTGGGGTGGTGTGAGTTTTTTATACTAAAAACTACGTGCATTTTATTTACAATTACTTCCCAATACCTATCACCTATGTTAGACAGTGAGTTTCTACCTTAAACTAATCTATGAGTGCCACCATCACAGCAGAAGATGGAGGCCAAGAAAAAGAAGGAGAAAGGCTGGGCATGCCCAGATTCTTCCATCTTGCCTCCTGAACCCCCATACCAAAAACCCCAAAATCTACTTTTCCACCCCGTGATAACTTCACTATTATTGTACTTAATTTGTCATGGCTTTCACATCTTCATCTAAGGTTGGTAATTTTCTCCATAGGTCATAATCAAACCCACAGGGGCATTTTGGGCTCTGTGCCAGGGTCCCTGAGCCCCCTGGCAGGGGTTGGAGCCACCCAGGACAGCCAGAGGGATGTCCTGGGTCCTGTCATTGAGGTGTCCCTGCCCCATCCCCACACCCACCCCAGTGTCCCTTTATCCCACCCCACAGGCTGGCACGGACCTGACTGCTCCCTGCCCTGCCCTGCTGGCACTTGGGGTCCCGGCTGCAACCGGAGCTGTGACTGTGCCCATGGGGCACCCTGCAACCCCCAGAGCGGGACCTGCCACTGTCCCCCGGGCTGGCAGGGCCCTCAGTGCCTGCAGCCGTGCCCGGTGAGTGCTGCTGGCTCTGCTGGTGCTGCTGGCACCAGGGTTGGTGCCACCAGCCCGTGCTGAGTGCCAGCCTGTCCCTGTGCTGCAGAACGGGACGTTTGGCGCGGGCTGTGGGCAGCGCTGCGTCTGTGTCCACGCTGACGGATGTGACCCCGAGACAGGAGAGTGCCACTGCCAGCCTGGCTGGACAGGTAAAGGGGACACCAGGGCTGTTGGACCACCTTGGGGTTGGCTGGTACCAGTATGGGACTATTGGACCACCTTATGGTCCCAGTATGGGGCTGTTGGACCACCTTGTGATCCCAGTATGGAGTATTGGACCACCTTGTGGTGTGGACTATTGGACGACCTTGGGGCTGTTGGACGACTTTGGGACTGGCTGGTCCCAGTATGGGACTATCGGACCACCTTGTGGTTCCAGTATGGGGTATTGGACCACCCTGTGGCTGAATGGTCCCAGTATGGGGCTGTTGGACCACCTTGTGGCTGGCCAGTCCCAGTATGAATTTTTGGACCACCTTGTGGCTGACTGGTCCCATTATGGGATTACTGGACCACCTTGTGGCTGGTGGTCCCATTATGGGATTATTGGACCACCTTGTGGCTGGCTGGTCCCAGTATGGGATTATTGGACCACCCTCTGGCTGGTGGTCCCATTATGGGATTATTGGATCACCTTGTGGCTGGCTGGTTCCAGTATGAATTTTTGGACCACCTTGTGGCTGACTGGTCCCATTATGGGATTACTGGACCACCTTGTGGCTGGTGGTCCCAGTATGGGATTATTGGACCACTTTATGGCTGGCTGGTACCAATATGGAGTTATTGGATCACCTTATGGCTGGCTGGACCCAGTATGGAGCTATTGGATCACCTTGTGGTCCCAGTATGGGGCTGTTGAACCACCTTGTGGCTGACGGTCCCAGTATGAATTTTTGGACTACCTTATGGGTGACTGGTCCCAGTATGGTGCTGTTGGACCACCCTGTGGTCCCCGTACAGGGTTATTGCACCATCCCCTCCTCAGGAGGAGCCCAGGGTGCCCTCAGCACTGATTTCCCCTCTCTCCCCTCCCTGCAGGGCAGCAGTGCAAGCAGGGCTGTCCCCAGGGCTCCTGGGGCCGGGGCTGCCTCATGTCCTGTTCGTGCCGCAACGGAGCCTCCTGCTCGCCTCAGGACGGGTCCTGCACCTGCACCCCGGGGTTCCGCGGGCCCAGCTGCCAGCGCCGTGAGTCAGCACCCCACAAACTCCAGGTTGCTGCTCCTGATCCTTCGGGATCCAGGCCAAGCTCGTTCCTCTGTCCCCAGCCTGTCCCGCCGGCCGCTACGGCAAGCGCTGCTCGCTGAGCTGCTCCTGCGCCAACGGCTCCTGGTGCCACCCCACCAACGGCTCCTGCCTCTGCAGCCCGGGCTGGCGGGGGCCCCGCTGTGCCCAGCGTGAGTGGGGGGTCAGGGGGAAGCAAGGTGCCCTTGGTTTGGGTCGGGGGAGCAAGAGAGAACTGCCCGCGGCCACCTGGGTGGTTCTGGCCTGGGCAGTTCTGGTCTGGGCAGTATGGAGCCATACAGGCCCCTGTGGACCTCCATGGTCCTGGCCACCTTGGGGCTGACTGGTGCCAGTATGGGGCTGTTGAACCACATTGTGGTCCCAGTATGGGGCTATTGGACCACCTTGGGGCTGACTGGTCCCAGTATGGGGCTATTGGACCACCTTGGGGCTGACTGGCCCCAGTATGGGGCTATTGTTCCACCTTGTGGTCCCAGTATGGGGCTGTTGGATCCCCCCAGTATGAGGCTATTGTTCCACCTTGTGATCCCAGTATGGGGTTACTGGACCACCTTGGGACTGTCTGGTCCCACTATGGAGCTATTGGGTCACCCTGTGGCTGACTGGTCCCATTATGGAGTTATTGGACCACCTTGTGGCTCATTGGTCCAAGTATGGGGTATTGGATCACCCTGCAGTCCCAGTTTGGGGTATTGTTCCACCTGGGGGCTGACTGGTCCCAGTATAGGGCTATTGTTCCACCCAGTGCTCCCAGTATGGGGCTGTTGTTCCACCCTGTGGTCCCAGTATGATCTGTATGGTTCCGCTGTGTCCCCAGCCTGTCCTCCCCGGCACCTTTGGCCTCCAGTGTGAGCAGCTCTGCCACTGTCCCCACAACGCCACCTGTGATCCCACCAATGGGACGTGTCCCTGCGCCCCAGGCATGACCGGGCCCCACTGTGAGGCTGGTGAGTGGGAGTAGGGCGGGGGTCCCCAGGGGCTATTGGACCACCCTGTGGCTGACTGGTCCCAGTATGGGGCTGTTGGACCACCTTGTGGTCCAAGTATGGGGCTATTGGGGCAATCCAATCCCATCCCATTGATCCCATTGATCCCATCCCATCTCATGCCATTGATCCCATTTATCCCATCCCATCCCATCCCATCCCATCCCATCCCATCCCATCCCATCCCATCCCATCCCATCCCATCCCATCCCATCCCATCCCATCCCATCCCATCCCATCCCATCCCATCCCATCCCATTGATCCCATGTCATTGATCCCATCCCAATCCCATCCCATCTCATCCCATCCCAATCCCAATCCCAATCCCAATCCCAATCCCATCCCAAACCCAACCCAACCCATTGATCCCATCCCATTGATCCCATCCCATCCCATTGATCCCATCCTATCCCATCCTATCCCATCCCATCCCATTGATCCCATCCCATCCCAATCCCATCCCATCCCATCCCAATCCCAATCCCAATCCCAATCCCAATCCCAATCCCAATCCCATCCCAAACCCAACCCAACCCAACCCATTGATCCCATCCCATTGATCCCATCCCATCCCATTGATCCCATCCCATCCCATCCCATCCCATTGATCCCATCCCCATCCCATTGATCCCATCCCAATCCCATCCCCAACCCAACCCCAACCCTTTTCCCATCCCTGCCCCAGTTTATCCCTGCCCCACACCCAGGACTGACACTTGTCCCCACCAGGGCATCCTGACGTGCCCTACACCATGGAGCCAGCCCCCCCTGCAGCCTCCAGCCCCCTGGGCATGGTGCTGAGCCTGGTGGCCCTGGTGGTGCTGCTGGTGGCCGTGGTGGTCACAGCCCTGTGCTACCACCGCTGGCACAAGGACAAGGAGCGGCGGCACCTGGCCGTGGCTTACCGAGCAGGACAGACGGACACCTCTGACTACATGGTGCCAGGTCAGCATGGCGTGGTGAGGTTTGGCCCCAGCCCTGGTGGCTCTCTGGTGGCAGGCTGTCACCTCAGGCGCCGCTCGTGTCCCTCCAGATGTGCCCCCCAGCCACCATGCCCACTACTACTCCAACCCCAGCTACCACACGCTGTCCCAGTGCCCGCTGCCAGCCCCCGGTGCCCAGGACAGAGCCAGCAGCTCCCTCAAGGTATGCCAGGCTGTGGCACAGCACAGCACAGTGTGGGGCACCACTGCCACCTCCTTTGAGGCCAAGCCGTCCCCTTTTTGGGCTCCAGGTGCCTGGCACCCAGCTCTTCCCTGGCATGGAGAGACCCTACAGCCCCGAGGGCAATGCCACGCTGCCTCCTGACTGGAAACACCTCGGGGCATCAGCCCTGGGCACCAGGGGTAAGGAGGGAGTGGAGGGGCAGATCCACAGTGGGGTGGGCACCTGAGTCCCCTGGGAAGGGGCTGGGATGGGGTCACCTTCATGCTGGGGGGGAAATGAGGCAGAGAGGACCCCAAATGTGACCCCTAAACAGGGAGGCAGCTGGACAGGAGCTACACCTACAGCCATGGCCTGAGGAAGGGGGACAGCAAAGGTGGGAGTGGGATGGAGAAAGGGATGGAACAGGGATGGGGTGGGGATGGGATAAACTGGGCCTGGGGCAGGGATGGGAAAAGGGTTGGGAATGGGGATGGGGTTGGGGTTGGGATTGGGATGGAGTGGGATGGGATGGGATGGGATGGAGTTGGATGGGATCAATGGGATAGGATGGGATCGATGGAATGGAATGGAATCAATGGGATGGGATCAATGGGATGGGATGGGATGGGATGGGATCAATGGGATGGGATGGGATGGGATCAATGGGATGGGATGGAATGGAATCAATGGGATGGGATGGGATGGGATGGGATGGGATGGGATGGGATGGGATGGGATGGGATGGGATGGGGTGGGATCAGTGGGATCAATGGGATGGGATGGGATCAATAGGATGGGATTGATGGGATCAATGGGATGGAATGGGATCAATGGGATTGGGATGGGATGGGATGGGATGGGATGGGGAAGTGACAGAATTTGCCGCGTTGTGGAAGGGACAGGGATGGGCTGGGATGGTGAAGAGTCAGGGATGGTTTGGGGATGGGGAAGGGACAGGGATGGGACTGGGACTTTCCTGAGACACATCTTCTCCTTCTCCCCTGTGCTCTCTGCCATGGGGAGACCCCCAACTCCTTGTTCCCCAGAGCACCCCTGGGAGGGGCTGAGGGCCAGCGCCAGCTCCCTGGCCAGTGAGAACCCCTACGCCACCATCAAGGAGCTGCCCCCTGCCACTGCCAAGGCCCACGAGGGCAGCTACATGGAGATGAAATCCCCTGTGCAGAGGGAGATGTCCTACGCCGAGATCGGGCTCCTTGAGGAGCCACCACAGCAGGGTATGGCTGGGCATCCCCTCACCCTGGTGGCCCTGGTGGCCCTGGTGGTCAGTGGGGTCACAACCCCAGAGATGGGGAGTAGAGAGCCCCAGGAAGGGAACAGCCTTGGTGACAGCCCTAGGGGGACATGACCCTGGTGGCAGCGGCTCAGGGATGGGTTGGGGGTCTGGTTATCTCTGAGGGCAGTTTCAGGGTCTGGGCATCCTTTGGGGGCATCTTTGGGGGGCAATTTGGGGATCTGGGCAACCCTGTGGGAAAAAGGTGAGTCTGGGCATTCTCAGGGATGAGTTGGGGGTCTGGTTATCTCTGAGGGCAGTTTCAGGGTCTGGGCATCCTTTGGGGGCATCTTTGGGGAGCAACCTGGGGATCTGGGCAACCCTGGGGAGAGTTTGAGGTTCCTGTGGGAGAATGGGGGTTTGGGGGTTGTCCACTTCCCCTACAGCACCAGGTTCCCCCCAGACGAATGAATGCTTTCCCCAGCCCTGAGCAAGGGCCCAGTGTGTGAATTCTTGGTCCCCCACACACAGGACGAGCACTGCTCCTGTCCCCATGGGGACATCAGTGACCTTCCTGACCCTGGGGGGAACGTGTCCCCTTTTCAGCCTTCTCTTGTCCCCACAGAGAGCTGTCCTGAAGTGCCTGAGGGCCCCCCCAGCAGAGACCCCCCCAGCCACTACGACTCCCCCAAGAACAGCCACATCCCCAGCCACTATGACGTGCCCCCCGTCCGCCACTACCCCCCGTCCCCACCGCTGCGCAGGAAGGACCGCTGAGGGACACAGAGGGACACAGAGGGACCAGCCACGAGGGGACAGGGTCCCTGTGGGGACTGGAGTTCCCTGGGACTGTTGCTGCTTCCCAGCGGGTGGTGAATAAAGGGTGTTTGGTGTGGATTTGGTGTTTGGTGTGGATTTGGTGTTTGGTGTTTGGTGTTCAGCGCGGTGGGCACTGTATGGCTCTGGCACCGTGCTGGGAGGAAGGGGGAGACTGGTGGCGTCCCCAGGCTTGCTCTGGGTTCCCCCCAGCTCCCTCCAGGGTGTGCAGGAGGTGGGAACACAAAAGCTTTTGGGTCCTACTCAAAGCATGGCAGTGCCAGGAGTCAGAGTGGGCTCACCTGTGGGCCTGCACGACTCCCACGCAAGGGAGAAGCCCTGAAGTGGCCCAGGAGGCAGAAGGAGCCATCTGGCCATCTGGCAGAAAGGCTGGCAGAGTCCCCAGAGGGTGGTGCTTGCTTCCCAGTGGGTGCTGAATAAAGGAAGTTTGGTGTGGATTTGGTGTTTGGTGTGGATTTGGTGTTTGGTGTGGATTTGGTGTTTGGTGTTTGATGTTCAGCGTGGTGGGCACTGTATGGCTCTGGCACCGTGCTGGGAGGAAGGGGGAGACTGGTGGTGTCCCCAGGCTTGCTCTGGGTTCCCCCCAGCTCCCTCCAGGGTGTGCAGGAGGTGGGAACACAAAAGCTTTTGGGTCCTACTCAAAGTATGGCAGTGCCCATGGAACAGGGAAAGGCTGATGGAGCCCACGGTGTGCCAGGAGTCAGAGTGGGCTCACCTGTGGGCCTGATGACACCCAGGCAAAGGAGAAGCCCTGAAGTGCCCCAGGAGGAAGAAAGAGCCACCTGACCTGCAGAAAGGCTGGCAGAGCCCCCAGAGCTCTGCTGATGGAGCCCACTGAGCATTCTGGGGGAGCAGGAGCTCCTGTGGGATGGACAGAGTGTGGGCACATCTGCAGCTGACTCAGAATAGAGCAGGGGCTTGTGTGGACATGGGGAAAGCCCAGCAGAAGCCACAGTGCTCCTGGGAGGGAGCAGGGTCCACACTGCCCTGTGGAAACTCCATCAGATCCCAGTGTGGTCACTGGGAAGGAGCAGGAGCCTGCGTGATGCCATGGAAAGTTCTGGGCACCTTGGGAGGGAGCAGAGGTCCCAGAAAGCTCAGCAAAGCCTGTCCCACATCCTGGGAAGGAGAACAATGCACAGCCCAGCTGGGCCTGCCATGGAGCAGCAGTGGGAGCAGGGACCTGCATTGTCCCACACCCAACAGGGTTCATCGGGAACTGGAGTGACAGGACAAGGGGGAAAGGCTTCAGGCTACAAGAGAGCAGGGTTAGGTTAGAAATCCTTCCCTGAGAGGGTGGTGAAGGTTGGCACAGGTTGCCCAGAGCAGCTGTGGCTGCCCCTGAATCCCTGGAAGTGCCCAAGGCCAGGTTGGACAGGGCTTGGAGCAACCTGAGATAGCAAATGATGTCCCTGCCATGGCAGGAGAAGGAATGAGATGAGCTTTAAGGGCCCTTCCAGCCCAAACCACACCATGATTCCATGATTCTGTGACTCTGCCTTGGGAATGACTTGGCCCTGGGGTTTGAAGCAGGTTTCTCTGCCAGAAGTGCAATAATGAGACACCAAAGGCTCGGGGAAATTCAGCTTGGCAAGTACAAGCTGTGAGCAGCAGGACTCGATGTTCTCCTGGAGAATGAAAGCCGTGGCTCAGCAGGCTGTGAAGATGACACTGCAGAATGCATCAGAGTCAGAAACACTGATTAAAGGAACAGGGGACATGTGGAATATTAAATTCACCAGTGGGGAATGCTGTGTCCACAACGCTGCTGCTTCCATGGAAGGAGCCCAAGCCAAGGTGAACAAAAATCTGAGAAAACCTTGGGGTTGTTCTGGTCATGGATGGAGTCCTGAACATGGGTGAAACTTGCAAAAACAAAAGGAAAGGGGGAAAGGAAAGGGGGAAAGGAAAGGGGGAAAGGAAAGGGGGAAAGGAAAGGAAAGGGAAGGAAAGGGGAAGGAAAGGAAAGGAAAGGAAAGGAAAGGAAAGGAAAGGAAAGGAAAGGAAAGGAAAGGAAAGGAAAGGAAAGGAAAGGAAAGGAAAGGAAAGGAAAGGAAAGGAAAGGAAAGGAAAGGAAAGGAAAGGAAAGGAAAGGAAAGGAAAGGAAAGGAAAGGAAAGGAAAGGAAAGGAAAGGAAAGGGGAAAATGAAAGGAGAAAATGAAAGGGGAAAATGAAAGGGAAAAGAAGGATTGTCCTGGTGTTGTGGCCTCTGGGGCTCCCAGGGTGGGGAAATGGCTGATGCAAACAGGAGTGATGTTGTCAGTGGGATTTATATCCGTAAGGATTGGCGTTGGTGTTATTCATTGTAGAACTCCTCATTTGCTGTCTTCTATCTCATCCCTTCCTTCTGTTCAGGACGCAGCAATCACCGAGCTGGAAGAATTCCCGGGAAGGAGACTGAGAGGCTGGGAGCCACGGGGGGGTGGTGTTGTCCCAGAACAGGTTCGTTCGCCCAGCGTGCCAGAGGCCGAGCCACGCTCAGGGCGAGGCATTTGATTTATTTTTTAATATAAATATATTAATATAAATTTACTGCTCTGTGCACAGAGCAGGGCTGGGCAGCCTGGCCTGGGATAGCAGATGAGATGGGAGCGCCTCAAACATTCGGCCCTGGGAAGGGCAGGAGGGGCTGCGCTGGGGCCGGGTCTGCAGCTCTGCCCGAGGGAAAGGGAGAGCCCGGGGGTGTGGTGGTGAAAGCTCCGATCTGCCCGGCCACAGCTCAGGGACTTGAAAAGAGTCAGCTCAGGGGAAAGGGTGATCCCAGCAGCACAGCACAGCCAGGAGGGAGTGAGGACATCACGGGGTCCAAGGGTGGGCAAAGCTTTCTCTTTTCTTTTCTTTTCTTTTCTTTTCTTTTCTTTTCTTTTCTTTTCTTTTCTTTTCTTTTCTTTTCTTTTCTTTTCTTTTCTTTTCCTTCCTTTCTTTCTCCCTTTCTTTTCTTTCTCCCTTTCTCTCTCTCTTTCCACTCTTTCTTCTTTTTCTCTCTCTCTCTCCCTCCCTCCCTTCTTCCCTTTCCTTTCCCTTTCCTTTCCTTTCCCTTTCCTTTCCCTTCCCTTCCCTTCCTTCCCTTCCCTTCCCTTCCCTTCCCTTCCCTTCCCTTCCCTTCCCTTCCCTTCCCTTCCCTTCCCTTCCCTTCCCTTCCCTTCCCTTCCCTTCCTTTTCCTTTTCCTTTTCCTTTCCTTTTTCCTTTCCTTTTCCCTTTCCTTTTTCCTTTCCTTTTTCCTTTCCTTTTCCCTTTCCTTTTTCCTTTCCTTTTCCCTTTCCTTTTTCCTTTCCTTTTGTTGTTTCCAAGTGTCACTCAGTGCCAAACCCAAGTCACTTCACTTGTTGCCAATAACTACTGCTCTATTTGCAAAGGCCTCAGGATAACCATTATTATCCCTCTCATTACTGCACAGAGATGGAAAACAACCTCCCCCCTTTTCCCCTGGATGGGAGTGGGGTCACAGCACGTGGGAGGGGGCTGCCCCAGCCTCAGTGCCAGCCCCACAGGGCACCCCTGGGCAGGATCTGGGCCAGCACCCTCTACTAGGTGTGTGCCTGGGCACCCTGTGGGTGCCTGTCCCCGTGCCCAGGAGCAGAGTGGGGATCAGATGTGAAAGACCTGTCACAGACATCTTTTATGAAAAATCCTTTCTTTAGGATTTTTTCCTCTTGAGAAGCTGAGATGAAAAAGGAACAAAATGTAAACACTGATTATCTGCTGCTGTGGAATGCAACAGATGGATCTGTGATTGGTCTGATGTGATTGTTTTTAATTAATGGCCAATCACAGCCAGCTGGCTCAGACAGAGAGCCAAGCCACAAACCTTTGTTATCATTCTTTGCTATTTTATTCTTAGCTAGCCTTCTCATGAAACTTTTTCTTCTGTTCTTTTAGTATAGTTTTAATGTAATATATATCATAAAATAATAAATCAAGTCTTCTGAAACATAGAGTCAGATCTTCGCCTTTTCTCTTATCTAAGAACCCTGTGAACACCGTCACAGAGACCGAAATGTTAAAGGCTATTAACTCAAAATTGACCTTTTCCAAAAGCAGCAGTGTTCCACCTCCATCATCCGGTGCAGCAGAGACCCCACCTTGAGCATCCCCTGGCAGACACCAGACCCCACTTCACACCACGCACGCGGCGGATTAAAACATTTATTCCCAAGTACCTTCATCCCGCATATCCCTGCTCCTCCTCATCCTCGCTGCTCTCCTGGACGAGGTCGGGGTCTGCAGGCCCACAGGCAATGCAGGTGACCCCCATCAGCCTCCAGCAGGGCTCGCAGTACAGGGCAAAGCAGTCGGGGTTGGGGCAGGGCTGGTGCTGGGGGGTCTCGGGGGTCCCACACAAGGTGCATTTCTGGCGCAGCCAGCGGCGCAGCCAGGGCCAGCGCCGGCGGCACCACCGCAGCAGCACCGTCCCCTGCAGCGAGGACAGGTCTGTGTGGGCTCAAGGGACGGTGGCAACCCCACCTGGCAGCCCCGTGTCCCTGTCCCCACTCACCAGCTCGGGAGGCAGCCGGGCTTGCCGGGCTACGCGGCCGCGCTGCAGGTGCAGGAAATGCTTCCTCTGGCGCAGGAGTTTGTTGTACAGGAACAGCACTCGAGCCTTCTCCCTCTGTGCCAGCAGAGACCCTGAGGGTCAGCAAAACCCACCCCAGAGCCACCCCCAGGCTGTGCCCAGCTCTCGGGATGCTCATCTCGGGGAGGTGGCGTTGTGGTGTGATTTCATGGTTTACCTCAGAACCCCGGGTCCCTCCCATGAAGATTCCCTCCCAGGTGTGTCAATCACCTCTCCTTTCCCCATCCTGACCCCTCCCAGCACTGTCTGCCAATCCTGGAATTCCAGAAGGGCAACAAGTAATTGGCAGATTCAAAGGATGCCCTTTATCCCCCGGGGGGCATTGGGCCATCCAGGTGTCCTTTGTCCCTTTGTCCCTCCCCTCCTGTCCCTGGTTGGTGGCTCCCTACCCCTTCCCTGCCCCTCTCCCCGGGGTTCAAAGGAACAGCAACCACGGGCTCAGGGAGTTCTGTTGGGCCAGAATAAAGCTCTGGATCCAAACCCTCCATCAGAACCAACTCCTTTCCTTCAGCATCGCCTTAAAGCTTCTCTGCCAGACATAAACCCAAGGAGCAGACCCTCCACAGGAGAAAGCTCTATCCCACCACCAACAGAGCTCCTGCAGGCCTGGAATTGTCTCTAGTGCCCAGCTGCATCTCTGGGGTGAAACACCACAGTTGCCACTTTTTGGTTCAGATACAGGGGCCAGACGAGCCAAGGCACATCCCTTCTGGCTATATTGGTAATACCAATATTTTGTCACCCAAATGTGCTGCTGGTCCACCAGTAAAGACCGTAAGGGTCAGCAAAACCCCTCCAGAGCCACCCCCAGGTTGTGCCCAGCCCTCGGGCTGCTCACCTTGGGGAAGTAGAAGGCGGCAATGACGCGGCGCAGGCGGAACGGGTACACCTGGGCCACACAGAGCAGGGCCAGCAGGCCCAGGGGCAGGCAGGTGTTCAGGTACTGCTGCCTTGTCATCTCCGTGGGCCGTGGCAGACAGACTGGGGACAGGGCACTGCTGTGAGCCCCCCAGGGCAGCCCCTGAACAGTTGTGGGGCTGGCTGGGGGGGAGTTTTCCATCCCTGGTAGGGGCTTACCCAGGTTGGAGGTCTCCATTTCGGACTCAAAGGAGGTGTTGAGGGCCCCGATGGTGCCCCGCAGCAGCTGTGCCATCAGGGATGTGCCCATCACGTTCACAGACAAGTGGTGGCTGGCTGTGGGACGGGGGGATAGGGAGGCTGAGGAGGGGCTGGGAGGGCCGAGGGGGTCCCTGCATTGCTGAGGGGCATGGTGGGACCACGAGCTGGCCTTCCAGGGTTGTGAGCTCACCTTGGTAGGAATACTCGATGAAGGAATGATTCTGGATGACGCTGAGAACGGTGAAGATGAAGTGGTCCAGGCCACAGACAAAGAGGAGGAAGAGCAGGAGTGGGATGCACCTGAGCAGCTCCATCACCTGCAGGGAGCAGGGGAGCTGTCACAGCCTGCTGTGCCCAGCTCTGACCCCCCTGATTACCCCCAGCCCCTCACCATGTGCCGCCGCTCAGGCCGCTGCACGGCCAGCTTGCACGGGAAGACGAAAGACGGGACCTCCTCCTTGAGCAGGGGCAGCAAGGTCTGTTTGTTCTGGATGAGGGGCAGGGGGTGTCTCAGTGCCGCCTCTGGGACACCCCACTGGTGGTGACAGGGCTGCCCTGCACCCCTTTCCCCCTGCCCAACCTGCTCTCTGCGCCGGGCGTCGATTTGACGGAAATAGGTGGTGATGTAGCAGTTGTCAAAGCCGATTTTGCGACAGTACTGATTGGTGTAGTTGAAAGCCCTGGAGAGAGAGGATAGGTTTGGGGTGAAGGAGGCACTGGGTGAAGTCCCCAAGACCCCTCCCTTGTCTTCATGCCCCCCACAAGACCTGCTTCCAAAGAAGGCCCCCACCTCTCTGCACCCCACAGCTGGCATAGGGGTGTCACCCCCAGCCCCTGTGCCAGCTGTGACCATCCCAGGGGTGTCACCCTCAGCCCCGGTGCCCCTTTCCATCCCAAGGCTCACGAGACGAAGACAAAGAGGAAGGTGAAGGACAGCAGCAGGCGGAAGAAGGAGACAGCCAGGCCCAGGCGGGCGCCTTCCTGACGCAGCTGCGAGGTCAAGTCCTCCCGCATCTGCGCCGCTACCTCGGTGCCCACCAGCATCTCCTGCTTCTCCTCCTGTGGCAGAGGGGTCAGAGGGCAGGGCAGGGCCATGGGCACAGGGGATGGGCACCCACAGGGTGCCCAGGCACCCACCTTGTAGGCAATGCTGGCGCTGAACTCCTGGCTGAGGCTGTTGACGGAGCCGTTCACCTGGTCATACATGTGCCCGAAGTTGCCATCCACGGGGATCTTCTCCTTACACCAGTGGCTCATGACTGCACAGGTGGCACAGAGACAGTGGTGGCTGTGGCTGCCGTGCCAGGGGGCAGAACTGGATCTGCCCCTTCAAGGGAGCATGGGGTCAGGGTCACCTACGTTTGACCGTGTGGCAGAGGAACCCAAACTGCATGGGCAGGCAGACGAGGTGGTTGAAGAGGGGCAACTTCACTCGTTTCATGCATTTCTTGTACATTTTCTGGAAGTGGGTTGTGCAGCGCAGCAGGCCCGTCTGGATCACAGCTGGAGAGCAGGAGGAGCCCTCAGCTGCCTGTGCAGCCCACTGCCCCAGCCTCCAACCCTGTGGGGACAGCAGTGGGATCTGGGGCAGCCCCCTCGCTTTCCACCCTGCTCACTTTCACAGCGAAGTTTGGTCTTTGTCTCGTAGAGCTCCTGGGTGCTGGACTCTTTGCCCGCCTCTGGGTGTTGCTTCAGGTCATAGCCATCATCACTGACCACCTGCTCGTTCAGCTCCATGAAGGCTTCGGAGATGTTGTGTGTCTCGGCGTTGAGCGTCTCCGCACTCTTCTACCAGGGCACACACACACACAGACACAGGCAGAGGCTTGGTCCTGCTCCCCCAGCCCCCCAGCACCCCTGCCCAGAGCCCTCCTCACCACCAGCTCCTCCATGACTTGGCGCATGGGGGCTGTAGATGCGTGCCACAGGAGTCCCGTGTGGTTGACCTGCAGCTCCACCACGCACTCCATCGAGCGCTTCGTCTCCATCAGGTTATACCAGAGGTTGGCCCCAGGTCCTGGTGGCAGCAGGGGTGGCTCAGAGCCCAGCAGCTCCCAGGAGCCCACTGGGGGACACAGGGATATGGGGGGGACCCTACCGTTGTAGATGGCAGCGAAGACAAAGGAGAGAACGTAGAGCCGACCCTCCTTGCCCAGGAACTTGGGCACCATGAGCATGTTGGCACAGCGGAAATGGGGGGACGTGGCCCAGCCCAGGGCAGTCACCCCTGTGCAGAGCAGAGAGCTGAGCCCATGGTCCCCACAGAGGAACCCCCCCTGCTCTGGGGGTTCTGATGGTTCTCAGATGGGGCTCCTGATGGTCCCCATGCCCTCAGTCCCCTCCCTGCCCCATCCTCACCTATCAGCCACCAGGTAAGCTTCACCTTCAGCTTCTCTGATATGTCCAGAGGCATGATGAGGAAATGGCAGATCCCTGGAACACCCAACAATATTCCTCATTTTTCCTAACGTTCCTAATGTTCCAATTCTCCCATTCTTCTAATATGGCTAATTCTTCTTCAAAGACTTAAAATCTCACCAACAATTTGCCAATAGTCGGTAACACAAACCTTATCTCATAAGGTTTGTCTCATAATCTGACAGGGAAAAATCCATCAGCTCAAAAGAGACACCCACAAATAATAATCACACATTACATAGATAATCTACTCATTACAGCACCAACAAACAAAAAAATACAAAAGACTTGTGACAGCATAATTACAGAACTTCAAAACACAAGATTAGAAGTCTCTACATCAAAAGTCCAAAAAAATGTCACCACAGAAATACTTCAAATTAAAAATCACAAAACAAACAATTAAGCCACAAAATATAAAATTCAAAAGCAATGTCAACAACTTACAAGATTTAAAAGAATTCAATTAGATCAGGCCAATTTTAGAGATCACTAATGATAAACTTACACCACTTTTCAACTTATTAAAAAGAAGCTACAACATCAAATCTCCCAGAACCCTCACACCTAAAGGCCAAAAACCCCTTAAGAAAATTACTAAAGCCCTTCAGCAAAAACAAGCACAACAATGTGCAATGCCACAACATGTACAAAATGTACAAAAATTTTTGTAATGTACAAAATCAAAAATGGGATGGGACTGCTGTGGAATGCATCTTGAGCTGTTTACTTTCCAGCATCAGCCTCATTCCATGGTGATGACAATGGGAAGATGCCAGCAGCTCACATCCCCAGCAGCAGACCAAGAACTTAATTTTTAAAGTCACAACTCACTTTAAAAATTTTTTGACCAATCTCACAAAGCAAAAGCACATTGACAGTAGTTCTATCCAACCACTATAAGCACATGTACCTTTGGTTAAAACAATGCTTGCTTATTTAAAATACAATACCTGCTTGGAAGCCTTAAAACACAACACACAGAGCTCCATTATTAAGCTTAAAACTTCCTAATATCTCACTAGATAAACTTTTCTGTAGCTTAGGGAGTTATTCTAGACAAGCGTTAATCCCTTTGGTTTTATTTGTCCTTACTTTGGAGATAAGTTGGGAAAACATCATTTATTATTATTCATTTATTTATAGTTTATTATTGATTTAAATGTCTATTCTATATATAGATTAATAATAGCATGTATGTATGTATTTATTTATTTATTTATTTATTATTATTATTTTTCTATTTTTTGTCCTCAGTTTTCTCCCAAAATTTTTCCCAAATTATCTCCAAATTAAGGACCACTGTTCTATTTGTCCTTACTTCCTACACCTCACACAACTTTTCTGCTGACAAACCTTTTGGCTACTGCTTAGCTCTGAATTGTTCTGTTGTCATGGCTGGAGGTGAGGAGACGAGTGTTGGGGACCAGCAGTCCCAGTGTGTGGGAAATGGGTTAGAAAAATCTATAGAAAATTTATAATATAGAAAAATTTCAATATAGAATAGAATGGAATAGATAGATAGATAGATAGATAGATAGATAGATAGATAGATAGATATAGATATAGATATAGATATAGATATAGATATAGATATAGATATAGATATAGATATAGATATAGATATATAGATATAGATATAGATATAGATATAGATATAGATATAGATATAGATATAGATATATGGATGGATGGATGGATGGATGGATGGATGGATGGATGGATAGATAGATAGATAGATAGATAGATAGATAGATAGATAGATAGATAGATAGATAGATAGATAGATAGACAGATAGATTAGATAGAGATATCTTGATATATTTATATATTGATATACAGATATATAGGTAGATATAGATAGAGATAGAGATAGAGATATATAGAGACAGAGACATAGAGATATAGAGATATAGATAGGTAGATATAGATATAGATATAGATATAGATATAGATATAGATATAGATATAGATATAGATATAGATATAGATATAGATATAGATATAGATATAGATATATACATATAGATATAGATATATACCTATAGATATAGATATATAGATTTTTATACAGATGTAGATAGATATAGATATAGATGTATAGATATATAGATATGGATATAGATATAGATATGTAGATAGATATAGGTACAGATACAGATACAGATACAGATACAGATATAGATATAGATATAGATATAGATATAGATATAGATATAGATATAGATATAGATATAGATATAGATATAGATATAGATATAGATATAGATATATACATATAGATATATGTATGTACAATCTATATAATATAGAAAATTTATAGCAGTTCTGCTGTCTCCAAGACCTGCCTTTTGCAGCTTTCCCAAACCCTGTGACTTTAGTGATTCCCCCACTCACCGAGGCCGAGGAACATCCCGAAGCCGGCTCCCAGGAAGGCTTTCCTGCAGCGGTACTGGTCGGGCCGGCTCCAGAGGAAGCGGCTGCACGGGCCGGGCAGGACCGAGAGCACCACTCGCTTCAGGGCTGGGAGGGGACACAGGTGTCAGCCCTGCCCTGCCACTGCCCTGCCGGGGACAGGAGAGGTGGCGGAGCTCACTCGTGTTGGGAGGTTTCTGAGCACGGGATTCTGCTCTGGAATCGATGCCCGGGGGATGCTCCGATGGAGAGGGAACACGCTCGGGTGTTTCTACCACCACCACCTCCTGCAGCTCCCTGTCACTGCTCGTAGCTTCATCCTCGGAGTCAAAGTCGGTTCTGCAGGTGGGGAGAGGAGTGATGGGGAGCAGCAGTCCAGGTGGGTGGGAAATGGATTTATAGAAAATTTTATAGAAAATTTATAATATAGAAAAAATTTTAATATAGAACATATACATATACATATACATATACATATACATATACATATACATATACATATACATCATATACATATACATATACATATTCATATACATATACATATACATATACGTATATGTATACGTATATGTATGTATACATATATGTATATGTATATACATATACATATATGTCTATGTATATACATATACATATATGTATATGTATATCGACATATATGTGCATATATATACATATGTATATATATACACATATATATACATATGTATATATATACACATATATATATACACATATATATATATACATATATATACACATATATATACATATATATATATGTATATGTATATACATATACGAAAAAAAACATAATTATTAAAAATATTTATAGCATATATATGTATAATATATAGAATATAGAAAAATTAGAATAGAGAAATAGAATATAGAAAATTCTACCGAAAATTTATAATCTAGAAAAACTTAAATATAGAATATACATAATACAAAAGAATTTATAATATAGAAATATAGGAAGTTTTAGTAAAATATTATATAGAAAAAATTAATAGGGAATATACATAATACAGAAAATTTGTAATGTAGAAATAGAATATACAAATTTTTATCCAAAACTTTAATAAAGAAAAATTAATATAGAATATATATAATATATAAATATATATAATATACAATTTCATAATATAAAAATATATAACATTTTATAAAAAATTTTAATATAGAAGATATATGTATATATATGTATATGTAATATAGAAAATTTACAATATAGAAGTAGAATATAGAAAATTTTATCAAAATTTTCTATAGAAAATTATGTACAGAAAAAAGCTAAAAAAACTAATTTTTTAAAATTATAGAACGTTTTATAGATATTTATAGAAAATTTATAGACTTTTTAATAGAAATTTATATACAGAAAATTTTAGCAGTTTTTTTTAATTATAGAAAATTTCACAGACATTTGTAGAAAATCTACAGAAAAATTTTAATAGACAATTTAATATAAATTTATAGAAAATTCATAAAATTTTATACATGTAGCATTTTTTACATTTATTTTAAATATTGGAAGTTCATAATGTTTGACAGAACTTTAGAACTGATAGAAAATATTTAAAGTTTAAATTTAATAGCAAAATTTTAAAGTTTGACAGAAGGTTCACAGAGTGTGTATTTGTATGTAAACTTTGAGATAAGAAATGTTGATTTAGAAATATTATAGGACAGACATTGTTGAGAGAGAAATGGAACTAGAAACAGGTTTTAAAGGATGGTTTTCCAAATAAGACTAGATACTTTAGAGAAATAAAACAATGAAAGGTCCATTGTAGTAGGACCCACAAGGGGTAATTTTAGATTATTCATTTTAAGTCATTTATAGTATGGTGTGGTTAAAGCTAATAGACTAAGAAACACTTATAGTGTATTGTAATTCAGATTGTGATTGTAATTATGACATCTGTATTGTCTCACCCTTCTCATGAGACTGAAAATAAAAGTTTTTAAAACACCTCTCAGTTGCCCCATATCTGAGTCTGAAAAAAGTACAATCCAACACCAGTGCTGGAAGGGAAGGCGGACATTGCCTTCCCCACAGGCAGCCTGTCACTGTAATATTTTCTGGAAAAATCCTTTTGTCAGGATTTGTCTCCTGGGAAGCTGAGAAGCCTCAGAAAAAAAAGGAAAACAATTTTATCTCATTTGCTTCTCCTGTGTTTTGGAATGAGATTGTTTATCCAACAGGTGATTTTTTATGTGAATTGTTTTGACTTAATGACCAATCACCATCAAGCTGTGTTGGGACTCTGGAAGGAGTCACAAGTTTTCTTTTAGCCTTCTAAAAGTATCCTTTCTCTATTCTTTAGTATAGTTTAATTTAGTATTCTTTAATATAATATAGTATCATAAAATAATAAATTAGCCTTCTGAGAACACAGAGTCAGATTCATCATTCTCCCTTTGTCAGGGGTCTCAGAAAATACCACAGCAGCCCTCACCTGGAGAGCAGCCCCTCGCTCTCCTCCTCCTCCTCCTCCTCCAGCTGCTCCTGCAGCCTCCTGGATGTTCTGGAGGGGAACGTCCAGCTGCTGATGATGTCCTTGATGCGCTGCAGCAGCTGCTGCGCTCGCTCCCTGCTCCGCTGTCTCCTCACCACTGGAGATGCGTCCTCCACAGCGGCCTGCTCTGCTGTCTCCTCATCACTCGAGTCCCTGCAGGGCACAGAGGGCAGGGCTGAGCTGCAGCCCCCCCTCCCACACCCCCTGCATCCCCCCAGGCCCGGGTGGGTTCCCAGCACCCCTCTGCTCACAGCTCCTCATCCCCAGAGTCCGGGTAGCTCAGTGGGGCCATGCAGACGGAGCAGATGTTGTTCAGGGTTTTGGAGCAGTCACTGCAAAACAGCCCTGTGGAAAATGGGGATGTCAGGGTGGAATTTTCTGGAGAGGGGGACCCCAAACTGTGAGGGCTCCTACCTTTGCAGTTGAGTGTGATGCAGGCAATGAAATCTGGCCGCTCTGCCATCCCACAGGTCAGGCAGTGTTTGCGCTGGATGCCCACGCGGCGAGCGAGGCGAGCAAGGAGAGGGAACCTGCAAGCACATGGGGCAATGCCATACCAGAGGTCCTTGCCACAGACCCCCAGGGATGATGCTGCCCCTTTTGCATCTCCTGGAAGAGCTTACCTGGAGATGAGGATAAGGAAGAGCCTGCTCTTCCCGGTGTCGCCCAAGCGCTGCGTGCCCCCTCGGCTCAGGGCAAACACCGCCCATTCCCGCCGTGCCCGGATGATGTTGTGGAGGAAGGCCAGGCGCTCCTGGCATGGAGGGGATGGGGTGAGGGCAGCTGGTGGCTCAGGGAGTGTACAGGGACACACACACGTGCACAGGGGGCTTCTCACCATCTCACGGGATGGGAAGTAGTAGGCACACACGGCCCGGCGCAGGCGTGCCATGTAGGAACCAAAAACAGCGATGAAGAGCCAGATACCGTACAGGATTCCTGGTGGGAAGAAAACGAGTTAAGTGGGGAGGGCACCCCCCTACACCCCCCCACCCACCTGGGTCGTTGAGGGTGCAGTGGCCTTGGTCTGCACACCTATGGTGATGTAGGTGGCATGGTCGGGCTCCACGGGCTGGATGAGGCAGACCTGGGACAGCACCGAGACCTCGCCCTCCTGCAGCGTGTTGAAGGCAGAGACCAGGTCCTTGTAGATCTCACTGGTGTAGCCCGTCCCGTTGACGCTGATGGTCATGGTCGACGGCGCTGTGGGCGAGCAGTTCAGACCTGGGGCCATCCCACAGCCCTGACCCTCAGCCAGCAGAGCACCCAAGGGTGCTGCTCACCCCTGGCAATGATCTCCGCACTCAGCTGGTGCCGGAACAGGTCAAGGAGCCAGAAGATGCTGTAGTCAGCCAGGATGATGCTGAGCCCCAGCAGCGTGTGGCGCAGGAACCCAAAGAGCTGAATCCCATACTGGCTTCGCTCAGCCTTCGACAGCCACAGCGCACCTACACGGCCACGGGAGCACCGTGAGGCCACGTCGGGGGGCTCAGGTTGGGCTGGGGGATACCCTCGAGGGTGGGACTGACCTGGGGGGATGTAGCGGCCCCTCTCCCGCCCCGACAGGGGCAGCACGGTGGGTTTGCCCTGCTCTGCACACCGCAGGTCCATCTCCACGAAGCGCCGCGTGATGTAAACGTTGTCAAAGGTGTCGTCCCGCAGGTAGCGGCGCCGGTACTTAACCGCGCTGAGGGCACGGGGGGGGAAGATGAGCACCTCCACACCAGGTCCCCATCCCCGTGGGTCATCGCCAGGGCACTACTCACCGGTACCACAAGAAGAGGACGGCCAAGAAGGAGATGTAGGAGAAGAGCTCCAGGAAGCGGTGGTAGGGCTCCATGTGGTGCTGCACGGCCTCCATGATATCGGCAGACACCTCCCCCAGGCTCTTGCTGGCGTTGAGGTTGACGCTGAAGTGGTGCTTGATCGTGATATTGAACTCAAACTCGGCACGGACACGGTTCAGGGCGTCCGTGAGGGCTGCAGAGGGGATGAGAGGTGCTGTGCATTGCAGCTGGATCCAGAAGAGAGGCACAGAAAAGGACCCGTGCAGTGGTTTTGGTTTGTTAATTTGAGATTTTGTTAATTTTGAGATTTTTTTGGTTAATGTGCTAAAGAGTGTGGTGGCTAAAAACTAATGTACTTATTTCTTGTTGTGAGGTAGGATTAGGAAAAGGGCAAAGAAGGTTTAAAATTTTAAAAGGGTATAAAGAAAAATGTATTTATAGTAACTTAAAGAAAGAATAAGAATTAGAATAGATAATATAATAAGAATTAGAACAAATCTTTTAGAATACTCTTCTTCTTATAACCTTATTTTCTTGCTGATAATGTAAAGAAATAAAATTTTAGTTAGTTTACTACTTTTTTAATAGTCTTTTTTTGTTTGTTTATTTAGGGAGAGTGGTTTAAAGTTTTGTATCATTTCCATAGATGTCTCTCATGTAAAACAGTGACAACCCCCAACCCCCACACGGCACTGGATACTCACGGTTTCCAATGTTGGCCCGGATGAACCTCTGGATGTACTTTGGGATGGTGCAGAACATGAATGAAACTGCAGAGAGGGTGGAATCTCTGTAGGGCTGGGCCTCCATGATGGGGACACATCTGCCCCATCAACCCCATTAGCCCCCCCGTGGCAGAGGGACAGGGACTCACGAGTGCTGATCATGCCGCAGAGGGCCTTGAAGGTGATGATAACGTAGCAGATGTGGAAGAGGAGGGGCAGGGCACGCTCACACCTGTCCCTGGCCTTGTCTATGTAGCGGTAGCAGCTGGTCTTGGGATCCCCCAGCTCGCGGTTGCAGATGTTCCCAGCCCTCGCCAGCCACATCCAAACGTTGCGCAGGGCCCGGGCTGCGGGCAGGGAGGGGGCATTGGAGACAGGGACGGTCTGAGAGGAGGGTAAGGGGGTGCTGGGGCTGGGGGCACCCCCAGGGGTCCAACACTCACCAATGTGTCTGGTAGAGTCTGTGATGGAGCGGATGAATTTACGGACACGGTCACCCAGCACCTTGGCATTCTGGCCAATCTCCTTGATTTTCCTCTGCAAGTCTGCAGAGAGAGGGGACACCTGAGCACACCCCATAGCCTGAGACTGTCTGTTCTCCCCAGGAAGGGCCCCTCCAGTCCCTCCACCTTGCCCCAGCCCCCTGCTCACTCAGCAGTGGCTCCTTGGCACGTTGCAGCCGCTCGGCCGTCTGGTTTTGGGCCAGCTCAGCCCCACACGACAGCGCCTTGGCGAGCTGGGAGACGTTGTGCATGAGATTGGTGCCAGGGCCTTGCATGGTCAGGCACAGCGCCAGCACCATGACCATCATCTTCCCCTCCTCTGCAAAGACAGCGCAAGAATCAGTCTCATAATTTGACAGGGAAAAATCAGTCTCATAATCTGACAGGGAAAAATCAATCAGTCTCATAATCTGACAGCAAAGAATCAGTCTCATAATCTGACAGGGGAAAATCTGGCTCATAATCTGACACGGCAATAATCAATCTCATAATCTGACAGAGAAAAATCAATCAATCTCATAATCTGACAGGCAAGAATCAATCTCATAATCTGACTGGGAAAAATCAGTCTCATAATCTGCCAGAGAAAAATCAATCAATCTCATAATCTGACAGGCAAGAATCAATCTCATAATCTGACAGGGAAAAATCAGTCTCATAATCTGACAGGGAAAAATCCGTCTCATAATTTGACAGGGAAGAATCAATCTCATAATCTGATAGCAAAGAATTATTCTCATAATCTGACAGGGCAAAAATCAGTCTCAAAATTTGACAGGCAAGAATCAATCTCATAATTTGACAGGGAAAAATCAGTCAGTCTCATAATCTGAAGGTTGTGAATTCCATCCTCACACAGGGCACTGCTAATGTTGGTTATTTAACTTCTTTTTTGTTTCTGTTAGGGTTGGGATTGAAAGCACTCAAGATGATATTTCGTGTCTGGGTTTAGATGTTTATTATTTTTTATCTATATTATAGTCTTATAAACCGTGAGTTCTATAGTATTTTACTAATAAATTACAAAATTGTTTTGTATCTATTTTTACAAGGTCTTTAAAGGAAAAAGTATCTAATTAAGAAATGACACTTAAATTATTTTTATTTTTCACTCAATAACTAATAATTTGTTTTTTGCAATGTGGACTTTTTAAAGTTTAATTATAAAATACTACTTAGATTAATGAAGAAGAAGGAGAAGAAGAAGGATTAGCTACTGTCTTAAATTTCTATCTTAGTTTTATATATACTTTATTTTAATTTTTTAATATTTTATAGATATATTACTATACTTTAAAACTTGAAGCTCCAAGTTTTCTACTAGGTGATATTACACACTTCTATTTCAACTACACACTTATAATCTTATTAATGATCTGTTATATATAACTAATCTGCTATATATAATTTATAATTTTATCTTTAATCTGTTATATATAACTAATCTGTTATATATAATTTATAATCTTATTATTAATCTGTTACATATAACTGACATGTTCTATATAATTATATTATTAATCTGTTATATACACCTAATCTGCTAAATACAATTTATAATCTTATTATTAATCTGCTATATATAATTTCTTATTTTATTATTAATCTGTTATATACAACTAATCTTCTCAGTATAATCAATAATCTTATTATTAATCTGTTAAATATAAATAATGTGTTATATATAATTTATAATTTTATTATTAATCTGTTCTATATAACTAATCTGATATATATAATTTATTATCTTATTATTAATCTGTTATATACAACTAATCTGCTAAGTACAATCAATAATCTTAGTATTAATCTGTTATATATAAATAATGTGTTATATAGAATTTATAATTTTATTAATAATCTCTTCTATATAACTAATCTGCTATATGGGATTTATAATCTCATTAATAATCTGTTATATATAATTCATCTGTTATATAGAATTTACAATATTATTAATCTTTTATATATAATTTATAATCTTATTCATCTGATACATATAACTAATCTGCTAAATATAATTTATAATCTTATTTTTAATCCATTATTAATTAATTTTGGAAACTTTTTTTACGGGTTTAGATCAAATGTGGTGTTCTCTTGAGGGTCTGTGTTTTTTAACCCAGAAAATTTAAATTTTTTAGTATCTAGGGTTCTAACACATTCTTGGTGCTCAGCCAGGAGCCGGCATCCCCTGGCACCCATGCTTGCTCACTGGTGAAGAAGTGCGGCAGTGCCAGCAGCACGATCATCCGCGTCTTCATGGAGAAGGCCATGCCCAGGCCCATCCCCGCGCCCATGAAGACGGTGACGCTCAGGCAGTACCAGACATTGTGGCCCTGCACCAGCAGCACCAGGGCCCCGTAAATGCTGGCCAGCAGCAGGTCCAGCGTGAGGCCGCCCAGGCTGCGGGCGAACTCCTGGGCCTTGCTGGGCTCCTGCGGCCTGCGCTTGGCCCCGGCCCGCGGGGCCTGCTGCTTGGGCAAGCCCCGCCGGGCCCGCAGGGCTCTGCCCAGACCCGACACCAGCCTCATGCCGAGGCTGCTGCTGCTCCCTCCAGCTTAGTCTGGGTGGGAGAGCAGCAGAGTGAGCGAGAGGTTTCCAGGGTGCTGCTGCACCGTTGCAGGTCCTGCCTGGCGGTTTCCGTTGTGCTCGAAACCCCTGGGCAGTTTCAGTTGAGCTTTGCTCAACGCACTGGGTGCGTTGGACTCTCTGAGCTCCTCAGAGAGGGTAATGAATGCAGGGGTTTGTCAGGAAAATTAATCCACAAACACCAGAGGTTTCTGTCCAAAAAAGAGACAGAGGAGTCCTGTAACTTTAATCAAACAAAGGGAGAGGCCATGAGGCATTCCCCTGGGTCTCAAACTTTTGGGGTCGCAGTCTCCTTTTTATCCTAATTTCTCTCTCTCTCTTTTCCCATTTCTGAGGTACATGAGAGGAACAGACTTCCCAAAATACCCGATACCAAAGATTCCCCTCTAATGTATAACCCTCAGTTTTAATTTTTAATTTCTTATGGAAGTTAGCCTCATGCCAAGGCTGTTGCTGCTCCCTCCAGCTTAGTCTGGGTGGGAGAACAGCAGAGTGAGCAACAGGTTTCCAGCATGCTGCTGCACCATTGCAGGTCCTGCTTGATGGTTTCCATTGAGTTTGGAACTCCTGGGCAGTTTCAGCTGAGCTCTGCTGCACTGGGTGCATTGGAATGCAAGACTCTCTGAGTTCCTCGGGGAGGGAAATGAATACAGGACCTTGTCAGGAAAATTAATCCACAAACCCCATAATCAGAGGTTTCTGTCCAAAAAAGAGACAGAGGAGTCCTTTTACTTTGTTTGAATAAAGGGAGAGGCCACGGGGCATTCCCTTGGGGTGTCTCCAATTTTTGGACTAAGCAGCCTCCTTTTTATCCTAATTTCTCTCTTTCTTTTCCCATTTCTGAGGTACTTGAGAGGTACAGACTTCCCAAAACGCCTGATACCAAAGACTCCCCTCTGATGTATAACCCAAACTCCAGCTTGGGACTCTATACTAGAAAAGCTTTTAACATGGATTTTCACACCCTGAACTCTTGCCTTCCAACTGATGCATTCATGCAATGAACAACCTTACAGCAACCCACAGCTGTTCGTGTCTCTTTGAATATGCCAGACCCAGTAAAAGCTCAACACCCTGATGTTCATCTTCCCAACAGAGAAATTCTGTATAATTACATGTCAGTAATTGCAGGTTTAATAAGCCTCAGCAGTTGTAGAGAGAAGAAACTCCAGCCAATAAATCAGTGGGGACCAGAGCCCATGGGACACTAGACACAAAAATCAGGGACATTTGGCCACACAACCACAAGATGGAGAGGAAAAAAACAAGGCCAGGCATCAGCCAAAAGGGCAAAGTGGCTATTTGCAGCAGGAGAAGATCACAACCACTGAGTCAAGAAACCCACTGACCCAAAAGGAGAACACTCGGTACTCCTCCACCCTAATTAGCATGAGAAGCAAGAGACTCATTCAACCAATAGAAGAGAAAATACTAATTAATACTAATTAATGAGGAACTGTGTGACTTGCAGACCATGAATGTTTAACACTTGTTTGCTAAATGTCATAGCTGAGAAAGAGACAATACAAAGCAACACACTCCATTTTCAGAAGGCTTCAAACCTGGTTTTATTTTAGTATGCATGCTTTTTATACATTCTTTCAAAACCCATAAGTTTACACTTTACTCATTGGTCAGGAAAGACAAACAAAGTGCTCATTGGAACAAGCAGTTGCAGGTTTCTCTTATTTATCCTTTTTTCTTGGTTTCTATGTCAACGACTTTGGTAGAAAATTCTTTCAGGGGCAAACACGGATCCTCTTCTCTAACTCCTCTCTGGCTCGCAGAAATCACTGTAAAACCTCTTCCACATAGAAACAGTGAACAGTTTGCTCACTTGGAGTTGCACTGGGGATTGACCCCTGCACAGAACTGAAGATCAATGAAATCCCTTGGCTCTGGCTGGGATTGGCCTCTCGCACTCCAGGGGGAGGAACCCATTTCAGGAGAACATTTTGGTGACCCAGACGGGCCAGAAAGCCTTGCTTGGATCATCTTCCTGCTCCCAGAAATGCAGAATGGGATGGAGCAGGACTCCTGTGGTGGGGTGGCAGTTCGTGTCTTGCTCGTGGTGTCACAGACCCCAGGTTCCTGCAGGACAGCAGCAATGCAGGCTGCAGCCCCATGCATGGCATGAAATGGGGTCTGTGTGGTCCATCTGCCACGGGGTTGAAAGAGGATACAGGGAAGATGGAAGTGGGGGGTCTTCTCTGTGTAAAATCTGATAAACAGAAGAAGGAAACTAACATCTGTTTCTTTGCTTTAAATAGTCCTTTATGTGGACGGTAGTGTTTCATAATAAAGTCAAAGTTTTCTGTGTGGAAAAAGAGGGGGAAGAAAGCTTAAAATGAAGCAACTTCCCTTGACAAAGACCAGTCACAAAGAAGGAAACAAAAAAAGACCTGACACAATCTTTTCCTCATTTTTCTTCGTTTCCTTACTTATATCTGGTTTTAAAAAGGTGAAGGTGGGGGTCTCTGCTGTCTGGGATGATGAAGGTGGGGGTCTCTGCTGTTTTGGATGATGAAGCTGGGGGTCTCTGTTGCACGAGGAGATAAAGGCAGGGCTGGTGACGCTGAGGGATGTGGGGGTCCCTCCTGCCCTGGGGTATGGAGGCAGGGGGCTCTGCCATTCGGGGTGGTGAAGGTGGGGGTTTTAGTGCACAGGATGATGAAGGAGGGGTCTCCAGAGCATGAGCTAATGAAGGTGGGTACCTCTGCACTCCGGGGTGGTGAAAGTGAGGGTCTTCAGTGCACAGGATGATGAAGGAGGGGTCTCCAGGGCATGAGATGATGAAGGTGGGTGCCTCTGCTCTCCGGGGTGGTGAAGGGGGGGGTCTCCACTCTACGGGGTGATGAGGGCAGGGGTCTCGGGATGGGGAAGGCTCCCACCCCATCACCACCACCGCCTTGCCAGCCACCCCCAGCCCCTCCCGGCTCACACGGACCCACCCCCGCTCCGCCCCGGCCTGGGCGGTGCCGGAGGAGCGGAACGGGGCCACGGCGCTGGCAGGGAAGTTCCGCCCCCGGGCCGGGCCGGGCCGGGCGGGGTCGGTGCCGGTGCCGGTGCCGGGGCCATGCGCGACGGGAACCGGCGGGGGCGGCCGCGGCGGGGCAGCGCGACCCGGAGCGGCCATGGGGGCGATGGGGCCGCGGCTGCTGCTGGCCGCGGCGCTGCTGCTCTCCGCTGGCACCGGGAGAGCTGCAGGTCAGCGGGGAACCGGGGTCCCGAGCGGGATGCGGCGGTCGGTGGGGTGCGCGGCTCGACCCCGGTCGGGGCATCGCGGGGATATCCGGGAGGAGCAGGATGGGATCGGGAGTTGTAGCCCCTCTGGAAGCTCGTTGCCACCTCCTCAGGATGTCCGGGGTGTCCTCCCGGTACGCTCGGTGCGCCCCCCGGTACGCTCGGTGCGCCCACCGGGATGCGCGGTGCCCCCTCCCCGGGATGCGCGGTGCCCCCTCCCCGGGATACGCGGTGCCCCCTCCCCGGGATACGCGGTGCCCCCTCCCCGGGATGCTCGCTGCTCTCCCGGTACCCCGGTTCTGTCCCCGGCGCTCCCCGGGCTGGTGTGAACATGCGGAGCGGCGTTTGCTGCGTTCTCCAAACCCCTTCCCGTATCCCGGGGCCCTGGGCGGGCAGGGGCTCCCCAAAAGCTGACGGGAAGGGGGGGTCTGAGTCAGCCCAGCCCGGCTCCCAGCCCTGCCCAGTCTCTGTGCTGGTTGTACTGGGCAGCCGGCCGAGGTGATGCAAGGCTTGGCCGAGGAGCCCATCCCGTCCTCCTGCAGCCCCCAAACAGGGGGGTTCCCCCCAGGCTGTGCTGGGAGCCGTGCTGTGAATGTGGGGGTCCCTGTCACTGCTTCCCACCTGTCCTGGGGGCTGTGGGGGTGACGGCTGGGGGGGCTGTAATGCCTGAGTGACCAGACTTGGATGGGAGACCAGGAGGGTCCAGGGTGCAGGCTGGGGGTCCAGGATGTGCTGGGTGACCTTGGGGGTCTGGGCTGTGCTGGGTGACCTTGGGGGGGTTTGGGCTGTCCTGGGTGACCGTGAGGGTCTGGGCTGTGCTGGGTGACCCTGGGGGTTTCTGGGCTGTGCTGGGTGACCATGAAGTGTCTGGGCTGTGCTGGGTGACTTTGGAGCTCTTGGATGTGCTGGGTGACTTTGGGAGTCTGGGCTGTGCTGGGTGACACAGTGGTGAGGGCCCTGTGCAGGTGACACAGTGGTGAGCACCTGTGCAGGTGACACAGTGGCGAGGGCCCTGTGCAGGTGACACAGTGGTGAGCACCTGTGCAGGTGACACAGTGCTGAGGACCCTGTGCTGGGTGACACAGTGCTGAGGACCCTGTGCTGGGTGACACAGTGGTGAGGGCCCTGTGCAGGTGACACAGTGGTGAGCACCTGTGCAGGTGACACAGTGGTGAGGGCCCTGTGCAGGTGACAGCTCGCAGCAGCAGCAGCACAGTGAGGAATCAGGACACTCCTGGTCAGTGACCCCGCGGGTGCTGTGGGATAACCGGACGCTCAGCTTGGCTGAAGCCACCCAGGTGAGCCCCCACCCACATTCCTGGGGTCCCCCACAACTTGTGGCAGTGCCTGCACCCTGCCACCTCCCCTTGCCCTCTTCTCACTGCAGGTCATGTCCTGGTGCCACATCCCCAACACCCAGTAGCAGTGGGGAAGGGAGCCCTCAGCAAATCCCCCTTCCCCTCCTGATGCTGGCAGGGACATTTCTGGGTCGGGGTCCGCACCGGGTGGGGCGGAAGGGCCCGGCCCACCATAGGGAGTCTCTCCGGTGTTTCCACAGCGCTGCACCGGGCAGGAAGAGCGGGAGGAACGGGGTGGGGGCCCCGCTCGGTCCAACCCCCCCCTTTCCCCGACACAATGAGGCCGGGAGGGAGGGACGCTTCCTGCGGGGAGGGCAGGGCATCCCTTCCGACCGCTCCCTCCGGGCACGCGGCAGGGCCGGGCGGGTCGTGCTGCCCCTGGGGGTGCGTGGGGAGGGGGCAGCTTGGCTCAGGGGGTGCCCCCTTAACCACGGCCTGTGCCAGGGGGGGTTCCCCGCCCGTCTGACAGTGCTGCTGGAGCTGGAGGGAGTGCGGCTGCTGCTGGAGCTGGAGCAGAACTGGTGAGTCTGTGGTTCTGGGGGCAACAGCAGGACGTGGGATGGAGCTCCTGGACCTGTGGAGGGTGGGGATCCTGCTGGCACCCTGGGGCTCTGTCCATGGTGTTACTTAGAGTGGGGGTCCCTTATTCACTGTCTCCATCCATGCACAGGTTGGGTGGGGGCCCCAGGGTGCACCCACAGCAGGGACATGGGAGGTGCTGAGTCCTCCCTTCCTGCCGGGGCGTGCTCAGGGCAGGGTGAGCTGGGGGTTCCTGCTGTGGGTGACACGAGTCTCTGGCAGGGAGCTGGTGCAGGGCACTGGGGCGCTGCTCTATTACCTGCCCGACGGCACACGGGTGATCCAGGAGCCCAGAGAGCAGGTATGGCCTCCAGCATGGCTGTCACCCCTGCTGTCCCCAGGCTGGGGCTGTCACACCCCTGTCCCCCCAGCCTGGGCTGGATCCTGAGCCCTCTTCTCTGCTGCAGGAGCACTGCTGCTACCAGGGGACTGTGCGGGGCTTCCCTGGCTCCTGGGCCAACCTCTGTGCCTGCGCTGGACTCAGGTGAGCCCCCAGGCCCAGTGGGCCATGAACCCACTCCCACTGTGCTGATGGTGGGATGGGCTCCATATCCCAGCTCCTCTGTCCTTCCCCAGTGGCCGCCTCTGGCTGTCGGACACCAGGAGCTACACGCTGGAGCCAGACAGCAGCAGCCCAGGGCAGCACTTGGCATCCCGGCTTCGGCCGGAGCCACAGAGCTGCAGGCAGGGCTCCCAGGCTGGGGCAGAGGCAACAGAGCCCCCCTGGCCACAGAGGGTAGGTCACCCAGGGGTCTTGCCCCACAGAGTGTCCGTGTATCAGCACTCTGACCCCTCTCTGTCCCCAGGGCAAGCGGGCAGCGGCAGAGCAGCACTTTGTGGAGCTGGTGATGGTGGTGGACCACGCTGCGGTGAGTGCTGGGCAGTGTCCCCACAGCAGGGGCTGCCCTTCCCACAGCCACCCCTCTGACCCCTCTCCCTGTTTCCCCAGTTCCAGAATTACCCCAGCCTACAACGCGTTCACACCCGGACCCTGGAAATTGCCAACCAGGTGGATGTGGTGAGTCACGGTCGTGTCTGTCCATGCCAGCCCCGTGCCCAGCTGTGCCCCTGGCCCTGCAGTGCTGGGGGGGCTCTGACCCCTCTGTGCCCCCCAGTTCTTCCGCCCGCTGGGAGTGCGGGTGGCCCTGCTGGCCGTGGAGGTCTGGAGCGAGGGTGACAAGATCGCGGTGGGCGGCAGCGCCCGGGCCGTGCTGGAGCGGTTCCTGCGCTGGCGCCGCGAGGAGCTGCTGCCCCAGCTGCCCCACGACAATGCCCAGCTCCTGACGTGAGTGGGGGACAGGGTGGGGACAGGGGGACGAGGCCATGGCAGTCCCCCAACCCGCTGTGCTCTCTCCCAGGGGTGCCCACTTCGATGATGTCTCCGTGGGGATGTCGACTCAAGCTTCCATCTGTTCCCCCACGCGCTCCGGGGGGGTCAGCATGGTCAGTACCTCTGTCCCCCCACCCCATCCTCCCACCAGCTGCCCTCCCTGACCCTGCTGTCCCACAGGATCACTCTGTCAGCGTCCTCGTCGTGGCCTCCACTGTGGCCCATCAGCTGGGGCACAACCTGGGCATGCGCCACGACAGCGCCGGGCGCCTCTGCGACTGCGGCGACCTCCGGCACGACCGCGGCTGCATCATGGCACCGCCCACGGGGTGAGGGCAGCGGGCAGCCCTTCGGGGAGCTGGGGCCAAGCCCCTTCCTCACCTCACCTCACCTCACCTCACCTCACAGGCCCTTCCTGCCTCTGCAGGTTGACGCCTGGCTTGAGCTTCAGCAACTGCAGCCGGCAGGACCTGGAGCGCAGCCTGCAGCAGGGTCAGGGCTGGTGCCTGTCCAATGTCCCCGAGCCCCAGGCCCTGACCGGGAGCCCCACCTGCGGGAATCGCTTCGTAGAGCTGGGCGAGGAATGCGACTGCGGCCTCAGCGTGGTACGGGGGGCTCTGGGTAGGCCTGAAGCCCTGAAGCCACCCCATTTCTCCATGGCTCTGCCCTGGGGTGTCTGGGGCTGGCAGGGTGGTTTCCAGTACCCAGTGCTGGGTGCTGGTGGCACCCGCTGACTGCAGCCTCCCCACCTCAGGAGTGCACCGATCCTTGCTGCAACAGCAGCTCCTGCCAGCTGATGCCAGGGGCCGTGTGTGCCACCGAGGATGCCTGCTGTGAGGACTGCCAGGTGTGTGGGGATGGGCACCCGTGCCATGGGCACACCAGCCACTCCCTGTGGTGGGCGAGTCTCCTCACTCACCCCTTTTATCTGACCATCTCCCCCCACTCACCCCATTTCTCTGACCATGTCCCCCCACTCACCCTGTTTATCTGACCATGTCCCCCCACTCACCCCATTTCTCTGACCATGTCCCCCCACTCACCCCATTTCTCTGACCATGTCCCCCCACTCACCCTGTTTATCTGACCATGTCCCCCCACTCACCCCATTTCTCTGACCATGTCCCCCCACTCACCCTGTTTATCTGACCATGTCCCCCCACTCACCCCATTTCTCTGACCATGTCCCCCCATTCACCAGGTTTATCTGACCATTTTTATCTGACCATGTCCCCCCACTCACCCCATTTCTCTGACCATGTCCCCCCTCATTCACCCTATTTCTCTGACCATGTCCCCCCACTCACCCCATTTCTCTGACCATGTCCCCCCACTCACCCCTTTTATCTGACCCTGTCCCCCTACTCACCCCATTTCTCTGACCATGTCCCCCCACTCACCCTGTTTATATGACCATGTCCCCCCACTCACCCCATTTATCTGACCATGTCCCCCCACTCACTCTGTTTATCTGACCATGTCCCCCCACTCACCCCATTTATCTGACCATGTCCCCCCATTCACCAGGTTTATCTGACCATTTTTATCTGACCATGTCCCCCCACTCACCCTGTTTATCTATCTGACCATGTCCCCCCACTCACCCCATTTCTCTGACCATGTCCCCCCACTCACCCCATTTATCTGACCATGTCCCCCCACTCACCCCGTTTTTCTGACCATGTCCCCCCACAGCTGCGCCGTGCTGGCCACGTGTGTCGGGAGCCACTGGGCGAGTGTGACCTGCCCGAGTTCTGTGACGGGGTCTCACGGCGCTGCCCCCCTGACACGTTCCTGCAGGACGGGCAGCCCTGTGCCAGCGGGCGGGCACGCTGCTACAGCGGGGCCTGTGCCACCCACGAGGGGCAGTGCCAGCAGCTGCTGGGGCCAGGTAGGTAGAGCAGGGCCGGGGTGGGGTGCTGGCAGCTAGGTAGGGGTGCTGAGGGTCTCTGCCCCTGCTGCAGGTGCCAGTCCTGTCTCCAGCTCCTGCATGGCAGCCCTGAACAGCAGAGGGGATGAACGTGGGCACTGCGGGCAGCTCCCCAACGGCTCCTATGTCACTTGCAGCCAGCAGTGAGTGAGGTCCCTGTCCTTCTCCACGTCCCCTTGCCATGCCCCCTGCCCTGACCCCTCTGTCCCTGCAGGGACACCAGCTGTGGGATGCTGCAGTGCCAGCGTGGCAGCTCCCGTGGGAACAGCCCAGAAGGGTCCTGCCAGGGCACCACCCTGCCCGGGGATGAGGATGTGACAGATGCGGCCATGGTGCTGCCTGGCACCACCTGTGGCCCCGGGAAGGTGAGCAGTGGGGTGACAGGGAAGGGAGCAGGGGGAGTCTCACAGTGCTGACACCCCATCCCCTGCAGATGTGCCTCCAGCACCGGTGCCAGGACGTCTCCGTGCTGGGTGACCAGCAGTGCCAGAGCAAATGCCACGGGCACGGGGTGAGTGTGGGGCTGGGGAGCGGCTGTGGGCAGTGGGGAGCTGCCCCTCAGGGGCTGAGCTCAGCCAGTGTCACCCACCCAGGTGTGCAACAACCACGGGCACTGCCACTGTGAGCGGGGCTGGGCCCCCCCAAGCTGTGACAGCCCCGGCGTGGGGGGCAGCGAGGACAGCGGCCCTGCCGGCCTTGAGCGAGGTGAGGGACAAGGGCAGCGCAGAGAATGGAGCTTTGTGTGGTGCCAGGGAGGGTGCTGGGCACGGCGGGGGCTGACGTGCTGCTCTCCCGCAGGGGGAAGCGCCCTGCCCACGGCCCTGCTGCTGAGCGCGCTGCTGGGGCTGGCGCTGGCACTGGGGCTGTGCCGTGCCCGCCGCGCCGGCCTGCACAAGCGCCTCTGCCAGCTTGGGAAAGGCACCTCCTGCCAGTACAGGTACCGGGGATAGGGGGGCACGTCGGGGGTGTGTGGGGGGCAGGTGGGTGTTGGCATGCTCGGCTCTGCATGCGTGTGCCAAGGCACACTGGTGGCATGCAGCTGCCATGCTCACCTCTGCATGCGTGTGCCGTGACACACAGGTGACACACTCACTTCTGCGTGTGTGTTGTGACATGCAGGTGGCACACAACCCTCTCTGCATGTGTGTGCCGTGTCATGCAGATGGCACGCTGGCCTCTGCACTCGTGTGCCAAGGCACACAGGTGGCACACGACACCTCTGCACGCGTTCGCCGTGGCGCATCAGCGGCCTGCTCGACTCTGCTCACGCGTGCTGCGACGCACGGGTGGCACTCCCACCTCTGCATGTGGCACGCAGGCGGCACGCTCAATCCTGCATGCGTGTGCCCTGGCATGTGAGCACACACGCACACATGTCCCCCGTGGTGGCCGCCCGAGCACGGTGCACACGTGTCCCCACAGCGACCATCCATGTGTGTGTTTGTGCGTCCCCAGCGCAGGTCACAGCCCCGTCACCCCACGTCCCCGCGGCTCCTCTCGCCCCCCCAGCCCCGGGCTGAGCCCCCCACTCTTCTCCCCACAGTGCTGAGACCCAGGTGCGGTTCCTGGGTCCCGGAGCCGCAGACGGCTGGAGCGGGTAACGTCACCGCCGGCGCCCGGGCGTGGGGCTGTCCCCGAGCCGTCCTGCTTCGCAAGGCCTCCGGTGCTGCGCTCTTCCCCTGGCAGTGCCCGTGGGGTGCGGGGCAGCCCCGGGGTGCGGGGTGTCGCATCTTCCGGCGCCGAGGGGTTCGTTTCTCTTGGGCTTCTGCTGGTGTCGGTGTCGCTCGGTGGCTGTGCGGGGTCCCCCAAACGCCCAGAGCGAGCAGGGTCTCATCCTGGGTTTTCCCTGCAGGATCTCACAGCCAGAGCCCACGTCGGGCAGCAGCCAAGGTCCCCCTGCGCGTCCCCGGCCCCCGCAGTGGCGGCAGGCCACGGAGCTGCAGGTCATGCATGGCAGCAAGGTGAGGATGGGGGTAGCAGGTGTCCAGTTCTCTTCAGTCCTGGGGTGCCAGCTCAGAGCATCCCACGTGTGGGGATATCCCACTCCTTGGCACACAGAGCAGCCTGGCACGGCCACTTGGCACAGCCGGGATTGGAGCCCGTCCCAGCCAGGGCTGTGCACTGAGTGAGGGGGGGTCTCTGTCTCTGCCTGGCGGGAGGGGGGTCTCCGCATGCTGCATGGCTTGCCCCCCCTCTCCCTCTCTCCGCAGCCGGCTGCCCTCGGCTCAGCCCGGCCTGATCCGCCCTCCCGGCCTCTCCCGCCGGACCCTGTGCCCAAGGTAATGCCCGGGCAGGGCGGGGGGCACCCCCCAGCCCACCCTGGACCCGCTGCATGTCTGGCTGCGCTCCAGCTCTCGGGGACCTGTGTGACACGGCTGTCCCCAGCCCCCTCCAGCCCAGCGGGACGCTGGTTCCCGCGCTCCCCCACTTGTCCCCCGCTGTCACACTGTCCCTCTCTCTCTGCCCAGGCCCCCCCCTCGGACAGGCCGCCCCCCCCCACACGCCCGCTGCCCGCAGACCCTGTGCTGCTGAGCGCTCAGGTAACGCAGCAGCACCTGCGTGTGGGGCTGGAGGCCATTCCCACCCCCGAGTCCGTCAGGGGGTCAGCCCCTCACCGAGCTTTGACCCTCCTCATGGCCTTGCAGCCCTCAGGTCCAGCCAAGCCGCCCCCACCACAGCGGCCGCTGCCCTCGGACCCCCCGGGCCCTTCGGTGTCCCGCAGTGAGAGCCCCCCTGGGCACCCCTATGTCACCGTGATTCCTGCCAGGTGAGCACGGGATGGCTGGGAGCTCCGGGAGGTGTGAAGGGGTGATATGGGGTGTGAGGGGGCCATGTGGGGTGGGAGGGGGCCATGGGGAGTGTGAGGGAGCTCCGGGGGGTGTGAGGGGGCGATGGGGAGTGTGAGGGGGCAATGCAGGGTGTGAGGGGGCGATGCAGGGTGTGAGGGAGCACTGGGGGATGTGAGGGGGCAATGCGGGGTGTGAGGGAGCAATGCAGGGTGTGAGGGGGCGATGAGGGTGTGAGGGAGCTCCAAGGGTGTGTGAGGGGGCAATGGGGAGTGTGAGGGGGCGATGCGGGGTGTGAGGGGCGATGCAGGGTGTGAGGGGTAAATACGGGGTGTGAGGGAGCAATGCAGGGTGTGAGGGGGCGATGAGGGTGTGAGAGGGCTCCGGGGGGGTGTGAGGGAATTTCGGGGGGTGTGAAGGGGCGATGCGGGGTGTGAGGGAGCTCCGGAGGGTGTGAGGGGGGTCCAAGGAATGTGGGGGGCAATGCGGGGTGTGAGGGAGCGATGCGGGATGCCAGGATGTCGCCCTGCAGTGGCCTGAGGGGAGTGCGGGTGGCGGAGAGGGGGTAGCCAGGAGAAATGAGGGGCCAGAACAGGGCGGGAGAGGAGAAAGGAGAGGGTCAGGGTGGGGATGCAGAGCGGAGGACGGGGGGAGCTGCAGGGGGAATTGTGCGGACCCCACCCTCACCCCAGCGCCCTCCCTTCTCCTGCCAGGCCCGCGCCGGCGCCGCCAGAGGCCTGAGCCGCGGGCAGGGAATGCGCAGCGCGGGATCCGCGGGGAAGACCGAACCCCGCCGGGCCCCGCCGCCCGCTCTTTCTACCGCCACGTCAATAAACGGGCTGTGAGCCGCCTCTGCGCTGCCTCCGCCGCACCGGCACCGGGGCACCGCGACCGGCACTGGGGCGGGAGACGGGCGGAACTACAACTCCCGGCAGGCCCCGCGCCGGAACCGGCGCTCCCGAGCGCCGGCGCCCCCTGGCGGGGACTGCGCGCAGCTGCGGCGGGGGCGGTGCCGGGGGCCACGTGGGCACGGGCGGGGACACGGGGGGACGCACGCGAGTGGGCACGTGTGTGTGTGACAGGGCTGTTCTGTGGGGACACGAGTGTATGAGAGCTGATCCGTGGGCACACGAGTGTGGGAGAGCTGCCCGGTGGGCACACGAGTGTGCGAGAGCTGCTCTGTGGGCACTTGAGTGTGTGAGAGCTGCTGTGTGGGCACACAAGTGTGCCAGAGCTGCCCGGTGGGCATATGAGCATGTGAGAGCTGCTCTGTGGGCACACGAGTGTGTGAGAGCTGCTCCGTGGGCACACAAGTGTGCCAGAGCTGCCCGGTGGGCAGGGACACACATAGGCAGGAGCTGCCATGCATAGAGGCACACGCGTGTGCAAGAGCTGCTTAGTCTGTGTGGGCACAGATTTGGGTGTGTAAGAGCTGCTTTAGGGGCACAGGTGTGTGTTTGTGTGTGTAAGAGCTGCTTTATGGGCACAGGTGTGTGTGTAAGAGCTGCCTGGCAGACAGAGATGTGTGAGTGTGAAAGCCACCGTGTGTGCATGGTGACACAAGTCACACCTGGTCACACAAGGGGCTGCCACAAACACACACATGTGTGCAGGAGCTGCCCTGTGGGCACACTCATGGGCACACACGTGTGCAGGAGCTGCCTTGCAGGCAGGAACACACATCAGGAGGAGCTGCCACACACTCATAGGCACATGTGTGTGTAAGAACTGCGCTATGGGTCTGACGCACGCGTGTGCAGGCGCTGCACTGTGTGCTCGCCGTGTGTGTGCAGGGCAGGGACCCACACCTGAACAGGCACAGGTGTGCAAGAGCTGCTCTGGGTGGGCACAGATGTGGCAGGAACACGTGTGAGCATGTTGGGCACACACAGGTGTGCAAGAGCTGCCTGGTGAGCAGGGACATGGGTGTCACACATGAGCAGGGGCTGTCACACCTGAGCACACGTGTGTGCAGGAGCTGCTCCAAGGACACAAACACACACAGGTGTGCAAGAGCTGCCCTACAGGCTTGGTCACAGGTGTCACATGTGAGCAGGAACTATCACACCTGAGCACACGTGTGTGCAGACACACACAAATGTGCAAGAGCTGCCCTATAGGCTTGGTCACAGGTGTCACACGTGAGCACATGTGTGTGCAGGAGCTGCTCTGGGGATACAGACACACACAAGTGTGCAAGAGCTGCCTGGTGGGCAGGGACACGGGTGTCACACATGAGCAGGAGCTGTCACATGTGAGCACACGTGTGTGCAGATGCACACACAAGTGTGCAAGAGCTGCCTGGTGGGCAGGGACACGGGTGTCACACATGAGCAGGAGCTGTCACACGTGAGCACACGTGTGTGCAGACACAAGTGTGCAAGAGCTGCCTGGTGGGCAGGGACACGGGTGTCACACATGAGCAGGAGCTGTCACACGTGAGCACACGTGTGTGCAGACACACACAGGTGTGCAAGAGCTGCCTGGTGGGCAGGGACATGGGTGTCACACATGAGCAGGAGCTGTCACACGTGAGCACACGTGTGTGCAGACACACACAAGTGTGCAAGAGCTGCCAGGTGGGCAGGGACACGGGTGTCACACATGAGCAAGAGCTGTCACACGTGAGCACACGTCTGTGCAGACACACACAGGTGTGCAAGAGCTGCCAGGTGGGCAGGGACACGGGTGTCACATGAGCAAGAGCTGTCACATGTGAGCACACGTCTGTGCAGACACACACAGGTGTGCAAGAGCTGCCAGGTGGGCAGGGACACGCGTGGCCAGCAGCTGCCACCACCATGGGCACACGCGTGTGCAAGAACCATCCTGTGTGCATGGGTACACGTGGGCAAGAGCTGCTCGTGGGCACAGCCCCGCGTGTGCAAGAGCTGCCCAGTGGGCCCAGGCACACGCGTGTGCAAGAGCTGCCCCGTGGCATCTCCCCGTGCCGGTGCTGGTACCGGTGGCTGCTGTCCCGGTAACGGCGGGGGGCAGCCGGTGCCGGTACCGGGGCGGTGCCAGCTCGGCTGGGGTTTAGCAGGGAGCCGGATTGGACCGGAGCCGCCGGTGCCAGGGGCGATGCCAATGGATGCCAGGCGTGCCGGTACCAGGGATGCTGTTACCGGGGATGCTGAGCAGTGTTGGTCCCGGTGCCGGTGGATATTCACGGTACCGGCTCGGTGTCGGGCTGGGAGGGATACCGAGGAGTTGCCAGGGATACCGGTGCCGGTGGATGTTGGCGGTACCGGCGGTGCCGGACCGGGGCGTGGCCGCTGGTGCCGGTCCCGGTGCCGCTGGGCATTGACCGGGCTCGGTGCCGGTCTCTATGGCCGTGCCGGTGCCGGTGGGCGCCGGTGCCGGCCGCCAAGGGTTAATGGCAGTCGGTGAAGTTGCCGGGCGGCGGCGCGGCGGGATTGGCCCGAAGTTGTCGGGGCGGGCCGGGCCGTGCCGAGCCCCGCCGGGCCGCCCCGCCCGCGGCCCCCCGCCGCCCCCCGCCGCCGGCGGAGCCATGCGCCCCGCGCCGCTGCTCGGGCTCCTGCTCTGGGCGCCGCTGCTCTGGGCGCCGCCGGTGCGCGGCTTCCGCCACGGCGTCCACTGGAACGGCAGCAACCCCAGGTACCGCCGCCGCCCCCGCCGGCCCCGCCGCCTTTGTACGCCCCGGGCCCGCCGAGCCCCGGGCCCCGCCGAGCCCCGGGCCCCGCCGAGCCCCGCGCCCGCGCCGCCGCCACGGGACGGGACGGGACGGGACGGGAGGGGCGGCGGGCGGTGGGCTCCGGGGGGCGGGGCTGCTGGCCACCGGGCCACCGGGCGGCACCGAGGCGGGGAGCGCCTCCCGGTGGGACCGAGCCCCCGCGCATCCCCGACAGCAGCGAGCCCCCAGGTAATGCCGAGCGGCCCCCGGTGCGCCGAGCCCCCGGGCATCCCCAGCGGCACCGAGCCCCGGTGGGACCGAGGCACCGGGCAGCCCCGGGGGTTGTGGAGCGGGTGAGAGCCCCCGGGGGTGCTGAGCTCTGAGCAGCACCGGGCACCGCCGGTGGTACCGAGCCCCGGTGGTACCGAGCCCCGGGCAGTGCAGAGCCGGTGAGTGCCCCAGCTGGTACAGACCCCCGGGTGCCCACGGGGGGCACCGAGCCCTGAGCACCCCCGGGCATCCCTGGGTGCCACCGGGCAGCGAGCACACCTGGGTGGTGCTTAGCCCCGGGCACTGCCGGTGGCACTGAGCCCCGGTGGCATTGGTGTCTCAGTGACACCGAGCTCTGGGTGTTCCCTCACCAGTGGGCAGCCCTGGTTGCCCCCAGGCCAGTGGGCACTCCTGGTGGCACCAAGCCCTTGGTGGCACTGAGCTGGTGGGCAGTCCTGGTGCTGCCAGTCTGCCAGTGGTACCCACCTGTGCCGAGCCTGAACGCCCTTGGTGGCACTGAACTCTGGGCATCCTCTGGTGGCATCAGGCTGGTGGGTGGCACTCCTGGGACTGTGGGTTTCCATGGTGGGTGCCACTCCAGCCCACACCCTGCCATTGCTGCTAACTGGGAGCTTGGCTGTCACCAGCAGGCCAGGGCCTGGCTCCATCCCTCTTCCCAACCTCCTCCATTTTAGGAATTTCCCAGCTCGGGGCTTCTCAGGGAGCAGGAGGCAGGGTCAGGATGCTGGGGCCTCCTCCCCATGGAGGTCCTGGGCTCTGGGCCTGCTGCCCTGGGGCACACTGGCACATGATGGGCAGGGCTGGGCGTGCAAATGCCATGCTGCAGATGGGACAGGTGAGACCCCACCACCCCTGGGTGCCCCGGGAAGGGGGGCTCTGTGCGCCCCTCTGCTGGGTCAGGCAGGGCCCTGTCCCCCTGCCCTGGCCCTGCCCAGGCCCATCCCAGCCAGCGTCACCCGTGGGATGCTCTGAGTCAGCAGGAGTCTGTGCTCCATCCTGCCCTCGGGGAGCCCCCAGCCAGAGTGGGGTGTCGGGGGTTCAGTGCCCCCTTGCCAGCGCTGCCATCCCGGTGATGAACATTCTGGACTCTGCCAGAGCTGTCTGTGAACACTGGCTGCACTGGGGCCAGCGTGGGGGCTGAGGTCTCCCTCACTTTTCCATCCCCAGTCCCAGACTCTCAGCGCCAAGCGTGTTCACACACATGTGCGCGTTCATGTGTGCGCACACATGTGTGTGCCTGCACAGCTGCTCCACCCCGGCCTGGCCGCGCTTGCCGCCGGCCCAACCCTCATCTCCGAGCATCCCCAGCGCTGCCCCCGTGCCCTGCCCGCCCCGTGCCCCCTGCCCCGGCCGCCACCCCCCGCCAGCCGCGGAGCGTCCCTCCGCACGCTGCCCCAGCGCCGTGTCATGTCCGATCAGCGGCCGGCCGGGTGCCTGGGGCGAGGGGCTTTGTGCCCGGCCAGCGTGGCTGCACAAACCCCCCCGAGCCCATTCAGCTCCAGCGGCCTGCGGCTAATCCGAGCTGATGCCTGGCCGTGTCCGCTCGGGGTTTTTTGGGGGGAAAGCCCAGCTCCCTGCTCCGCTTGAGGCACCCCTCCCAAGGGATCCCCTCAGCTTCTCCTGCCCGGCAGGTTCCTGCGGGACGACTACTCCATCCAGGTGGCCATCAATGACTACCTGGACATCTACTGCCCGCACTACGAGGGGGCCGTGCCCGCCGGCCGGGCTGAGACCTTCACGCTCTTCATGGTGGATCGGGAGGGTTATCGCGGCTGCTACGAGACCCCCGGCGCCTTCAAGCGCTGGGAGTGCAACCGGCCCCGAGCGCCCTTCGGGCCCGTCCGATTCTCGGAGAAAATCCAGCGTTTCACCCCCTTCTCACTCGGCTTCGAGTTCCAGCCGGGGGAGACCTACTACTACATCTGTGAGTCCCCTGGGGGCTGCGCTGGGGTCAGGGGGGCTTGAGTGGAGCTCCCCAGGGTTGGGAGTCACCAGGATCCCCATGGAGCTGAGTTTAGGGCGAGTGGGGGGTCAGGGTACAGCCAGGATGTCACTGAGGTTGAGGGGAACACGGGGGCTCTGGATGATGCCAGGGCTGAGGGGCAGGGGGCTGTGGGTGTCCCGAGGGTGGGGGTACAAGGGGATGGGGTGCAGGGGGTGTCTGGAAGCCCTGGGGTGGGGGATTCATGGAGGTGTGGGGTGTAGAGGGGTTCTGGATGCCCATGGAGGGGGCAAAAGGGGATCAGGCTGCATGGGTGGGGTCTGGATGTCCTGGGGTCAGGGATACGTGCAGGGTGGGCTCTGGGTGCTTCGAGGTTGGGGCACGAGGGGTCGGGGTGTCCCCGGTTCGGGGTGCAGGGTGGGCTCTGGGTGCTCCAGGGTGAGGGCACGAGGGGTCGGGGTGTGCCCAGTTTGGGGTGCAGGGTGGGCTCTGGGTGCTCCAGGGTGAGGGCACGAGGGGTCGGGGTGTGCCCAGTTTGGGGTGCAGGGGAGGCTCTGGATATCCCTCTTTCGGGGTGTCCTTGGTTCTGGGTGTCCCCGGTTCAGGGTGCCCTGGTTCGGGGTGTCCCCGTTTCGGGATGCAGAGTGGGCTCTGGGTGTCCCCAGTTCGGGGTGTCCCCTCTTCGGGGTGCAGGGGTGGCTCTGGGTGTCTCTGGTTCGGGTGCTCCCGGTTCGGGGTGTTCCCGGTTCGCGTGTCCCCGGCTCGGGGTGCCTCCGTTTCGGGGTGCAGGGTGGGCTCTGGGTGTACCCGGCTCGGGGTGTCCCTGTTTCAAGGTGTCCCCGGTTCGGGGTGTCCCCGGTTTGGGGTGCAGGGTGCGCTCTGGGTGTCCCTGGTTCGGGGTGTCCCTGTTTCAAGGTGTCCCCGGTTCGGGGTGCAGGGTGGGCTCTGGGTGTCCCCGGTTCGGGGTGCAGGGGGGCTCTGGGTGTCCCCGGTTCGCGTGTCCCCGGTGCGGGTGTCCCTGGTTCTGGGTGTCCCCGGCTCGGGGTGTCCCTGTTTCAAGGTGTCCCCGGTTCGGGTGTCCCCGGTTCGGGTGTCCCTGGTTCTGGGTGTCCCCGGTTCGCGTGTCCCCGGTTCGGGGTGCAGGGGGGCTCTGGGTGTCCCCGGTTCGCGTGTCCCCAGTTCGCGTGTCCCCGGTTCGGGTGTCCCCGGTTCGGGTGCCCCCGGTTCGGGCTCCGGGGGGCTCTGCGCGCTCCGGGGTGGGGGCGCGCTCCCCTCGTTCCGCCGGGAGGGGGCGCCCCCGGCCCGCGCGGAGCCGCCGTCGGGGGGTCCCGGGGGGGCCGCACCGGAGCCGGTGCCCGCTGACCCCCCCTGCCCAGCCGTGCCCAGCCCCGAGAGCGCCGGGCGATGCCTGAAGCTGCGCGTCACCGTCTGCTGCCGAGGCACCAGTGAGTCCGGCCCCCCCAAAACTCGGGGGGCTCCACCGGTCCCCACTGGGGGACACCGGAGCCTCCCCGTGACCCACGGGAGCCGCTCCCTGACCACCGCGGGGTTTTTTTCAGCGCCAGAGCCGCTGACAGAGGTGCCGAATTCGCAGCCCCGAGGGCGCGGGGGCCCCGAAGGTGGGTACGGGGGCGGGGTTGGGAGGTCGGGAACCGGCTCGGCCTGAGCCCTGCTTGTGCCCCGGCAGATGTGGCTCCTGCCCGGGGCACCGCGGTGCCATGGCAGCCCTGCAGCCCTTGCCTGACTCTCGTGCTCCTGGCCCTGCTCTGGATCTGACCCCGGCGCTGCCCCTGCCGGGGGGATGGGCTCCTCTGCCCCAAGGCCGCTTCCAGACTCTTCCTCCCAGCCAAACCCCCGAGCCCGTGGGGCAGCCCCAGGCCATGACCCGCCTGCTGGACCTCCGCAAAGCCGAGCTGGGGCCGGGAGCTCCGCGCTGGAAGGTGAGGGGCAGCGGGGGTTCTGGGGCGCTGGGTGAGCACCGGAGTGCTGCCCTGGAGCATCCATCCCTGCACGGGCTCTCTCCCTGCCAGGGCCGTCGCATCGCAGCACGCCGGGATTGCCGAGAGTCCCCGCGCTGGGATTGCCACACCCCGGCACTGCCCCACCGGCCACCGGCTCGGCGCTGGGGTCCCCTCAGCGAACGCCTGCTCTGCCCCACGGCCACCACCTCATGTCGTGCCTTTCCCCACGGACCCCCTCCCCTGGGGCCCAGGGAGCCCCGAGCCCGGAGCGGGGCAGCAGCTCCGATGGCGGCATCGGCCGCTCTGCCGTGTCCTCCTGCAGCGAGGACACGCTGATCTGTCTTCTGGGAAGACGCCTTCCTCCGTGCCCTCGGTTTGGTTTTAACCCTTGGTAGTGACTGAGCAATACAATATTTGCAAGATCGCTGCGCCCCGGCTGTGCCCCTGCCCGTGCCCCCCAACCCTGCAGGGGTGCCAGGGTGTCCCCTCCAGGGTGTCCCCTCCAGGGTGTCCCTGCCCCTCGCTCCCTGCACAGCCCTCATGGCCTTAATTGCAGCAGTTTGGTATTGAGTCGTCAGCTCCTGTCGCCGGAGAGCTTTAATTACAGACGAGCTGCTGGTAATTAACCCCTGGTGGTGGCATGAGCGCTGGGGCAGGGGGTGAGGCGCAGTGGTCTTGGGGGTCCCTCACCCAAAGCCCCCAGCCAGCCCCCTTGTTCCTTTGGCCACCTTTGGGTGTGGTTGGGGTGCCCCCAGCTCTCTGTCCATCTCTCCATCTGCCGGGCACCCCATAAGATGCCCAAAATGGGGGGTGTGTGGGGAGCTGCAGGGTTTCCCCCTTCCCGAGTGGAAGGGGGATCAGTGGGGGCTCATCCCATGGCACAACCGGGTCCCTGTCAGAACCGTGGCTCTGCCACACGCCCCAGCCTTGCCAATTGGCAGGAGACTTCCCTGATGCTCTCAGTCCCCCATGCCACCAGTGCAGCCCCCCACTCACCCTCCTGAGGGGCCCAAACCCCCCCCCCGGGGCCGCCTGCAGCAGGGCCCCCCCAGCCCCTGGCCGTGCAGGCGTTGCCGGCCGCCTGCCGCAGTGGTGCCGGGCACGTCAGACAGGTTTTATGGCTTCTGCGAGAGAGAAGCTGCTTGGCAAGAGGCTGGGAGAGAAAGCATCGACCGTGCCGCTCCCCTCCCCCCCGGCTCGGCTGCCTGCCCTTCCCCCACTGCGCCCCATTGCCCTGCATGCGGGGGTCCCCATCCCTCTGGGGGGCACAGGGGCTGCCTGGTGCAGGGGGGCATCTCCTGTGGGACCCTCCTCTCGCCAGGAGGGGTGAGAACATCTGGGGGGATATCGTACCCAAGGGACCCCCGTGTAGGGTGCTGGGTGGGGCATCCCCCAAAGTGCCCACCTGGGGGGATGCTGGGGGGCAGTGGGGCCTGTAGGGCCGGTGGGTGGGGATGTGGGGTGATGGTGACTGTGGGACCCCCAGGCAGGGATTCCAGGGGGCTTTACCCTTGGAACACCCATGCAGGGATTCCAGGGGACAACTATGCCCCATGGGACCCCCAGGCAGGGATTCCAGGGGGTTTTACCCTTGGAACACCCATGCAGGGATTCCAGGGGACAACCATGTCCCGTGGGACCCCCAAGCAGGGATTCCAGGGGGCTTTACCCTTGGAACACCCATGCAGGGATTCCAGGGGACAACCGTGCCCTATGGGACCCCCAAGCAGGGATTCCAGGGGGTTGTACCCTGTGGGACCCCCATGTAGGGATCCATGGGGACAACTATTCCCTATGGGACCCCCAAGCAGGGATTGCAGGGGGCTGTACCCTATGGGACCCCCATGCAGGGATTCCAGGGGTCGGTACCCTCTGGGACTCCCATGCAGGCATTCCAGGGAACAACCATAACCTGCAGGAGCCCTGTGAAGAGATTCCAGGGGACGGCCATGCCCTGTGGAATCCCCATACAGGAATCCCAGGAGTCTGTACCCTGTGGGACCCCCATACAGGGATTCCAGGGGGTTGTACCCTGTGGGACCCCCATACAGGGATTCCAGGGGGCTTTACCTTGTGGGACCCCCATGCTGGGATTCCAGGGGACCATGCCCTGTGGGACCCCCATACAGGGATTCCAGGGGGCTTTACCTTGTGGGACCCTCATGCAGGGATTTGAGAGGACAACCACGCCCATACAGGGATTCCAGGGGGCTTTACCCTGTGGGACCCCCATACAGGGATTTCAGGGGGCTTTACCTTGTGGGACCCCCGTGCAGGGATTCCAGGGGACCATGCCCTGTGGGACCCCCATACAGGGATGCTGAGTGGGGGCATCCCCCAAAGAACCCCCCCAGAAAGATGCTGGGGGTCAGCTGTGTCCTGCAGGAACCCATGCAGGGATTCCAGGGGGGGCTGCCCATTGCACCACCCCTTCCCCAGACCCTCAGGCATCCCCAGCCAAGGCCAAGGGGATGCTGTGGGACCCCCAGAGCGGGTGCAAGCTCTGGGCCCTGTCCTTGAGCTGGTGTTGCTTGGTATGCAGGAGCTGCCACCAGCTTCAAATCCCATCGACTTCCAATGAGCAATGCCATCAATAACGGCTAATTGATGGCGCGGCCGCTCCAAATCAGATTCCCCGTCCCCTGAATCCAATTGATGGCTCCGCACCCCGCAGCCGCCGCGGCAGAAATTGAATCTATTCAAGGAATGGGCTCCATTAGCCCTTCCCTTTTGTCTCGCCACCCCCCTGCCTCGGGCACCCCCTCCCCAGTGCCACCCACACCAGCTGAGTGCGGGGTGCCCGTGGGGAGGAGTGTGGGGTGAGGATGTTGGGGTGCCCCGGGTGGGTGGGAGTTAAACCTTCAGAAAGTGGGAAGGAAAAATTGATCACCTGGCACAGCAAGCGATGGGGAATGGTGTTAGCAGCAGGATAAAGAGCCGTGTCGTGCCAGGGGCTGGGAGCCACAGCAGGCACCGAGGAGGGAGCACTGCGTGGCCGTGCCCACCCCATGGCCTGGCTCACTGTCACAGCAGGGATTGTGGCACTAGGATGAGCCTGCTGAGCACAATCCCTTTATTTCTGGGGTGTTCCCACTCCTGGGAGATCCCTCACCCGGCCACGCTGCCCCCACCCAACCCTGTCGTGGCCCCAAAGACCCCTCATCACCCCAGCACGAGGATAAAATAAGGTTCTGCAGCTGTCCCAGGGTGGCCAGGACACACAGGGGACACGCAGGGCACGGTGCCCCTCCCCGAGGGCTGACAGGGGGGAGCACAGCCCCCCAAAGGGCAGCGGGACCCGTCCCTGCCTGTTCCCCGTGGGCGAAGGGCAACGGCGGCAGCGCCCACCCCGGAGCTGTCGAGAGCATCCCGGCGATGGGAAATGGCTCCGTGTCACCATGGAAACGGGGCCACTGGCTCGACATGCCGAGGGGACACGTGTGCTGAGGGGACAGGCACGCTGAGCCCTGAGGAGCAGGGCACTGGGAGCGCCAGGCGTTGGGCACCATGGACTGGGCAGCGGGCAGTGGGCACAGCACCCTGAGAGCCCATCACCCGCCTCGGGCCAGCTCCCTCATCACCCACTCTCAGGGGTGATGCCACCTCTTCACGATGCCACCTCTTCGTGATGCCACCTCTTCATGGTGCCACCTCTTCGTGATGCCACCTCCTTGCGATGCCCCCGTGGCCGGGCAGCCCCAGAGCCCCGCAGCAGGGCTGAGCAGGGGGTGCAGGGGCCGGAGGCGCCGTTCCCCGAGCAGCCTCCTGATGATGTGCATCGTCAAGGTTATCATCGAGCAAAACACTCAGCGGGGGCTCGGGGGGAGCCGGCCCGCGCCGCTTAATTAACCGGAGCTGCACGCGCCCAGCCCGCTCCTGCCATAGCAATGAGGGCACGGGCACTGGCACAGCCGGCGGCTGGCACATCCCACCTGCATCCCCGGGCGGCTGGCAGAGCAGCTGGCCGGTCCCTGCTACCAGGTGTGCCCGCTCCTGGGGCCAGGGTGGCAGTCGGTGTGTGTGAGACAGGCTGGCACCGGTGGGTGCGCGCGTGCAGGGGTGTGGGCACGGATGTTGCCTGTGCAATCACCATTCCGGGCCAGGGTGGCTGTTTGTCCGTGCCTGTGTCCGTCTGTCCTGCCATGCCTGTGCCCTTGCACGTGCTGGAGCGTGATGTAATGCTGCTGGACAAGAATCCTGCTGGGCAATGTCAGAGCAGGGATGGGCAGGAGCTGCCCTTGCTGCCAGCTCTGCCTGGAGCTGCTGCAGACCGAGGGCCTGCGTGGTCCCCAGTCTCTGCATCCCGGGAAAATGATTAGGACTTCAATGTGTGGCTGCAAATGACACAGGGCACCAGCCCAGCACAGTGTCCCTGTCTTCAGGGCAGCCAGACAATGAGGGCAGATGCTGGGGCGGGTGCCCACCCAGGGCAGCACCTCCCAAGTGTGCCCAAGTGGGTGCTGAGGTGCCCTGTGCCAGGGTGTCACCAGGCTCACGGCCTCTCCAGCAGAAGGATGCTGTGGGGATGGTAGAGGTGGAGCTCCGGAACATCTTGGGCTCTGCTCCCCACATCCACCACGTGCCGTGTGCGCTCCTTTGATCCTCAAGCTGCTAACGAGCTTCCCTGGCAAAGAGCTCGTTAGTCAGGGCAGAGCCTGAGCCGCCTGACCAGCACCAGGGCAGCTCCTCGGGTGCCCAGGGACAGGGACAGGCCGGTCCCAGCAGCTGGCAGGAGGGCTGGCTGCTGTGGCCAGCCCGTGGCCAGAGGCAAGAGCAGCACGGGTGGGTGGATGCTCTGAATTATTGAGCGCAGGAGCACAGAGTGGCTGCGACAGCAACACCTGCATGGGGGGCATGGGGCCATGCCCTCAGCCAGGCATGGGACCCCCAGCTGGCCCAGATGGAGCAGCTGGACAGTGCCAGGCTGCAGGGACACTGCACACACCCAGGGTCCTCTGCCAGCCCCTCGGGTGGTGGCTGCCAGCAGCACAGGGGACTCCTCACCTGCCAGCAGCACAGGGCACCCCTCACCTGCCAGCAGCACAGGGCACCCCACGCCTGCCAGCAGCACAGGGCACCCCTCACCTGCCAGCACCTCCTGGTGCTCTCCTGGCAGTGCCAGCAGCACCTCCTGCCCTGTCCCCTGTCCAGCACCCAGCTCCCATCACCTGGCCAGCAGCACAGGCCTGGGGTAACTGCAGCCAGTGGAGGGAACCCCCATTTTCTCTGTGCCCCTGGCCCCATTTCTGGTGAGCCAGTGGAGGGAACCCCCATTTCTGGTGAGCCAGTGGAGGCAGCTCCCATTTCTGGTGAGCCATTTCTGGTGAACCCCCATTTTCTCTGTACCCCCAGCCCCTCTGGTGAGCCATTTCTGGTGAGCCCGTGGAGGCAGCCCCCATTTCTGGTGAGCCCATGGAGGGAACCCCCATTTCCCCTGTGCCCCCAGCCCCTCTGGTGAGCCAGTGGAGGGAGCCCCCATTTTCCCATGTCCCCAGCCCCTCTGGTGAGCCCCCATTTCCCCTGTGCCCCCACCCCTCTAGTGAGCCCCCATTTTCCCTGTGCCCCCAGCCCCTCTGGTGAGCCCCCATTTTCCCTGTGCCCCCAGCCCCTCTGGTGAGCCCCCATTTCCCCTGTGCCCCCAGCCCCTCAGGTGAGCCCCCATTTTCCCTGTGCCCCCAGCCCCTCGTGTGAGCCCCCATTTTCCCTGTGCCCCCAGCCCCTCTGGTGAGCCCCCATTTTCCCTGTGCCCCCAGCCCCTCTGGTGAGCCCCCATTTTCCCTGTGCCCCCAGCCCCTCAGGTGAGCCCCCATTTTCCCTGTGCCCCCAGCCCCTGTGGTGAGCCCCCATTTCCCCTGTGCCCCCAGCCCCTCTGGTGAGCCCCCATTTCCCCTGTGCCCCCACCCCTCAGGTGATCCCCCATTTTCCCTGTGCCCCCAGCCCCTCGGGTGAGCCCCCATTTTCCCTGTGCCCCCAGCCCCTCGGGTGAGCCGTTTCCAGCGATGCATTATTGAAGCCCCCCCGTGCCATGGCTCGCGGCAGGCGCCGCCTCAGCCCTGATGAATATTTCAGGCCTTGAAATCTCCTGCGCCTGCACGCTTGGCCCCGGCCCCCCCCTGCCCCCCCAGCTCGTTGGCTCCTTTGTTTCCCTGCGCTTCTGCCCAGCACGGTGTCACCCTGCCCTTCTCCCTGGGGACGGTCACCCATGGCCTGGAATGGGATGGGAAGCAGGTGGGCAGGTGGGCACAGCTGGTGGCACAGCCAGAGCAGCCCCACACTGCCAAGCTGGGCGTTCCTAGGATGGTTCCTGTGCCCATCCCCAGCCCTCATTTGGGCGTGAGGGACTGCAGGTGCCCTGGCAGCACCACCTGGGATGGGGACAACCTAGAGCACAGCACATTGTGGGTCTGTCCCTGGCACCTCCCTGTTGGCTGCCCCCTCTGCCAGTGCTCCCAGCTGCTGATTGTGGCGTGATCTGTGTGCAGTGGCAGCAGGATATCGATGCTGCTTGTCACTCCTCCATCAGATTAGCGTCACTTACACCCCCCCAGACACCTCACAGGCGACACCAGGGTGGCACATGGCTGGGATGAGCAGAGCATGTTCCAGAGCCAGTGGGGAGCCAGGTGCTGCGGCTGGCAGCCACAAAACCCCTCTCTGCTGTCCTTGTCCCTTCCCCAGAGAGCTGTGGCTGCAGTGGGGCCATGGGCCAGCCCTGCCCTACCCAAGCCTCCCACCTGGCACAGCCCTCACACCCTGCAGCACATCCACGCCGTGGTCATGTCACAGCAGCAGGGGACAGCAGTGAGGCCGGGGCTGCCCCCGGCGGATGATATTGGAGTGATCTTGAGGCCAGGAGGGAGGTTTGGAGAGGAGAGGAGCCGGCTGAGTCACCCGGTGCCGGCTGCTGACTCAGGCGCTTCCTGCCAGGTAACCTCCACTGCCGGCGTGGGCTGCTGGGACGAGGATGTGGCACAGGGGGCAGACGGGACTGGGACAAGGATGTGGCACAGGGACTGCCTGGCACACCACTCCAGCACCCAGGGCGGGCTAAGCTGGCAGAGTGCACGGCTGTGCTGCACCAAGTGAGCCCCCTTTCCCCTGGGCTCACCCTGGCACCGTGGCTGCCAGCCGTGGGAGCCACGAGGAGCTGGTGGCTCTCACCTCCCAGCCGCCACCTCTGGGTGCCCACACACGCAGGGCGGGTGAGATTTGGCACAGCTGCTGGAGCCAGGGTTCCGGCCAAGAGGCGCCTGGCGCCCAGGGCAGGAACCCTGCAGCTTCCTGCGGCCGGGCAGCGGGAGCAGCGGGGCTGGAGCCACGCACGGCTTCATGCAGCGGCTCCAGCAGGAAGCTGATTTCCTCTGACGGGCCTGGCACCGCCGCCTGGCACCGCTGCTCCCTCACTGGTGGCAGCTAACCCTCCTCTGCAAGGCCACAGAAACCAGCTCCACATAAATTAAGCCAGGCCGCTAATTAGTGAACTTCTCCCGTGTCACTCTGCGCAGTAGGGCTCGCTCTGGTCCCTCTGGTTAGACCTTGGTCTGTCTCCTCACCAGGGATTTGGCCACCCATCGTCACCTCCCTCCATCCATGCTGCCAGCATGCCCAGGCCCAGCCCCAGGATGTCCCCCAGAGCTGGGTTTTCCCCCTTCTCCCTGGGAAATGTGAAGGCTGAGCCCCCGTGCCCTCCCCGAGGCGATGCCCGCCGCGCGCTCATCGAGGCGCTGGCGCGGCTCAACCATCCGTGAGGCTTCATTCAAATTTAACGACTGACACGGGACAGAAAAGGGAAGGGGCAGGGACGGGCAGGGCTGTGCTGAGCGTGCCCCAGCCGTGCCAGCCTGGCAGGACAGACCGTGCCCAAACAGCAGCATGGGGCTGTGAGGAGCTGCCCCAAATGCCGCCAGGAGCCAGGACGTGGCCATGCCAGCCCTGCCAGCTGCCTGCTCCCCGAGCCAGGCCGTGCTCCCTGCTTGCCTTTGCCTTGTTCTCGCCGTGTCTGGCTGGACACGTGCCGGCACCTGGCTCCCTCGGGCGGGCCGGGAGCCCTGAGCTCAGCGCGTTGGGCCCTGCTAGGTGTGGCTGGTGAATATTTCATGCCCGCGTTCGCCGAGCCCTTTCTTGGTTACACTCCTGCCTCCTCCCCGCGCTCTCACCATGTTTATTTATTTAATGAATTATTTATCGGCTCCCCCTCTCGCTCGGCTGGGCGCTGCCCCCTCCCCACTCCCCCCAGCCCTGCGCGATGATTTATTGAATGCCGGCTCTGCTCTGCGGTTGCGACATTTCTGTCACAGGAAGCCGCGGTTAAACATCAACCCAGGCGGGCCAAGGCAGGTCCCCTGCCCCGCCGGCGACACGCTCCAGCCCCTCGGGGCTCATGGACCGCAGGTGCGAGGCTTTCCCCACCGCTTTGACGCCAAAAAATGATGGGCACAGCGTAGAGGAGACAGAGGGAGAGCCAGGGATGCTCCATGCCCTTGCTCTGGACAGCTCAAGGCCTCACATCCCTCCTCCAAGAGCGAAGCCACCAGGGTGTGTCCCCAGCCGTCCCGTTGTGCCAAAACCGGGCCAAGCCCCCTCTGCGTGTAATTCCTGCTGGGCGCTGACCCCTGCACACGCCGCGATGCTCAGGGCTGTGTTCTGCCCCCCGGCTGCGTCTCTCCGTGTCCCTCCGTGTCCCTCCGTGTCCCTCCGTGTCCCTCCGTGGCGGGGGGACCCCCGTGGTGCGGGTGCTGACGGCGGAGCGTGCGTTGCCACGAGCGGGGGGGTTTCCATGTGGAGGTGGGTGTTGCCATGGGTTTGCCGAGCCCAGGCGTTTCCATGGTGGCAGCGCGGTGCTCTGGGTCCTCCCAGAGGTGTGCGGCACCCTGGGAGATGCCACCGCTGCCGCTGCCACCTCAGCCCGGCCCCTGTGCCCTCCCCTGCCCGGCTCTCCCCCGCTCCCACCCCCAGGCAGCCAGAGCCCTTTTCCACGTGTTGTGTTTTCTTCACTTCACTTCTTCGGATGAATAATTAATAGAGGCTTTTTTGGTCCTCCGGGCCTTTCCGTTTCCCCCTTCCCCCTTCCTGGCGGGGCTCTGGCAGGGGTTTGGGCTCCCAGTGCCACCAGTATGGATGGGGAATGAGTGGCACCAGGGGCCCTGCTCATCATCATCATCCTCCTTGTCCCCCTCATGGCTTGGGGCAGCATCCACATGGCCAAAGGGACCCTGTGGAGAAATGGGGTGGCTCTCATTGCACACAGAGCTCCTCATAAAACTCTGGGGAGCCGGGAGAGCCCCCAAGACTCAGCACAGGGCACCTGAGAGCCACCAGGCCCACTGGGGACATGGGAACATGACATTTGGCACAGCAGCACGCTGGCCACGCTCACCACACAGTGAGATAGCTGCTGGCAGGAGCAGCTCGGGCCGGCTCAGCGAGCCCAGCCACGGTTTGGGAACCTCCTGGTTTCATTCACGAGCTCCTCAACGCTGCCAAAGCTGCAGGTGATGCACGATGCCAGCGCTGCCAGGGCACAGGCTGCTGGGCTGGGGATGGTGGGGCCACGTGGGAGCTGGGAGGGCACTGTGTGTGCCCAGTGAGCTGTGTGTGCCCGCTGAGTGTGCCCACTGAGTGTGCCCGCTGAGTGTGCCCACTGAGCTGAGTGTGCCCCCTGAGCTGAGTGTGCCCACTGAGCTGAGTGTGCCCGCTGAGTGTGCCCACTGAGCTGACTGTGCCCACTGAGCTGCATGTGCCCATCGAGCTGAGTGTGCCCGCTGAGCTGAGTGTGCCCACTGAGCTGAGTGTGCCCGCTGAGCTCCATGTGCCCGCTGAGCTGAGTGTGCCCGCTGAGCTGTGTGTGCCCACTGAGCTGTGTGTGTCCCCTGCGTCCACTGAGCTGTGTGTGTGCCCAGTGAGCTGAGGGTGCCCACTGAGTTGCACGTGCCTGCTGAGCTCCATGTGTCCGCTGAGCTGAGTGTGCCCGCTGAGCTGAGTGTGCCCGCTGAGCTCCATGTGCCCGCTGAGCTGAGTGTGCCCGCTGAGCTGAGTGTGCCCAGTGAGCTGAGTGTGCCCACTGAGCTGTGTGTGCCCGCTGAGCTGTGCGTGCCCACTGAGCTCCATGTGCCCGCTGAGCTCCATGTGCCCGCTGAGCTCCATGTGCCCGCTGAGCTGAGTGTGCCTGCTGAGCTGTGTGTGCCCGCTGAGCTGAGTGTGCCCGCTGAGTTGTGTGTGCCCGCTGAGCTGAGTGTGCCCGCTGAGCTGCACATCCCCGCTGAGCTCCGCGTGCCCGCGCCGGTGTCAGCGTGCCCGTGCGTGCCCACATGTGCCAGGGCTCCGATCACCTGGCACTGGGCTCTGCCGGGCGGCGCTGCTCGGCAGTTGCTAAGGGATCCCACCGAGGACGGGCAGTGGGAGCTGGCACTCAGCTCAATCCCCACACCCAGGGGAGCCCCCACATTCCCCTGGGCTCCCCCCAGGAACCTCCACCCCACAAACCCTTGGGGTGTGGGAGGAACGAGGGCCTGCCCATGTGTGTGGGCACTTGGCCAAGCGCTGGCTCCCGAGGGAGGTCAGGCCAGGCGGCAGAGCCTGGCACTGTGTCCGTGTTCCTCGGTAGCCAGGCTGTCCTGGCACATTGGCACATTCCCTCCCACCCCGTCCTGTGCCTCCAGGGTGCCCAAACCCCTCTGTGAGCACATGTGACCCCCATGGCACTGGCAGCATCACTGAGAGGACCCTCTCGGGCGCTGAGCCCGCACCCACAGCCCCCACAGACCCACAGGGGCAGCTGCCCCACGGCCCGGAACTCCCACCCACAGCGACCCCAGCCCCGCGGGCACCTGACCCTGCCGCCCCCACTGTGGGTGTGCCAGGGAGATCCCAGTGGCACCGGATCCCGCAGGGACAGGCAGGGGTGCACCGAGGTGTGGGAGCACCCACGGGGGTCCCAGTGAGACCCCGATGGCAGCAGGACCCCACAAAGGTGACGCCCCCCGCTCATGGGGGTCCTGGCGCGACCCCGGTGCCACCTGGTCCTCCCGGGACCCGGCCCCGGTGTTTGCACCCGCGGGGAGCCGCAGCCCCGAGCCCGGTGCCGGTGCCGGGGCGGGCCCGGGGTGGCGGCGGGAGCGCGCGCGGGGGCGCGGCGGCGGCGGGCGCGCGCGGGGCGGAGCTGGGCGCCGGGGCCGCGGGGCGCGGGCGGCTCGGGCTCGGTTCTGCCTCCCTCCATTCCCCGGCATCGCGGCGGGCTCGGGCGGCGGCAGGATGGCGGCTGGGCTCCTGCCCCTGCTCCCGCTGCTGCTGCTGCTACCGGGCCGGGGGCCGCCGGGGGCCCTGGGCAACCGGCACGCCGTGCACTGGAACAGCTCCAACCCGCAGTGAGTGCGGGCGGGGGCGCAGGGACCCGCACCGGGAGGCGGGGTGGGGGGGCTGGAGAGGGTGGGGGGTGTCCCCGGGGCCGCGCGGGGTGGTGGGCGCCGCCAGGAAGGACGCGGCGGGGATCGCGCTGAAGGATGCGCCGGGGGCGGCGGTCGGCACCGGGACTGCGGGACCCCCGGTGCCGCTCTCCTCGCGGCGCCCTCCCCGGCTGCCGGTGCCCCCGGGTGCCCCTCGCCGTGCCCGTGAGGTCGGGGATGGCTGCGGCGGCGGGGGGTGCAGCCGCCCGGCCGGTTCGTGTCCCCGCGGCCGCGCTGCCGGGCGGGGCTCGGCGGCTCCCGGTGGTGAGCACCGGGGGAAGAGCCCCCCCCGCCAGCGCTGAGCCACCGGGGGCAGCGGGGAGAGCGTCGCTCCCCCCGGCATCCATCTCCCGGTGCGCCGGGGCAGGGCAGGGCAGGGGTCCCGCTCCCCCCGCCGGTCGCGCCCCCCGCATGTCTGGGTGCGGGAGCGGCACCGGCGGCGCGGCGGAGGCGGGGGGGCCCGACAGGTGCCTGCCGCCCCCCACCGCCTTTGCCCGGCAGCAGTGGCACCCCCAGGGTGGCTCCGGGGCTGCGGGGACAGCGCGGGGCGAGAGCGGAGGGTGGGAGCGGCCACCGGGAGCGAGGAGCGGTCGGGGGTCGCCGGCCTTGGCCGCCCAGCCCCTCCCTCACACCCTGCGCCGGGGCCGCGCTGCCCTCGCCGGCGCACCCGCAGCCGGCAGCCGACGTGGATGGGGACGGTGTGGGCTGGATCCCCTCGGGAAACGGGGGCTGCGCGCCTGTGGCGCGTCCGTGGACCCCTCCACGGGGATCTGCGCCTGCTGCCATCGCCCACCTCTGGGTCCCTCGCTGGTGCGAGTGCCCAGGGGTGTGGCGGGGACACGCATCCAGCCAGAGCATCCTCTGGCTCCCGTCGGTGCAGGGGCTCTCCCGGGCTCTCCCCCCACGCCACAGCCCTTTGTGCAGGGTGGGAGCAGCCCCGGCAGCCCCCTCCCCTGCCTTTGAGATTGTGTCGCCAGGCGGAAGCTCGGGCCCCATAAATCGTGCGTGTGTGCGACGTGCCGAGGCGCAGCACAATGCCGAGGTGCCTCCACGCTCAGCGTCCACCCCCCCGCACCCCCCTGCTCTCCCCAGACCCCCTACACCCCCAACCTCATCCCCACACCGTGACACCCCCACAACACTGGCAGCCGTGCCACCCTCACCCTTATCTCTCCGTGACTCCCCCATGCCCATCTCCACCATGACCTGCCGCTGCCCTGGCACCTCTCGGGGGACAGGGCGGAGGGGCTGGCAGTGCCCGGGCCGTGCCAAGGCGGGGGTGTCGCAGCCAGATGCCCGCACCCCCTGCGCAGGCGTGTCTGGCGCGGCCGCCGGCGTCCGGCTCAGGGCATGGGCGGCGCGGTGGGGGCGGCTGCGGCAGAGCCGTGTCCCAGGGACTCCCGAGCTGATATTTATTGTTAGGCAGTGCGGCAGCTCGGACGCAATTATAGCCGCACGGCAAAGTGTCTGGATTAGATAAATTATGGGGGGAATTAGGCTCCCCGGGCCGCAGCCTGCAAATCCCAGCAACCCTGCTGCAAGTGGAGCCATAAACAAGCCCAGCACGGCCCTGCGGGGCTCTCCGGGGAGGAGGGGGTTGCTGGCTGTGGGCACTCCTTGGGCACAAATTTATTGTGGCTCCTGCCATGCTACCCTGGGTACCCCTGTTGGTGCCCTCAGCGGGATGACAGGATGAGGGGCAGCACAGGGAGCAGCCCTATGGCGCCTTGGAAGCAGGGGGTTGGTGGCATCTCAGCCCCTTTGGCCATGCAAGGAATGGTTGGGGGTGCCAGGAGGCCAGGAAGGGTCCCCAAGCGGGCAGAGCACCCCTCATGCCATGGGTTTGGGGTGTGTTGGCAGAGCCCAGGGCTGGTGTGGAGGTGGGATCCTCAAATCCTGCTCCTGCTCGGCCTGGTTGTTGGTCCAGCTGTGCATTCCATCCCTGATGGCAGCCAGCAGGCCCTGGGGGTGTGGGATGACCCTTGACTCATCCCTGCCCTCCACTCCCCAGTCCCGCCAGGAACAGGCCTGGTGGCACGGGACAAAGGTGCAGGACAGCCGTGTCCACACAGCAGCAGCTTTTGTGGGGCCTGTGACCCTGGGGTGACCCACTGAGCAGGGCCAGGGGTTCCTGAAGTGTCCCCAGACAAGCTGGGCCCTGCCATGCTGGAGGCTCTGTCCCTGCTGCCTGTCCCAGATGCCAAGATGGGGACAGCAATTCATGGACGCACATGGCCGGTGCTCCTGACACTGCTGCACCCCAAGAATGACCCCAGAGCAGGTTGGGGTGTACCACACTGTGCCACTGACTGATTTTGGTGCTCGTCCTGAGGGCATTGGGTGCCATGGAGGGGGCAGAGCGGGGCATGGGGTGACACAGGGGTGCACAGGGTGCCTGGCTGTGGTGTGGGGGTCAGGGCCCACCTGTGTGCAGGGAGGTTGTGGCACTTTGTGCAGGTTGTGCAGCTCCCCCCAGCACCGGCACTGCCGCCACGCTCGCCTCTTCAGGGTGGCTTTTATCTGGCCCAGGCTGTGTTGCAGGCAGCAGGGCTGGAGTGCGCTCTGGAGAGGCTTGGAGTGGGCCCTGGAGAGGGCTGGAGTGAGCTCTGGAAAGCCTCAGTGCCGAGCTGGGGAGGATCTCACGCAGGAGAGGAGCCACGTCCCTGCAGAGCGCGTCTGGAGGGGCCCAGGCTCCTCTGCAGCAGCCAAACCCCCACACCAGGGCAGGGCCCGGCCAGGTCCCCCCACCCCATCCATGGGCACCAGCAGGGCTGAGGAGGAGTCACCCACAGCAGGAGGGACCCGCGGGGCTGGGGGCATCCAGCAGGAGGTGCTGGGCGGCTGTGCCAAGCCAGGGGCAGTTCCGTGCCCAAGCAGGGGCAGTTCCGTGCCCACCTGTGGAGCTGAATGTAGGGACAGTGCCAAAAACACCCCCCTAGGCTGGCTGGGGGGCTCGGCCAGCCCCCACCCCATCCTCTGCCCTGCAGGCTGGGCACACAGAAAGCCCAAGCACGCAGCCACCCTCGGCAGGAGCGGTGCCCATGGGCAGAGCGGGCCGTGCCCCGTGAGTCACGGCGCCGGGGCGGCACCGAGCCCCGGCAGCACCGGCGGCGTTCCCGTGGGAGAAGCGGCCGCGGTGCCGGGGTGCAACAGGGCCGGGGCCACCTGCTCCTGCCCGGGCTGGTAATTGAGTCACCGGTTGCAGATTGATGGTTTAATTAAAACCCAATTAGAAACCTCATTGATCTTGTTAGCAACACGGGGAGGTGCCGGCTTTAGCCGGGATTTACAGGGATCCTACGGCCGTCGATAGCGACGGGGGGCACCTGTAGGGCGCTCCTGGAGTCCCGGCGAGCTCGGGGACCGCTCTCCCTGTCCCGCCGGGCGCTCCCCGCTCCCTCCACGTGCGGATCATCCCTCGCGGGGAGGTGCCCACCGGGGACACCGTGTGCCGGTAGCGCCCGCGCCTTGCGGCTGCGCCAGGCGAGGCCGGGGGGGGGCTGTGCTGTGGCTCGGTGCCACCCGTGTGCGTGGGCAGCGTCGCAGGCGCTGTCTGCCGAGCCAGCGCGCGTGTGCGCGGCCGTCTGGGCGCCGTGACTGTGCAGCGCTGCCTGCGTGGGGAGGGCTGCGCTGAGCCCCCCGGCTCCCCCGCGCTGCGTGCGGGAGGATGGACGGGCGGGTGGTCGGTCTGTCTGTCTGTCTGTCTGTCTGTCCCTCTGTCCGGCCGCAGCGGTCGACGCGCCTTTGCCTCTCGCTGTGCTGCGGGGTGACGGGAAGGGGACTCTTAAATCAATGGCACTTTTTTGTTCCCCGGGTGATGGATGGGCCCCGGATGCGCCAAAAGGACGAAGCTGCTGGAGCCGAACAAAGAGCCTGGCTGTGCTGGGGGCTGTCCAGTGCTGGGGGGCACCACATGGAGGACACACCACGCTGCCCTGCTCCTCACCGCTGGCACCACCCCTGCGGGGTGCTGAGCCCGGCTCTGGCCCTGCTGCCCTCCAGGCCCCTCCAGCACCATGGGGATGAGTCTCTGTAGGGTGAGGGTCCCCATGGGGGTCCGGTCCCGCCGTGCCACCGCTGCCAGGGCGTGCTGCAGTGCACCAGGCGCTCCCCGGCGGTGTGGGAGCCAGCGTGCGGCACGCAGCCCGGATTTATGGCAGCAGATGGGAGCGGAGCGCAGCGCCCGCCCGGCTCACCGCTGCCTGCGGCGTGCCAGGTAGCCAAGGTGCCACCAGGGTGCCATCAAGGGTGCCACCAGCGTCCCTCCGGTGCGAGGCTGGTGGGCACCGAGCCCGGGGCCGGTGCTGCCAGGGGACATCCATCTGCCCAGCATGACAGGCTGCTGGAAGGTACCACCGCCTCGCCAAGCCCTGCTCTACAAACGCAGTCGTGCAGAAGTGATGCTGCCCGTTCTCCTCCCGCACTTAACCCTTCGGGCACTGCCAGAGCCCACCATCCCCACCGGCCATGCCGTGGCTGCCAGAGTTTGAGATTTGGAGGGTCCATCCCAGAGCAGGGCATGGTGCTTCCCATCATGGAGCTGGCAGGGACCAGGCAGCCCGTGCCTGGTCTGGGATGGACTGAGAAAAGAAAAGAGGCAGGGTCCCTCTCTGAGCGTCTGTTCCTGCCCTTCCACCCCAAACCAAGGCCCACGAGCTCCATGGATGGTGCTGCCAGCGGATCTTGGAGCACTTGGGCCGTTGCACTGAGGGATTTGGGGGTATCTAGAGTTGCTGCTCTGCAGTGGCTGTGCGGGAGGAACCAAGCGTGGCAGGGACACAGTGTTGTGACCAAAGCCGCTGCTGGGGTCACCTGGATGTGCCTCAGGCTGTGCTGGCCCTGTGGCTCTCCCCGTATGGGGCCATTCCTCAGCTTTTGGTGATGCCCGTGGGAGTCACTCCCGTGGGTGCCTTGCCACGCCAGCTGTGGCTCCTGCACCCTGTCCCCCAGCCCAGGGGACACTTCGGTGCCTTGTTAGTGAGGCTGTTTATCAGCAGCCCCACTTCTTAATGAGCTGTGCCTTAACGAGCCCCATCCTGGGCTCCCAGGGGGCTGTTCCTCAGCACTGGGTGCCCCAGGAGAACGGGGGGTTACCTCTCCCCAGCACCCCGTGACACAGCGTCACTCGTGACACTTCTCCTAGTCCCTCTGTCCCATAGCACAGCCGTGGGGAGCCCCAGCTGCGGGTGCTCACCCCGGTGTGGAGCAGCTGCTCTTGGGGCACGCCAGCGTCCCAGCTCTGCGTCCCGCGTGGAGTTAATTGCGATTTTCTCCTTGGGGCCATTTCTTTAATAACAAGCCTTTTTCTCCCCCCCCGCACCCCCCCCCCCCCTTCCCACCACATCAAAGGGGGAAGATGAAAGGTCCCGGCTCCCGCTCAGCAAGGGTGGCTGCCTCAGCACCTTCCCGGCGGAGCGCTCGCCGGCGGCTGCCGGGATGGGCTGCGGAATAGCGGCTGCGCAGCGAGGGAGGGGCGGCGTGGGGCTGCGCTCCCCGTCCCACGAGTGATGAGCTCTGCCATCAGCTTTTCCCCCCGCTCCTGTTGCCCCCCGGTACCGGAGGCAGCGCTTCTTGTCGTCCCCCCCCCCGCGTTTTGCCTCCCGACACCGGTTCTGTCTCGGTCTCGGAGCTCAGCTCCGGTGCCGCGGGCGCTGGCGGAGCGCCGGGGCTCCTCCAACAGCGCCGGGGGCGATGGTGCAGGGTGGGGCGTCTGCACGCGTAGCCCTGCCCGCTGCCTGCCCAGCCCTGCCGGGGAGAGAGACCCGGGGAACCGCTGGGCTCGGGGAGGGGCTGCGAACCCCCCCCAGCCCCGGCCGAGCGAACCCCGAGTGATGCTTTGGGGGCGCCCGGTGTGGGGTTCGCCCGCAGAGATGGGAAAGGGTGATTCGGAGCGATGTGCCGGGAGCTGAGCTCCACAGGGGATGCTGCTGTCCGTGTCCTGCGGGATTTTGGGTCCGGTCAGGCTCCGGTGCCGAGCCAGCTCCGGTGCTAATTAATTGGCAGGAGCAGCGGGTCAGCGCGGCGGCGAGGATTACCGCGGCCGGGATTTCCGTCGGGCGCGGATTAGGAGCCAGCGGAGCCTCTCCTGAGTGGATCTGAGGGGATTGCTTGCTCCTAATCAATGTAAATGAGGCTCCCCCAGGGCCACCCTTTACGGCATTAAGGAACTAACGGGATTAGCCGGAGCGGGGTGAGAAATCCCGGCTCCGAGCTGCGACGCGTGCCAGGGCCCTGGTGGGCGGCAGCGGTGGGTCGGCTCCAGGCTGCTGGAAATGGGGAATGCCGGGGGATTCTGAGGAATTCCGGGGTCTCCCGCACGCCCACGGGCTGTCCCGTGGAGAACGTGATGCCTGAGGGACCCTGATGCCCTTCTGGGTGCGTCTGTGCGTTGTCTCCTCTTTGAGGCTGTCCTTGTATGCCCATCCCACCTGTACGCGTGGCTTGACACCTGTCCCTTGCCCTCCAGGATGGGGATTCTGCTCCGTTGTGAGGCTCAGGCTGTGTCATGGGCTTCACACAGAGCTTGAACAGGGGCCACCACTGCTCCCAGAGTTCGCTGCGACCTCATCAGAGAGAGAACCCTGCTTGGGGATGTGCAGGGCCTCCCCAGCGCTGACCTCCCGCCCTTGTCTCCCTTGCAGCCTGCGGCGGGAGGGCTACACGGTGCAGGTGAACGTCAACGACTACCTGGACATCTACTGCCCCCACTACAACGCCTCGGTGCCCGAGCACCGGCTGGAGCAGTACGTGCTCTACATGGTGAACGCGGAGGGCTACCGCACCTGCAACACCAGCCAGGGCTTCAAGCGCTGGGAGTGCAACCGGCCCCACGCGCCGCACAGCCCCATCAAGTTCTCGGAGAAGTTCCAGCGCTACAGCGCCTTCTCGCTGGGCTACGAGTTCCGTGCGGGCCAGGAGTACTACTACATATGTGAGTTACTACAGGTGTGAGTGCTGCTACGTGTGTGAGTGTTACTATGTGTGTGAGTGCTACTACATATGTGAGTGTTGCTACAGGTGTGAGTGCTGCTACGTGTGTGTTACTGCATGTGTGAGTGCTGCTATGTGTGTGAGTGCTACTACATATGTGAGTGTTAGTATGTGTGTGAGTTGCTATGTGTGTGAGTGCTACTACATGTGTGAGTACTACTACATATGTGAGTGTTTCTACAGGTGTGAGTGCTGCTACATGTGTGTTACTACATATGTGAGTGCTGCTACGCGTGTGAGTGCTGCTACGCGTGTGAGTGCTGCTATGTGTGTGAGTGCTGCTACATGTGTGTTACTATGTGTGTGAGTGCTGTTACGTGTGTGAGTGCTGCTATGTGTGTGAGTGCTACTACATATGTGAGTACTACTACATATGTGAGTGTTGCTACAGGTGTGAGTGCTGCTACGTGTGTGTTACTGCATGTGTGAGTGCTGCTATGTGTGTGTTATTACATGTGTGAGTGCTGCTACATGTGAGTGCTGCTATGTGTGTGCGTGCTACTACATATGAGAGTACTACTACGTGTGTGAGCAGTACTACGCGTGATTTACCATGTGTGAGTGCTGCTACATGAGTGCTGCTACATGTGAGTGCTGCTATGTGTGAGTGCTACTACATGTGTGAGTACTACTACGTGTGTGAGGAGTACTACGTGTGATTTACCATGTGTGAGTGCTGCTACATGAGTTACTACATGTGTGAGTACTGCTACATGTGTGAGTGTTACTATACGTGTGAGTTACTACATGTGTGAGTGTTACTATGTGTGTGTGCTGCTACATGTGTGAGGAGTACTACATGTATGACTTCTACTACGTAGAAGTCATACATACGTAGTAGCATGTGTGAGTGCTACTACATTTGTGAGTATTACTACACATGTGAGTGCTACTACGTATGTGAGTTACTACGTGTGTGAGTGCTGCTACGTGTGTGTTACTACATGTGTGAGTGCTGCTATGTGTGTGAGTACAACATGTGTCAGTGCTGCTACATGTGAGTGCTGCTATGTGTGTGAGTGCTAATACAGGTGTGTGTTACTACACGTGTGAGTGCTGCTGCATGTGTGAGGAGTACTACATGTGTGAGCGCTACTACATGTGAGTTACTACATTTGTGAGTGCTGCTACACGTGTGTGAGTGCTGCTACATGTGTGAGTTACTACACATGTGAGTACTACTGCATGTGTGAGTGCTACTACAGGTGTGAGTGCTACTATATGTGTGAGTTGCTACATGTGCGAGTGCTACTATGTGCGTGAGTGCTGCTACACGTGTGAGTACTACCACGTGTGTGAGCAGTACTACGTGTGATTTACTACATGTGTGAGTGCTGCTATGTGTGATAGTGCTGCTACGTGTGTGAGTTACTACGTGCGTGTGAGTGCTACTACATGTGTGAGTGCTGCTACGTATGTTAGCGCTACTACATGTGTGAGTTACTACCAGTGTGAGTGCTACTACACATGTGAGTGCTGCTACACGCGTGACTACTACTACACATGTGAGTTACTACATATGTGAGTGCTACTACGTGTGTGAGCGCTGCTACACATGTGAGTTACTACCACATGTGTGAGTGCTACTACATGTGTACGTGGGGCGCCAGGGCAGGACCCCCGCACAGCCCCCAGACCCCAGGTCCCACCCCAGCTGGGTCCCCTCAGCTCCTCCCACCCCAGCTGGGTCCCCTCTGCGTCCCCCTTGGCTGATTCCCCTGCACCCCCAAAACTGGGCAGCTCTTTCCCTACTAAGAGTTGGAACCTGGCGCTCTGGGAGGGGTTGAAGGAGCAAAGGGACAGGGGCAGGGGGGGTTTCCATGATGCAAGGAAAGGATAGGGGTGTGGGGGTGTGGATGGGGGTGCCAGGGCATGATGGGGTGCTGGAGGATGATGATGGAGGATGCAGGATGCTGCTGCAGGATCGGGGTTCAGGGGCTGCTGCTGCAGGATTGCAGTGTTGGTGCCTGACGCTGGTGCTGGGTTGGGATGCTAGAGCTGATTGTTCAGGCCTGGGGTGCTGGCACAGGGCATCGGTGCAGGATTTGGGGGGCTGGTGCAGGATTTGGGGTGCTGGTGCAGGGCATCAGTGCAGGATTTGGGGTGCTGGTGCAGGGCATCGGTGCAGGATTTGGGGTGCTGGTGCAGGATTTGGGGTGCTGGTGCAGGGCATTGGTGCAGGATTTGGGGTGCTGGTACAGGGCATCAGTGCAGGATTTTGTATGCTGTCGGTGCAGGATTTGGAGTGCTGGTGCAGGATTTGGGGTGCTGGTGCAGGGCATCAGTGCAGGATTTGGGATGCTGGTGCAGGGCATCGGGGCAGGATTTGGGGTGCTGGTGCAGGATTTGGGGTGCTGGTGCAGGGCATCGGGGCAGGATTTGGGGTGCTGGTGCAGGATTTGGGGTGCTGGTGCAGGGGATTGGTGCGGGATTTGGGGTGCTGGTGCAGGGCATCGGGGCAGGATTTGGAGTGCTGGTGCAGGGCATTGGTGCAGGATTTTGTGTGCCATTGGTGCAGGATTTGGAGTGCTGGTGCAGGATTTGGGGTGCTGGTACAGGGCATTGGTGCAGGATTTGGGGTGCTGGTGGAGGATTTGGGGTGCTGGTGCAGGGCATCGGTGCAGGATTTGGGGTGCTGGTGCAGGATTTGGGGTGCTGGTGCAGGGCATCGGTGCAGGATTTGGGGTGCCATTGGTGCAGGATTTGGGGTGCTGGTGCAGGATTTGGAGTGCTGGTGCAGGATTTGGGGTGCCATTGGTGCAGGATTTGGGGTGCTGGTGCAGGATTTGGAGTGCTGGTGCAGGGCATTGGTGCAGGATTTGGGGTGCTGGTGCAGGATTTGGGGTGCCATTGGTGCAGGATTTGGGGTGCTGGTGCAGGATTTGGAGTGCTGGTGCAGGGCATTGGTGCAGGATTTGGGGTGCTGGTGCAGGGCATCGGGGCAGGATTTGGGGTGCTGGTGCAGGGGATTGGTGCGGGATTTGGGGTGCTGGTGCAGGGCATCGGGGCAGGATTTGGAGTGCTGGTGCAGGGCATTGGTGCAGGATTTTGTGTGCCATTGGTGCAGGATTTGGAGTGCTGGTGCAGGATTTGGGGTGCTGGTGCAGGGCATCGGGGCAGGATTTGGGGTGCTGGTGCAGGATTTGGGGTGCTGGTACAGGGCATCGGGGCAGGATTTGGGGTGCTGGTGCAGGATTTGGGGTGCTGGTACAGGGCATCGGGGCAGGATTTGGGGTGCTGGTGCAGGGCATCGGTGCAGGATTTTATGTGCCATTGGTGCAGGATTTGGAGTGCTGGTGCAGGATTTGGGGTGCTGGTGCAGGGCATTGGTGCGGGATTTGGGGTGCTGGTGCAGGGCATCGGTGCAGGATTTGGGGTGCTGGTGCAGGATTGGGGTGCTGGTGCAGGGCATTGGTGCAGGATTTGGGGTGCTGGTACAGGGCATTGGTGCAGGATTTGGGGTGCTGGTGCAGGGTATTGGTGCAGGATTTGGGGTGCTGGTGCAGGATTTGGGGTGCTGGCGCAGGGCATCGGTGCAGGATTTGGGGTGCTGGTGCAGGGCATCGATGCAGGATTTGGGATGCTGGTGCGGGATTTGGGGTGCTGGTGCAGGATTTGGGGTACTGGTGCAGGGCATTGGTGAGGGATTTGGGGTGCTGGTGTAGGGCATCGGGGCAGGATTTGGGGTGCTGGTGCAGGATTTGGGGTGCTGGTGCAGGATTTGGGGTGCTGCTGCATTCCCTCAGCCCGGATCCCACCCCTGGGCAGTTCCAGCCCCCTCTCTGTCCACACCCACCCAGCCCCGGGGTGCCGGGGTTGGGGTCCCTGCCCCGGAGCCCCTCTCAGCACGTTCTCTCCTTGCAGCCACGCCGACGCACAACCACCGCCGGGCCTGCCTGAAGATGAAGGTGTTTGTCTGCTGCGCCTCCAGTAAGTACCCCCGTGCCCGTCCCGGGGGCGGCGAGGCTGGCCCGTGGGTGCCCCCGTCCCTCCTGAGGGGTGGCCGCATGTGGGGGGCTGCAGTGCAGGGCAGTGACCCCCGTCCCCTCTCTCCCTCCACAGCGTCGCACTCCGGGGAGAAGCTGGCGCCCACCCTGCCCCAGTTCACCCTGCGGCCCGAGGTGAAGATCGAGGACCTGGGTGAGTCAGGCACAGCCCCCCGACCCCCAAAGCCGTGTCCCCCCCCCCCCCCCTCTCCTGCCGCCGCCCCTGGGGCAGCCCCAGCCACGGGGTGGGGGTTCAGAGCCGCCCTGCTGCCCTCCTCATCCTCTCCTTCCCCTCGCCCCCACAGAAAACTTCAACCCGGAGATGCCCAAGCTGGAGAAGAGCATCAGCGGCACCAGCCCCAAGCGGGAACATTTGCCCCTGGCCGTGGCCGCCGCGCTCTTCCTCATGACGCTCTTGGCCTCGTAGCTCCCGGTGCCCGCGGGGGCCCGGCCAGCGCCGCCGTGCCCCCCTCCATCTGCTGCCCCTCGTGAGAGCCTCGGAAGCCCGGCGAGAGCACCAGCCCTGCCCGGAGAGCGGCGGGATCGCGGCAAGCACCGGACCGGCAGCTCCGCAGGGATGCGGCTCCTCCCGGCGTCCTGCCCGCAGCCTCCCCGCGGGGCCGCTCCGTGCCTGGGGGGCAGCGCCGAGCCCCGGTGCGAGCAGGGACCCCCGGGGCCGGGCAGTGTGTACATACCCATATAGATCTATACATACTGTACAGAGAGCGACTACAGAGATATTATATCTATACTGTACCATAGGCAGCGGCGCCGGCCCCGGGCTGGCTTGTACATAGTCGAACGTGTTGGATTTTCCTCGTCTTCCGTGAAGACCCGACCTATGCAAACGCACAGACACTTTTTGGGGAAAAACAAAACAAAACAAAACAGGAAAAAAAAAAAAAAAACCATTCTCGATCTTTTTTTCAAGTGCTTTGGCTGGTGATTTTCATATTCTGCTCTTAGTCTATTAAAAAAAATGAATAAAAGGATAAAAAAAGGGATCCCTGTCACGGTGGCGTGCAGCACTTCCAGCCCCTCGGAGGGGTCCCAGGGGGGCTCCGGCTCGGACAGGCGCTCAGGAGAGGGCTGATCTCCACCGTGCCACCCGCCTTGCCAGGCACACCAGGCTGGGTACCGCTGGCAGGGGCACGCAGGGCACTTCCCACCGCTGCCTCTGCTCCCCACCGACCCCCCAGCGCCGGCGGGGACGCGGTGCTTCCACTGTGGCGCGGACAGCAGCAGCGCTGGAAGGTAAGGGCAGCGCGGGGGAGCCGTGGCACGCAGCCCTGGGGGTGCTGGGGTGGCCTTTGGGAGCAGGAGATCCTTCCGTGCACGGAGCGAGCACACACGGGGCGCTGGCAGCGCCACGGGAGCTGCGGCATCGCCCCTGCGGCGCGTCTGGCGGTGCCGGGCATGCCGGCTCCTGCCTGCTCCGGGGGGATCTGGCACAAACCGGCGGCTCCTGCGGGCTCAGCTCCCCCCCAGCACCTCCAGCCAAGGCGATGTGGGAGCTGGGTTGTGCCTGGGGTGGGATCGCATGTAAAGGGGGTGTTGATGGGGTGCCCAGACCCCCACGGACACAGTGGGCCAGGCGTGGGCTCCTCACGCTGCGCTCTGCAGGGTTTTGTGGGTTCAATGCCCCCAGAAAGGGGCAGCAACTCTCCCCGCAGGGATGGGGGGCTGCGAGGGCCCCACTCCCCTTTGGATTCCTGGGGAAGGGGAGTCCTCCCAGGCGCAGAGAGAGCGCAGCCACTCTCCCCCACCCAGCAGGCGCTGCTGGGCGGTGGCTGTGGCTGTGGCTGGGTGTCCCGCCGGCCCGGGCTTGTCCGGGTGCGGGAAGAGCGGCCGAACCCGTCAGACGGGTCCTGGGAGCTCTCCCAGAGGCGCCGGGTTCGCCACGTCCCCGCCGCGCTCCGGCAGGCCTGGCCCGGATGGGGCTGAGCTCCCTGCCGTGGATCCCATCCCGAGGTCCCCAGGTGCCACCAGCGTGGCGTCGTTACCCACCCAGGACAGGGTGGGCACGGGGTGGGTGAGGCAGCACCGCTGCCACTGCCAAGGGCCGTGTCCGGCCAGGTGCTGATTGCCAGGGCTGGCCAAAGCACCCGTGCCAGTGTGGTGCCATGCTGGTGGCACGTGGCACAGCGAGCCTGGCACAGCTTGGGTGGCCAGTGCCCTGCGGGGGTGTGAGAGCTGGAGTCACTGCCCTGGCACAGAGAGCTCTGCCTGCAGGATCCCTCCTGCCACTTGCCTCGACCCTGGCACCGCTTCTTGGGCATGCATGGCATCACCCATGGCTCTGTGGGCACCTGGCTCAGGTGTGCCCCATGCCCTAGGGATGAGCACAGGGGGACAGCCCAGACCCACCAGGAGTCTTCTGGGGTGCTGGTAGAGGGGATTCCCAAGCCCAGCTGCCCCAAGTCAAGTGGGGGGCCATTGTTGGGACCCCAGTGCTGATGTTTGGGTGCCCCTTGGGTACTTTGGGGTTTCACAGCCTGGGCAGCAGATCCAGGCGCAGGGGGATGTGTGCCAGGTGTGGCACCAGGCTCTGCCTCACCTCGGGGCAGCTCCCCTGCCCAGTCAGGGCTCTGTGGCCAAAGGCACGAGGTCCTGGCACGGCTGGACAGCCCTGGGGCTGTGCCTCTGCCCCCTCCAGGCTGGCACCAGGCCATGCCTAGCTGCCATGCCTACCTGCCGGGCTGCACGCAGCTGGCACTGCGTCACCGCGGCCTTCGCTCCCGGCCACAAACTGGACGGCTCCTCTTCCTCCCCCAGCCTGGCAGGGTGACGTCAGCCCAGCCAGGGGCCGGGGCACTCCTCGGTGTCCCCAGCCAAGAAACCACAAACGCCGTCACGAGTTCGGCGGCCTCTGGCCGACCGTACCTGCCCCGCACAGAGCAGCGGCGATGTTTACAGCCTGAAACGGCTTCACCTTTGTCCCTCCATCACGGGCACCCATCCCAGCTCATTGTCACCTGCTCCCAGGTGCGTGGCCGTGACCGTGTGCACCATGTGCACACCACTGCTGGCACTCCCAGTGCTGCTGCAGGTGGGCACCCACCCTGTGCCCTACTGTTGGGTCCCAATGGAGGTAATGGGGCACCTCTAGCCCCAGTTTTTGTCTCAGACTGTCCCCAGCAGGGGACATGGGCTTGTCTTTCCACTCCTGCTCCTCCACCAGTGCTCTGGTGGTGACACTGGGTCTTGCTGTGTCCACGTGGCCTCACTCCCAGCCCCTTCCCCGTGACCTGGTGGCCCTGCTCCAGGGCTGGGGCTGTGGCAGATGGGACAGGGGATCCCCTTGGGCAGCATGGTTGGGTGCCACATCCCAGTGCCACCAAATGGATCCAGCATGGTGCCCCAGGAGGCTCATTATACCCTGGCAGGCCCAGCACAAGGCTCAACCACCAGGGGCTGCCCAGCCCTCCTCTGTCAGTGCTCCCTGCCTTGGTTCCCCCAGGCACAGTGTGTCCCTGACGTGGAAGGGGCAGTACCAGGGTGATGCCAGGACCACGGGATTGGCGCTGCACCCATCCCCGTGGCCCGCACGTGGGCTCCCAGCCGTGTTCCCAGGAGTGCTCCCCTGTGCAAGCCACGGCAGCGCCGGCATCCCGGGAGCAGAGGCCTGGCACTGTCATTACGGATGATGTCAGGCCTGGCCACAAGCAGGGAGGATGAGAGCAAAGCAGCCTCCCTGGGAGCGAGGGGGTGGGGAGAGCCAGGCTGGGCTGTGGGGGGGATATGGGGCACCCAGCCCCACAGCCTGGCCGGGAGGATTTGGAGGCACGGGCGCTCTCAGGTTGCCGTTCCGGCGCCTGCCGGAGCCCCCCGCGCGTGCCAGGGGAGCGCGGCGCGCCCGCTGCGGCACAGGGCACGCAACATTACCCACAATCAATGGATCATTATGGAATAAACAAGAGGAAAGTTGTTTTGCAAATGCGGCTGAGTTATCGCTTCACAACACGCGGCGGAGCGTCGCGCGCCGGCCGCGACACGGATGGATCCGTGTCAGAGCAAATGGGAGCCGACGGCGCGGCACCGCGCTCCTGCCGGCCTGTGGCAGCGTGCCCGCGGTGCCCACCCCGGCTCTGCGCCTACAGAGCCCTGTGCTGCACCTACAGAGCCTGGCTCTGCACCTACAGACCCCATCCTGCACCCATAGACCCCAATTCTGCACATACAGACCCCAGCTCTGCACGTACAGACCCCATCCTGCACCCATAAACCCCAATTCTGCACATACAGATCCCAGCTCTGCGCATACAGACCCCTGTGCTGCACCTACAGAGCCTGGCTCTGCACCTACAGACCCCATCCTGCACCTATAGACCCCAATTCTGCACATACAGACCCCAGCTCTGCACCTACAGACCCCATCCTGCACCTACAGAGCCTGGCTCTGCACCTACAGACCCCATCCTGCACCTATAGACCCCCATCCTGCACCTACAGACCCCTGTGCTGCACCTACAGAGCCTGGCTCTGCACCTATAGACCCCATCCTGCACCTATAGACCCCAATTCTGCACATACAGACCCCTGTGCTGCACCTACAGAGCCTGGCTCTGCACCTACAGACCCCATCCTGCACCCATAGACCCCAATTCTGCACATACAGACCCCAGCTCTGCGCCTACAGACCCCATCCTGCACCCATAGACCCCAATTCTGCACCTACAGACCCCATCCTGCACCCATAGACCCCAATTCTGCACATATAGACCCCAGCTCTGCGCATACAGACCCCATCCTGCACCTACAGAGCCCATCCTGCACCCATAGACCCCAATTCTGCACATACAGACCCCAGCTCTGCGCCTACAGACCCCTGTGCTGCACCTACAGAGCCTGGCTCTGCACCTACAGACCCCATCCTGCACCCATAAACCCCAATTCTGCACATACAGACCCCAGCTCTGCGCATACAGACCCCTGTGCTGCACCTACAGAGCCTGGCTCTGCACCTACAGACCCCATCCTGCACCCATAGACCCCAATTCTGCACATACAGACCCCAGCTCTGCACCTACAGACCCCATCCTGCACCCATAGACCCCAATTCTACACATACAGACCCCAGCTCTGCACCTACAGACCCCATCCTGCACCTATAGACCCCAATTCTGCACATACAGACCCCAGCTCTGCACATACAGACCCCAGCTCTGCGCATACAGACCCCTGTGCTGCACCTATAGACCCCAGCTCTGCACATACAGACCCCAACTGTGCACCTACAGACCCCCATCCTGCACCTATAGACCCCTGTGCTGCATGTACAGACCCCCACTGTGTACCTACAGACTCCTGTCCTGCACCTACAGACCCTTGTCTTGTACATACAGACCCCCATCCTGCACCTACAGACCCCTGTGCTGCACCTATAGACCCCCACTGTGTACCTACAGACCTCCATCCTGCACCTATAGACCCCAGCTCTGCACATACAGACCCCCATTGTGTACCTACAGACCCCTGTGCTGCACCTGCAGGCCCCGATTCTGCACCTATAGACCCCTGTCTTGTACATACAGACCCCCATCGTGTACCTACAGACCCAGATTCTGCACCTACAGACCCCCATTGTGTACCAACAGACCCCTGTGCTGCACCTACAGACCCCTGTCTTGTACATACAGACCCCCATCCTGCACCTATAGACCCCTGTGCTGCATGTACAGACCCCCATTGTGTACCTGCAGACTCCTGTCCTGCACCCACAGAACCCCATCCTGCACCTATAGACCCCTGTGCTGCACCTACAGACCCCCATCGTGCACCTAGAGACCCCTGTCCTGCATCTATAGACCCCAACTCTGCACCTACAGACCCCTGTGCTGCACCTAAAGAACCCCATCCTGCACCCACAGCCCCATCCTACACCCACAGTCCCATCCTGCAGCCCCGGCCTCATGTCTGCACCCACAGCCCCCCATCCTGCACCCACACCCCCATTTCTGCACCCACAGACCCATCCTGCACCCAGTCCCCCATCCTGCACCCACAGCTCCATCCTGCACCCACAGCCCCATCCTGCACCCACAGCTCCATCCTGCACCCACAGCCCCCATCCTGCACCCACACCCCCATCCTGCACCCACAGTCCCCCATCCTGCACCCACAGACCCATCCTGCACCCACACCCCAATTTCTGCACCCACAGCCCCCTGTCCTGCACCCACAGCCCCCCATCCTGCACCCACAGCCCCCCATCCTACACCCACAGCCCCATCCTGCAGCCCTGGGCTCATGTCTGCACCCACAGCCCCCATCCTGCACCCACAGCTCCATATCCTGCACCCACAGCCCCCCATCCTGCACCCACAGCCCCCATCCTGCACCCACAGCCCCCTGTCCTGCACCCACAGTCCCCCATCCTGCACCCACAGTCCCCATCCTGCACCCCCAGCCCCCATCCTGCACCCACACCCCCATCCTGCACCCATAGTCCCCCATCCTGCACCCACAGACCCATTTCTGCACCCACACCCCCATTTCTGCACCCACAGCCATGTCTGCACCCACAGCCCCCTGTGTGTGTGTGTGGAGCCCCTGCCCCGTGTGGGTCACCTTTTGGGGGGTGGCCCTGCTCCGTGCCAGTCCCGTGTGGGGGACGGGGTGTGTGTGGAGGTGGGGTGGACCTGGAGCGCGCTGTTGTGCGTGGGGAGGGCGCCGGTCACTATGAGGGCACTGTGTCCCCTTCCCGATGGGGAGGGCGGGGATTTCCGACCCCCGGCCACTCCCGGTGCTGCGGGCGCGTGTTTGTGTCCCTATTAGCGCCGGTCTCGGTAGGGAGGCTTTGCATCCCCCTGCCCGCTGCCGGTCCCGGTGTCCCGGAGCGCGTGTGTCCCCCCGCCGGTGCTGCTCTCGGTGTGGGGATGTTTTAATGGTTTCTCTCCCCCCTGATCGATACCGGCGGGGGGTGTGTCGTGTGTGTGTCCCCCCCCGCCTCGTCCCGTGTGTTGTTGTGCGAGCGCGGGGCGGTGTCGGCGGAGGCGGGGCGGCGGCGGGGCCGTACATAAGAGCGGGGGCGGGCGCGGGGCCGCCCGTGGAGCGCAGCACCCGCGGAGCGATGGGGCAGCCGGGGGTGCCCCTGGCCCTGCTGGGGCTGGGGCTGTGCTGGGCAGCGGCGGCCGAGCGGCACACGGTGTTCTGGAACAGCTCCAACCCCCGGTGAGTGACCCCCGCTTCCCACCGGGACCCCCCCCACCCCCAACACAGCAAACGCGCACCGAGCCCGGTACCGGCCGCCCCGAGGGCGCGGGCGGCGCCGCTCCGCTCCACCGGCGGCCTTTGTGCGGGACGAGGCGGCGGGGCCGGTGCGGGGGGCGGCGGGGCCGCTCCAGGTGTGCCCGGGGGGGCCTTTCCGTTCCCAGGGCCGTGCGAAGGGGCCGCTTCCTTCCCGCGGGGGGGGCGCGGCGCCAGCCCCGGCGCCGGCCCCGGGGACCGTGTTGACAAACACGGCGCAGGATGTGTGGGGGGGTTAGACCTGGATCGGGGCCCCCCCCCCGCTCACCGGGGCTGCGGGGTGACCCCAGCTCAAGCTCCAGCCCTACAGGTTCTAGGGGTGCCTCCCCCTGGTTGTGGAGGTGCTCCCCCAGGGCATGAGCGCTCTCAGGTTCTGGGAGTGCCCCCTTGGCTTTCGGGGAGCCCCCCTCGCTCTCCAGAGCCCCAGGCTGTGGGGGGTTCCCCACATTCAGGCGCATGTGGGGTTTCCCCTCCTTGTCTGGCCTGAGTCACTCCCTCCCCAGGTTATGGGGCTTCTCCCCCCTGCCCAGGCCGTGCCCCCCACGGACCCCCCTAGATTGTAGGGCTGTATCCTCTGTGCCCCCCCCACAATTTTTTGGGCGGCTGTGCCCTCTCGGGGCCACCACAGCCGGCGAGGTGCGGACCCCGGCGTGCCCCCCCCGGGCTGGGGTGTGGGGCGCAGCTGGAGCCTCGCTGGCTGCCCCACGGCGAGAGCCGCGACGCCTCCTGCTCCGGCAGCGCCGGGCCGGGCAGGGTGCGGGCAGGCTGCGCGTCCCAGCGGGTCCCTCCCTGCTCCGCGGCCCTTGGCGAGCGCTGGGAATTGGGGTGCGCTCGCCTCTCAGCGCCGGGGGGCCGAGCCCGAGGGGAGAGAGAAGGGGGCGCTGCCCTTTGGAAGCTATTCCAGGTGCTGCAAGGCTCGGCACAGGGAAGGGAGGAGCCAAAGGTGCCCCCAGGCAGCGCTGCCGTGGCCAGGGTGCTGCCCCCCATGGGTGTGGGGCATTTGGGGGTGCAGTGAAGCCCCTACCCCAGCCCTGACCCCCGTGCCGCCCCTCCTGCCGCAGGTTTCTGTGGAGTGACTACACGGTGGAGGTTCGTCTCAATGATTACCTGGACATTATCTGCCCTCACTACGAGGAGGGCAGCGTGGACCCGCGGGCCATGGAGCGCTACACGCTCTACCTGGTGGAGCTGGAGGAGTACCAGGCCTGCAAGCCCCGCTCCAAGGAGCAGATCCGCTGGGAGTGCGACAAGCCCAGCGCCCTGCACGGCCCCGAGAAGTTCTCGGAGAAGTTCCAGCGCTTCACTCCCTTCACGCTGGGCAAGGAGTTCAGGGAGGGACACAGCTACTATTACATCTGTGAGTGCTGGGGGAGCTGCGGGGGGGCTCCAGGGATTCCCCATCGGGGCTCCCCCCATCCCTTCCTGACCCGCCTCTCCCTTCGCAGCCAAACCCATCCACCACCACGGCGAAGCCTGCCTGAAGCTGAAGGTGACGGTGACAGGCAAAGGCAGTGAGTATCACGCATCAGCACCCCCTCGGGGCCCCCCCACGCGTCCCCTCCTTCCCAGCGTGGCCTTGGCTGCGCTGAGTCACGGCCTGGCCGTGGCCCCTGGCCAGCCCGGGGTGTGGGCACGCGCAGCTTGGCCGGGAAGGTGTTGGTGGGGGCAGGGAGGGGGGGGACAGCCCACAGAGAAGCGAGATTTTGGGGTTTTGGGGAGGTTGGGGTGCTGCCTTTCCCTCCTTGACCCCCCGTTTGCCCTGCAGCTCCGGCACCGCCTGCGCCAGCCTCGACGCAGAAGGGGAGGATCCAGGCAGGTGTGTTGGGGGCTGAGGGCTTGGGGCTCCCTTCTGGGGTGGCAGGGTGTTCTTGGGGGCACCAGGCTGAGCCTGGGGGGGCACTGGCCTGAACACAGCCACCCAGGGGTTTGCTGGGGGCACTGGGGCTCATCTGCCCCTCCTGGGGGCTCTGGAAGTGGCTGAGGTAGCAAGGCTGGTGGCAACCCTCTGCAGGGGTGATGTGCTGCTGGTTTGGGGTACAGCTTGTCTTTTGGGGTACAGCTTGCCTTTTGGGGCTGCTGGTTGCTGATGGCTCCTCTGTTTTCCCCCCACAGACGATGCAGCTGCACACGTGCTGAGGAGCGTGGGGCAGAACTCGGCCATGCGCAGCAGCAGCCGCCCCTTCACCTTCATCAGCCTCCTCCTGCCCCTCCTGGTGCCGCAGGGGCTCTGAGGTGCCCCTCGTGCCCGGACCCACCGAGGCTGTGGCCATCGGGGACCCCCGTGGTCCCCGCACATCTGCCCCGGGTGCCCTGCCCTGCGCACATCTGGGCAAGGCAAGGATTTGTCAGTATTATGGGGCTGGAGGCCCCAAAGCCATCGGAGCAGCTGGAGCCTTCAGGCTTCCCTGGCCCTTCCAGGATGCTCCTGGCAGCCAGAGGCCGAGCGGGAGCCTGGAGCTGGAGGGGCTGAGGTGCCCCGGACTGGAGAGGGGCAGGGGGCTGGCACCCCTGCCCCGCAGCTGAGCTCGCCCACCGCCCTGGGGGCTTTCCCCTGTGGTGGGCTGGAACTGGAATGTGTCCTGCAGGCGGGGACGTGGGGGTGGCCAGGTGACCCCAGTGTCAGCGGCCAGGGAGCGCAGACAGGCTGGAGATGCCCTGCAGCCAGGGGAGAGGGGTGATGAGAAACGCCCCGCTCCTCCCTGTGCTGCACCCCTACCCCTTCCTTCATCCCCTGGCCCTTCGCCATCCCTCCCCTCCGCTGGGTGCCGGAGGGGCCCCCCAGCACCCCCTTTGTACAGCACCCCCTTTGTACAGCTTTCTAACACGGGATTTTTTTTATACCATTGTCGGGAATAAATAACCAAAACCACGCCGAGCTCCCGAGACCTCCCCCCACCCTGCTGGGCCAAGGCTCTCCTGGCCCCCTGTGGGGGGTTGGGCTGGTTAATTAATTAATTGGCTGGTGTTTGCACGGGGCTGTTAAGTGGCCAAGTGCCACAGTGGCTGGCACTGTCCCCGGCTTTATCTGGTGACACAAAGGCCTCCCCTGAGGGTAGGGACCCCTCCCCCTGCACTGCAGTGAGATTCCAGGTGGGGGGCAGGGATTTGTCCCGGGACAAACCCCATTGGAATGTGACAGACCCCAGGGGATGGGATAAATCCCACTGCTGGTGAGGAGGGGGCTGGGCAGGGGGGCAAAGCCTGGCTGCACCCCAGGGACCCCCACGGGGTGACACCAGGGATTTGGGGGTCCCTGAGGGTGAGACAATGTGGGTGCAGGGAGCTGGGATCACAGAGATTTGGGGGCCCTGGAATTTGGACCTGCAGGGAGCTGGGATCACAGGGATTTGGGGGCAGAGAGCAAGGGTCCTGGAGAGGTGAGATTTTGGGGCACCCAAATGCATGACACCCAAATGTGGGGGACCCTAGAGATGGAGAGTCATGGAGAGGGGACACAGGGATGAGTGACCCCCAGGATGTGGTGGGGGGAACCCTGGGACAGTGGGGTCACAGGGAAATGTGGATCCCAGGGGTGCAGGATCCTGGGGAATTGTCCCAGGGGACATTGTCCCATGGGAATTGTCCCAGTGACGCCCAGGATGTGTGGGGACACCCTGGGACAGTGGGGTCACAGGGAAATGTGGATCCTGGGGAATTGTGGATCCCGGGGATGCAGGATCCTGGGGAGAATTGTCACAGGGATGTGTGACCCCCCCAGGATGTGTGGGGTCACAGGGAAGTGTGGATCCCAGGGATGCAGGATCCTGGGGAATTGTCACAGGGATGTGTGACCCCCAGGATGTGCAGGGGCACCGTGGGACAGTGGGGTCACAGGGAAATGTGGATCCCAGGGATGCAGGATCCTGGGGAATTGTCACAGGGATGAGTGACCCTCAGGATGTGCAGGGGCACTCTGGGGTCACAGGGAAGTGTGGATCCCAGGGATGCAGGATCCTGGGGAATTGTCCCAAGGATGAGTGACCCCCAGAATGTGTGGGACAGTGGGGTCACAGGGAAATGTGGATCCTGGGGAATTGTGGATCCCAGGGATGCAGGATCCTGGGGAATCGCTGTCACAGGGATTTGTGACTCCTGCAGGAGGCGGGGGTGGGCAGCTGGGCTCACAGGGCTGTGACACCCCCGGGCTGTGCAATCTGCACCGCGGCGTTCACCCTGGGCATGCCCAGGGACCCCAAACCTGAACACACCACACCGTGGGGGTGCTCCTCGCCCTCCATACCAGCCCCGGTGCCCTCACGGTGCCCGCGGGGCGGTCACGCCGGTGCAGCCGCCGCTGCTCCCCCCGCTCGCAGCCGGATCCCCGCCGCCCCTCCCCGGTAGTGCGTCCTGCTCCGCCCCGCTCCGCTCGGCCGCGGGCAGCACCGGGCCCGCTCCGGGCAGCACCGGCCCCGCCGCGCTCCCCGGGCTCCGGCATGGTGCTGTCGGTGCTCGCCGGCCTCTGCCTGGCCGCCACGCTCGCCATGTTCGCCACCGGCCTGTGAGCGATCGGCGGCGGCGGCGGCCTCGGGCGGGCGGGGGCGGTGGGGAACGCACCGGGGCCGGCTCGGGGCTCGCTGAGGGCCGGGGGTGCGGGGGGGGGGGGCAGGCTGGTTTTGGGGTGCAGGGGGGGGCCTTGGCGGTGCAGAGGGCCCATGGGGGATGAGGGTGCAGTGAGGACCCCAGGCTGGTTTTGGGGTGCAGGGGGGGCCTTGGGGATGAGGGTGCAGTAAGGACCCCAGGCTGGTTTTGGGGTGCAGTGTGGGCCTTGGGGAGGGGGATTTGTGGGTGCAGAGAGGCCCATGGGGGATGAGGGTGCAGTGAGGACACCAGCGCTGATTTTGGGGTACGGTGGGGCCATTGGGGATGAGGGTGCAATGAGGACCGCAGGACTGGTTTTGGGGTGCAATGGGGGCCATAGGGGTGCAGTGGGGAGGACATCAGGCCCAGTTTGGGGGTGCAGTGGGAAGGGCAGTAGGGAGGTGTAATGGGGGCCAGTTTAGGGGTGCAGTGGGGGCCATAGGGGTGCAGTGAGGAGGGCATCAGGCCCAGTTTGGGGGTGCAGTGGGAAGGGCAGTAGGGGGGTGTAATGGGGGCCAGTTTAGGGGTGCAGTGGGGGCCATAGGGGTGCAGTGAGGAGGGCATCAGGCCCAGTTTGGGGGTGCAGTGGGCCATGGACGGCTGGTGCAGAGGGATTGGGGGTGGTGCTGAGTTTTGGGGGTGCAGAGGGAGAAGTGGGGGGGTGCAGTGCCTGCAGGCTGCAGAGACTGGAACCCCCCCACCCCAGCACTGCCGGGCACCCAGGAGGACGCTGCCCTCCGCCCTCCCCAGGTCTGACCTGCGCCAGATGTTGGCGACCAAAAGTGTGGAGAACATCCAGTTCCTGCCCTTCCTCACCACCGATGCCAAGTACAGCAGGGTTGGGTCCTGGAGAGGGGGGGGTCATACGGATTTGAGGGGCAGGGGGGATCCCTCAGTGCCTGTGCCCCATCCCTGCAGCAACCTGAGCTGGCTGGGCTATGGCTGCCTGAAGGGGGACGGCACAGTGATCACCGTCAACGCCATCGGGGCAGCTCTGCAGACCCTCTACATCCTGGTGTATCTCTACTACAGCCCTGCCAAGGTGGGACAGGGGCCTGGGGTGATGGGGAGGATGAGGGACCCTCACCCTGACATCCCCCTGCTGTCCCTCCCAGCGCCCCGTGCTGCTTCAGGTCCTGCTGCTCCTGGCTGTGGTGGTGACCGGCTGTGGCTACTTCACCATCCTGGTTGACACAGGGACACGCCTGGCACACCTGGGGCTCTTCTGCAGCGTCTTCACCATCAGCATGTACCTCTCACCGCTGGCTGACCTGGTGTGTGGGGCTTGGCAGAGCTGGGGCTTGCCAGCCCGGGCCCTGCCTGACGTTTGCTCCTGCAGGCCAAGGTTATCCGGAGCAAGTCGACGCGGTGCCTGTCCTTCCCCCTGACCGTCACCACCCTCGTGGCCTCCAGCAGCTGGACACTCTATGGCCTGCAGCTCCACGATCCCTACATCACAGTGGGTTGGGCTGGTGGGATGCTGAGGGGTGCCATCCCATCCTATCCCATCTCATTGTATCCCAAACCATCCTACTCCACTGCATCCCACGCAGTCCCATCCCCATCCCTGGCCTACTTCATCTGCATTCCACCTTTCTTCATCTCATCCCATTCTGTTCTGTCCCTCTCCTGCACCATCTCACCCCACTCTATCCTATCCTATCCTATCCTATCCTATCCTATCCTATCCTATCCTATCCTATCCTATCCTATCCTATCCTATCCTATCCTATCCTTCTCCACCTTCATCCCCATCCCATCCCATCCCAGTCTAACCTGTCCTTCCCCATCCCCACCCCATTGCCACCCCTTCCCCATCCTACTGCCATCCCATTCCACTCCATCCCATCCCAGCCTATCCTATCCTTCCCCATCCCCACCCCCACTGCCATCCCATCCCATCCCATCCCATCCCATCCCATCCCATCCCATCCCATCCCATGGATCCCATCCCATCTCATCCCATCCCATCCCCATTACCACCCTATTCCCATCCCATCCCATCCCATCCCATCCCATCCCATCCCATCCCATCCCATCCCATCCCATCCCATGGATCCCATCCCATCTCATCCCATCCCATCCCCATTACCACCCTATTCCCATCCCATCCCATCCCATCCCATCCCATCCCATCCCCATTACCACCCCATTCCCTTCCCACCCCTTCCCACTCCTTCCTATCCCACCCCACCCCACCCCACCCCATTCCCCTCTCATGGCTCAGCTGAGCACTTGGCTTGGCACTGGCCCCATTCAGCACTGCCCGTGTCACCCAGCCAAGCATGATATCCATTGATTTTAATTAATTAGCTGGGATGGGGCCAATAAACCTCCCCCAGCACCACAGAGGGGAGGGGTACACCCACTGTCCCCCCATGTCCTCCTGCAGGTCCCCAACGTGCCAGGGATTGTCACCAGCCTCGTGCGGTTCTGGCTCTTCCAGCGGTACCGACCAGAGCAGGAGAAGCCCTACAGCCCCCTGCCTGCCTGAGAGGTGCCCTCAGGAGCACCCCAACTCTGCCCTGGGCTGGCCCCAGCACCGTCCCCTTGGCCACTCCCAGTGGGACACCAGCAAGGACATCCTGCCTCCAGCCCTGCATCCTTCAGCAAAGGCCCTGGAGCTCTCAGAGAAACCTTTGGGGCACCACAAGCCCCTCAAACCCCAGGGTGGGAGGATAGTTTTCCATGCCTATGGCCCTGCCCGGCAGCAGGATTTCGAGGGGCAGGGCTTTTGAGTGGCTTCCAGGGGTCCAAGTGTCACTTTTGTATGGATTCAAGTGCCTTTTAATAAATCAGAGACTTCCCAGTGCCTGTCTTTTGTACCTGCTGCAGAGGATGGTGCAGCTCTTGGCCCTACAGCTGCTTTGGGAGCTCCAGCCAGGGGGGCTGCTGATGGCCATACAGGGGCTGCTTTTGGGGGGGGGGGCTCATTCTGACACACCCTGGGCTCTGGCAAACCCTCAGTAGGCATCAGCCCTCGTGTTGGGGCCATAAGGGGACCCCAGGGATGCTGCTCTGAGCACCCTGAGGGAGGCACCCATCACAGTGTGGGGGTGAAAGTCTGTGGAAGTGACAAATAGCAACGAGGAAACTGTGGCAGCAGCTCTCTGGTCACAGAGAGCAACAGGAATCGATGGGAATCCTTGCTAAACCCCCCGTGGATCGAGCAGGCCTGGATCAAGCATCGACGCTCTGTCAATGAACCAATTAACAGAGATCTGGAATGAAGATATCAGGCTGGTGCTTCGGTGGAGGGGCGAAATCACACAGCAGACACTGGAGCCTTGCAGAAGGAGACCCCCACCCCATGCAGGACCCCCCAGGACCGAGGAGCTCATCCCACATTCCCTCCAAGAGGGGACCCCAGGGGAAGCCAGTGCTGCTCTGAGCCCCACAAGGTACAGGAGCCTTCCACCACAGTGTGGGGGTAAAAGTGTGGAATTGACACAAGCAGCCACCATGACAGCAACTGGGAATTGATGGGAATCCTTGCTAAACCCCCGTGGATCGAGCAGGCCTGGATCAAGCATCGATGCTCTGTCAATTAACCAATTAACAGAGATCTGGAATGAAGATATCAGGCTGGTGTTTCAGTGGAGGGGCCAAATCACACAGCAGACACTGGAGCCTTGCAGAAGGAGACCCCCACCCCATGCAGGACCCCCCAGGACCGAGGAGCCTCATCCCACATTCCCTCCAAGAGGGGACCCCAGGGGAAGCCAGTGCTGCTCTGAGCCCCACAAGGTACAGGAGCCTTTCACCACAGTGTGGGGGTAAAAGTGTGGAATTGACACAAGCAGCCACCATGACAGCAACTGGGAATCGATGGGAATCCTTGCTAAACCCCCGTGGATCGAGCTGGCCTGGATCAAGCATCGATGCTCTGTCAATGAACCAATTAACAGAGATCTGGAATGAAGATATTGGGCCAATGCCTCGGTGAAGGGGCCAAATCACACAGCAGACACTGGAGCCTTGCAGAAAGAGACCCCCACACCATGCAGGACCCCCCAGGACTGAGGAGCTCATCCCACATTCCCTCCAAGAGGGGACCCCAGGGGAAGCCAGTGCTGCTCTGAGCCCCACAAGGTACAGGAGCCTTCCACCACAGTGTGGGGGTAAAAGTGTGGAATTGGTACCACTGACACAAGCAGCCACCATGGCAGCAACTGGGAATCGATGGGAATCCTTGCTAAACCCCCGTGGATCGAGCAGGCCTGGATCAAGCATCGATGCTCTGTCAATGAACCAATTAACAGAGATCTGGAATGAAGATATCAGGCTGGTGCTTCGGTGGAGGGGCCAAATCACACAGCAGACACTGGAGCCTTGCAGAAAGAGACCCCCACCCCATGCAGGATCCCCCAGGACCGAGGAGCTCATCCCACATTCCCTCCAAGAGGGGACCCCAGGAAAGCCAGTGCTGCTCTGAGGGAGCCACCCATCACAGTGTGGGGGTAAAAATCTCTGGAATTGACAAGCAGCCACCATGGCAGGACCTGGGAATTGATGAGAATCCTTGCTAAACCCCCGTGGATCGAGCAGGCCTGGATCAAGCATCGATGCTCTGTCAATTAACCAATTAACAGAGATCTGGAATGAAGATATCAGGCTGGTGTTTCAGTGGAGGGGCCAAATCACAGAGCAGAAAGAGACCCCCACCCCATGCAGGACCCTCCAGGACTGAGGAGCCTCATCCCACACTCCAGCCTTAGGATGAAGGATGCTGACAGGAGCTGTGCTGTGCTTCTGCTGCTTGTGCACACCTCACACACAGCCTGCAAAAATCCATATAAAGGGACAGAGCTGAGCATGGTGCCAAGGGAAGCAGGACGAGCTCCTGGCATGCTCTGTCTTGCCCTGTGGAACCAGGGCTCCCCATACCTGCTCTGGTGACTTGGGAAGAACCCCAAACTCGGGAAAGGGCTCCCAGCTTGGCCCCACAGCCCGGGGAAAGGGCTCCCAGCTTGGCCCCACAGCCCAGGGAAAGGGCAGCTTTCTCCAGTGCCACACCTTGGCTGCCAACCGGTCGCTCCGGCTGCCCCGTGCCGGGAGCGGCTCTGACGTGGCCCCTGGTGCCAGCTCCCGGATGCCTCCGTGCAGGGAGGAGCTGCTGCCACACGGGCTGGGAGGAGCTCCTCGTGGCCATGACTAGAGGCTCTGGATCGCCCTGAGTAGCCCCTGCACGACCATAAGTAGCTCCTTGAAGGCCATGAGTAGAGGCTCTGGATTGCCGTGAGTAGCCTGCACAGGGTCACGGGTAGCTCAGAGATGGCTGTGAGTAGCACCTAGACGAGCACAAGGAGCCCCTGACAGTCCTGAGTAGCCTTTCAATAGCCCCTGGATGGCCACAAGGAGCCCCTGGCTGGCTGTCAGTAGCCCCTGATGGCCACAAGTAGTCCCAGGATGGCCACAAGGAGCTCCTGGCCGGCTGTCAGTAGCCCCTGATGGCCACAAGTAGTCCCAGGATGGCCACAAGGAGCCCCTGGCTGGCTGTCAGTAGCCCCTGATGGCCACAAGTAGTCCCAGGATGGCCACAAGGAGCTCCTGGCTGGCTGTCAGTAGCTCCTGATGGCCATAAGGAGCCCCCTAGCTGGCTGTGAGTAGCCCCTGATGGCTGTAAGTAGCCCCTGGATGGCCAAAAAGATCCCCCTGGCCTGCTGTCAGTAGCCTCTGATGGCCACAAGGAGCCCCTGGCTGGCTGGCAGTAGCCCCAGCATGGCTGTAAGTAGCCCTTGGATGGCCACAAGTAGCCCCTGACAGTCCTGAGTACCCTCTGATGGCCGTGTGTAGCCCCTAGGTGACCACGAGGAGCCCCTGACGGTCCTGAGTAGTTTGTCAGTAGCCCCTGATGGCTGTAAGTAGCCCTTGGATGGCCACAAGGAGCCCCCTGGCTGACTGTCAGTAGCCCCTTATGGCCATGTGCAGCCCCTGATGGCTGTAAGTAGCCCTGGATGGCCACAAGGAGCCCCAGGATGGCCACAAGGAGCCCCTGACGGTCCTGAGTAGCCTGTCAGTAGCCCTGATGGCTCTAAGTAGCTCCAGGATGGCCACAAAGAGCCCAAGGATGACCACAAGGAGCTCCTGGCTGGCTGTCAGTAGCCCCTGATGGCCATGTGTAGCCCCAGGATGGGCACAAGGAGCCCCAGGATGGCTGTCAGTAGCCCCTGCTGGCCACAAGGAGCCCCTGGATGGTCACAAGGATCCTCCTGCTTGGCTGTCAGTAGCCCCTGATGACCACAAGTAGCCCCAGCATGGAGCTGGATTGCCATGAGCAGCCTGCACAGAGTCCCAAGTAGCCCCTGCGTGATCACAAGTAGCCCCTGGATAGATGCAGCCCCTTTGAATGATCATGAGCAGCCCCTGGTGACCCTGAGTAGCCCACACAAGGCTGTCAGTAGCCCCCCAGAGCACTGCTGTGCTCCTGACCCCAGCAAGGCTCCACGTGGCCAAATCCAGGGCAATGTCACCCCTCCAACCAAGCACCCGTGTGCCAGCGAGGGCTCAGAGCTCCCCACTCTGCTCCCACCAGCCTCTGCTGCTCAGGAAACGGCTAATTAGCTGCTCCTGCTAATTAACCCGAGTCCTCCCAACTGCTCCTTTCTGCAGAGCATTCACAGCTGCTAATTAAAATCCCAGAGTCCTTTGGCTGGAGGAGCTGGTGGCTGCCAGGGCAGCAGGTTCATGCACACGGGGTCAGAGAGCAGGAATGGGGGTCCCCAGACAGAGCCCCCCACCCTCCCTCTCCCCAGTGATGCTCAGTGTGGTGCTGTGGATGGGCAGGGGAGTCAGGGGAGCTCCCCTGGAGCTCTTGGGGGACAATTTAAAGGCTGTGTGGCTCACCCCACCCTACCAGTCCCTCCCCTCCTTGCTGGGAACTCAGCCAGGGGACAGGACGAGGCTCCTCCTGCTCCCACCTGCAGGGGTGAACCACATCTGAGCGGGGAATGTGTCTGGATCCCACTTCAGAGCCAAAACCCAGAGCTCAGCAAGGGACAGTGGGGACATGCATGGAGACCGTGCCCTTCACAGAACCCCCAAACCCTCCCTGCACACCTCGAGATTTGAGTGATTCCCCCGGGAGAGCCAAGTGACTCCTCTGGGTGGCTTCCAGAAGCACCCAAGGCTCTCAGTGGACCCTCATGGAGACCCTTCCCTTCACAGAACCCCCAAACCCCCACTGGTGAGAGCTGAGTGATTCCCCCTGGAGAACCAAGTGACTCCTCCAGGTGTCTTCCAGCAGCCCCCTGGGCTTTCAGTGGACCCCCATGGAGACCCTGCCCTTCACAGAACCCCCAAAACCTTCCTGCACACCCCGAGATCCGAGCGACTCCCCCAGGAGAACCAAAATCATCCCTCTGGGTGCCTTCCAGCAGCAGCCATCCACATGGAGACCGTGCCCTTCTCAGAACCCCCAATCCCTCCCTACACACCCCAAGAGCCGAGCAATCCCCGCAAGAGAACCCAGTGACTCCTCTGGGTGGCTTCCAGAAGCACCCAAAGCTCTCAGTGGACCCACATGGAGACCATGTCCTTCACAGAACCCCCAAAACCTTCCTGCACACCCCGAGAACTGAGTGATTCCCTGGGAGAACCAAAATCATCCCTCTGGGCGCCTTCCAGCAGCCTCCAAGGCTCTCAGTGCCCGCAGCCTGGAGACCCCCGCCATGTCCCAGGTCACACCCAGCATGACCAGCACTGTCCTGGTGTCACACACAGCACCATTCCGGGTCACACACAACACTGTCCCAGTGTCACACACAGCACCCATCCCAGTGTCACGCAAAGCACGGCCAGCACTGTCCCAGGTCACACACAGCACGGCCAGCACCACCCTGGGGTCACACACAGCACTGTCCCCGGGCACACACAGCACCATCCTGGGGTCACACAGAGCACCATTCTGGTCACACACAGCACTGTCCCAGGTCACACACAGCACTGTCCCCGGTCACAGAGAGCACGGCCAGCACTGTCCCAGGTCACACACAGCACGGCCAGCACCATCCTGGGGTCACACACAGCACCATTCTGGTCACACACAGCACCATCCTGGGGTCACACAGAGCACCATTCTGGTCACACACAGCACCATCCTGGGGTCACACACAGCACCATCCTGGGGTCACACACAGCACCATTCTGGTCACACACAGCACCATTCTGGGGTCACACACAGCACTGTCCCAGTCACACACAGCACTGTCCCAGGTCACACAGAGCACGGCCAGCACCATCCTGGGGTCACAAACAGCACCATTCTGGTCACACACAGCACTGTCCCAGGTCACACAGAGCACGGCCAGCACCGTCCCGGGTCACACACAGCACCATTCTAGTCACACACAGCACTGTCCCCGGTCAAGCACTGTCCCAGGTCACACACAACATGGCCAGCACCATCCTGGGGTCACACACAGCACCATTCTGGTCACACACAGCACTGTCCCCGGTCACACAGCACAGCCGGCACCGTCCCCGGTCACACAGCACAGCCAGCACCATCCCCGGTCACACAGCACAGCCAGCACTGTCCCCGGTCACACAAAGCACAGCCAGCACCGTCCCGGGTCACACAGCACAGCCAGCACTGTCCCGGGTCACACAGCACAGCCAGCACTGTCGCCGGTCACACAGCACAGCCAGCACCGTCCCCGGTCACACACAGCACAGCCAGCACTGTCGCCGGTCACACAGCAAGCACAGCCAGCACCGTCCCGGTGTCACACAGCACAGCCAGCACCGTCCCCGGTCACACACAGCACAGCCAGCACCGTCCCGGGTCACACACAGCACTGTCCCCGGTCACACACAGCACAGCCAGCACCGTCCCCGGTCACACAGCACAGCCAGCACCGTCCCCGGTCACACAAAGCACAGCCAGCACCGTCCGGGGTCACACAGCACAGCCAGCACCGTCCCCGGTCACACACAGCACAGCCAGCACCGTCCCCGGTCACACAAAGCACAGCCAGCACCGTCCCGGGTCACACAGCACAGCCAGCACCGTCCCGGTGTCACACACAGCACAGCCAGCACTGTCCCGGTGTCACACACAGCACAGCCAGCACCGTCCCGGGCCTTTATTCGGCTCCCAGGCGCAGCCCCCGCCGCCGCAGGTCCGCCCTGGCCGCCCTGATGTGCTCCTGCAGCTCGGCCGCCGCCTCCTCGCAGTCGTTGAAGGTGGCCAGGCGGTAGCCCACGGTGGCCAGCGAGTAGCAGCCGAAGGCCACGAGCAGGTAGACGGGCAGCGGCAGCAGCGCCTGGCGGAGCGGGCCCGGCGGCTGCAGCCCCGGCGGGGCCAGAGCCAGCGCGGCCCAGGCCGAGCCCAGCAGGGCCAGTCCGCAGAGCCACTGGGCCAGCTTGGTCATGGCGGCCTGAGGGGAGAGGAGAGTGGGAGAGGCGTGAGAGGAACAGGGGAGAAAAAGGGAGAGCGGCAGAGAAGGAGAACCGGGAGAGACGGAGCGCCCCGCACCGGGCCCAGTCTCACCCGGGGCCTCCTGATCAGAGCGCGGCCCCAATTCCCCTTGGGCCTCCACACGCCGGACCGAGCCCTCCCCAAAGAACCAGACCCAGAACCCGAACCGGGACCCGGGGCCTGCCCCACCCCCACCTGGCTCAGTCCCGCTCCCGGTGCCGGTCCCGCTCCCCGCCCGGCGCAGCGATGACGTCACGGCAGCGCCCCGCACGCGAAGGCTGCCGGGAGTTGTAGTTCGGCGGATCCTCTCCAGAGCGCGCCCCCTGCTGGCGGGGCGCGGCCTCACCGGGAGCACTCCGGGAACCCTCCGGGAGCCCCGGTCCGGCCCCGCTCCCGGTGCCGCAGGAAGCGCCGGGCTTTGTGGGCCGCCGCCGGGGCCGCAGGAAGCATCTGGTTTCCTGCACGTCCGGCCGGAGGGGTGCCAGGGAGCCGGCGTGGGAGCGAGTCCCGCCCGCCCTCCCACGGCTGCGGGAACCGCGCCGTTCCCACCCCCCTCCCTCCCCAGCCCCGGTGCCCCCCCCGGGGTCGTGCGGAGGGCACAGACAGGTCTGTGATGCCCTGCCAAGGGCAGCAGCCTGAGCTGTGCCAGCACAGCTGGGGCTGGACCCCCACAGCCCCCTGCCCACTCCAGTCTGCTCCAATCCTGGCTCCACTCCTTGCAGGTATGGGCACGCAAGGTGCCAGCAGCAAATCTCCCACCCTTGGCCACCCCTGGGCACCCCAGAACCTTCCTCAGGCTCCAGGGCCACTTCCAGCCACGCTGGCACACAGCAGGGCTGGCAGCTGGCACAGGGGACAAGCAGCTACAAAGAAATGGCTTTATTGGGCAGGGAGGGGTCCTGGATCGGCCACAGGGAGGGGGCTGCCCCAGGAAGGGGCAGCAGGACATCAATTTCTCTTCCTGCCCTTGCCAACAGCCTTGGCAGGAGGAGCGACGGGCGCTGTGGACTGGTAGAGAGTGGAGGAGATCTTGTTGATGTAGTAGAGACCCACCATGGAGAAGATGAGGCTACAGGGGCACAAGGGAGGAGGCTGCTCAGCTGCTGGGGGCAGCAACATGCCAACACCTTTCTCCTGGGTCCCATCCCCCTGCCCCTCCTAAACAATTTCCCCCTAGATCCCACTCTTCTGCCTTTCCCAAACACTTTCCCCTCAGAGCCCATTCTCCTGCCCTTTCTAAACCAACATTTTCCCCTTGGATCCCACTCCCCTGCCCTTTCTAAACCAACATTTCCCCCTGGATCCCACTCTCCTGCCCTTCCTGAACCAATTTCCCCCTGGATCCCACTCTCCTGCCCTTCATAAACCAATAATTTCCCCCTGCCCTTCCTGAACCAATTTCCCCTTGGATCCCTCTCTCCCGCCCTTTCTAAACCATAAATTTCCATTGGATCCTACTCTCTTGCCCTTCCTAAACCAACAAACCAACAACTTCCCCCTGGATCCCACTCTCCTGCCCTTCCTGAACCAATTTCTCCTTGGTTCCCACTCTCCTGTCCTTCCCAAACACCCTCCCTCGAATCCCATTCTCCTGCCTTTCCTAAACCAACAATTTCCCCTTGGATCCCACTCTCCTGCCCTTCCCAAACACCTTCTCTTGGATCCCCCTCTGCTGCCCTTCCTAAAACAGCAATTTCCCCCTGGATCCCATTCTCCTGCCTTTCCTAAACCAACACTTCCCTCTTGGATCCCACTCCCGCCCCTCCTAAACCAACAAATTCCACTGGATCCCACTCTCCTGCCTTTCTTAAACCAACAAATTCCATTGGATCCTACTCCCTTGCCCTTCCTAAAACAACAATTTCCCCTTGCATCCCACTCTCCTGCCCTCCCCACCAGCTCTCTGATGCTCCCTGCCCAGCCTCCTGCCCCCCTCCCAGTGTCCCCCGTGCCCCCTCTGTGTCCCCTCGGTCCCTGCCACCCCCCCAAGGACACCTCAGGACGTACCAGGTGGTCACACAGACCCTGTGGATGAGGCCAGAGGCGAACAGGGCCAGCAGGAGGCAGGTGAGGACTGTGGAGAAGCAGGAGACCCACGGTGCTGCAGGGCTGCTCCCAGTGATGGGGGAGCAGCAGAATTTCCCCCAGACCCAGGAGAAGCTCCAGGGCAGGGCTGGGACCGTCCAGTGCCACTGCTGGAGCACCCTCAGCCCTTTGGTCACCCCCATGTCCCCCCTGGGCACCCCCAAAACTCACTCTCAGGGAATATCTTGGCCTGGAAGCCCTTCCCGAAGATGAGGTTCTCCAGGTTGTTGAAGGCCTGGGTGTGGAGTTAAGGCAAACAAGGGGATCCTGCTGCCCCCCATTTCCCACCCTCCCGGCCCTCTGCAGGGAACGGAGCTCTGGAGGGTGTCAGGGACAGTTTGGGGGTGCCATGGGGGCCATGGGGCAGTGTAATGGGGCACCAGGGACAGTTTGGGGGTGCTATGGGGGCCACAAAGGGTGTAATGGGGCACCAGGGACAGTTTGGGGATGCAGTGGGGGCCATAGGGGTGAAATGGGGAGGACAACAGGCCCAGTTTGGGGCTGCAATGGGGAGAGCATCAAGGCCAGTTTGGGGGTGCAGTGGGGGCCATAAAGGATGTAGTGGGGGGAGGGCATCAGGCTCAGTTTGGGGGTGCAGTGAGGGCCATAGGGGGTGTAATGGGGAGGGCACCAGGGCCAGTTTGGGGGTGCAATGGGGAGGTGCAATAGGGAGGGCACCAGGGCCAGTTTGGGGGTGCAATGGGTGCCAAAGGGGGTGCAATGGGGGGAGGGCATCAAGGCCAGTGTGGGGGTGCAGTGGGGAGGGTACAAATACCAGTTTCGGGGTGCAGTGAGGGCCATAGGGGTGCAGTGGGGAGGGCATCAAGGCCACTTTGGGGGTGCAGTAGGGAGGGGACCAAGACCAGTTTGGGGGTGCAATGGGGAGATAACACCAAGGCCAGTGTGGGGGTGCAGTGAGGCCTAAAGGGGGTGCAATGGGGAGGACACAGGCACCAGTTTGGGGGTGCAACCAGGCCCAGTTTGGGGGTGTAATGGGGAGGGCATCAGGCCGTTTGGGGGTGCAGTGAGGGCCATAGGGGTGCAATAGGGGGCACCAGGCCCAGTTTGGGGGTGCAATGGGGAGGGCACTGGGCCCAGTTTGGGGGTGCAGTGAGGGCCAGTTTGGGGGTGTAATGGGGAGGGCACCAGTGCCAGTTATGGGGTGCAATGGGGGGCCAAAGAGGTGCAACGAGGGGAGAGTATCAGGCCCAGTTTGGGGGTGCAGAGAGGGCCATGGGGTGCAATGGGGAGGGCACCAGGTGCAGTTTGGGGGTGCAATGGGTGGATGGGATGGGGTGCAACGGGGAGGGCACCAGGTGCAGTTTGGGGGTGCAATGGGGAGGGCAGTAAGGGGGTGCTATGGGGGCTGCCTCCCACCACCCCTGTGCTCCCGTTCCCAGCCCCCCGCCCCCTGCAGCCCCTCCGGTATCCCCGGGATGCCGTGAGGGAGCAGACGAAGAGCGCCGAGCCCAGCAGCCCGCCCTGGATGGTGAGCCACTCGGTGGAGGCCAGCTGCCGGCTGTACATCTGCATCCCTGCGAACAGCAGCAGCGACAGCAGCGACGACAGCGCCAGCGACGTGCCCGTGCCTACGGCTGTGCCCCGGGGCCGCCTCAGCACCGGGACTGGCACCGGCACCGGGACCGTGCTGTGCCCCCCTTCCCTCAGCGCAGCTGCCCCGCAGATCCCGTTAGCCCCGTTATCCCTGTGCCCCCAATACCCTCCTGTGCCATCACATCTCCATTCCCTGTCCCCGGTACCCCCCGTTCCCGTTAACCCCATTATACCCGTGCCCCCAACACCCTCCTGCCCTGCCACAGCTCCATTCCCTCTCCCCATTGCCCCCTGCCCCATTAACCCCTCCATTCCCTGTCCCCATTAACCCCATTATACCCGTGCCCCCAATATCCCCCTGTCCTGCCACACCTCCATCTCCTGTCCCCATTACCCCCCCTCCCCGTTACCCCCGTGTCATCACACCTCCATCCCCCTCTCCCCGTTTCCCCCTGCCCCGGTACCCCCCGTTCCCGTTAACCCCGTTATCCCTGTGCCCCCAAATACCCTCCTGATCCACCACATCTCCATTCCCTCTCCCCATTGCCCCCTGCCCCATTAACCCCAGCTCCCGTTAACCCCATTATCCCCATGCCCCCAACATCCTATTATGCCATCACCCCTCCGTTCCCTGTCCCCGGTACCCCCCGCTCCCGTTAACCCCATTATACCCGTGCCCCCAATACCGTCCTGCCCTGCCACACCTCCATTCCCTGTCCCCATTGCCCCTTGCCTCGTTACCCCCCGTTATCCCCGTGCCCCCAGCATTCCCATCACCACCCCAGTCTCCGTGCCCCCCCCGTTACCCATGGTGCCCCCCCCCGTTACCCATGGTGCCCCCAGCCCGTCCCGGTGCCGCTCCCGGTACCGCCGTTCTGCGCACGCGCACTCCGCCCGCGCGCAGCGGGGACACGGCAGCACCGCCGGGCCGCGCCACTGCGCATGCGCGGGAGGCCCCGCCCCTTCTAGCGCGCCCCCTCGCGGCCGGGAGTGGCACTGCAAGTCCGCGCCGTCCCGGAGCGCCCTCTGGCGGAGGGGACGGGAACAGCGCGGGGACGGGACCCCCGCACAGAGCACCGGCCCCGGCACCGGCACCGGGAGCATCCCCGGGAACACCCCCTGGAGCACCGCCGGTACCGGTGCCATGCTCATCCTGCCCGTAGCCCGCCCCCTGCGCCGCTCCCCGAGTGTAGCTCCTCGAGGGATGCCCGGGGGTGCCGCGAGAGCATCCCCGCGCCGCTCCCCCCCGCCCCACACCGGTGCCGCCCCTCCGGTGTCTCCACCGCCCTCCGGTGCCGGCGGGGCGGGCGCCGCCGAGCATGCGCGCCGCCGCCCCCCCGCGCTCCCCCCGGCTCCGCCGCTCCCTGCAACACACCGGGGCGATCGCGGCCGCCGCTGCTGCCGCCGCCGCCGCAGGCACGGGCGCGGGTAGCGGAGCCATGGCCGAGGGCGAGGACCTGCAGACCTTCACCTCCATCATGGACGCGCTCGTCCGCATCAGCGTGAGCGGCCGCGGTGGCGGCGGGGGGGGCGGACAGGGGTCCTCCGGGACCGGGTCGCCGTGGCAACGCGGCGGGGACCGGGGGGGGAGGGCGATGCCCTTGAGGGGTGGGCGGGCAGCGGACCCGCACCGCGACTCGCCGCAGCGACCCCCGGGTATCCCCCGGCATCGGGACCCCCCCCACACCGAGCCGCGGTCGAGCCGGTGGCACCGGGTGCCGAGAGGGCGGCCCCGATCTTGGTGCCCAGCCCGGTCCTGGCGCTGGTCCCAGGGCTCTGCTGTGGGTCCAGCTCCAGTCCCCATCCCAGCCCCCATCGCCATCCTGGCCCCCATCTCCCTCTCCATCCCAGTTCCAATCCCACACCCATCCCAGTCCCCATCCCCATCCCAGCCCCGGGCCCATCCTGGTGCTGATCCCAGTGCTGGTCCTCATCCCCATTGCACTGCCAGTCCTGATACCGGTCTGATCCTGGGCCCAGTCCCAATCCCATCCCCACACCAGGCCTGGGCCCCATCCAGGCTCTGATCCCAGTGCTGGTGCTGATTCTGCCCATGCTGCTGCCCCCAGGCCTGATCCTGGCCATGATGCTGGTCCCAGCCTTTGCCCCTATCCCAGTGCTGCTCCTGACACTGGCCCTGCTCCTGGCTGTGGTTCCAGTGCTGGCCCTGATCTTGGCCCTGATGCTGATCCCAGCTCCACTCCTCATCTCAGTGGCAGCCCTGATCCTCATCCTGCTGCTGCTCCTGGTGTTTGTCCTCATCCCATCCCTGGTGCTGGTCCCAGGCCCCATCATTGCCCTGATGGTGGTCCACGTCCTTGTCTCCATCCCATCCTGGGTCCCAGTACTGCTCCTGATCCTGCTCCTGATGCTGATCCTGGTCCTGATGCTGATCCTGGCCCAGGTGCTGGTCCTGGCCCTGGCCCTAGTGCTGGTCCCAGGCCCTGATTCTGATATCAGCCCTGATGTCCTGATGGCCTTGATGTCCCTGTGGTCCTGACCCTGATCCTGGCCCTCGTGCTGATCTCAGCCCTGATATTGATCCTTGCCCTGGTGCTGATCCTGGCCCAGGTGCTGGTGCCAGGCCCTGATCCCAGCCTTAGTGATGGTCCCAGCCCTGATTCTGATCTTATCCCTGGTGCTGGTCCTGGCCCTGATCCTGGCCCTGGTTCTGGTCCTGGCCCTAGAACTGTTCCCAGGTCCTGATCCCAGTCATGGTGCTAATCTCAGTTCTGGTGCTGATCCTGGTCCTGGTGCTGATCCTGGTCCTGGTGCTGGTCTCAGGCCTGCTGCTCATCCTGGTCTTGGTCCTGGCCCTGATCCTGGCCCTGATGCTGATCTCAGCCCTGATTCTGGTCCTGGTTCTGGCCTTGATGCTGGCCCTGCTCCTGGTGCTGGTCTCAGCCCTGGCCCAGATCCTGGCCCTGGTGCTGGTCCTGGCCCTAGAGCTGTTCCCAGGTCCTGATCCCAGTCATGGTGCTGATCTCAGTCCTGGTGCTGATCCTGGTGCTGGTCCTTGCCCTCTTGCTGATCTCAGCCCTGATGCTGACCCTGACCCTGGCCTTGGAGCTGGTCCTGGCCCTGATCCTGATCCTAGCCCTGGTCCTAGTCCTGGCCCTGGTGCTGATCTCAGCCCCGGTGCTGGTCCTGGCCCTGATACTGATCTCAGCCCTGATTCTGGCCCTGGTGCTGGTCCTGGCCCAGATCCTGACCCTGGTTCTGGTCCTGGCCCAGATCCTGACCCTGGTGCTGATCTCAGCCCTGGTCCTGGCCCTGCTCCTGGCCCTGGTGCTGGCCCTGGCCCAGATCCTGGCCCTGGTGCCGGTCCCATCTGGTCCAGCCCCGCTGTGTCCCCAGCGGGTGACGCTCCCGCTCTCTCCGCAGACCAGCATGAAGAACATGGAGCGGGAGCTGGTGTGCCCGGTGTGCAAGGAGATGTACAAGCAGCCGCTGGCCCTGCCCTGTACCCACAACGTGTGCCACGTGTGTGCCAGCGAGGTGCTGCTGCAGCACGGGCACCTGTACTGCGACCCCACCTCCGAGCCCACCTCGCCCGCCGCCACCCCCTCCACCCGCAGCCCCCGCCTGGGCCGCAGGGCTGTCCCCAAACCCGACCGGCTGGACCGCCTGCTCAAGTCAGGTGGGGCTGGAGGGACAGCGAGGGGACAGGGATGGCTGGAGACAGCGAGGGTGGCTGAGGGGATGGGGACAGGGAGGGGTTTGGGACAGCCAGAGGGGATGGGGGCAGCTGGAGGGGACAGGGATGGCTGGAGAGGACAGGGGTGGCTGGAGAGGTTTGGGACAGCCAGAGGGGATGGGGACAGGGATGGCTGGAGAGGATAGGGACAGGATGGACAGGATGGGGACAGGATGGGGACAGGCTGGAGAGGATGGAAACAGGGATGGCTGGAGGAGTTTGGGACAGCCAGAGGGAATGGGGGCAGCTGGAGGGGACAGGGATGGCTGGAGAGGACAGGGGTGGCTGGAGAGGTTTGGGATAGCCAGAGGTGATGGGGACAGAGATGGCTGGAGGAGAGGGGGATGGCTGGAGGGGACAGGGATGGCTATAGACGGTGGGGGTGGCTGAGGGGATGGGGACAGGAATGGCTGGAGAGGTTTGGGACAGCCAGAGGGGATGGGGACAGGGATGGCTGGAGAGGATGGGGACAGGATGGGGACAGGCTGGAGAGGATGGAAACAGGGATGGCTGGAGGGGTTTGGGAGAGCTGGAGGGGATGGGGACATCTGGAAGAGACAGAGATGGTTGGAGAGGACAGGGGTGGCTGGAGAGGATGAGGACAGGGATGGCTGGAGGGATTTGGGATGGCCAGAGGGGTCAGGACAGGGATGGCTGGAGAGGATAGGGACAGGGATGGCTAGAGGGGTTTGGGACAGCCGGAGGGGATGGGGACAGCTGGAGGGGACAGGGATGGCTGGAGAGGACAGGGGTGGCTGGAGAGGTTTGGGATAGCCAGAGGGAATGGGGACAGAGATGGCTGGAGGAGAGGGGGATGGCTGGAGGGGACAGGGATGGCTATAGACGGTGGGGGTGGCTGAGGGGATGGGGACAGGAATGGCTGGAGAGGTTTGGGACAGCCAGAGGGGATGGGGACAGGGATGGCTGGAGAGGTTTGGGACAGGGATGGCTGGAGGGGTTTGGGATAGCCAGAGGTGATGGGGACATCTGGAGGGGACAGAGATGGCCGGAGGGGACAGGGATGGATGGTTGGAGGAGATGGGGACAGCAGAGGAGACAGGAATGGCTGGAGGAGAAGGGGATGGCTGGAGGGGACAGGGATGGCTGGAGGGGATGAGGACAGGGATGGCTGGAGGGAACAGGGATGGCTGGAGGGAACAGGGATGGATGGAGGGGAAGGGAATGGCTGGAGGGGATGGCAGAAGGAATAGGAACAGCAGAGGGGGTGAGCATGGCTGGAAAGGACGGGGACAGGGATGGCTGGAGGGGTTGGGAGCAGGGACAACGGGAAGGGACAGAGGTGAGGATGGGTCTCTTTGCCCTGCTGACTCCATCCCCGCCTCCCTCCCACAGGCTTTGGCACCTACCCGGGGCGCAAGCGCGGCGCCGTGCACCCGCAGACCGTCAGCTTCCCGTGCCCCGCCTGCCAGCGGGACGTGGACCTGGGCGAGCGGGGCCTGGGCAGCCTCTTCCGCAACCTGACCCTGGAGCGCGTGGTGGAGCGCTACCGGCAGACCATCAACATCAGCGCCGCCATCATGTGCCAGTTCTGCAAGCCCCCGCAGCTGGAGGCCACCAAGGGCTGCACGGAGTGCAAGTCCAGCTTCTGCAATGAGTGCTTCAAGCTCTACCACCCCTGGGGCACGCAGAAAGCCCAGCACGAGCCCACGCCCCCCACCCTCACCTTCCGCCCCAAGGTGGGTCATCCTGCCCGCCTCAATCCTCCTGATTAAGGCTGAGAGGGTTGGGATTGTTCAGCCCGGAGAGGAGAAGGTTTGGGGTTACCAAATTGTGGCCTTCTGGTGTTTGAAGGGAGCTTTTGAAAGGATGGAGCCAAGACTGTTTACAAAAGCCTGGAGTGACAGGATAAAGAGCAATGGGTTCAGATTGAGAGAGAGTAAGTTTAGGTTAGAAATTAGGAAAAAATTCTTGTAGTGAGGGTGGTGTGGTCCTGGGACACTGTGCCCTGGAAGTGTTCAAGGCCAAGGTGGGGCTCTGAGCAATGGGGTCTGGTTGAGGATGTCCCTGCTCATGTTAGGCAGGTTAGAACAAGATGATCTTCCAGGTGCCCTTCCAACCCCAACCATTCTGTGATGCTGAGATCTGGGGTGCAGGGGTGGGACTCTTGGGGGTGGAGGGAGGTGCAGAGCCCCGCTGAGCCCTGCTGTGCTCGTGCAGGGGCTGATGTGCCCAGAGCACAAGGAGGAGGTGACTCACTACTGCAAGACCTGCCAGCGGCTGGTGTGCCAGCTCTGCCGCGTGCGCCGCACCCACACCAGCCACAAGATCACCCCGGTGCTCAGCGCCTACCAGGCCCTCAGGGTAAGGGCTCCTGGGGCCAGGCTGGGGCTCTGTGGGGAATTGGGGGCACCACAGAGCCCCAGTGCAGAGGGGGGCTGTGGGGCGGGGGCTGCTGGCACCACATCTCATCACCTTCCTGCAGGAGAAGCTGACAAAGAGCCTCGCCTACATCCTGAGCAGCCAGGACACGGTGCAGACCCAGATTGCTGAGCTGGAGGAGACAGTGAAGCACACAGAGGTAAGGGCAGAGGGTGCCCATCTGTCCCTGAGTTGTCCCTAGGCAGGGGTGGCACAGCCAGCCCGGTCCCCTCTGATCCCAGGAGGTGCCACACGCTGACCCTGCCATGCCTGTGCCCGGCAGGTGAACGGCTCGCAGGCCAAGGAAGAGGTGTCCCAGCTGATCCAGGGGCTCTGTGCCATGCTGGAGGAGAAGCGGGCCACGCTGCTGCAGGCCATCGAGGAGTGCCAGCAGGAGCGGCTGGCCAGCCTGCACGGCCAGATCCGGGAGCACCAGGCCATGCTGGAGAACTCGGGCATGGTGGGCTATGCCCAGGAGGTGCTGAAGGAGACTGACCACCCCTGCTTTGTCCAGGCTGCCAAGCAGCTGCACAACAGGTACTGGGCTGTGGGTATGGGGCTGCTGAGGGCGTCGGGACCCTCTGGTGTGCCCGCAGTGCCACCCTGACATCCCCACTGTCCTGTGCTGCAGGATCCTCAGGGCCACCGATTCGCTGCAGAGCTTCCGTCCTGCAGCCAACGCCTCCTTCAGCCACTTCCAGCTGGATGTCAGCAGGGAGCTGAAGCTGCTCACTGACCTGGCCTTCATCCGAGGTAAAGGCACCGGGACCCGGGCACCGGCTGTGCCCCGTGCCCAGGCACAGCCCCTGCGGGCAGAGCGGGTCCCTGCCCGCCTCGGAGCTGCAGCTCAGCCACGGCTGCTCGCGGATCTGCCGGTGCCCCCTCCCCGTCAGGGACAGCCCCCGCCCCAGCAGCCCCCAGAGATACCCCTGCCCTGCCCTGTGCCAGGGCGCCAGGGGCAGGCAGGCAGGGCCGTGGTGCCAGGTGAGGGCAGCAGCAGTGCCGCGGGGTGAGTACGGAGCTGCCCGCGCTGCCGGGCAGGCGCTTCCCGCAGGGCAGGAGCCGCGTGGCCCTGCCAGACCCGCTGGCGACACGTTTCAGACCTGCTTCTACCTCTCTTTGTTTATAGGCTGCGGCCGCTGCCGAGGCGTCACCGAAGTAACTGAGGCAAGTCACACCCCTGCCCCAGAGCCGCCCCGCTCTCTCTTCCCATCCCTCCATCCCTCCATCCTGCTCCCGTCCCTGGCCCCGCTCCGCCGCCATCCTCCATCCCCTCCATCCCCGTCCTGCCCGCCGGCGCTGGCAGCCGGTGGCTCTGCCTCCTCCATCTGCCGCCCTCCTCCTGCCCTCCCGCCCCCTCTCGCCACATTTCCATCCCCATCCTCACCCCATTTCCATCCCCCTCGTGCCCCATTTCTGTCCCGCTTCTTGCTCCATTTCCATCCCCTTCCTTGCCCCGTTTCTGCCCTCTCTCACCCCATTTCCATCCCTTTCTCGCCCCGTTTCTGTCCCACCCCTTGCTCCATTTCCATCCCCTTCCTTGCCCCATTTCTTCCCTCTCTCACCCCATTTCCATCCCTTTCTCGCCCCGTTTCTGTCCCACCCCTTGCTCCATTTCCATCCCCTTCCTTGCCCCATTTCTTCCCTCTCTCACCCCATTTCCATCCCTTTCTCACCCCATTTCTGTCCCAATCCTTGCTCCATTTCCATCCCCATCCTGACTCCATTTCCATCCCCCTCGCGCCCCATTTCTGTCCCACTCCTTGCTCCATTTCCATTCCATTCCTTGCCCCATTTCTGCCCTCTCTCTCCCCATTTCCATCCCCTTTTGTCCTGTTTCCATTTTCTTCCTCGCCCCATTTCTGTCTCCTCTCGCCCTGTTTCCATCCCCTTCCTCGCTCCGTTTCTGTTCAACTGTCACCCCACTTCTGTCCACATGCTCACCTCACTTCTGTCCCATTCATCATCCAATTTTCTGCTCCCTCCTCATCCCATTTCCACTCTCCCTTGCCCCATTTCAACCCCATCCTTGTCGTTTCCACTTTCTTCTCATCCTGTTTCCATTCCCCCACTCTCCATTTCCATCCCAGTCTCACCCCATTTCCATCCCAGTCTCACCCCATTTCCATCCTCTTCCATGCTCCATTTTCATCCTCTCCTTGCCCCATTTCCACCCCTCTCCTTCTTCAATTTTCTTCCCCCTCTTGTCCCTTTTCCATTCCCTTTCTTGCCTCATATTTGTCTCCCCTTCACCCCATTTATGTCCAGATTCCTCTACCATTTATTTTCCCATCTGCCCCCTATTTGTCTCCCACTTTCACCCCATTTCCCTTCTCTTCCTCGTTCTATTTCCACCCCTCTCCTTATCCCATTTCTTTCCCCCCTCTCCCCATTCCCATCTGCCTCTTCACCCCAATTCCATCCTGCTCACCCCATTTCTTTCCCTTTCTGCATCCCATTCCCACCTTGTCCTTGCCCCATTGTTACCCCATTTCAATTCTCCTTTTCTCTTTATTTCCATCTTACTCTCACCCCATTTCTGTCCTCTTCCTCTCCCATTTCCATCCCTCTCCTTGCCCCATTTCTACCTCCCTCCTCATCCTGTTTCCTTTCTCTTCCTTGCCCCATTCCCACCCTTTCCTTACCCCTCTCCCACCTGCCACCCTTCATCTCCCCTCCCCTCCCTGCCTCTGTTCCTGCCAGTACCTTCTACCACCCTCCATCCCCATCTCCTCCTCCTCCTCTTCCTCTTCCTCTCCTGCTGCCTCCACTCTCTCTCTTTCTCTCTCTCTCTCCTCCCTCCTGACTTGCACTCGGCCTGTCTGGTCCCTGGAGCCCCACAGCAGCAGCTCCTCTGTCTCCCCGACTCTCGCTCTCCTCCGGTGCCGACACACGGTCCTCCGCAGTCAGACCCCTTTAGACTCCGCTGGTTGTGCGTCCGTCCGTCCGTCCGTCCGGAATCCCGGAATGCCCCCTCCCTGCGTCCGGCCGCCTCCCTGCCCGCGGGGTGGGGGATGCTGCCTGACGCCCGCTGCCGCCTCTCCCCGCAGCGCCCGAGGCCCCCGTCATCGACACGCAGCGCACCTACACCTACGACCAGATCTTCCTGTGCTGGCGGCTGCCGCAGCACTCGCCGCCCGCCTGGCACTACACCGTGGAGTTCCGCAAGACCGACGCCAAGGCCAAGGGGCTGAAGCTGTGGCAGCGGCGGGAGGAGGTCAGGGGCACCTGCGCCCTCGTCGAGTACCTGGACACCGACAGCGTCTACGTGCTCCGGGTGAAGGGCTACAACAAGGCGGGTTTTGGGGACTACAGCGAGGACATCTACCTGCACACGCCGCCCGCCCCAGGTGAGAGGGGACGGGATCACGTCGGGGTCACCAAAGGGGTATCGCCTGCCCACCCCAGGTGAGAGGGGATGGGATCACATCGGGGTCACCAATAGTCACCAAAGGGGTATTGCCTGTCCAGAGGGGAGAGGATCACGTCGGGGTCACCAATTGTCACCACTCCAGGTGAGAGGGGGTGGGATCACGTCGGGGTCACCTATTGTCACCAAAGGGGTATCGCTCCCCCACCCCACTTGAGAGGGGATGGGATCATGTCAGAGTCACCAATTGTCACCAAAGGGGTATTGCCTGCCCACCCCAGGTGAGAGGGGATGGGGTCACGTCGGGGTCACCAGTTGTCATCAAAGGGTTGTTCACCTGCCAGCCCCAGGTGAGAGGGGATGGGATCACTTCAGGGTCACCAATTGTCACCAAAGGGGTATTGCCTGCCCACCCCAGGTGAGAGGGGATGGGGTCACGTCGGGGTCACCAATTGTCACCAAAGGGGTATCACCCACCCCAGGTGAGAGGGGATGGGATCACGTCGGGGTCACCAGTTGTCACCAAAGGGATGTTCACCTGCCTGCCACAGGTGAGAGGGGATGGGATCACATCAGGGTCACCAATTGTCATCAAAGGGGTGTTGCCTGCCCACCCCAGGTGAGAGGGGATGGGGTCACGTCGGGGTCACCAATTGTCACCAAAGGGGTGTCACCCACCCACCCCAGGTGAGAGGGGATGGGATCACGTCGGGGTCACCAGTTGTCACCAAAGGGGTGTTGCCTGCCAGCCCCAGGTGAGAGGGGATGGGATCATGGTGGGGGTCACCAATTGTCACCAAAGGGGTGTCACCCACCCACCCCAGGTGAGAGGGGACGGGATCATGTCAGGGTCACCTTGTCTCGGGGAGGGGGGGGTCTCGGGGTCAGACAAAGGTGAGACTCCATCATCAGAAGGCATGAAAGGCACTTTATTATTAGAAATCTTCAGTTCTTATAGAAACAAAGGTAGACCTAAGACCTGATTGGCCTTTAGGAATCTTCTCTCACCTCTTGGTCAAGAAGGGACAGCCGCTTCTCGTAAACATCTTTGACAAACAGATTGGCTGCTAGGTGCAGAGATTGAGATCATAATTGTTTTAATTCTTTCTCTGAGCTTTCTCACAGCTTCCCAGGAAAATCCTGGGAGAACTACGTCTCTCTCTGTTCAGAGGATATGTGATTACCACACATGGGTGCTTGGATCAACGCGGGGCGCCCCGCTGTGCTGTGCTGCTCACCTTTTTCCTCTTTGCTCCCCACAGTCCTCAACTTCTTCCTGGACAACCGCTGGGGCTTCAACCGGGACCGGCTGGCCATCAGCAAGGACCAGCGCGCGGTGCGCAGCGTGCCCGGCATCCCCATGCTCTTCGCCGCCGAGCGCCTCATGACCAGCTGCCACCTGTCCATCGACCTGGTCATCGGCGACGTGGCCATCACCCAGGGCAAGAGCTACTGGGCCTGCTGCGTGGACCCCAGCTCCTACCTGGTCAAGGTGGGCGTGGGGCTGGAGAGCAAGCTGCAGGAGTGGTTCCAGGTGCCGCAGGACGTGGTGAGCCCCAGGTGAGATTGGAGGGTGCAGGGTTTGTTCCTATCTCCCCAGCTGCGTGTCAGGGGGCTCCGAGAGGGGACAGCTTTCCACTGGGCTCAGAATAAACACCTTCAGCATTGCTGGGGAGTCCCATGAGTGGCCAATCCACCCAGGGGGGCTGCTGGGTGCTAAGGCACCTTCTCAGATGGGTATTGGAGTTGGATCCCCCCACCTGGGCACTCTGCATGGCAGGTGGAGAGGCCACAGGCAGGGCAGGGCCCTCCTGGGTGGGTGCCCATCCCTGGAGGTGTGGAGGGATCTCCAGCCTTTCCCGTGGGAGGACTCACCTGTCCCCCCTCCACAGGTACGACCCCGACAGTGGCCACGACAGCGGGGCGGAGGACACAACGGTGGAGGCGCCTCCTCCCTACGCCTTCCTCACCATCGGCATGGGCAAGATCCTGCTGTCCCACGGCTCGGCCCTCACGTCCCGCGACCCCAACGGCTGCACCGTGCCCCTGCCCCCGCGCATTGGCATCTGCCTGGACTACGAGCAGGGCAAGGTGAGCTTCTACGACGCCGTGTCCTTCCGCGAGCTCTGGGAGTGCGGCGTGGACTGCTCGGGGCCCGTCTGCCCCGCCTTCTGCTTCATCGGAGGGGGGGCCCTGCACCTGCAGGAGCTGGTGGCCAACAAGCAGGAGAGGAAAGTGACCATTGGGAACTTTGCCAAGCTGGACTGAGCCACGCCCGCGGTCCCCACACGCCCCCCGGGCACCCTGCGAGCACCAGGGGGACACAAGTGGCCAGGGAGCAGAGCAGAGCAGAGCAGGGGTGGCCCCGGCCCTGCCGCCACCGGGGACAGGCCAGGTGTTTGTTTTGTGGGATGGGGGGGACGGGGACAGCTTTGCCGTCCCCTCCTCACCCTGTCTGCCCGCCCCTGGCTCCAGCTCAGCCCCAGGCTGCTCTGGGCTGGGGCTGTGGGCAGGGCTGGCGGAGGGTCAGCCCTAGAGAGGGGTCAGGGAGGGGGACGGGGCTGCGCAGGGAGGGGGGTGGAAGGTGACAGTGGGGTGACAGTGCAGGGGAGAGGCTGGGTGCTGGTTGGGGTGGGGGAGGCAGCTGGGGTGGGGGAGAGGGAGGTGGGGGGAGGCTGGGCTGGAACAAGGTGTGAAGATGTTTTGTAAAATGGCTCATTTTCAACGTGGATCATCTGGCTGCAGCCAGGCACAGCCCCTGCACACAGCCAGCGTGGGGTCCCTCCCGTGGGCTGCCGGGCACCCCGGTGCCTGCCGCCTGCTCTGCCCTGTCCTTGGGGAGCAACGTGCCTGGCCAGCCCTGCACGTGGCCTCAGGGCCACGCTTGGCTCCCGTTACACCTCTGGGTGCCCAACCCATGGCCGGCGTGGGCTGGGCCTGCAGGGTCTGGATCTGACCCGCCAGGGAGCCCCAGCACAGCCGTGGGGGCTGTGCCAGCAGTCCCACGCCGGGCTCTGTCCGAGCTGCTGTCATTTCTCCTGGGTTCTGTTACAACAAACGCTGTATTTTCATGGTTTCCTACAATAAACTGCAATGCCAGACTCGTCCAGAGCCTCCCTGGCACAGGGGGAGCATGGCACTGAGCTATCTGTTGGGCTGGAGTGTGCATGGGGGCAGGGTGACAAGGGACATGGGGAGCTGGGTTGGCTGTGGGGTCACAGGGCTCCAGGGTCACAGGGCTATGGGGTCACGGGGCTGTGGGATTGCAGGGCTGTGGGGTCTCAGGGTTGCTGGGTCACAGGGCTGTGGGGCTGCAGGGCTGTGGGGCAGCAGGGCTGTGGGGTCTGAGGGCTATGGGATCACAGAGCTATGGGGTAGCAGGGCTGTGGTGCTGGGCTGGCCATGGGCCCGTGAGAGCAGGCTGTCCAGCAGCACGTGTCCAGAGGCGTGCACGGCACCGGGGCCATGGGGCCGGCCTGTCCTTTGGGCCGTGGCCAGCAGGTGCCAACCGTGCCCAGCCCGGGCAGCGCTGACGTGTCAGGTGCTGCCCGTGCTCTGCCTGGCCACGTGGTCGCTGCCACCCCATCACAGGGGGCTCCTGGAGGGGACAGCTCTCCACTGGGCCCAGAACAAACTTCAGCACTTCTGGGGAGTCCCATGGGCAGCCAGAACAGCCTGGGGGGGCTGCTGGGTGCTGAGGCACCTTCTCAGATGGGTATTGGAGCTGGACCCCCTCACCTGGGTGCTCTGCATGGCAGGTGGAGGGGCCACAGGTGGGTGGGTGCCTGTCCCTGGAGCTGGAAGGGGAAGGGGCCACAGGGCTGAGCTCTCTGTGAACAGGCAACTCTTTGTAGGGCCCAGCCCTTCAAATCAGGGCCCTGTTCTGATCCCTGGGGCCCTGCCCAGGCCTGGGGGAGCTGGGGAGGGAAAGCAGCAGTGCCAGGCACACCCCATCCCCTTTGGGGCTGTGTGCTAAGCACACAACCCCATATCCAGCTGGCAGAATGGATCTGGGGGTGGGGGGTGCTCCACTGTGCCAGACCCCCATCAATGCACCCCCCAGCAGTCTCGGGGAGCCCCCTGTTCTCCAGAGACCCCTTGGCTGCACCCCAGCCCAGCTCTGATAGCTGCCAGCACGTGCCAGGCTTCCTGGGCCCCTGGCACAGCCACGGGCCCCACCCAGAGCCCACATTCTGTGGCCGAGGGCTCCATCAGCTGCCCAGTGCTGCTCCTGGGGCTGCTCCCAGCCAGCCAAGCCCTGGCCCCGTGCCTGCCACCACACGGGCTTTTCTTTGGGCAAGGGTTGCTTTCCTTGTTTTTCTGCCTTTTCAGCCGTTGCCAAAACACTCCCAGTGCCCAGGAACGGGGCCCAGCTCAAACTGGAGCTGCCAGGGGGCCGCCAGGGATGGCTGCTCCCAAGGTTTGTGCCCTGCTGCTGCCACGCAGCCTCTTCTTGCAGCATCCCCCAGAGCCTTTTTGGGGCTCAGTGAGGGTTTGGAAGAGCCTGGGCTCACAGGGGAGGGGAGCAGGACACGCTGCAGGCAGCCAGGGACACACGTGCAGCTGAACATTCCGCCTGTGCAGCCACGGGGAAAGCGGGCATGTCAAACCAGACACGGTAAACCGTGAGCAGAAACTGCCAGGAGGGGTGAGAGGGACGGGGTCTGGCAGGATGGGTGACATCCAGAGGGGGTGACACGGTGGCATCCCCAGCAGCAAGCCCAGCATTGCCTGGAATGGCAAACAAGAGCCACCACCCAAGCCCAGGCCACACCTCGGCGGGCGCCAGCCCTGTCCCAGAGAAGCCCCCCTGGCACACGGCTGCCCCCCATCCTTTTATTTGAACCGTGATAAATACACCCCAGCCCAGGAGCTGCCACCCCGCCGAGCCGAGCCCGGCGCCAACACCCCGCAAACAGAGATATTTATATAAAATAACACCACAAAAAAAGAGCCGTTGAATCGCAGCGGGAGCCCGAGCCCCGTCCTCCTGGCACGGAGCAGGGTTGCAAAGCCAAGCGAGTGCGGGGACCGTGGGCTGTGTGCGGGATCTTCCCTCCCTCTGCCATCTCCGCCCGTGCAGTTCTGTCATGTGCGCGAATCCGGCTGCTCCAGAACCGTCCGGCTCCCGCTGCCCACGGCCCAGCGGCACCGGGGGATGCGCCCGGGGCCGGTGCTGCCCTCCCGGGAGTGGGGGGCGGCTCTCTGGGGCTGCCCCCTCCCCTCGGCAGCCGCGCTGCTTCCAGCCAGCCCTTCACAGGTTGTCGGAGCCGGCGGCGGGGTTGGTGTAGGTGAAGGTGCCGGACCTCGTGGTGCTGCCGCCGGCCACCTTCGGGGCAGGAAAGGTGAGAGGGGTGTCAGGATAGGGCTGAGCCCCCATCCTAGGGCAGCACAGAAAGACCTGCACCCTCTCCACGCCAACTATGGGCAAGCAAAAATTGCATTCTCCCATTGTGGTGGGCACAGGAAGACCTGCACCCTCTCCATGCCCATTATGGACAAGCAAAATTCGCATCCTCCCACCGTGGTGGGCATAGGAAGACCTGCACCCTCTCCACGGCCACTATGGAACACTAAAAATCTCATTCTCCCATCGTTGTGGGCACACAGGAAGATCTGCACCCTCTCCATGCCCATTTGTGGGCAAGCAAAAATCGCATTCTCCCACTGTGGTGGGCACAGGAAGATCTGCACCCACTCCATGCCCACTATGGGCAAGCCTCCCAACCATGGTGGGCCCAGTAAGACCTGCACCCTCTCCATGCCCATTTGTGGGCAAGCAAAAATCGCATTCTCCCACTGTGGTGGGCACAGGAAGACCTGCACCCTCTCCATGCCCACTATGGGCAACCAAAAATCGCATCCTCCCATCAAAGTGGGCGCAGGAAGACCTGCACCCTCTTCACGGCCACTATGGAGCACTAAAAATCTCATTCTCCACCATGGTGGGCACAGGAAGATCTGCACCCACACCATGCCCACTATGGGCAAGCCTCCCACTGAAGTGGGCACAGGAAGACCTGCACCCTCACCATGCCCACTATGGAACACTAAAAATCTCATTCTCCCACCGTGGTGGTCACAGGAAGATCTGCACCCTCTCCACAGCCACTGTGGGCAACTAAAAATTGCATCCTCCCATCGAAGCGGGCACAGGAAGATCTGCACCCTCTCCATACCCACTATGGGCAAGCAAAAATCGCATCCTCCCACCATGGTGGACTGCTGCCCCTATCCATGGGCACTGTGGGCACTCTGGGCCGCCATCCATGGGCACTGTGGGCACCCCGGGCCCCCATCCATGGGCACTGCGGGTACCCTGGCCCCCAGGGACACCCCGGGCCCCCATCCATGGGCACTGTGGGCACCCCGGGCCCCCATCCATGGGCACTGTGGGCACCCCGGGCCCCAGGGACACCCCCGGGCCCCCATCCATGGGCACTGTGGGTACCCTGGCCCCCATCCATGGGCACTGTGGGTACCCTGGCCCCCAGGGACACCCCGGGCCGCCGCTCCCCGTGCGCAGGAGGAGCCGCGGCGGCCCCGGCCGTGTTCCCGCACGATAAGCCGGCCCGGCGAGAGCGAGGGTAAATATTTACCCAGGCCCCTGGTGTTTGCTCAGGGTGAGCTGCTCTCAGCGAGCCGGAGCAGCTGGACACGGCCCCGCCTGGGGGGAGCACAGGGCGGCCCCCCGTGCCCAGCATCGCCTGGCAGAGCCCTCTGTGGCTCCCGGAGGCGCAGCAGCAGCTCCGGCTGCAGTTTGGGAGCTGCCGGTGCGGGATGAGGGATGCTGGCTGCGGGAATCACCTCCTCAGCAGCGTCTCCATCAGCTCTGCAGTGCCCCAGCGCTGCTCCCACCCGCGGCAGAGCTGAGGGACGCAGCAGGGCAGGAGAAGGGGCAGGGTGGGCAGGCAGCGAGCCCCCTGATGCCGGGCACGGGGAGAGGCTGCCCAAGGTCGGGGGAGCTCCCCGGAGCCGGGCCGGGTCTGCCCGCGCTGGTTGCTGCTCCAGCCAGGCGTGAATGTTACACTCACCTCCCGGCAGGGCTGGTGAGGGACGAGCTCCCTGTACACCCGTCCCTGCCCCACCATCCCCGTCCCTGCCCTGCCATCCCTGTCCCTGCCATCCCCATCCCTAACATCCTCATCCCTGCCCTGCCATCCCCATCCCTGCCATCCCCATCCCTGCCATCCCTGTCCCTGCCATCTACATCCCTGCCCTGCCATCCCTGTCCCTGCCATCCCCATCCCTAACATCCTCATCCCTGCCATCCTTGTCCCGTCCCTGCCATCTCTGTCCCTGCCATCCCCATCCCTGTCCCTGCCACCCCCATCCCTGCCATTTCTGTCCCTGCCCTGCCATCCCTGTCCCTGCCATCCCTGTCCTTGCCCTGCCATCTCCATCCCTGCCCTGCCCTCTCCGTCCCTGCCCTGCCATCTCTGCCCTTGCCATCTCTGCCCCTGCCATCCCCGTCCCTGCCATCCCCATCCCTGCCATCCTTGTCCTGTCCCTGCCATCCCTGTCCCTGCCATCCCCCTCGCTGCCCTGCCATCTCCGTCCCTGCCCTGCCATCCCTGCCCTGCCATCCCTGTCCCTGCCCTGCCTTCCTCATCCCTGACATCCTCATCCCTGCCCTGCCATCTCTGTCCCTGCCATTCCCATCCCTGCCCTGCCATCCCCATCCCTGCCCTGCCATCTCCATCCCTGCCCTGCCATCTCTGTCCCTGCCATCTCTGTCCCTGCCTTGCCATCTCCATCCCTGCCATTCCCGTCCCTGCTCAGCCATCCCCATTCCTGCCATCCCCATCCCTGCCCTGCCATCTCTGTCCCTGCCATCCCTGCCCTGCCATCACCTCCTACTAACCCAGGGATCCCAGCCATGCACCCAGGGATCCACCCCTGCTCCCTGGGAGCCCCCAGGCGTGGGCCCCCGGCTCTCACCTGGCTGTAGGGGTTGGGTTTGCTGTTGGGGGACACGTAGCGCCCGTGGCTCTGGTACTGCAGGTACTCAGCCATGGGGTGGTAGGAATCCTTCTGGCTGAGCAGGTCCAGCTTCCCTCGGCTCTTGCGGCGGCAGGTGCAGGTGGACTTGGGGAGAGACAGGGGTCAGAGCTTGGCTGGTGTGGGGACAGGGACAGCGTGCAGGTGAGGGGTGGGGATGGGGCCTCACCATCAGGAGGAGGCAGGTGAAGATGGTGAAGAGCAGCAGGATGCTGACCAGGACCAGCAGAGCGATGGCCCAGTCCGGGATCATGGGCACTGGAGCTGGGGATATCACTGCTGCAGAACCTGAAAGGAGCAGAGCTGTGTGGGCACCACAGGCAGAGCTGGGACAGAGCCCTGAGAGGTCCCTGGGACAGGACACGGTGTCTGAGCCCTGCTGAGAGGGATCCTGCCTGACACAGGCACTGGGAATGTGCCCCACCCTCTGCAAGCCCCAAGCCCACCACAGCACCAAGCAAGCCCCCGCCTCAACCAGGACAGGGCAATGCTTCTGGAGCCCCCCAAGCTTCCCCCAGGCTCCATCCCCGTCCCTCCCCAGCTTCTCACTCTGGATGCTGTCCAGCTGCAGGCCCATGATGAAGCCATTCTGGTCCAGGCTCTTCCTCAGGCGCTGCTCAGCAGCGTCGGCAGTGACGGCATCGCTTCCATTCCCAAACACGAGGGTGGACTGGACCTGCACCGAGCCTTGGCTGCATGGGAGGAGACATCAGCACCCGGACTGCCCCCTGAGGGGGTACAAACCAGGGGGACACACTGCAGTACACCTCAGTGGCGCTGCTGCTGCTCACCTGTACTGCAGCTCGCTGCACCCGGTGTAGGTCTGGGTGCCCATGCAGCCCGGGCAGCCAAAGACGTGTTGGAACTGGAAGGAAGCATTGAGGTCATGGCCACCTCCCCAAGACATAGACACAGACACCCCACTTTCCTGTCTCCATGCAGAACTGGCAGAATGGATGCTTCCATGGAAAGCCCCAAATTGAGGGGGCTCCTTCCCAGCACAGCCTCTGCCCCAAATTGAGGGGGCTCCTTCCCAGCACAACCTCTGCCCCAAATTGAGGGGGCTCCTTCCCAGCACAGCCCAGAGCCTCTGCTGGTGGGGCTGGGACTCACCATGGTCAGGACAGTGCGGCTCAGGCTCCTGTAATCCTCTGATGCTGGGTCACGCAGGCTCTCGTTGAAGCTCCTGTTGATGATACGGAAGGACAGCGGGACACGGACGAGCAGCCGGGCGGGACCAGGCAGCTGGGCTGAGGTTTTGCTGGGGTTGGGACCACCCTGGGTGGGAGCTGTGCTGCTCTCAGACGTTATCTGGGTGGGGAAGACCTGAGCACTGGTGCTCCCGTTGCCTTTGGTGCTGCCGTGCGTGGTGGTGGGAGCGGCAGAGCTGCCGTTGGTGCCAAGGTGGGGTGCCCAGCTGCTGCTGTTTGAGGTGGCATTGGCATGGGGCATGGCTGGGCTGCTGGGGACAGGCACCACAGTGCCATTGGATGTGGCATTGCTGGTGGAGTGGTTGCCAAACTGGAAGTTCGTGGTGTTTTTGCCAGGGGACGCGGTGGCGTAGGGGAAGACAGGGGTTTGGGGCCGGCTGGCCCGTGTGCTTTTGGGGAATAGATTTGGCAGCCAGGTGCTGGCGGTGCTTTCCGTGGTCATCTCCACGGTGGTCGTTTCGGTGGTTTCCATCTCCATGGTTGTCTCCGTGGTCATGGCACGGGCACCTGGAGGAAACCCCTGGAGTCAACGCCTGCAGCTCAGTCGGGGAAGGTTTCACCCAAAACACCTCATCAGCTGGGCACTGTGGGCAGCACCACAACCCCCAGCACCCACGAGGCAAACGAGACCTTCAGCAACACCCCAAGATCGGGCACTTGTGGCACCACCAAGGGTCCAGGTGCAGCTGGCTGGGCACTGACACCAGCGCCATGCCCAGCCCTGCAAACCCTGGCATGCCACCCAACAAAGCCCCCCTTGCTGTGGGTGACAGGCTGGGCGCCCTCGTGCCCTCCAGACCTGCCTGGCCTGGCTGGGGGCCAGCACGGGCAGCTCTCGGGCAGGTTCCCAGCGGGGTCTGGGTGCTCAGCGGGACACACCTGCATTCCAGCCCGCCAGCCCCGGGCACAGCCTGCTCCGGCTGGTCCCGGCACAGCCCAGCCCTTGGCCGAGCTGTGGACACGGCAGAGGGGCCGTGCCCTGAGCCCCCAGGTACCAACACACCTGGGCACAACCAGCCCCGGGGTGCTGCACCCCAGAGCCAGAACAGGGTGCCAGGATGCCACTGGTGCCAGTATCCCCCAGTCTCCACTTTGACAGGGATCCCGCTCTGCTCCCCCTGCCCCTCACCTGTGCCCAGCCCCTCACCTGTGCCCAGCACCAGCAGCAGCAGAAGGACAGGGAACGCCATGGGGCTCGTCCAGGGGGTGCCGGCGCCTCTCGGGGCTGGGCAGCGGCTGCTCTCCCGTTAGCCGGTGGCACACTCCCCACTCCAGGGATCCGGAACTGGCAGCTCGGCAGCGGCCTGAGCTTTATAGAGCACCTGGAGCAGGTGGGGAGGCCCCGCCCCGCCGCCGGCTCCAGGCAGGGGGGGTCGTTCTGCCCCGCTTGGCACAGGGGTGCCACGGCGCCCAGGGGGCACCCACAGCATCAGCCCCCCGGCTTGGGTCCTTCACGCTTGCCTGGCTCTGGAGATGCCACTGGCAGCGTCCCCGTGCCACGGGTGGGCACAGCCGCGGTGGGCACAGGACGGGACAGCGGCCGGGCATCCTGGTGCAGGGGTGGAGCAGCATCTGCCGGGCTGCCCACGCTGAGCTGCCGACCCGGTGGGGGGCACGGGGGGCACAGGGAGCCCCCCAGCCCCTCGCGCAGGGGGGGCCTCATCCTGCGGCTCAGCCCAGGGTTAATCATTAGCGGCTGGTCACCGCCTCGCCCTACACTCAAATAAGCAGCGGTGACCCCCCCCCCGAAACGATTACGCAGGTACAGCCCAGGGCCCCACCACATCCCAGCGCCTCCCAGTAAGCTCCCTGCAAGTGCCAGGGCCCCCCCAGCGGGCACAAACCCCCATCCCCAGCCAGGACACGGGGGATGCCAGGTGCCAGCGCCCCACCCCAGAGGTAACGGGCACCGCCCGTGCCCGGGCGCAGGTGACATGTGCTCCTGGCACGGATGGGCATCAAAAGCTACTGGTCCCACTGTGCAGAAATTCCTGATCCCTGGGAGAGCCCCAGTGTCTCAGCAAGGTGCTGATTCCTGGGAGGGTCCCAGTTCCTGGGGAGGTCATGGTTGGGGTCCCCACATTTGGCTCCAGGCCAGCCTCGTGTGAGGCCAAAGTGCCACCCCAGGCACGCCAAAGGGTTCTGAGGTGGTGCTGAGAAGGGGAGCAGGGAGGGGGGACTCTCCATGCTGCAGTGATTGAGGGCAAGGGATGGATGTGCAGGTGGAGTGGGACACAGCACCACTCTGCTCCCCCCACAGCACTCTGCTCCCCCCACAGCACTCTGCTCCCCCCACAGCACTCTGCTCCCCCCACAGCACCATTCTGCTCCCCCCACAGCACTCTGCTCTCCCCACAGCACTCTGCTCCCCCCACACCACTCTGCTCCCCCCACAGCACCATTCTGCTCTCCCCACAGCACTCTGCTCTCCCCACATCACTCTGCTCCCCCCACAGCGCTCTGCTCTCCCCACAGCACTCTGCTCCCCCCACAGCACTCTGCTCCCCCCACAGCAGCCACAGCCTGGGCAAGCCAGGCCACGTGCAGGCAGGACGCAGGCAGCACCTCTGGGCAAACATTTCCTTCCCAAAAGGCCTCAGCGCGGGAAAGGCTCTCCCCGTGCAGTGATGCTGACCCTGCTGCCCTCTGCTCCAGCCCTAATCCCCCTCCCCACGCAGCTCTGGGCGTTTTCCCCTGAGCCAGCCATCCCCCCAGAGCGAGTGAGGGGTGCAGTTTTCCTCCTGCAGACCCCACAGAGGACACACTGTGTGTGGGGCTGAGGGGCATAAAGGGGTCCCAGCAACTGCTCTCACCCACCAGCCCTGCGAGCAGGGGCCGTTAGCCCACCCTGACCATGCCCAGTGGGTTCCACGTGCCCACCTTGTCCATGCCCAGTGGGTCTGTGTGTCCACCTTGTCTTGTGGGTCTGTATGTCCACCCTGCCAATGACCAGTGGGTTCCATGTGTCCACCCTGTCTGCCCAGTCAGTGCCATGTGTCCACCCAATCCATGCCCAGTGGGTTCCATGTGCCCACCCTGCCCATGTCTGGTGGGACCTGTGTGCCCGCCACCCCACGGGCTCCATGTGTTCACCCTGTCTGTGTCTTAGGGGTTTTATCTGCCCAACCCCACCCTGCCCAATGGATTCTGCGTGCCCAACCTCACCATGCCCAGTGGGTCACAGGTGCCCACGCCCACCCTGTCTGGTGGGCCCTATGTATCCACCCTGTCCATGCCCAGTGTATTCCCTGTGTCCAGCCTGTCCGTGCCCAGTGTGTCCATGTGTCTGGTGTGTCCGTGTCCGGTGTGTCTGTGTGTCCGTGCCCGGTGTGTCCGTGTGTCCGTGCCCGGTGTGTCCGTGTGTCCGTGTGTCCATGCCCAGTGTGTCCGTGTGTCTGGGTCCGGTGTGTCCGTGTGTCCGTGTGTCCATGCCCAGTGTGTCCGTGTGTCCGTACCCAGTGTGTCCATGCCCGGTGTGTCCGTGTCCGGTGTGTCCATGTGTCCATGCCCGGTGTGTCCGTGTGTCCGTGTGTCCATGCCCGGTGTGTCCGTGTGTCCGTACCCGGTGTGTCCGTGTGTCCGTGCCCGGTGTGTCCGTGTGTCCGTGTGTCCATGCCCGGTGTGTCCGTGTGTCCGTACCCGGTGTGTCCGGTGTGTCCGTGTATCCGTGCCCGGTGTGTCCATGTGTCCGTACCCGGTGTGTCCGGTGTGTCCGTGTATCCGTGCCCGGTGTGTCCGTGTGTCCGTGTCCGGTGGTCCCGACTCTCCCCGTCCCCACCCCGGGCCCGTGGCCCCGAACCTGCGGCGCCCCCTGGCGGACACAGCCCCGCATGACGCTCCCGCCGCGCACCGGGACCAGAACCGGGACCGGGACCGGGAGGGGAAAGGTTACTCTACTAGAGTGAAACCGGGAGCGAGACAGGGACTGGGACTGGAGCGAGAGCGGAACCGCTGCTGGGAACAGACCGGGAGCGGCATCGGGAGTCGAGTGCAGTAATGCAGAACGGGAGTGAGACCGATACTGGAGCGAAACGGGAGCGGGACTAAGAAAGGGAGCAGGAGATAGAGCAGGAGCGGAGCGGGACCGCACCGGGAATGGAACCGGGAACAGTACCGGACCGGGAGCAGAGAGGGAGCAGAAGAAGGACCGGAACAGGAACGGGAACCGCGGCGCCCCTCGCAGCTCGGGGGCGCGGGAGGAGGCGCTCAGCAGCCAGCGGTGATTTCACCTGTCCCGGTACTCCCGGGGAGAGCCAGCTGCGCTCCCGCCGCGGCCCCGCGCACAGGCCCCGGCCCCGGTCCCGTCCCCAACACCGGAGGGCAACCCCGCGTTGCCCTTTTAAGAGGGGCCCGGTGCCGCCGCGCCCATTGTCGCCGCCGCCGCCGCCGCGGGGCGGGGGGGCCGGGCCGGTGCCGGGGCGGGCGGGATGGGGGGGGGGTGGGGGCACATTCCGCCGCGTTGCCGGGACAGCCGTCGCCGTGGCGACCGGTCCCTGCCGCCGAGCCGCGGTGCGCGCCGCGCAGTTCCCACGGAGCGGCCCGGGCGGCGGCGGCGGCGGCTCCGCTCCCTCCGGGGCGGCGGGAGGGCCGGGATGCGGTGCAGTGTTGTGCTCTCGCCCACCAATATTGCACTCGTCCCGGCCTCCCGCCGCCGCGGGCTGCGCCGGTGGGACCGGCCGGGCGCTGACCCAACCCCGCGACCACCGGGAGGACGGCGCGGGACGGAACCGAGAGCACGGGGCGGGACGGGGGGGGACCCGTGGGAACCCCCAAAGGAGCGGGCGCGCAGGGTAGAAAACACTCAAAACTTTATGGCCAGGCGTGGGGCAAGGACCGGAGCGCCCGGGGCAGGCGTGGCGGGAGCCCCGGCACTGCGGGGCCCCGGTACTGGCAGTGCAAAGTCCGCGGGGGGCCGGGAACGGGGCCCGGCCGGGAGGAGCGGCGGGGCCCGGTGCGCGCCCGGGTGCCGCCGGTGGCGGGAGCCCGGAGCGCCACCGGTGCCGCTGGCGGGGGAGGCCCGTGCCGGGCGCGGTCACTCGCGTCCCTCCAGCAGGAACCGGCGGAAGGGCTCGAAGTCGGCGGGGATCGTGTCTGTGGGAGCAGCGCGGGGGGCGTCAGGAGCCGCCGAGAGCAGCGAGCTCCGGTAAAGCCCCCGGGCCAGGGCTGAGCCCGCCGCAGGGGCACGGGAGGGGATGCTGGGCCGGCCGCCGGGCCGGGGCGGGGGTCCCGGGGGGCCCTGCTCACCGTTGCAGCGGTACTGCAGGTTGGACCAGATGATGTTCTCCTGGGAGAAGCAGAAGACCCCCAGCCGGCCCCCGCGCATCGTGGTGTCGATGATCACACCGGAGTCGGCCACCAGCTGCGGGCCCTCGTACAGACGGACCCTGCCGGGGAACGGGGCCCGAACGCTCAGCGGGCCCTCACCGGGACCCCGCCGGGGCCAGCTCCGGGATTCCACCGGGACCCCGCCGGTACCCGACCGGCAAACACCGGGATCCCACTGAGACGCCATCGGGGCCAGCACCCGGATCCCACTGGGATCCCTCCACGAGCAGCACCGGGCCCAGGGCATCCCGACCCGGGGACGGTGGCACCGGGCTGGAGCCGGGGCATCCTGCGGGAGACTGGGCCGGGGGCACCGGAGCGGCTGGGGCACCGGAGCGGCTGGGGCACCGGAGCGGCTGGATGCTCGGGCCGGGCCGGGGCCCCCCGCCGTGGCCGGGCTGAAGCCCCCGCGCCGCCCCCGGCCCGGCCCCGCCGCCTTTGTCGGGCGCTTTGCATGTGAAAGGCGCCGGCGGGGTCGCCATGGCGACGGGACAATGGCCCCGGGGGCCCGGGGGGCGGAGGGCCCGGCGGCGGAGCCCCCCCGCCGCGGCCGCCCCGGCGGGAGCCTTAAAGGAGAAACGCGGCTGCGGCCCCACCGGGCAGGAACCCTCCCCATGGCCAAAATCCCCCCAGTGCGGTGGTCTCAGGGGCTGGATCCCCCCATGGCCAAAATCCCCACACTAAGGTGGTCCCACAGAGCTGGATCCCCCCTATGGCCGGCATCCCCACACTGCAGTGGTCCCACAGGGATGGATCCCCCCCATGTCCGGCATCCCCACACTGCTGTGGTCCCACAGAACTGGATCTCCCCATGGCCAAAATCTCCTCACTGCAGTGGTCCCACAAGGCTGGATCCCCCTATGGCGGGCATCCCCTCACTGCGGTGGTCCCACAGGGATGGATCCCCCCCATGGCCAAAATCTCCTCACTAAGGTGGTCCCACAGGGATGGATCCCCCCCATGGCCGGCATCCCCTCACTGCGGTGGTCCCACAGGGATGGATCCCCCCATGGCCGGCATCCCCTCACTGCGGTGGTCCCACAGGGATGGATCCCCCCCATGGCCAAAATCCCCTCACTGCTGTGGTCCCACAGGGCTGGATCCCCCCATGTCCAAAATCTCCTCACTGCTGTGGTCTCACAGAGCTGGATCCCCCCATGGCCGGCATCCCTCACTAGGGTGGTCCCAGGAAGACAACGCCTCCTCAAGGACATCCTCCCACCCCTGAGGGGGATCCGCAGGACCCTTACTCGTGGTTATCATCAGGGCTGGTTCACTCTAGGGCTGGTTTCTCCCCAGCGACTTCCCCCCGCACTGGGGGTGCACCGTGGTGTCACAGCCCCCTCCGCAGCGGTGCCCACGCCCCCCCTGCTTACCTGATGTAGCCCACCTGGGGCCTGTGTGCCAGCTGCCAGCGGTAGGACGTCTTGTCCCTCCAGCCCACGTTCCGCGGGTCCTTCCAGAGCAGGCGGACGTGGTCGGGCGTGTGGCCCGTGTGCCACAGAGCATTGCGCAGGTGCTCCCCGGGGCCCGTCGAGGATTTCACCGCCTGCAGGCGCATGGGGGCTTCAGGGGGGGCTCAAAAGGGGGCCTGACCCAACCCGTGGGTGGGACCACCACCCACCTTGAGCTGCAGCCCCGGCTCGGCCACAGCCCGGAAGGGGGTGGCCTGCCAGTAAGTCTGCTCCGTCTGCTTCCACATCACCACGTAAAAGCTGGCGCTGTCCTGGTAGCTGAAGATGAAGCCGGCGTAGTCATCGTCGGTGATGGTGTTGACGTGGAAGGTGCCCTCGAAGTCCACCCCGTTGAAGGCTGTGTAACCTACAGGCAGGAAATGCTGTGGGGAGCCCTCTCCCCCCACGGGACCCCCAGCCCACCCTCACCCTGCGTGGTGGGAGTAATGGAGGGCTGCCCCAAGAACCTGTGGGTGAGTGAATATATCTTACCCACAGCCAAACCCGGGTCGCTGTTCATGGTCTGCACGATCTCCATGCCCTGTGAGGGGACAGCTGGGTGAGGGACACCCCTGGTGACCTCCCAGTGCCCTGAGCCCCCACCCTGCAGCGCAGCCCCCAGAAACACGGGGCGCAGCACCCACACCTGGTTGAGCACAACCCAGTTGGGGTCGATCTGGGCGTCCCCCTCGGGGTCGAGGATGACGGTCTGGTAGGCGCGGAAGTCGGTCAGCGTCACCTCGGCGCTCTCGGGGCACGCGTCCAGCTGGTCCACCACCGTGTCATTGTCAAAGTCCTCCTCGCAGACGTCACCCACGCCATTCCCTGGGGACAGTGCTCAGTCAGGGCTGGGCTGAGCGCAGGCAGGTCCATCTCCTCCTGCCCACCCCATGCTCACCGTCTGAGTCTTTCTGGTTGGGGTTGGGAATGAGGCGGCAGTTGTCTGGGCCAGGTGCCACATAGTCCGGGATGCCATCGTTGTCATCGTCGTTGTCACAGTCATCCCCCAGCCCATCGTTGTCCGAGTCCAGCTGGGAGCTGTTGGGGATCTCAGCGCAGTTGTCCTTGGTGTCCTGATGTCCATCTCCATCACTGGCAGCAAGAACGAGGTCAGAGCAATGACAAAAGTGGGGATCTCCCCAAAGACCCCATTGTCCCTCCTGACAGGTCCCTGAACCAGGAGCCCAGTTCTGCCCCCCGGGACACAACTGGGAGGTCACCCCACAGCAGTGCCATCCCCACCTGTCCTCGTTGGTGTCACAGATGTCTCCTACCAGGTCACTGTCCATATCTGTCTGGAGGAGAGCGGAGCCCTAGTTCAGTGCACATCCTGGGGCGAGGAAGAGGAGGCCCCACTGAGCCAGGCCCCAATCATCCCAGGCCCAGCCTGGCCCCAGCCATACCTGAGTGGGGTTGCTCATTTCAGGGCAACTGTCACAGGCGTCCCCAACACCGTCCTCGTCCCGATCGGTCTGCAGAGGGTTGGGCACCTTGGGGCAGTTATCCAGCATGTTGGGTATCCCTGCAAGGATGGTGCTGAGTGGATACCCTCCCCCACAGGATACCCTGCCCCCCTGGCACAGCCAGGCCAAGCCCAAGAGCAGCTCACCGTCCCCATCAATGTCATTGTCACAAGCATCCCCCTCGCCGTTGCTGTCCGTGTCCCGCTGGTCGTTGTTGGGCACGTTGGGGCAGTTGTCACAGGCATCCCCAAAGGAGTCAGTGTCCGAGTTCTGCTGGTCCTTGTTGGGGAAGAGCCGGCAGTTGTCCTGTGGAGAAGAGGATGGGGATGTTGGCATTGCAGTGGTGGGCAGAGAGGAGGCCACAGTCCCACAGTGGTCAGGGCAGACAGACATCTCCAGCACCCTGAGACCATCCCCAAACCACCAGCCTGCTGCTCCCCGGGAGAAGCATCTTGAGGGACTCAGAACTGAGCCAAAACAAGAAGCCCTCCTCGAGCCACTGGCATGGCCACACATCCAGCACAGCCACCTCCACGTTCTTGACACCATCACCATCAGCATCGTCATCACATTGGTCCCCAATGCCGTCGTTGTCGGCATCCTCCTGGCCAGAATTGGGCGTCAGGCGGCAGTTGTCCTGCAGGCACAGCCAGCATTAGGGACAGGGAGGAGATGAGGTGTGGAGCACAGCCCTGCTGTGCATCTGCACCCCCTGGGCCTCCCCTGCAGGAGCCCACCTGCTTGCAGTGCTTGTTGTTGTCGATGCAGGGCAGGGGCTCGTCCGGGTACCCATCCAGGTCTGTGTCTGGCCCACACACGTTGCCATTGCCAGCCCAGCCCACGTTGCACTGAATAAAAAGGAGATCAGGGGCTAGGAAATGCCCTGGCAGGACCAATGCTGCCATTCTGTACCCCCAACACCCTCCTCCTGCCCCATCCCCTGCTCACAGCACAGGAGATCTCCCCGTTCCTCTCAAACAGGCAGAAGCCGTTGATGTCGCAGGGGTTGGAGGTGGGAGTGCTGCAGGACCTCTGGGGCACGCAGCCAGATGTTTGGTTGCCCACAAAGCCCGACTTGCAGGGCCCACACTTGTAGGAGCCCTGGGGGAGAGAAGGCAGGGCTGGGATGAGGGAGCTGAGCGGCCCCAGGAGCAAGGGAGGGAGCGGGACAGCGCTGCTCACCTGAGTGTTGGTGCAGATGGAGTTGGGGTCGCAGCCCCCATTGTTGCCATCGTTGCATTCATCGATATCTGTGCAAACCTGTGAGTAATGTGGGAGAAATGCTCACCTGGGGCTTTTCCCTGTGGGTGGCTCTGCCCATTCCTGCCCACGGGAAGATGTCCTGCTCCAACATCATCCATGCCGTGTCCTGCACTCAGGGGATCCCACAGGGATCCCACTCACCTGCTTGCTGGCCCTGGCATAGTCCACCCCCACGCCAGACACGGTGTTGCCCCGATAGCCCCGGGGGCAGGGCTCGCAGCGGAACCCCGGGGCTGTGTTGATGCACTTGGAGCCGGGGAAGCAGGGGTTGGCATGGGCACACTGCAACAGCAGAGAGACGGGCTTCATCCTTGGCACAGCAGGGTGGCTGCTGCCCCAGGGCATTCCCAGAGGAAGCATCCTCAGCCTGGCAGTGCCAGGGCTGCTGGTGCCCCCCAGCCCATGCCCACCTCCTCGATGTCAGCGCAGTGGGTGCCGTTGCCCTCCAGCCCCGGCGGGCAGGGCCCGCAGCGGTACCCAGGGTACTCGTACGTCTCCATGCAGTCCACGCCGCTGAAACAGGGGTTGGGGTTGCAGCGGGAGCGGTGCTCGTGGAAGCCTGAGGAGAGGAGAGGCAGGTGAAGGGTGGCACAAGGTGGCTCTTTGCCCCCCGAGGTGGGAGCAGGGCCTCGGCAGCACTCACCGCAGACCTGGCACTCCATGATGGTGTTGCGGATCAGAGACATCTCCTTCACCTGCGAGGCAGCAGAGCACAGGGCATCAGGAGGGTGCTGGGAAAACCCAGCCCAGGGAGTGTCAGCACCCCCTCAGTCCCACCTGGTCCCTGATGTCTTCCCGCAGCTCGGTCAGGAGCCGGTTGAAGAGGGTCAGCTGCGTGACCAGTGCCTTGGTCTGCTCACCTGCCAGCAGCAGAAAGGAAAGGTCAATCCCAGCACAAAATCTCCCAGGGCTGTGGGTCAGGACTGCTCTGCCCATTGGCACTGAGCTAGGAGGATGAGGCACCTGACAGCCTGTGCTCACACAGGGCACGTTTCCCTGTAGCACACCCCACACCCTCTGATCCCACATGGGGCACTGGCACAGGCTGTGCAGGGATTTCTGCCTCCGTGGAGCCCCAAACGCCTCACCAGTCAATGAGGGAAGCAGAGCAGGGACTTACCCAGGATGGAGGCCAGCGCACTCGTCACTGCAAGGAGAGAGAAGAGGCATTACCAAATGCTGCTGTCACACCCCAGCAGCGTCACCTCACTCCTGGTCAGCACATGTGCAGCACTGCAGCTCCCACCTGTGTGGGGACACTGGGCCAGGAGGGGCAGGAACACCCCTCTGTGCTGTCACCCCCAACCTCCTTGTGCCACAACCCACACACATGACCCCAAAAGCCCCCCAGGCCATTACCTGCACTGTGGATGGACTCATCTCCTTGGAAAGGGCACTCACTCAGGGCCCCTACACGGCTCATGGACCCTCCCAGGATCAGCTTCATGGACTCTACAAACCCCTGATGCGTGTGGGGAGACGCAATCAGCATGGAGAGCTCTGCCCATCCCCAAACATGCATTAGCCGGGCTCTCAATCCCCCTGGCGCTCACCTGCATCCTCTGGTAAGCCTTGACCCCTGTGCGCACCTCGATGGACTCCACCTCGGCCAGGGGGATCTCGGAGAGCTCGGGCAGCCCCACGCTGGAGTCCATCTGCTTGCAGTCCACGTAGAGCTCCACGCTGAGCGCGTCCCTGCGCAGCCCGCTCAGGCGCACGATGACAGAGTGGCTCTGCCCGTCCGCCACGTGCGCGTGCTGCAGGTTGACCGAGTGCACCTTGTTGTCCTCCCGCAGGTACCTCACCAGGACTGCAGGGCAGCGGGAAGGGGCCGTCAGCTCCCCCCCAGCACCGGCAGAACCCTGGCAGTGGCGTGTGCCCGTTGTTCTTCTTCCCTGCAGGAGCTCAGCCCCATCCGTCCCAGTCCATCCCCACGCACCTTTGTTAATCTTCCCCACCACGGACACCTCCAGCCATCGCGTGTTGTCCTTCTTGGAGTAGAGGCCGAAGAGGGTCCCGCCCTGCTTGGGGGGCAGGCGGAAAGTGGACAGCAGGTACACGTCGTTGACAGTCAGGAGCTCCATGCGGATCTTGTGGGCCACGCTGGCCATCTGCCGAGCCTCGCTCACCAGCAGCAGGTCGATGACTGCGGGACACGAGCACCGGGGTGGCCACTGCGCCGGCAGCCGCAGCTCCGGTGCCCGGTGCGGTCACAGCGGGGGTGGGCGGGGGTGTCCCCGGACCGCCGGGCTCTGGGGGGACCAGCGAAGCCCGGGGGGCTCCGGGGCCGCCCCCGCGCGGTGGCGCTCCAGGACCGGCCGCGCCTCCTAACGGGACCCGCGGAGCCCCCGCACCGGCGGGACCGGCTGAGTCCCGGCCCGGAGCCCGCCCCGCTCTTGGGGCTTCCCTGCATCCCGCTCCGCGGAGCTCCCCGCGGGCCAGCCCCGGTAAGGGAGACTCCGGAGGGACGCTCCGGGCTCCGGTACCGGCTCGGGGCGCTGAGGGGGGAGCGCGGACAGCTCGGTGCCGCTGCCGCACGGGTGCCCTCCTGCTCCGTGCAGTCGCACCGGGCAGACCGAGAGGGGCTGCGGCGCCGGGGTCAGCCCCCGCCTCGCACTGCCCCGCGGCCCCGAGCCAGCACCGGAGCCGGCGGCCACCCAGCGCCCCGGGGCGAACGTTCCAGCGTCCCCGGTGCCCGCAGCTCCCCCGGGGCGAGCAGAGCCGCTGTCAGCGGCCGTGGGACGGGGTCTGCCGCCGCCGATCCCCGAGTGCCGCCCGTCCCGCCGCCCCTTCGGGGCCGCCCCGCCGCCGCCCCGAGCCCCTCCGGTACCTTGCAGCTCCTGCCGCGCCGCGGCGGCGGCGCCCAGCAGGAGCAGCGCCAGGAGCGCGGGGCTCCCCGGTGCCCCCATGGTGCCGCCGGTGCCGCCGGTGCGGAGCGGAGCGCGGCGGGGCGGGGTGGCGCACGGGGGAGGGGCCGGCGGGGCCGGCGAGGAGGAAACAAAGAGCCGTCAATCACCGGGCGCATCCCGGGGACACCGGCGGGCCACCGGCCGCGGCTCCGGCCCCGGAGGGGGGCACCGTGCCGGCGCGGCGCACTGAGCGCGGGGCTTCGGGGACCCCCCCGGCACTGCCGGTCCCCCCGTTGACAGCGCCGGTTCACCGGGAGGTCAGGCGGGGGGGCTGGGGCCGCCCCAGCAGCGCCGGAGCATCCCGGCCCGGGAGAGCGGGACCGGCCGCGGGGCCGTTTGTACCGGGGCGCCCCACGCCGCGGACCGGCAGAGCGCCGGGGCCGCTCGGTACCGCCGGGGGATGCTCGGGCCGCGGAGCCGCTCCCGCGGAGCTCCGGCCAAGGCGGGCGGGCGGCCCGCGGCGTCCCGGCCGTGTTTACAGCTGTTTCCCCCGGTACCATAACAACCGGCCGAGCCCGGCCCCGGGGCTGCCCCAGCCCCGCGCCCCCGGGCCGGCTCCGCGCCAGCGACCCCGCGTAACGAGGGGGTGCGGGCCATGGAGGGGGGTGCTCCCGAGCCGCACACGGGGCGTTTTCCCTCCGCCGCTGCCAGCGGGCTCCGGGCCCGGCTGCTGCCCGTGGAGAGCTGCGGGAGGGTGCGGGGCGAGCAGGGTGAGCGGTGCGGAGCTGGGCTGAGCCGTGCGAGGCAATGTGGGGCCATGCGGGGAGATGCGGGGCTGAGCAGGACGGAGCAGCGTGGAGCTGAGCGGTGCGGTGCAGAGAGATGCGGGATACAGCGGGGCTGCGAGCACGGTGCGGGGCCGAGCAGCGTGGAGCTGAGCTGAGCCGTGCGGTGCGGGACAGGACGCGGGTTCTTCCCCAAGGACCCTGCAGACCCCACCCCACCATTCCCAGCCCCGACCCCGCTCGGCTCCGCTCCATCACGGGACCCCCGGTCGGTGCCGCCCCGCGGCGGGGGCGGGCGGGGCCGCCCGTCCGGTTCCGGGTCGGCGGAAGATGGCGGCGCCCATGGAGCTGTTCTGCTGGGCCGGGGGCTGGGGGCTGCCCTCGGTGGATCCCGACTGCCTGGCTGTGCTGGTGAGCGCCGGGGCCGGCGCGGGGGTGGGCCGGGGTCCCGCGGGCCGAGCCCCGCTCTATCGCTCCGTCCGTCCCTCCCGCAGACCTACGCGCGGTTCACGGGGGCGCCGCTGAAGGTGCACCGGGTCACCAGCCCCTGGAGGAGCCCCTCCGGTAAGAGCCCTGCCGAGGATACCGGCACCAGCACCGGGACCCCCACCCCATGGCAGCCCCGTGATCCCGATCCCCCAGTCCCCACTCTTGCACCCTGCACGTGTTACGCTCCCCACCCCATTACACCCTCCCAGCCCGTCTTATCCCTCCTGTGGCCCCACACCGCTGATCCCCTGCCCTATTGCACCCCTTATCCCACTGCACCTCTCCTGCCCCATGGCCTCTCCTCCCCACGTGGCACCGTCCTGCCCTGTACCTCATCACACCCCTGTCCCGTTACCACCATTATCATCTCATTGCACCCCTTGTCCCATCACACCCTCCCACCCCATAGCATCCCTCATGTCCTGTGGCCCCACACCGCTGACCCCCTGCCCTATTGCACCCCTTATCCCACTGCATCTCTCTTGCCTTATGGCCTCTCCTCCCCACGTGGCACCATCCTACCCTATTACATTCCCTGTACCTCATCACAGCCCCTGCCCCGTTACCACCGTTACCATCTCATTACACCCCTTACCCCATCACCTTCTCCCACCCCACAGCATCCCTCATCCCTGACTGCACCCTCTCATCTTATTGTGCCCCGTTGTGTGTCCCCCCACCTCTGCACTCCCCTCTATCCCCTCACATGCCCATCTTCTCATCCCCATCCCTGTCCCATGACACCTCCTTTTGTCCTATTGCACCCTCATGCCCCACCACATCCCCTGTCCCATTGCACCCCCCCCATCCCATTGTGACTCCTGTCCCATTGAACACCCTCATTGCACCCCCTGTTTTCTGTTCCCCCATGCATCACTGCACTCTTATGCCCCATTGCACCCCCTGTCCATCCCCACCACACCCCCCTTGTCCTGGAACATTCCCCATTTCCCATCACACGGCTTCTACCCCCTCCCCTGTGCTGCTCTGTCCCCACCTCACCTCACACCCCTGCACTGCCTCGTGCCCCTCATTCAGGCATGGGGGTCCATCCCCCCATTGCAGCCCCCTGCACCCCTCCCCTGCCCAGGGCACGGTGACTGCAGCCCCTGCTCACTCCCCCTGCCCACAGGGCACCTGCCCGCGCTGAGGACACGGGACGAGGGCACCATCTCCAAACCTCAGCAGATCATAACCCACCTCAGGAAACAGGTACAGAGAGGGGCTTGGGGCTGCCCTGCCCTGGGCTGCTGGGTGCTGGAGCCCCTCAGGGAGGAGGTTGTGTCCCCCATGGATGGGATTTGGGGTATCCAATGGGATTAAATTGGCGTTTTCTCTGCAGAAATACAACGCTGACTACGACCTGTCAGCCACGCAGAGCGCGGACACGCTGGCCTTCGTGTCCCTGCTGGAGGAGAAGCTGCTGCCAGTACTGGTGAGGCTGCAGGGAAAGGGAGGCTTGCTGGGGATGGGCTTTGCTCCCTGGAGCTGTGCAAGCAGGCTTGGGTGTGCCCAGCTGCCAGCAGCAGCATCCTGGGGTAGGAGTTTGGGGGTGGCAGCCGTGGATTGTGCAGCCCAGGCTGGGGTCTGCCCTTAACCCCAATGCTCCTGCAGCCCCTCGTGCTCTCCAGGGTGGCTGTGCCAGGCAGGGGCTCTGGTGTGCCAGCAGCTCTGCCGTGGCCAGGCTGTGGATTGTTCTCCACCACAGATCCACACCTTCTGGGTGGACGCCAAGAACTACGTGGAGCACACGCGGAAGTGGTACGCGGAAACCATCCCCTTCCCCCTCAACTTCTTCCTGCCCAACGCCATGCACAAGCGGCACCTGCAGCGGCTGCAGCTCATCTGGGGGGATGACTACATGGAGGATGAGGAGAAGCTGGAGAAGGAGGTGAGGGATGGGGTCTGGGCACAGTGGGTCCTCACAGGGAAATCCCTGTGAGGCTGTCCTGGGGTGGCTTCATGATGCTCGTATCCCCATTTGTATGTTTAGCCCAGAAATAAGCTTTGCACCTTTAAGACTGGCCCTGAAAAAATCCAGACTGGGGTGTGGGTTCCCCCCTCCTGCTCCCCTGAGCACTGTGGTGGTACCTGGGCAGGTGACAACCCTCTGTCCTCCTCCTGCAGCTCTACCGGGAAGCTCGGGAATGCCTGACACTCCTCTCCCAGCGCCTCGGCTCCCAGAAGTTTTTCTTTGGAGACTCGTAGGTGGCCAAAGAGGGGAGGGGAAGGGGCCTGAGAGCCCCCACACCCCAGCAGGGCTGAGGCCCCATGGTCTGCAGGGGAGCTGCAGCCACTCTGAGGGCAGAACAGGGGACAGGGCACTGTCCCAAGGAGGGAGAGCCACGTGCTGTCCCCTGGGGGTGCTGGGGCTGGCGGTGCCTGGTGGCTCTGGCTGGCTTTGGGTGGGGACAGTGGCCCAGACACTGCTCTCTGTGCCCCAGGCCGGCCTCCCTCGACGCCTTGGTCTTCAGCCGCCTGGCGCCGCTCCTGAAGGCGAAGCTGCCCAACGGGAAACTGCAGCAGCACCTGAAGTCCCTGCAGAACCTGTGCAACTACTGCACCTCCATCCTCAGCCTTTACTTCCCCTGGGACGGAGGTGAGAGCCGTCCCCCGCCTCACCCTGCGGCTGTGGGGTGCCCTGTCCCCCCAAGGCGCATCCCCACCCTCCCAGGGTGACCCTTCCCACCCACACCCCTGCTCTGCCCCCCTCCAGGTGACCCCCTGAGCGCTGCCCCTCGGGCTGCAGGCACGGACAGCACTGAGGCGGAGGAGGACCCCCACAAACGGCGCAAGCAGCTGCTGTCGGTGCTGGTGGGGCTGGCGGCCATGCTGGGCTACGCCTTCCTCAGCGGCATCGTCTCCATCCAGCGCGGCAGCGTGGGGCCGGCCGGCCGGCAGCCCATCGCCATGGAGGAGGAGGAAGAGGAGGAGGAGGAGTGAGGAGGAAGAGCTGTGTGACTGTTCCTTCCCAGGCCCTGGAACTGACTGTTTTTACTCTATGGAAGCCTGGCAGCGTCGCTGCTCTGCTCTGTCCCGCCACCAGGAACCACAGCCCTCTCCATGGGAGCGTCCCTGCCTCACCAATAAACCTCCCTCTCTCCACCTGCACCCTCTCATACTCCCAGCACCCCCAAGGCCCTTCCCCAGTTTCCCCAGTTGCCCAGGCTGGAGTTTTGCAGCAGGCACCAATGTGTTCTGGCTGTAGTTCTGCCCCTTGCTCCAGCTTTGGGTCTTGCAGGGGTCCCAGAGGGGGGACCTAAAAGCATCTGTGGCATCTGAGCAGTGTCCCTGTCCCTTCTCCAACAGCTGTGGGGCTGAGCCCCACCTCTCCCCTGCATCATTCCCCTGTGGCAGCGCTCAGGGCAGTGCAGACAGCAGCTCTGCAGCACTGATACCTCTCCTCCACACTGCTGCCAGCCCGGCAGCACAGCCGAGACACAAAACCAGAGCCAAGGGCAGCCGAGGCTGCTCGTCAGGACACGTCCCCAGCCCAGGAGCACTCCCCGCTGCCAGCGGGACACCCGGAGCCCCGCTCCAGCAGCCGGGATCCCTCCAGCGCTGACATCTGTTTGCATTCCAGCACGCCTGCCAGCGCCGCGGAGCTCCCGCAGCTGGCACAGCCGGGAGCGCATCGCTGGGGCTGGGAGCGGGGTCGGGGGCGGCCACCTGGGCTCCGTCTGCCCCCGCGGTCCCACCGGGCGTGGGGCTGGTGCCGCTGTTGGCTGCCCTGCGGCTCCGCTTTACGATGCACGGATGGAAAGGCGGCGCGGGGCCAGGCCGGCACAGAGCTCTCGCTTGTTTGGCAGTCGCCAGCGGCATCCCAGCCCTGCTGCTGCTGCTGCTGCGGCGGCTGAACGTCCCCAGGCTGCGCTGCTGTGCCCCCCACCCGGGCACCACCAGCAGCATCCCAGCCCTGCTGCTGCTGCTGCTGCGGCGGCTGAACGTCCCCAGGCTGCGCTGCTGTGCCCCCCACCCGGGCACCACCAGCAGCATCCCAGCCCTGCTGCTGCTGCGGCGGCTGAACGTCCCAAGGCTGTGCTGCTGTGCCCCCCCAACCCCGGTGCAGTAGCCAGGGGCCCCCACGCTGGGCTGGAGCAGAGCCACGGTGCTGGGCCAGCTGCGGAGCCTCCCCCATACTGGCCCAGTTCGAGGGGCCCCACTGGGAGGGGGTGAGTCAGTGCAAACCCCTCTAACGTCACTCAGGAACTATGTGCCCCGTGCTCCCGGTTCGCATTAGCTGCAGGGGCTGATGGCTGCTCCAGCAGGAGGAGAAAGCACAGCTCTGGCCGGGGAGAAGCTGGGGCTGCCGACGCCAGAGCTCTGCTCTAAATCCCGGCTGCGTGTCCTGACTGCAGCTTTGGGCCCTTCCCTGCCTGGGGGATGCTGCAGTGGAAGACAGGAGAGAGATGCCACCCCTTAATGGGGACAGTCCCCTGCAGCACCAACCCTGTGGGACGGCCCAGGAACCTCAAATCTGCCTCCGCTGGCCCCTGGCATAGTCCTACCCACAGAGCTGGCACCAAGGGGAGATCAGGGGTTCATGCAAGTTTGTAGAAAACCTGTTGATTTTATGAAACATCTAGAAAAGCACAGGCGTTGCAGCCCTAGGGTCATACAGGTCCTCTGGGGCGCAGGGGGCTGCAGGGAGTGTGCTGCAGCACCAACCCCATTGGAGTCTTCTCTCCAAGCTGCCACCAGCAGCGTGTTCCTGGCTCTGGCACCTCCCTCCCGTGCCAGGCTAGGCTGGCTGCTTCCAGAGGAACGTCTGGATGGAGTCGCTGGGAGCCACGGCCTCGATGAAGCCGACGTGTGGGTCAGAGATCCCAAAGGACACGTCCGTGGGGGAGCTGTGGGGAAAGCCAGAGGAGATGGGGGCTCAGTGGGCTCAGTGGGGCCTCTTAGCAGGGATCAGAACCGAGCCACTCACCGGTTCAGGACCACCAGCACAACGGCGCCGTCGGGGCGCAGGAAGGCAGAGTGCTCCAGGTCACACCGGTGGCACTTCTTGGAGACAGCCAGTCCCACACGCTGGGAGCCCTCGGGGATGAACTTGCTGTGGGGACAAGCTGGGTCACAATGTGGTACTTAGGATGTGGTAGCTGGAGCCAGCAGCCTGTGGCCCCCCTGACCCACCTGAAGTGGCCCAGGTGGTAGAACATGGGCTGCTTGTAGAAGACATCCTTGCTGCTGTCCACGATGACGGGGCTGTCCACGTAGTTCTTGCTCCAGTTGGGGCCTCCCTCCATGTCCAGGGCCAGGTTCCAGTCTGTCCAGCCTGTCACGTAGTTGTTGAGGTTCTGCAGGGCAGAGGGTGGTACTGAGCCACGGGCAGCCCCAGGGGCTGGCCAGGGTGGCCAATGTGTCCCCAGCTGCCACCAGGGCCTACCGACAGGATGCTGTGGCTGTACTTGCTCCCACGCTCCCAGCCACCCAGGACCACCCTGGGCTCCCAGAAGTAGGAGCCTGTGGAGGCCTCCGTGGAGAGGAGGAAATAGTCTGGGAAGAGGTGATGGGTGATGGAGAGCGTCAGGTCGATGGGTGCCAGAAAATCCAGGTACCAGTGGATGCCGATGCCGCTGATGTAGCTGGCAGCCACGGGGTCTTTGAGAACCTGGCAGGAGAAATGGGTCACACCAGTGCCCAGGGCTGGGAGATCTGCTGCTGTGGGGCTGGGACAGCTGCTGTGGGCACTCACCACCTCGGCCCAGTAGGGCAGCATCACCCTCTGGTCATCCAGGATGATGAGCTGGACGTGGCGGTGGGAGCTGTTGGCCAGCGCCGGGCCCAGGTCCTGGGCAATGAAATCCCTCTGGTGCTCAGGGGAGAAGCCCAGGCACTGGAAGGGGTAGAAGACAATCTCACCAGCCGTGGGCTCGTTCCCTGCTGTCACTGCCCAGAAGGTCAGGTTGTGCTTGGCGTATTCATCCAGGAACCTGGCGTGGGGTAGAAGGTGAACGGCCCCGTCACGCCTGTGCCAGCTCCAGGTATGGCGTCCCTGGCACCCACCACACTCCCGTGGCCCCTCACCGGACAAAGTACTTGGCCCAGGCCCGGTGGTACTTGTCCCCAGGGCTGCCCTTCAGTGTTCCCCTCCCTGTCATTGCTCCATTTGTCTTCATCCACACCGGGGAGGTCCAAGGGCTGGCGTACAGAGACAGCGGGCGCTTGGCCACTGCCTGCGCTGCTTGCAGGATGGGGATCTAGGGAGAAGTGGGATGGCACAGAGATCTCTGGGTCTGTCCCAGTGCTGGACAGCAGGAGGAGTCACCTCCCTCCCCAGACATGGGAAGGTGTTCCCTTTCCCCATCCCATCCCATCCCATCCCACCCCATCCCATCCCAGAGCACAGATGAGTCCTCTCCCTCCCCATTGGAAGTGATCCCCTTCCCCTTCCTATTTCATCCCATCCCATCCATCCCATCCCATCCCATGGGTCCCATCCCATCCCATCCCATCCCATCCCATCCCACCCCATCCCATCCCATCCCATCCCCTCCCACCCCCTCCCACTGATCCCATCCCATGGATCTCTTTCCATCCCATCCCAGCCAGGCAGCAGCCCCAGTCCCTCAGACCCTTCCTGCAGGACTCACCTTCATGTGCGTGTCCTCCTCGGTCAGGTTGAAGTGCCTCAGCTCGAAGTCGCCCTCGGCGTCGGCGTAGGTGTACAGGCGGACGGAGAAGTCAGTGCTGGCCATGGGCACGCGCACCAGGTTGTACTCAATGCCTGAGGACAGGGCAGGTGGTGATGGGCATCCTCAAGTTGCATTTGGGGGCTCCCCAGAACAAATCTCAGCTGCCAGACCCCAACAGCTTTGCTGCCCTGGGCTCACCTTCCTCGGAGAAGTAGGAGCGGATCAGGTGGTTCTGGGCAGCCTTGGACAGGGACTGGATGTTGATGGCAGCTGCGTCAGTGATGGAGCCACCAAAGCCCTTCACCTTCTGGTACCTCTGTGTGGTGTCCAGGGTGAGGTGGAAATCTGTGGGGACACACAGTGTCACCAGCCCTGCCACCTGCGAGAGGACAGACCCTCCCACAGGCCAGGGTGGTACCTGGGCTCTTGGCGTTGTGCTGGAAGCTGCCCTCGCTCCGCTCCAGCCTCTTGCCAGCCTTGCTGCTCTCATATTTGATGTAGGAGCCAGGGGCTGGCAGGACCAGGGGGTCCAGGGTGTCACAGTACGTGGCACTGCAGGCACAGACCAGCGAGCCATGCCCAAAATCCTTGGCATCACAGGGACGGCCACCTGCAGCAGAGGAAAGACCAGGTGGGCACTGAGGGCTGTGGCAGGAGTCCAGCTCATCCCTTTGACCCATGACAGGCTCCAAATCCGCCACCCTCCAAAGCCCAGGGACACGTGCCAGCACATACCTGTGACCTGCAGGGCTGCCTGTGCCAGCAGGAGCCAGCCCAGGACACTGGCACAGCCTGGCCCCATGGCACCTCTGCTGCAGCGGCTCCGACGATGCCGATGGACACGCTGGGAGCAGGGCAAGGTGTCAGCACCCAGAGCTGCTCAGCCTGGCCCAGCCACACACAGGGACACAGCGAGAGCCCCAGCATCATCCCCCTGCCCAGGGGACCCCCAGAACCACCCCCTGCCAGGGCTAAGCCTGTCCTGCCCTCTGCCCACTGCTCCAGCCCAGAGCCCACCTTCCCTCCCACCCCTGCAGAGCCCACCAACAGTTCTGGCCGTGTCCCAGGTGGGATGGCACAGAGCTCTCTGGCTCTGTCCCAGTGCTGGACAGCAGGAGGAGTCTTCTTCCCTCCCACCCCTGCAGAGCCCACCAACAGTTCTGGCCGTGTCCCAGGTGGGGGTGCAGCCCCCCAGGTGTGGGCAGCCCCCAGGTGCGAGCCTGCTGCTCCTAGCTGCCCACGCTGGCTGTACCCAGCAACTTTGTTCACTCCCATCAACTCCCTCCCACTCCTTCTCCTCCTCACCCGTTCCACAGCTGTGCCATGCCATGCCATGCCATGTCATGCCATGCTGCATCACCCCATGTATCCCCAGTGCCCCCCGAGCCATGCCCAGGAGCAAACAGCTCCACGCTCCCAATCCCACAGGTCTGGAAGCTGGAGCTTGTCCAGCCAGAGTGGTTTGGGTCTCCAGGTCCTGGCATGGAGGGTCCCACATTCCCCTGTTCTTTCAGGTGCTCACACCCTGTCCTGTCCTTCCCGTGGTGCTGGGCAAGGAGTCTCTCAATGAGAGCACAGGAGGAGCCACCTCCAAGCCTCGGGACCCTGGTGCCAGACTGAGGACACCTGGGGACCTCTGCCAGGGTGGGATGGTGCCCTCTTGTAGCTCCTGTGGGATGTGGAGCGGGGCCAGGCAGCTGTCCCACCTCCATTGCCTCCCACTCCTGCCTGGGAATGATGCCCAGCTTGGTCAGGGCATGGCCTCAGCAGTGTCCTGCTGCCCGGGGCTGTCCCATGCCCATCCTGATGCCCATCTCTGTCCCCATTCCCACCTCGGGCCCAGGGGACTCACCTGTCTCCAAACCACCTCTTGCTGCTGCGTCTCTGTGGCAGCGGTGGCAGGTCCCGTGTCCCAGCTGAGCCTGGTGGGAGGGGACGCTTCTGGAGGAGCAGGAAAGGTGAGTTTGGAATGGGACAGCTCATGGGACTCTGTGTTTGAAGAGGAGCCCGGGGATGATTTTGCAACCTGGCTCCAATGAGCTTTCCACACACCACAGCATTTGCAAAGCTCTCCTGAAACCTGTTCCAGTGGCCAGAGGGAAGCTGGGGAGGGGAGGATGCTCACCAGCCCCCCAGGTGCCTCCATCACCCCTCACAGCCAGGCTTGCCCTGCTCCCCTTGGGAAGAGCAGCTCTGTGTCCCTGGGACACCTCAGACAGGGCAGGCTGTGCCAACCTGCATCCCTGCCAAGCAGCACTTGGGCTTTGTGCCACCAGCGCCACCACCACGACCTGTGTCCCATTTGTGGCTGCTCCAGGACCTTTCCTGGCATGGGCAGAGGCAGCAGCCGCTCATGGCAGGGACTCCCGACCCCTCCTGGGGTGGGCACAGAGCGGGGTCTGCCCCCCAAGTCCCCTCGCCCCCGCCGTGCCCCACAGGCCGGAGCCCCACGCCGCAGCGGGCTGGGTGGAGCCGGCAGCAGCGGTTTATCATCGGCAAAACAAGTCTGGGCTCCACACCGTCTAATTTGGGATCCTTCCTAATTACAGGCATCTGCTCCGCAGGAGAAACAGGAGGCGGGCAGAGGCACGGGGAGGAGGAGTGGCAGCTCCTCGGGGTCCCCTTGGGCAGCTGGTGGGGGTGGCCAGGAAGAGACCCCCCACCCAAGGACCACCGTCCCTCACTCAGTGTCACATCACCAGCCAGGAACCAGGGTCACAGCCAGGGTCACAGCCCCCTGTGGCAAATAGCAAAGGTGAGATGATTTGAAAGCTTGAAATGCAGGCCTTAGAAACAGAAAGAACAGAGCAGCTGCAAAGTCTGAAAGTAGAAAATGTTAACGAGTACTCTTAGTACTTTTAGTATTTTTAGAACTTTTAGTTATTGGCTAAAACAATTGTCTGTGAGCTTTAGCAATGTGCTCTTGGCTAGAAAGTTTTTCAAGCGCTCTGTAACAAAGAAATCTTCAGCTGCTACTGGCTGTACATGAGCTTTACCTTCCTATTTTCTCAGCCATGTCATGAGGGTGATGCTGCAAATAAAGCTCGAGGAATGTACCCCAATAGTCCCATCCCATGAAGAAAACACACCTCCCACCCAAGGCCCTGCTCCTCCTGCTGCCCCCGTAGAAGGGATCCCCCAGCCCACGCTGCAGGCAGTGAGGATGATGGGGGTGGTTCTTCAGCCTCACCCCACCCCTCTCAACCATCCTGCTGTGGTTCCAAACAGGCAGGAGCAGCGAGCCAGCCCAGAGGGGCTGGGCTAAAGCCTTTCCCTGCAGGTTTGACCCCTGGGCACTGCTGAACACCGAGGGGTGAGGGTCCTGTGTGGGCCGTCACCTTGGGAAGGGGACATTCCCAAAGTGCCAGGAATGGTGTGGCAGCAGGACCTGGGCACTGATGAGGTCACACCTCAAATCCTTGGGGTCAGTTCTGTGCCCCTCATGAGGGCTGGAGCATGTCCAGGGAAGGGGATGGAGCTCAGGAGGGGTCTGGAGCATGACCTGAGAAGGGGATGGAGCTCAGGAGGGGTCTGGAGCATGACCTGAGAAGGGGATGGAGCTCAGGAGGGGTCTGGAGCATGTCCTGAGAAGGGGATGGAGCTGAGGAGGGGTCTGGAGCATGTCCAGGGAAGAAGATGGAGCTGAGGAGGGGTCTGGAGCTCCAAGAGGAGCTGGGGGGGTTCATTCTGGAGAAAAGGAGGCTCAGGTAGGACCTTCTGGCTCTGCACAATTCCCTGACAGGGGGGACAGCCAGGTGGGGGTCAGGCTTTGCTGCCAGGGAACAGGGAGAGGACAAGAGAAAAAGGCCTCAAGTTGCATCAGGAGAGCTGTGGCATTTCCCAGGAGAGGTTTAGGTTGAATATTAAAGAAAATTTCTTCATGGACAGGACTGTGCAGCCCTGGCATCAGCTGCCTGGGGCAGTGGTGGAGTTGCCATCCCTGGAGGGATTTAACAAATGTGTAAGGAGCACTTGGGGACGTGATTTAGGGCTGGCCTTGGCAGCGCTGGGGGAACTTGGGTTGGAATTGATGATCTTCGAGGTCTTTTCCAACCTCAAGGATTCCATGACTCCATTCTATGATTCTAAGCACAGGCAGCCAGACCCAGCTGCCGTTGGGGCCAGCACTCCCCAGGAACATGGATAAAAGCACAGGACAGGCTGGTGTGCTCCAGGAACAGGGCTGGGACGGAGCCCAGTGCCACCTTCACACCACACTCCAATAAACCAGCTGTAAAGCCTCTGGGTTTTTCATTTTCCCCAACCTCAGCAGTTCCGTGGCTCTCACACAGGGGCATTGGCCAAGGAGAGCTCTGGCTTTCTCATTCCTGCACTTCAAAGGTGCTGGTAACGTTGCCAAAGGCACAGGGAATACTGTAACTGGTATTTAGGGAAAGCAAACAGGACAGGGAGGTCACTGCGGGCTGCGGCCTGGCTTGGCCACAGCCAGAATAGAGGGGACTCTGTCCACAGGCCACCCTGGAGAGGTGGCACCAGCCTAATTTGTCCATAAGGTTTGGCGGATGGGCACACTGATATCATTTACTCTGCCTTTCCGACAGCCTCTGACATTTGGATTTTTCTTTTTTTTTTAATTCCCCCCCCCAAAAAAAAGTAGGCTGGGGAAAACCAACAGCACATATGGAACGAATCAAGGGCTGGCAGCAGCAGAGGCTCCAGCTGCAGGGATAAACAAGGAGCCACCCGCAGGCCACGGGGGCAGGAGCCCCCGGGGCAGCCCTGGCCCCGGCGAGGAAAACCGAGCGATTTCCGAGCGCGCAGAGGAAACACTGACGGGAACAAGGGCGCATTCCGGAGGGAGCGCGTCATGGCTTTACTTGGCGCCCGCCGCACACGCGAAGGTTTCGAGGGGGCCACGTGTGGAAGTGTGCTCCAGGAGACGGCGCTGAGGGAACTTCCAGGGGGATGGGAAGTGCCGGGAGGATGGGGAGGATGGGGAGCAGCAGGTCGCGGTGCCAGGAGCACACAGAACCCCTCGTGCACTCCCATCTTCTTCTTCCACCCTTGAGGGATGCTGGAAAGGGTGGATGAAGAGTTGACCCCCAGAGTCCCCCAGCAGTCCCCTGGCTGTCACTGCTGGCGCCACAGGTAGGTCTGGATGGAGTGAGCTGGAGCCACAGTCTCAATGAAGCCCATGGCAGGATCCCGGATTCCAAAGGGCACATCCCGGCCAAACCTGAGGAGAAAGAGAAAGGGTGAGCTGGCACGGCTGGGGATGAGCACCACCCTCATCCCTGCCTGGGCTGACCTGTTGAGGACCACCAGGACAAGGGCACCGTCAGGGCGCAGGACGGCCACGTGCTCCAGCTGGCACAGGAGGCAGCGGCGGCTGCTGTGCAGCCCCACGCGCCGGGAGCCCTCGGGGATGAACTTGCTGTGGGGAGAGGACCAGCAGAGGGGTTCTGCCCCTGCTCTGGGGCTGGTGGACGCACCTGAGCCCCCCTGACCCACCTGAAGTGCCCCATGTGGTAGAACATGGGCTGCTTGTAGAAAACATCCTTGCTGCCATCCACGATGACGGGGCTGTCCACAAAGTTCTTGACCCAGTTGGGACCTCCGTCCAGGTCCAGGGCCAGGTTCCAGTCGGTCCAACCGGACACAAAGTGGTTCATGACCTGGGGGGGCAGGGAAGGGGCTGAGTGGGGGTCCCCCCAGACCTGGGTTGGGGGTGTGAGGGCAGAGTGAGGGCTGTGAGAGAGTGGTGTGAGGGCCCTGTAAGGGCTGTGTGAGAGCAGAGTGAGGGCACTGTGAGGGCTGTGTGAGGGCACTGTGAGGGCACTGTAAGGGCTGTGTGAGAGCAGAGTGACGGCACTGAGGGCTGTGTGAGGGGCTGCGTGAGGGCCGTGTGAAGGCAGTGTGAGGGCACTGTAAGGGCTGTGTGAGGGCACTGTAAGGGCTGTGTGAGGGCATTGTAAGGGCACTGTAAGGGCACTGTGAGGGCACTGTAAGGGCAGAGTGAGGGCACTGTAAGGGCTGTGTGAGGGCTGTGTGACAGCAGAGTGAGGGCACTGTGAGAGTGGTGTGAGGGCACTGTGAGGGCCCTGTGAGGGCAGAGTGAGGGCCGAGTGAGGCCTGTGTGAGGGCCGTGTGAGGGCTCTGTAAGGGCCGTGTGAGGGCACTGTGAGGGCTGTGTAAGAGCAGAGTGAGGGCATTGTGAAGGCAGAGTGAGGGCCGTGTGAGGCCTGTGTGAGGGCTCTGTGAGGGCAGTACCGTCAGGATGCTGTAGCTGTAGTGGTCTCCTCTCTCCCAGCAGCCCAGGGACACGGCGAAGCGGAACATGAAGAAGCCAGTGCAGGCCTCAGTGTAGAGGAGGAAATGGTCAGGGAAGAGCTTGTGGGTGGCCTCCAGGCTCCAGGCAGGTGGGACGATGGCATCCAGGTACCAGTGGACGGCCAGGCCAGCCACGTAACGGGCAGCTGTGGCATTTCCCAGCACCTGGGGAGCAAAGGAGATGCCTCACACCCAGGCTACCCATGCCTGAAGCCTACAGGGATGGACTCATGGACTCCATGTAATCTCTCAGGGCCACCTCTTGTCCCATCCCGTGGGTGCCGCACCCTGCAGCACTGCACCCTAGCATGGATTTGGTGCCCCAGCATGGCTTTGGCACCTTGCTGGGTGCAGTGCTAAGGGGGTGGGCACAGGTTTGCCCCTCAGTGGGCCCCTTGCCCCCACTTCTGCCTTGTCCTCCCTCCACACCCCCCTGGGGTGGTCCAGCCCTGCAGCCATGGAGGGAAAGGAGGAACACACTGCCTGGCTTGAGGCTGGGACAGGAGCACATTTTACTTTCTTCCCTCCTTGTTTAAAGCAATATCCCCAAACAGCATCATGGGTGGAAACCAAACCAGCCAAAACTCTGCCCAGAAAAGGTGCTGGTGCCCAGCAGCACCGGCAGGATCCGGGGATCCAGGGTGTGGGTGCCACCTCCTGTCCTCACTCCCGCCGGGCACAGGCGGAGGCGGCCGCTCCGGCAGACCCGGTTTGCTCCCACTCTCTCTAGGGCTGGGAGAGGCCACAGCTCCATCTCCCGAAGAGCCTGGGGCTGGGCAGCGAGGCGGAGGGGAAGGAAGGGGAGCTGCTCTTCACCACTTTGGCCCAGTGCGGCAGGTGGATGCGCTGGTCGTCGAGCATCAGGAGCCGTGTGCGATGGGAACTGCGGGCCAGCGCGGGGCCCAGGTCCTGCGCGATGAAATCCCGCTGCTGGGCGGCCGTGAAGGCGATGGTGGGGGCCTGGGGGGGCGTGAAGAGCCCCGCCAGCGGCTCGTTCTGGGCCGTCACCGCCCAGAAAGTCACGTTGCGTTTTGCATATTCATCCAGGAACCTGGAGAAGGAAGGGGCAGAATGAGATGTGCTGCCCCCTCACCGCACCCCACTCCCCGATCCTCCCGCTGTCCGTCCCAGCCTGGTTCCACAGATGGTACTTGATGAACCTGGTGTGGAGAAGCGGGGGCAGAATCAGATGTGTTGTCCCACCGACCCCACCCCACTCCCCGATCCTCCCGCTGTCCGTCCCAGCCTGGTTCCACAGATGGTACTTGATGAAGTAGTTGGCCCAGGTCTTGTGGTACTTGTCCCCGGCCTTCCCCTTCAGAGTCCCCTTCCCACGGACGTCCCCGTTGCTCTTCATCCAGGCTGGGGCGGTCCAGGGGCTGGCAAAGAGCAGCAGCGGCCGCTTGCTCATGGCCAAAGCTCGGCGCAGGAGGGGAATCTGTGGGATTGGGCAGAGGGACGGGGTCAGCTCCAGCTGCAGCTCCCCAAAACCACAGAGCCCAAAGCATGGGAGAACTCAAGGGACCTCAGCAGGGACTGGCAGCTGGCAAGCACCACCCCCCCGGCACAGCGCCCTGGCTCCTCACCCTGCCAGTGCCAGGTGGGATGAGCCAGGACGTGCCCCGGAGGAGGTGCCAGCTCCCACAGGCTGTCCCCATGCACCCTGCCACGGCGTGCAGGGACAGCAGCACCTGCTCCTGGGGGTCCCAGCACACGCAGGAGCTCCGGAGCAAGAGGGGACAAGGTGCTGATGGCAGCGGCTTCAGCCTCCCACCTTCATCTCCACGTCCTCGTCCGCCAGCCTGAAGTGCTTCAGCTCGTAGTCATTGGGGACATCATCGTAGCTGTAGGGGCGCACGGAGAAGTCGCTGCACGCCATGGGCACCCGGATGAGGTTGTACTCGATCCCTGAGGAGCAGGAAAAGCGTCAAGAGGCACCGGAGCGGGTGACGATGTCCCTGCAGCGGGGACAGGCACAGCCACCTCTGGTGACCCCAGGATCTGCTCCCACCGCCGTGCCCTCACTGCTCACCGCTCTCGGAGAAGTAGGAGCGCAGCAGGTTGTCCTGGGCCGGCTGGGACAGCTTCAGGATGTTCATGGCAGCAGCATCCGAGAGGGACCCTCCGAAGCCCTTCACGTGCTGGTACAGCGTGGAGATGTTGAGCGTCAGCAGCAGCCCTGCAGGAAGAGCCCGGCTCGGTCCCTGCTGCCCGGGGACCCGCGGTGGCACCAACACCCACCAGCGGCGCTACCTCGGGTGCTCATTCTGCTCTGGAATTTCCCCTCGCTCCGCTCCAGCCGCTTCCCGGCCTTGCTGCTCTCGTATTTGACGTAGGAGCCGGGGGCTGGCACGACCAGGGGGTCCAGCGTGTCACAGTAGGTGGCATCGCAGACACAGACCGGCGAGCCGTGCCCAAAATCCTTGGGCATGCAGGGTCGGGCACCTGCGAGGCACGGGAGGGTGCGGGTGGCTGCCAGCTCAGGGCCGTGTCCCCGTCTGCTCCGGGGAGATGTCACTGTCCCCGCGCTTGGCATCCCGGGCACCTCCCGGGCACCCAGCCCCGCGCTGCCCCAGGGTGCCCAAGCCCCGCTGCCACCCCCGCCATGTCCCCGCGCTCACCTGCCACCTGAGACACCGGCAGCAGCAGCAGCAGGAACAGCCAGCCCAGGATGCCGAGAGCCCGCATGGCCCCTCCGCGTTCCCGAGCTCTGGAAGGTCCCGGGGAGCAGCACCTGCGGTGGGGACACCCTCAGGCACGGCAGGGGGATGGAGGGCTCAGCCGCATCTCCCCAACCCCACGGAGCTCCCGTCACACCCTGCATTCCCCCCAAACCCCCTGATGTCGCTCGGGGAGCGTCCATCCCTGCCCGGAGCCCGCCCGCCTTCACCCCGGCTGCTCCCGACCTGCGCTGCCGCCAGCCCTCCTCCTCCTCCTCAGCAGCTGCAGCCTCCCCACCTGGCCTTTACAGGGAGCTGCTCGGAGACCTCCCTCCGCAGCACACCCTCTCCCACCCCCACAGCTCCTCCTTGCTCCGCTCCCGGCCCGTACCTGCCCTCGGGCGAGGACCGCCGATCACCGGCTCGCCGGGTCCCCCTCGCCCTCCGCCGCCACGGCAAGGAGGGACAGGGACATGGTGCTGGCAGCTGGGCCTCAGTGAAAGGTCCAGCCAGCACAGGGAAGGTCACAGAGACCCCACTGAAGGAAGAATTGATTGTTTTGTCAGGCAGGTCTGGATCATCACCCCGAGAGCCCAGCAGAGCCAGGGGCAGGCTCATGGCATGGCTGTCTGTCCTGCTGGGCACCTCCAACAGGACATCCACGTATCCCTGCCTGCCACTCTGCTGTCCCCACTGTCCCCCAGGAGCCACAGGGCCGTGCAGGAGGGTCCAGGACACCCAGGTAAGGTCAGTGAAGGTGGCTGCACAGCTCAGGGCAGCACAGGGCACAGCAGGGGTGGCCACATGGGAGCTGGGGCTGTTGTCATTGCCTGCCCAAGCCTTTGGCATCACTCTCCCCAACTCAGCATGTGCAGGGGAAGGTGACAGCAGTGACAGCAGTGACAGCAGTGACAGCAGTGACAGCAAGCAGGCAATACCCCAGCCCCTGGGCAAGCAGGGCTGCACTCCAGCTGTCAACAGCAGTTAGACCCTCAAAGGGGACCCTGCTGTCCCAACACCGGGAGCAGAGCCCAGCTCTGGTGCTCCTGTAGCACTCCCTGCTCCTCCAGGAGTCACCCTCCAGCCCAGCAAGCCAAGGCTGAACTGGGCCAGCTCACCTGGGCACACAGATCCTGCCTGGTGCCACCACCCAGAATGTTCCCCCTCACTGTGGGGACATCCTCAGCATCCCCACACAGGCTTGGTGTGGGAATGGAGAGTGGCCACAGCTCCCAGGCACAGCTCCCAGCCTGGAGCATCAATCAGCTCAGGGCTGCCCTGCACAGGGTTAAACTGCTCCGTTAGCTTTCCCTCCATGGGTGGAGCAGCACTTTGTGAGTAATTTTCTCCATTTCTGGCATATCAGATACAGCTCTGGGGCAAATCAATTCATCAAATTTCCTCCTAGCACCAGCATTGCCCTGCCATGGGCCTTGCCACAGTTCCACCCCTCTGCTGGGAGCTGAGCCATGAGACACCTGGAGGCTCTGGGGCCGGGGCAGATGGGGCCAGGCAGCCCCTGGTGACATCTCACGGGGCAAACAGGTGCCCCAGGAGGGAGCTCCTGTCCCTGTCCCGCTGCACTGTGGCTCTCCCACCTCCCAAGTGTGATTAAGGTGTGACCAGACTGCTACACCCAGGCTAATGAGCCCCAATTTTGGGGAGGGATTAATAGCTCCTGAGGCAATCAGCCACCTTGGAGCTCACTTCCAGCCATCCAGGATGCCCCTGCTCACCCCTTCCCATTCCAAGCTCCAGTTCTTCCTGCCCCCCATCACCCACAGCCCCCCAGCTGGCTCAGGTCCCACAGCTCCTGGAAGCAAAACACTGCGGAGGCTGCTGAGGCTCATCCTTATCAACAGCAGCTGATAAGAGCGCCCTGCTGAGCAGGAAAAGTGAGACCCAGGGGCCGGGCAACGCCTCGCATGGAGCTGCTGGCACAGCAGATGCCAGGCAGCCCCACCAAGCCCCCAAAGCTGCTTCTTGTGGCCCATCTCCAAATAGGGGGAGCTCCTGGGGGTCGCAGGGGCCTTGTGACATGGTGTGAGCACCCTTTGCAGTGCTCAGATGGGCTTGTTCAAGGAGGTGGGACCAAAGGAGCCACCAGAGGAGCCAGAGGGTGAATTTTGTCCTCAGAAGAGCCAGAGGGTGAATTTTGTCCCCAAGCCAGGCCAGTGTGGATGGGGACACAGGGACACGGAGCTGGGCTGAGTCACCTTTCAGGGGATCACGACTTTGTTGATATTTATGCCAAAGAGCCTCAGTGTGGCATCACAGCAAGTCCTTCCCAACAGCGAGACCCCAGCCCAGAGCACGTGGGGACAATCCCCAGGGTACCCACTGGTCTGTGGGACCCCAGCATCCCCCAGCCACCGCGAACCCCACACGAGCCAAGGCTTTGCACAAGAATTAATGAGCAGAGCCAAGCCCAGCGACGTCGGAGGATTCGCCCCCGCTGCGTTTATCCCGGAGCCAGTCGGTCCTTGAGCACCGAGCCGAGCGCAGGGACCGGGACACGTGGACCGGGGTGATTCAGCATCCGGCCAGAGCCGTGAGCAGCGGGGCAGGTAAGCGAGGAACAGGTGGGGGAGCGGCCCTGCACAGGGAGAGGGATGCTGGCAGCGGGGCGATGGGGATGGGGCTCGCTGCGCGATCCTGGAGAAACATTTCCCTCTTGTGGACAAACACAAACAGCCTCGGGGCAGGAGCAGGCCGCTCTCACAGGACTCTGGCGGCAGCTCCCGGAGGTCCCACGAGCAGCGTGGCTGTGGCTCCGTGGCGTGCCAGTGTGCCAGGGTGACACTGTCACTCAGCGGCCACGCCTGGGCTGCGCTCAGCCCACGCAGTATCGCGGCTGTCAGTCCTGACAGCACCCCTGGGCACATCCCACCTGCACGGAACCCCGCCGCCCTGAAATTATGACCTCCCTGCCCTAATCTCCTGCTCTCACACCCTGCCAGCTGCCTCCCTCCTTCCTGGGTGCGCCCACACTCTGCACCCACTCCCGCTCCTGCCCCCGCTTGCTCCAGGCACCCCAGATCTGTGGTGGGTGCTGAGCCCCGGGTGCACCCCCAGTTTCCTCACCATGGTGAGGATCCCTCAGATCAGTCCCTATAGGGAACAGCAGGCTCCAGGCAGGGCTGGGCAGCCTCTCTGCCCCAGAAAAGCACCAGGAGCAGCTGGGGCTCAGCCAGAGCTGCCTGGGACCCTGAGACCTTGGGTGCACCCCCAGTTTCCTCATCACTTTGGGGACACCTCAAATCAGTCCCCATGGGGAACAGCAGGCTCCAGGCAGGGCTGCTGCAGCCTGGGCAGCCTCCCTATCCCAGAAAATCACCAGGAGCAGCTGGGGCTCAGTCTCCCTGTCTCAAAAAAGCCCCAGGAACAGCTGGCACTGCCCTGACCTCAGCCAGAGCTGCCTGGGACCCTGAGGCCTGGGTGCACCCCCAGTTTCCTCACCACTGTGGGGACCCCTCGGATCAGTCCCCATGGGGAACAGGGAGGCTGCTGCAGCCTGGGCAGCCTCTCTATCCCAGAAAAGCCCCAGGAGCAGCTGGGGCTCAGCCAGAGCTGCCTGGGACCCTGAGCCCCCCATGCTGCCATGCTCCTGGAGCTGGCCCTGCCTCCAGCCCCGGCCTCGAGACCTTGGTCTGGGGGAGATGTGACCCACAGAGCCCCTGGCCTGACCTCAGGCTGCAGGTGGCTCCAGAGTGGCAGGGAAAGCACAGAAAGCTGAGGCTTGCCTGCAATCCCTGCTCAGCCCTTCCATGGAGGGTGGGTGTCCAAGTGCTTTGTGCCTGCTCCTGATGCAGCACCCAGAGCATTCAGGGTGACTCCTGAGCCACCTGCTAGCTCCTCAAACCTGTCCCCAACAGCAGCAGGAGCACAGCTGGGCTCTGCTCAGCCCCAGCCAGGCAGTGCATGCTCAGAGCTGGGACAGAGGCATGCCTGGAGCACCTCAGCAGGGTCTGAGGTGGGCAGAAGGGCAGGGGCTGGGCAGGGATAGGGGGTGCCCACGACGCTCCAGCTGCTCTGTGCTGCTCGCCAGGCTCCAGCAGGCTCCACGCCGGGGCGGCACCCAGCCACAGTGCCCAGGAGCGGGGGAGGGACCCGGAGCTTTCCCTTCCAGCCGCATACATCAAGGCAGCATCCGTGTTTAATGTCGGAACAGCAGAACACAGCGCTCACAGCCTGTGGGGTCTCCACCCTGAGGGGCACCGTGCCCCCGGCCCTCCTGCACACGCTCAGCGTCCCCGGCCTGGCCCATTCTGGCTTTGTCACAGCCCTGGGGACGCTGCCCCGGCCCGAGCCCGCGGGCAGCTGGGGCTGCACGTCCGGCCCTCGGCCCCGTCACTGCCGCTGCCACACGTAGGTCTGGATGGAGTTGGCCGGAGCCACGGCTGCCAGGAGGCCCACGGTGTCCGCCAGCCCAAAGGTGATGTCCTGCGGGGACCTGCGGGGTGACAGCAGGGCGGTCACACCTGCAGCACCTGCACAGGGCCCAGAGGGCTGGGGTCCCATACAGGGGTGGCAGGATGGGGGTCACACACAGGGCTGGCAGGATGGGGGTCCCACACAGGGGTGGCAGGATGGGGGTCTCACACAGGGGTGGCAGGATGGGGGTCACACACAGGGCTGGCAGGATGGGGGTCACACACAGGGCTGGCAGGATGGGGGTCACACACAGGGGTGGCAGGATGGGGGTCTCACACAGGGGTGGCAGGATGGGGGTCTCACACAGGGGTGGCAGGATGGGGGTCACACACAGGGGTTGCACAACAGGGGTCACATACGGGGCTGGCAGGATGAGGGTTCCACACAAGGCTGATGGGACAGGAGTCACACACAGGGGTGGCATGACAGGGGTCCAACATAGGGGTGGCAGGACGAGGGTCACACACAGGGGTGGGAGGACTGGGGTCCCATACAGGGGTGGCAAGATGGGGGTCCCACACAGGGCTGATAGGACGGGGGTCCCACATGGGGCTGGCAGGACAGAGGTCCCATACAGGGGTGGCAGGACAGGGGTCCCACACAAGGGTGGCAGGACGGGGGTCACACACGGGGCTGGCAGGACGGCGGTCTCACATAAAGCAGGCAGAATGGGGGTCACACACACAGGGCTGGCAGGACAGGGCTCCCACACGGGGGTTCCAGGATGGGGGTCTCACATAGGGGTGGCAGGATGGGGGTCCCACATAAAGCAGGCAGAATGGGGGTCCCACACAGGGCTAACGGGACAGGGGTCGCACACAGGGCTGGCAGGACAGGGGTTCCACATACAGCTAACAGGACAGGGGCTGGCAGGACTGGGGTCCCCCACAGGGCTGATGGGACAGGAGTCACACACAGGGGTAGCAAGACAGGAGTCCCACACGGGGCTGGCAGGACAAGGGTCCCACACAGGGGGGCCAGGCTGCATCACCCACCGGTTCAGAACCACCACAACCACAGCCCCGTCGGGGCGCAGGAAAGCCGTGTACTCCAGTGCTGTCTTCTTGGACTCTCTGGAGGCGACGAGCCCCACGCGCTGGGAGCCCTCGGGGATGAATTTACTGAACAGACAAACGAGAAACAACCTCAGGGAGACCCCAGGAGAGCTCCTCTGGAGCCAAATTCGCCTTGCTTCTCTCAGGACAAGGCAGCTTAGCACATGTTGTGGGCTCCAACCCACCTGAAGTGCCCCATGTGGTAGAACATGGGCTGTTTGTAGAAGATGCCTTCACTGCTGTCCACGATGATGGGGCTGTCCACATAGTTCTTGACCCAGTTAGGGCCCCCCTCCAGATCCAGGGCCAGGTTCCAGTCAGTCCAGCCGGCCACAAAGTGGTTCAGATTCTGCAACAGCACAGCTCAGATACCTGCCCAGCACCACCAACCCTGCCAGGGCCCAGCACGCAGGGGCCTCACCGTCAGGATGCTGTGGCTGTACTGGTTCCCCCGCTCCCAGCAGCCCAGAATCACATCCCGCTCCCAGAAATGGGCCCCGATGCACGCCTCCGTGGCCAGGATAAAGTAGTCAGGGAAGAGCTCATGAGTGGGCAGCACTGTGTCCTGGATGGGGCCAATGAAGTCCAGGTACCAGTGGATGCCAATGCCGTGGACATAGCGAGCTGCCTGCTCATCCTCCAGGACCTGGCAGGGAAAAGAGTCAATCCCATGGGGAACAGAGGCCCAGCCCTCTACAGGCAGAGCACCCAAGCCCCCCACAAGGACAGGGGCTCTTCCCAGAGTCACCACACTCACCACTCTGGCCCAGTGCGGGAGGTGGAGCCGGTTGTCGTCCAGGATGATGAGCTGGACGTGGCGGTGGGAGCTGTTGGCCAGCGCTGGGCCCAGGTCCCGAGCGATGAAGTCCCTCTGCTGCTCAGCTGTGAAACCCAGGCACTGGAAGGGGTAGTTGTTGATCAGCCCAGCCGTGGGCTCGTTCTCTGCTGTCACTGCCCAGAATGTCACATTGTGCTTGGCGTATTCATCCAGGAACCTGGCATGGAGGAAGGGGTGAGCCATGAGGAGTGCTCAGCGCCACCACTGAGAGAGCCCCAGGTATCTCCCAGCAGCTCCTCACCGTACAAAGTAGTTGGCCCAGGTCTTGTGGTACTTGTCCCCTGCCTGCCCCTTCAGTGTCCCCTTCCCCACGTAGGACTCGCTGGTCTTCAGCCATGTGGGGGAGGTCCAGGGGCTGGCGTACAGCGACAGCGGCCGCTTGCTCATGGCCGAGGCTCGGTGAAGGAGGGGGATCTGCAGGAGGAGGTGGAGGGGCCAGCTCAGCTCAGCCCCTGTGACCCTCCATCCCCTCCCTGCTCCCTCCCACCGCTCGCCTTCAGCTTGGTGTCCTCGTCCCGCAGGGCAAAATGCGTGAGCTCGTAGTCGTAGGGGACGTCATCGTAGGTGTAGGCATGGAGGGAGAAGTCACAGCTGGCCATGGGGAGCCGGACGAGGTTGTACTCCAGCCCTGCCAGCACAGCGGGACACGAGGTGTCCATGATGTCCACGCTCCCTGCCACCATCCCACCTGTGTCCCCCACGTCCTACCCTCCTCAGAGAAGTAGGAGCGCAGCAGGTGATCCTGGGCTCTCTCCGGCAGGGATAAGATGTTGATGGCGGCCGCGTCGGTGATGGAGCCACCAAAACCCTTCACCCTCTGGAAGCGCTGCGTCGTGTCCAGCCTGAGGACGACATCTGCAGGGAGGGGAGCCCAGCATGACGGCGGGTTGCTGCAGGGTCCGTCCCATCCCTGCCGTCCGCGGCAGTACCTGGGGCGCAGAGTTTGTGCAGGAATTTCCCCTCGCTCCGCTCCAGCCGCTTGCCGGCCTTGCTGCTCTCGTATTTGACGTAGTAGCCGTGGGCTGGCAGGACCAGGGGGTCCAGCGTGTCACAGTAGGTGGCATTGCAGACGCAGACCATGGCATCACGGCCGAAGTACTTGGGGCTGCAGGGCCGGGCGCCTGGGGGGCACGGAGGGCGGTGGGGGCAGCCTCAGCGACGCGTCCCTGCCCCGGGGGTGACACCACTGCCCCCGTGCTCCACATCCCGGCACCTCCCGAGCACCGCGCTGCCCACGGAGCCCCGGACACCTCCCGGGCATCCCCGGCCGCGGACTCCGAAGGTATTCCCAGCTCCTCCCGTCCCATTCCGGGCCGCCGCCGCACCCCCATCCCCGGACCCACCGCGTAGCCCCGGGTTCCCCTCGCTCACCTGCGGCCCGGTGCACGGCCAGCAGCACCGGCAGCAGCCGCCAGCACAGGGCACCGACCGCCCCCATGGCCCCGCCGCTCCCGGTGCGCTCGGAGCCGGCCCGGCTGCACCGGCTCCGCCGCCGGCCTTGCCTTTAAGAGCGCCCGGGCAGCTCGTCCCGCCCACACCCGGTGCAGGAGCGGCACCGACTCTGGGCGGGCCTGGCCCTGGCCCTTCCCCCGCCAACCGGGAGAACCGCGTGGGAACGGGGTCGCTTCCCCCCGGTCCCTCCCCGAGAAGAGCAGCCAGTCCCGGTGCAGGTGCCGGTTGCGGTCCCGGTCCCGGTGCCGGTTGCGGTCCCGGTTTCAGTCCCCGCTGCCTCCCCAGGCCCCGACGGCACCGCTCGCCCCGTCCCGCGGAGCCGCTACCGGGAAACCGGGAGCCGGCACCCCGTGACCGGTCAGCTGACCGCCCGCCCCGCCCCGTTGGGCCCCGCCCGCCCCGTGACACCGGCGCCGTGGGCGGCGGCGACCACCTTTATTCGGTCTCTAGCGAGGGGCAGCGGCCGCGGGAGCGGCCCCGCAGCGCAGCCCGGGCGCAGCCGGGCGGGGAGGAACGGGCACGGCCAGCACCGGCACCGGCACCGAACGGGGCGGAGGGCCTGGAGACAGGGGACAGAGCAAGGGACAGGCGTGGCAGTTCCGGGGTACGCTGGCACAGGAGGCCAGGGACCGGGCCAGCACAGGGGACAGGCAAGGTCGTCCTGGAGGACAGGCACGGCTGGCACAGGGGACTGAGGATGAAGCCAGCACGGCCAGCCAAAAGAACAAGGCAGAAGACAGGCACGGCCAGTGGAGGGGACAGGGGACAGGCATGGCTGGCACAAGGGACCGGGGATCAAGCCAGCATAGCCAGCCAAAGGGACAGCATGGCCAGGGCAGGGGACAGGCACGGCCACGCCAGGCTACAGGCACGGCTGGCACAGGGGACAGGGGATGGCCAGTGCGTGCGTCAGGCACAGCCACAACATGGGACAGGGCAGGGGACAGGCGTGGCCATCCCAGGGAATAGGCACAGCTGGCACAAGGGACAGGGCAAGGGACAGGCATGCCCAGAAGAAGGAACAGGACAAGGAACAGGCATAACCATCCCAGACAGGCAGAGGGGGACAGGCACAGCTGTCCTGGCTCCCCACAGACACCCCCGGGGACCAGCCCCGAACCCCAGCCCTGCTCGGGGAAGGGGCTCAGCCGAACCCCCGGGGCAGCAGGGCAGGGCCCAGCCCCACCAGGGCAGCAGCAGCAATGTCCGAGCAATGTCCAGGGCTGAGCCCAGAGCAGGATTCCCTCCCCAGAGCAGAGGGTCCGTGCCAGGCGTGCCCTTAGAGCGCGCTCTCCTTGCAGGCCCCGCTGAGGCTCCGCGGGCGGCCGCGCTCCAGGCGGCGCGAGGACAGGAGCCGCCGCAGGGACGACGTGGAGCTCAGGTCCCCGCAGCTCTGCAGGTGGATCCCTTCGTGGGGCCGCTCTGCACCCGGCCAGGCACTCCAGGGAACCTGCAGGGCATGGGGATGGGCTGCAGCCACAGGGATGGCAGCCCTGGCTGTGACACCCCTGCCCATGGTACCCTGCCCGTAACACCGCTGCCCATGGCACCCCTGCCTGTGAACCCCTGCCCATGGCACCCCTGCCCGTGGTACCCTTTCCCATGGCACCCTTGTCCGTGGACCCCTGCCCATGGTACCCCTGCCTGTGACGTGTGCCTGTGGCACCCCTGCCTGTGGCAGCTCTGCCTGTGCCACCCTTGCCCATGGCACCCCTGCCCGTAACACCCCTGCCTGTGGCACCTCTGCCCATGAACCCCTGCCCATGGCACCCCTGCCCGTGGCACCCCTGCCCATGGCACCCCTGCCTGTGGCACCCTGCCCATGGCACCCCTGCCCATGGCACCCCTGCCCGTGGCACCCCTGCCCATGACACCCTGCCCATGGCACCGCTGCCCATGACACCCCTAGCCCTGACACCCCTGCCCATGACACCCTGCCCATGGCACCCCTGCCCGTGGCACCCCTGCCCGTGGCACCCCTGCCCATGACACCCTGCCCATGGCACCCCTGCCCGTGGCACCCCTGCCCGTGGCACCCCTGCCCATGGCACCCCTGCCCGTGGCACCCTGCCCATGGCCCCCCTGCCCATGGCACCGCTGCCCATGACACCCCTAGCCCTGACACCCCTGCCCATGGTACCCCTGTCCGTGACACCGCTGCCCGTGGACCCCCGCTTGTGGCATCCCTGCTTGTGAACCCCTGCCTGTGGTACCCCTGCCCGTGGCGCCCCTGTCCATGACACTCCTGTCAATGACACCCTGCCTGTGAACCCCTGCCCGTGGCACCCCTGCCCATGGCACCCCTAGCCCTGACACCCCTGCCCGTGGCACCCCTGCACGTGACACCCCTGCCCATGGTACCCCTGCCCATGAACCCCTGCCCGTGGCATCCCTGCCCATGGCACCGGTGCCTGTGCCACCCCCCTGTGCTCAATCCCCCCCACCCCAGCACGGCCAGGCAGCACACGGGGCAGGAGGACAGAGGTGACAGGGATGGCAGAGGCGTGCATCACGCGCCCACGCTGGCATTTGGGACAGGTTGGTTCCCGTCGAGGCCTCCCGGGCTGCGCAAGGACTCCCGTAAAGCTGAGCTGTGGGGATGTCCCAGCAGCTGCCTCCGGGTGCAGTGACTCAGGGGCAAAGCCAAAGCCATTGCAACAGGGATGATTTTCCCACCTGTGGCTCCAGTGGGGATCAAGGAAAAGCAGCTGCCCCCCAGGAAGGGCTGGGCAAGGATGGTGCTGCAGGAAGAACGCTCTGCCTGCAGCCAGGGTGCCCACACGATGCGGGTGCAGCAGGGGAATGAAACAATGGAAGGGCCAGGGTGGAGGTGTTGATGGGAGAGAAGGGAGGGAGAGCGTGGATGGGGAGGAGGAGTTGCCCATCCCTTGCGGCTTCCAGAACCCACCTGTTTGTGCCCGTGGAAGCTGTGCCCAGACACCTCCACGCTGCGCTTGGGTCTCTGCAGGAACCTGGCCACCAGCCCACGGGTGCCCCGGTAGCCCTTGAGGTCCCCCAGGGAGCGGGTGGCCGTCTTGGACAGCTGCTGTGGCACCTTCTTGGAGGGTGGCAGCTTGTTCTTCCCCACGGAGCCAGCCCGGAGCAGCGGCGGGGAATCACAGTGGGAACGGTGGAGCAGGCAGGCCTCGGAGCACAGCCCTGTGGGGAGGGTGCTGTCACACTCAGGACACTGCTCTGGCAGTCCTGTCCTTGTCATCGGACCAGGGACACTGCCCTGATGAACCTGTCCCCATTGGTGTCCCCATTGGTGTCCCCAGGACACTGCTCTGGCAGTCCTGTCCTTGTCATCAGACCAGGGACACTGCTCTGGCAGTCCTGTCCTCACTGTCAGACCCAGGACATTGCTGTGGTAGTCCTGTCCTTGTCATCGGACCAGGGACACTGCCCTGATGCACCTGTCCCCATTGGTGTCCCCAGAACACTGCTGTGGCAGTCCTGTCCTCGTCATCAGACACAGGACACTCCTCTGACAGTCCTGTCCCCATCATCAGACCCGGGACACTGCTCTGATGGACCTGTCCCCTTTGTCAGACTCAGGACATTGCTCTGACAGGCACAGGACACTGCTCTGATGGACCCGTCCCCACTGTCACACGCCAGGACGCTGCTCCCAGCAGACCTATCCTCAGAGCCCTGGGGTCCTGCTGTGTCCCATCCCCAGTCAGCAGGAGCAGTCCCACCTCTGGTCCCCACTGTCCCAGCCCCAACAGGCTGAGTTCAATCCCCAGAGGGCTTCAGACACCCCCCTGTGCCCCATTTCTCTCCCAGTACACCCCAGTGCTCTGACCTGTATCAGCGGAGGAGTCAGACACGGTGTCCTCCAGTGCTTTGGTATAAAGTACTTCCCTGAAATCTGCTGGGAGCAGAGAGAGCCCTCAGGCCTGGGCAGGTGTGCACACCCCAGGCAGCAGAACCCTCCAGCACCCCTGCTCCCAGCCCAGCAGACCTCCCCTGCTCCCCCCGTTCCATCCCAGACTGGCTCTAATCCCACCCGGCCGCACAAAACCGCAGCCAAACCCTGCGGCACATCCCGGCCGCGCCGCACAGACGCTGCCACACTCCCATCCCATCACAGTCATTGTCACCTACCGGCACGGCCGGCCATGGGGACACCGGGGTCACTGTGAGACCTCAGCAGCGGGCGCGGGGCCATCCCCGGGGCCGGGGACGAAGGGCACGAGGTCTCGCTGTTGCGCCGGGGGCGGCCGGCGGTGGCGGTGTCCGTGTGGCGGCCACCGCCGCGTCCCTGCAGCGAGGATCCCTTGTCCTTGAGGCGCACCTCGGGGAAGCAGGGCCCGGCACAGCGCACGGGCCCCACCAGCCGGTTGCAGCTGTGGGTCACGGCTCCCCCCACCAGGACGCCGCCGCCGCCGGGGCCGGGCTCGGCGGTGGAGCACGAATAGGAGCGCTCGCCCCGCACTCGGGGCTGGGGCATCTCCTCGAAGGGGCCCTGCAGGGCCAGCGTGGGGCTGCGGGCGTGGTGGCTGCACTGCACGCAGTCCACGCTCAGGCAGTAATCGGCGCGGCTGCGCTGGATGGAGCGGAACAGGACGTAATCCACGGAGCGCATGGAGCCCTGCAGCTCCAGCAGGCACGAGTCCTCCGAGGGGCTGCTGTCCCCGGGGATGTCCATGATCTCCGACATGATCAGGGAGCCGCTGTCCATGGAGACTGCGAGGGGAGAGGATGGGCACGGCTGAGGAGCTGCCGGAGCCGGCCCTGTCATCATCCTGGGGGCAGCACTCACCTTCCCCGCTGAGCACGATGGAGGGGACGCGGTCGCAGGTGCAGGCGTGGGAGCCCTCTGTCAGCTGCGAGTCGAACAGGGTGGCCTGTGGGGCAGCAGGCACAGGGCTCAGCTGAGCTGGAGCCCATCGTGCCCAGCCTGCTCTGCTCACAGCCCCACAGCCCCCACCTGGCTGTCTCCCCGCAGCCCCATCACAGTCTCGTAGGATGGGGGGAAATCAGTTGGGTAGAGGGGCACGGGGCTGTCCATGGAGCCGTTGTAGGTGATGCTGTGGAGACAAAGCAGAAAAGCCACTCTGGGTGGGACAAGCCCAGCCTGGGGACACACAGACCCCCCTGTCCTAGCAGCCTTGCTCCCAGTGGTACCTCTGTGCATCCGTCTCGGAGCTGCAGGTGTACTCAGGTGGGTAGTAGGGGGGTGGTGGCACTGGGGGCACAAACTCCTCGAAGTCCATCATGCTCTGCAGGAAGGTGTCAGGTGGGGACGTGCATTCCAGTGTCACAGAGCTCGAGCGCTGTGGGACCAGCTGCAGGGAGAGGGGACAGGGGAGAGCTGGGACCTCCTGGGCTGAGATCCAGCAAGGGATGTGCATCCTGGGCTTTAATCTGTACCTGGCTGGGGCCAGGTCCTGCCCTGGCACCCCAGGGACCACCCCAGCCTGGGACTCACCACATGGACGATGTCAAGGGAGAAGATCTGGATGCAGCACACGACAGCAGAGAGCATGCAGATGATGGTGGAGAAGATGGTCAAGCCACAGACACTGAAGAGGAGATCCTGGGGAGCAGTGGGGTGAGCTGCAGAGCCCGCAGAGCCATGGCCGGGGCTGCGGCCGCTTCCCAGGGAGCCCGTGCATCCCCCAGCTCCTCCACCTTGAGCGCCACACGGATGCTCCGGCAGTTGGCGTTGGGGAACATGGTGAGCTGCTCGCTCTGCTGGCTGCAGGAGGCGGGCGGGGGCTCCGAGCGGGCCTGGCAGCAGACACACGTGTCCCTCTCCTGGCGACAAGAAACACTGCGAGGAAGCTCCGGATGCCGTGCAAAAATCCCCCCGAGAGCCACCAGCGCATCCCCACCAGCTCCGCAGAGCCCCCCACAAGCCAGGCATGAGCCCGGGGGTCCCTGCTCAGCCTCACCCTCTCGCAGGCCTCCAGGGTCTTCACCAGCTGCGCGTTCTGGCACGACAGGATGGAGCCGGCGAGGCTCAGCATGACGCCCAGCACCGAGAGCAGCGTGAAGAAGGCGATCTGCAGCGGGAGGAGAGGGGCTGCCGGCGGAGCAGGGAGCCGGCGGAGCACCCGGGGGATGCTCGGTCTCCCCATCCTGGGCTGCCCCGCCTGCGGAAGGGTGTTCCCCCAACACCTACCACCAGGGTGAGCGGCCGCTTCCAGGAGACGATGCCGACCAGCCCGGACAGTGCCAGCTGCAGGTGCACAAGGCCCGGGGTGAGCACAGGGAGAAGGCCCTGTCAGGCACAGGGGCCAGAGCAGCCCCTGCCCACGGGCAGAGCCCCCTGGTCCCCGCAGGCCTGGAGCCAGCCCGGGAGCAGCGGGGCTGTAGGAGCAGCCCTGGCGCCACGAGATGGGAGAAACTGCTGATTCAGGGCCTGGGGACTGCGGGCTGCTCTGGCTGGGCAGCAAGCAAACCCAGGCCAGCATCCGTGCTGCAGGGTCACCTCGGGGGACCCCGGGTGCTGCCCCCACCCCAATACCCGGCAGCCAGAGCAGAGCCCCCATCGCCACCCTGTCCCTGCCCTGTGGTCACTGTGGTGCCCCCACACCCCTCCCTGCGGACCCCAGACATTCCCCCGCACCCCTCGGGGGTCCCCATCCCTCAGAGTCACCCTGGGGGAGCCCTTGGGATTCTCCCACAATGCACCGCGGCAGGCACGGGCAGAGGCTGGGGAGCACCGGGGCTGCCCTCCCCTGGGACCGGCGGCCGGTTCGGCCCCGGGGGAGCAGCGCAGCCCCCTCGGCCCCGTACTCACCGAGAAGCCGGCCCAGGACGGGCAGGAGTGCCGGATTTTGGTGGAGGGAGTGATGGTGGCCGCCACCAGGCTGAAGGTGACGATGAGGACGCCCAGCACGGCTTGCACGAGCCCCAGGACGAGCAGGACCTGCAGCCAGGCGCGCTGGAGGCGGAGGTGGGTGAGGCTGCGGGAGCTGCGGCCGGTCAGCGAGCGGTTCGAGTCGCTGGGGGAGGGCATGGCCGCGGCGGGCGGCGGCTCGGGGCCGGCCCCGGAGCCCCGGGGCAGCCGGCGGCACCGCGCCAGGACCGCGGGCAGCGGGAGCAGCCGCTCTGCGGGAACGGGCCGGGCTCCACCTTTCGGCCTTGCCGGAGGATGCTGACGGCGGCTCTTCCCTGCCCCGGGCGGGGGGGCTCGGGCAGCGCCCACGGCCACGCGGAACGGAACCGGCCTAGAAGCGCCGGCCGGGCACGGAGCGCGGCCCCGGGACCGCCGCCGCCTCCCTGGCCGTCGGTGCAGCGCCGGGCCCCCGCCGGGAGATCATCCCGCCCCGCGGGGACCGAGAGCCGCCGCCCGGGACGCGGCCCCCGGGGCAGCGCCTGCAGGCGGGAGCCGCGCTCCGGACCGGAGCATCCTCCGCTGGCGGCGGCGGGCGCAGAGCCGAGTCCCGGTACCGGTAAGGGCGGCGGGCGGCTACCGGCGGTCCGTCCGCTCCGCGCCCCGCAGCCGTGGCGCCACACGGAGCGGCGGGCGGGGACGCCGGAGCGGCGGGAGGCTGCGGCCGAGCATGGCCGGGGAGCGCCCGGGGCCGCAGCTGGAGCGCCGGGAGCGCCGGGGCCGGTCCCACACAGGCCGGCGGGGCTGGGCCGCGCCCGCGCCGCCCCCGCGAGGCACGACGGGAGCTGTAGTCCGCCCACAGCGGCTGCGCGGCACGACGGGAGCTGTAGTCCGCGCACAGCGGCCACCGGCAGCGGCCCCGCTGCTCCCCTCCAGCCCCCCGGGAGGCGCACGGAGATGGCGAAGGAAGAGAGTGAACCTTCATTTATTCCTTAAATAAACCGGGAGCGGGCGGGAACAGCACACGGGGAGCAGCGGAGGAGGCGGGGACGCCCGGAGGAGCCCCGGTTCCAGCGGGACCGGGAGGGCACCGGCCCCCACGGCTGAAGGCACAAAGCCTCTCGCCAGCCCCGGAGCATCCGAGAGGAAATGGACTGAAGCAGAATGCGTGAGACCTGTCCTGGGGACCCCCAGGGACACCAGGGCAGGGGACAGAGGGCAGGTAAGGGGGGCGAGGGGCTGCACACCGGGGCTGGCTCGGCCCCCGAGGGTGCTGGGGGCAGCAAGGGGGTCACAGTCCTCGAAGCGGGTGGGGAGGGGGCTGCAGGAGCTGTTCAGCCCTCCCTGGAGGCAAAGGGGTGCCATGTAAACGCCAGGGCTGCTCCTCGGCACCCAGCCTGGCTTTGGGCTCCACACGGGCGAAAGGCAGGATCCCCACAAGCAGCAGCTGCCCGAGCTCTGCCTGTCCCTGCCCTGCTCTCCTCATCCCTGGGCCTGAAGAGAGGGAGAGGATGGGGAAAGGGACAGGACAAAAGGACGAGACAGCCTGGGGAAAGCACCAGCCCCATCCTCATCCCACTGGAGCAAGCCCCAGGAGGAAGAGGGGGATGACGTTCTTGGCAGAGCATGGGGGTCCCCTGGGCACACGGGGGGGACAGGGAACCCTCCCACACCCTAAGGGAGCACAAGTGTCATCACCAGGTGGGGAAACAGGAGAGCACAAGGAAGGCAAGTGACCGTTCCAGTCGCTGGAAGCAGCATCGCAGCCATCTGGGGAGGCTCCTGCCCCCAGCAGCTGGTGCTGGGAGGGAGGACGACGGCTCAGGGCTCCCCACCCTGCTCCCCCCAGTCTGCTGAGGGGAGGGGACCAGCACAAACCACGACAGCCTCTGTCCGTGAGGAAAAAGGGGGTTAAGAGCAGCAGACGATTCAGGCACCAGCACTTCCAAGCCGGGATGAGGCAGCCTCTGAGAGCCGATGGGGATCCAGTGAAAGTGCGACTCGGGTTTCCTCTTCCTCGGCCTTCCTCTTCCTCGGGAGGAGCCCCGGGGCGCCGGGAGGGGCAGGGCCCGCAGGCTACGGGGCACGGAAGGCGTTGGTGGCCGCGCCCGCGGCGGCGTTGGCCGCGGCCGTGCGCACGGCCTGGTTGGAGAAAACGCCGGCGGCAAACTCCTCCTGCGCCTTCTGGAAGCTGGCACCCGTGCGGCGGTACAGGGAGTGGATCTGGGGGCAGCAGGGAACGGGGTCAGGGCTGGAGGCCCAGGGAAACAGAGGTGTGATGGCCCAAACCTCCCCAAAAGGATGGCTCAGGCTGCAGGCCCAGGTAAACAGAGCTGTGATGGCCTAAACTTCCCCCCAAAAGGATGGCTCAGGCTGCAGGCTCCAGTTTAACAGAGCTGTGATGGCCCAAACCTCCCCAAAGGGATGGCTCTGGCTGCAGGCCCAGGGAACAGAGCTGTGATGGCCTAAACTTCCCCCAAAAGGATGGCTCAGGCTGCAGGCCCAGGTAAACAGAGCTGTGACAGCCCAAACCTCCCCAAAAGGATGGCTCTGGCTGCAGGTCCCAGTTTAACAGAGCTGTGATGGCCCAAACCTCCCCAAAAGGATGGCTCAGGCTGCAGGCTCCAGTTTAACAGAGCTGTGATGGCCCAAACCTCCCCAAAAGGATGGCTCAAGCTGCAGGCCCAGGTAAACAGAGCTGTGATGGCCTAAACTTCCCCCAAAAGGGATGGCTCAGGCTGCAGGCTCCAGGTAAACAGAGCTGTGATGGCCCAAACTTCCCCCAAAAAGGATGAGGGATGGCTCAGGCTGCAGGTCCCACAGGTGAACAGAGTTGTGAAGACCCAAACCTCTCCAAAAAGGGATGAGGGATGCCTCTGGCTGCAGACCCCCAGGAAACAGAGCTGTGATGGCCTAAACCTCCCCCAACAGGGATGTCTCTGGCCGCAAGTCCTGGGTAAACAGAGCTGCGATGGCCCGAACTTCTCCAAAAAGGGATGAGGGATGCCTCTGGCTGCAGGTCCCCAGAAAACAGAGCTGTGATGGCCCAAAGCTCCCCAAAAGGGATGAGGGATGCCTCAGGCTGCAGGCACCAGTTTAACAGAGCTGTGATGCCCAAAGCTCCCCAAAGGGATGGCTCAGGCTGCAGGTCCTGGTAAATAGAGTGGTGATGACCCAAACCTCCCTCAAAAGGGATGGCTCACTACAGGCCTCAGTTAAACAGAGCTGTGATGGCCCAAAGCTCCCCAAAAGGGATGAGGGATGCCTCAGGCTGCAGGCCTCTGGTAAACAGAGTTGTGATGGCCCAAAGCTCCCCAAAAGGATGGCTCGAACTGCAGGCTCCAGGTAAACAGAGCTGTGATGGCCCAAAGCTCCCCAAAAGGGATGGCTCAGGCTGCAGGCTTTGATCCCAACCCACCTTTTTCAGCATGATGATGCCCAGCACAGCCACGGCCGTGAAGGACAAGGACACCAGGATCATCATCACTGCCACGGCCTTGTTAGTCCGCAGTGCTATCAGGCTCAGGATCCAGCCGCTGCAAAACAAGAGGCTGTGGCCCCCAGGTTCCCTCTTCCCCACCCACCTCTCACCCTTGCAGGGTCAGCACACGGCCCACCTGAATCCCCAGTTTGGGATGCCGATGGCCTGCAGCACATACATCACGTTCTGGGCAAAGAAGACGAAGAAGAAGACAAAGAAGTTGAAGGAACTGTCGCTCCTGGGAGGAAGAAACGAGTAAGGTGAGGAAGCTCCCAAACCTTCCTTAAAGCAGGAGAACGGGGAGCTGGGGGTGGAAGAGCCCATCCTGCAGGTGCCCAGGGCTCGGGACACACCTGAAGGCTTTGTACATGGGCCGGTACCAGCAGACAAAGGAACAGGGCGTGTAGAGCAGAGCCCAGAGGATGGAGAGGCCAAACCCAGAGCCGGACGTGGGATCCACGCAGAACCAGGCGAGCGAGGACAGGAAGTTCAGGAACAGAGCAATGGTGCTGGCTGAGGGACAGGACAGAGCTCAGGAGCCCATCCAGGCTCCCCCAACCCCCACAACCACCTGTTCATCCCAATTGCCCAGAGCAGCAGCACCCAAATTCATCCTTCCAGCTGCTGCCAGGCTCTGCTGGAGACTCACCCATCCAGAGGTAGTACATGGTTGTCACTGTCTTCTGGAAGTCAGCCGGGATCTCCACGGGGATGTCCTGGTAGAAGCACGGCTTCACCGGGCAGAAGGACGGCAGCGGGGGCCAGTTGTTGAGCCTCGCTGCGGAGGGAAGAGGGTGAGGAGGAGCCAGGAGGGCTCCAGGGGGGTCCCAGCCCTGCCCAGCCCCGCCACTCACTCTGGGCACCGCCGAGGGCCGCGTTCTGCAGCTCCCGCTCCCGCCGGTCCAGCTCCTCCGCTTTCCGGTTGAGCTCCTCCTGCCGCTTCAGCAGCTCCGCCGTGGCGGCGGCGGCCGAGGCCTGCGGAGAGGGGGGACACGAACCTTGGGCTCCGGCCGGTGCCCGCGTCCCGGCCCGGCGGCGCCTCCCCCCGTACCTGCGAGCCGTAGGAGCCGTAGTTGCGGGGCTCGGTGGGACTCGCCTTCCGCGGGGGCTGCGCGGCCGCCGGTACCGGGGGCGGCGGCGCTACCGAAGGGGTCTGGAAGGGCGGCGGTGGCTGCAGGGGAAGAGGAGAGGGGTGAGACCGCGCCGGTAGCGGGGAGGGCTCCGGTGCCGGGAAGAAGATCCGGTACCGGGGCAGGCCCCGGTGCCCGGGCAGGCCCCGGCGCTCACCGCGTCGCTCTCGAAGGGGTTGTAGCCATCCAGCACAGCGCCGGGCCGGGCCTGCAGCGCCGCGGGGTCCTGGAAGGGGTTGTCCGGGAGCACCGCGGGGCCGCCGCGCTGGGCCATGGCCGCACCGGGAGCGGGAGCGCGCTGGACCCGCGGGACCGGCGCCGCCGCCGCCGCCGCCAGGCCCCGCCCCTGCCCGCCGCTGATTGGTCCCGCTGCGCCGTGACGTCATCGGGGAGACCCCCGCCGCAGGGGGCCGCTGCGCACGCGCCGGAGCCGCGCCGGGCGGGGCGCGCGCGTGACGCGGCCACGTGGCCCGGGGTCACGTGCGGCGCGCCCGTCCGCACCCCAGCCCCGGGCCCGCCCTTCCTGCCGGTACCCCGAGAGGGGCGGCCGGGACCGGACCGCGTCACCCCCCAGTGTCGCGGCATCCGGTTCCCATCGCACCCCGGTGTCCCGGGATCCATCACCCCTCCGTGTCCCGGTGTCCATTACCCATCACCTCCCCGTGTCCCGGCATCCATTACCCATCGCCCCACCGGTGTCCCGGTATCCACCGCCCACCACCCCTCAGTGTCCCGGTATCCAGTACCCATCACCCCCCGGTGTCCCATTATCCGTCCTCCATCGCCTCCCGGTGTCCCAGTATCCCGGTATCCATCACCCATCACCCCACCGGTGTCCCGATGCCCATCGCCCCCGATGTCCCGGTATCCACCGCCCATCACTCCACCGGTGTCCCGGTATCCATCGCCCATCAGCCCCCAATGTCCCGGTATCCATTACCCATCACCCCACCGGTGTCTCGGTATCCACCGCCTGTCACCCCCCGGTGTCCCGGTGCCCATCGCCCCCGATGTCCCGGTATCCATTACCCATCACTCCCCGGTGTCCCGGTATCCATTACCCATCACCTCCCGGTGTCCCGGTATCCACCACCCATCACCCCCTGGTGTCCCTGTATCCATTACCCATCACTCCCCGGTGTCCCGGTATCCACCGCCCATCACTCCCCGGTGTCCCGGTATCCAGTACCCATCACCCCCCGGTTCCCTCACGGTTCCGGGTCCCCACCCAGCCGCACCTGCCGGGACAGCGGCTCCTCCTGCGTGTCCCCACCCCCGCTCCTGCTCCCTGCTCTTACCGGGCAGCCGCGGTACCGGTACCGTTCACCTGCTGCCCACACAGCCCCCCCGTCCCCCCAGGGGTCGCTCCAGCAGCTGTCACCGAGCCGGACCCACCCCGAGCCCAGCACGACGAGCACTCGGGGAATCCCTCCTGCGTCTCCTGGAGCTGTTATTTATAGGAATCTCCCAATCCTTCCCCTCCAGCTGCCCATGGACTGCACACTGAGCCCATCCCAGGTCCTGTCAGGAGCAGGACACGCTCTGTCCCCGCCCTGTCCCCTCCCCGTGCTCGGCAAACTGCTACAAACACTCTGCACGGACTGAGAGTGACATCTGAACCCCACAGGTGAGCTCCCACCCCTCCCAAAGCTGGAGCTGCTCCTGGCAGAGGTGGAAGCTGTGGATTTGGGGTTTGGACACCAGCATGAGTTTGTTATTTTCTTGAAGTTAAGGTATGAATCGGATAATTTAATTCTCCTGCAGCCTCAGTGTGGGGCTGGGCGCAGGGGCAGTGGGACAGGAGGCAGGGAGGGTCACAAGCCCATGGAGATGGCTCAGTGTCACCTTCCTGAGGCTCTCACAGGCTCATGGAGATGGCTCAGTGTCACCCATCCTGAGGCCCATGCAGATGGCTCAGTGTCACCCATCCTGAGGCCCATGGAGATGGCTGTCACCTTCTTGAGGCCCATGGAGATGGCTCAGTGTCACCCATCCTGAGGCCCATGGAGATGGCTCAGTGTCACCTTCCTGAGGCCCCCATGGAGATGGCTCAGTGTCACCCTTCCTGAGGCTCTCACAGGCCCATGGAGATGGCTGTCACACCTTCCTGAGGCCCATGCAGATGGCTCAGTGCCACCCTTCCTGAGGCCCATGCAGATGGCTCAGTGTCACCTTCCTGAGGCTCTCACAGGTCCATGGAGATGGCTGTCACCTTCCTGAGGCCCATGCAGATGGCTCAGTGCCACCCTGAGGCTCCCCACACTCACTCCAAGTGAAACCAGACATTTCCTTTCCCCTCTGCATGGGCACAGCCTGGCACAGCCCGATGGTGCCACAGCAGAGCACACGTGTCACCCGCACCCCAGCGAGGCTCTGGCCCTGCCATCAGCTGTGACACAGCCCAAAAACCACCCAGGGAACAGCCCAAACCAAGGCCCAGCCTTCCTGCAGAGCTGGGAAGAGTCCAAAAGACACAGCCAGCCCTGGGGTGGGCGTAGGACAGCTGGATGTGGGCTTGTGACAACCCTCAGGAGCCCACTGAGAGGTTCCTCAGGTAAGAGAACCCTCCCTGTCCCTTCTCTGCCTCCCACCCCAACACTGGACCCAGGGCACGAAGAAAAAGCCAATCCCTGCTTTTCTACCCCACAAAACAGCATCGACTCAGGTCCAACTGCAGCCCTAAGGGCCAAAAGCAGCTCCTACTCAGTGTAGGTGGATACAGCTGGACCACAAAGTTCCTTTCACCGCTCTCCTTCACCACACAGGGCACAGCAGAACAACCCCAGGATCAGCAGCTGTCAGGCCAAACCCAGACCAGGTGCTTTATTCACTTCATATTTATTTTTCACAAAGACTGTACAAAATTCTTATAAAACTCTGGTGTGGGGATGGGCTATGACATTGATCCAAAAAATAATTCCCATGCAGTCCCACCAGTTCCATAACTTACAAGGAAACAGAGAAGCTACAGAGAGCTGCGAGTCCTGGAGTATTTACACCGAGGAGGGGCAGGAACAGGAGACAAAGCAACACAGGACAAGAGGTATTTACAGCACGGACACACAGACCCCCCTCACCTCACAAGAACAGCAGCAGCAACAGCAGGTCAGGCCCGTGGTGCTCCTAGGCCGACACAGAATCTGGGCTATTTACAGTATCTCACATATTAACAGCTTTACAAACGTGTCCAGGAAGTTCATCTCATGTTTATATATATATATATATAAAAAAAAAAAGCACCAAGTGTCTGAATAGAAATCACACAGGCCTCCACGGGGGCTAGAATCCGAGGGCTGGCTGGCACCTGTGGCGTCACCGGCTGATGTCGCGGCTCGAGTCCCACATTTTTGTGCTGGGCTCCATGCCCAGCATGTCAAAGAAGGGGTGCTTGAGGGCCTCAGCCAGGGTGACACGCTTGGAGGGCTCGTACTCCAGCATGCTCTCGATGAGGTCGAACAGGCGGTGATGGTCCTCAGCCTCCGAGGTCAGGTATCGCTGCAGGTGGAGGGGAAGGTGAGGCTCAGGGAGGCTACACCCCCCCATCCTGATGTTCTCTGGTTTGTTCACACCATCTCTCAGCCTGGAGCTGAGCTCTGAACTCCTCTCTATCCACAACTGACAGATTGTCACACACCCTCCCTTCCCCGGGAACTTCCTGAACTTTCCATGCTCTCCCTTGTCCTCCACTTCACATTAAACTCACACTGTCGCAGACATTTTTTCACAGAAATCCTTTCTCTCAGATTTCTGCGTCTTCTGGAAGGCAGAGGCCTCAGAAGAAAATGTAAACAATTGTTATCAGCTGCTGTAGAATGCAATAAGATGCACCTATTTTGATTAATGATTAGTTCATGTTCCCATGTTTATAATTAAGGGCCAATCACAAGTGCAAGCTAGGGACAGAGTCCCTAGACACAACTTTGTTATAGATTCTTTCTTTCTATTCTTAGCTAGCAGCAGCCTCTGCAACTTCTCTCTTTATTCTATTTAGTATAGTCATAATGTATTATATATCAATAAATCCAGCCTTCTGTTCAAGAAACAAGATTCTCGTCTCTCTCTCACCAGCAGGGCGCTGTAATATCACACTGCTGCAGTTTCCTATTGCTGGGACAGCCAAGGCTCCCCTCAACCACCCTTCTGCTGGCCAGACTGAGTTCTCCTTATCTTAATAATGTGTTGAAAAGTATTTTTAATTCTTATGACTTAATCCCTGCTGATTGTCGAAATGTGGCTTCCCTGGTTTTAACCAATTCACGATATCTTTTATGGGAGTTAAAATGAAAAAAGCTTCTTAATAAATTGGTTGAAAGATATGCAAATACTGCTTATGAGGACATAGATGTTACCCAATTAGCAAGACCAGAAAATCAAGCAGCAAAATTGCCTCACCCTGTATTAACAGATATTAAAGATGCTGCTAGAAAAACTTTGTTTTCAGTGGAGCCAGCTAGTACACCCATATAAACGCTTCTACTACTATCAGACAAGGTGAAAATCCTACAGTTCTTTTTTAGATAGGTTAACCCAAGCAGTCAAAAAGCAATGCCAAACTCCAGGCTTGCCCAGAGGGAGAAGCTGAGGAGGGGCCAAGCTGCCTCACCCGCAGTGGTTTGCAGTTCTCCCGAACGTAGCGTCCAGCCGACGTGTTCTCGTCCCAGTCCAGGCGGCCGTGGTAGAAATATTTCTGTTTCCTGTCAGAATAAAGGGACAGCAGGTCACACACAGCAGCAAGGTGCCAGCCCCAGTGGGACACAGCTGGGTGGCTCCAAAGTGGTATTTCCCCCAGGGTGAAGCGCTGCCCGTGCAGCAGGAGGGCTGGCTTTGCTCACCTTGTCTTGCGGACCATTCGAGAAGGAATTGGCCCCAAAATCCTCTCCATCATGGCCAGGTGCTCCCGGTTGTCGTGTGTCTGGGAGGGAGAAATGGAAAGGGAAGGCATGGAATAGATCCCAGTGGTTCTGCCTCCAGCCCTGGGTGTTCCCCCACCCAGAACCCCCATCCTGGCCAACACCTTGGGTGTCTCCACAGGACTGCAGGGATGGAGGGACCCCCATCAGTCTCAGGGAAGCAGCCAGCATCCTCTCACCAGTTGGGAAGTACCCACAGCACACAGTTCTCACCTGGAAAAGGGTGAAACCCACATAATACTCAAAGATGATGCAGCCAATACTCCACACATCACAGGGCTGGCTCCAGCCAAGCTCTGAAATACAAAATTGTTTAAAGAAATGATCCAGTTACAACACAAGAGTCCAAATCCCTCTTTCTTTTAAAAATAAATAACTAATAAAAAAATAAATAACATCCTATTCCAGCCAGGCTCCTGGTGCTCTGCTGGCAATATACTGCCCAGCTGATGGTGGATCATGGAATCACCAACTCCAACCCGTGACCAATCCCAGTCCAGGACACTCAGTGCCACATCGAGCCACTCCTTGGACACCTCCAGGAACGGGGACTCCAAACCTCCCTGGGCAGCCCCTTCCAATGCCTGACCACCCTTTCCAGGAAGAAATTCCTCCTGATGTCCAACCCTGGCACAACTTGAGGCCATTTCTCCTTGCTCCCTGGGAGCAGAGCCCAAACCCTCATGAGGAAGCTGTGGAGAGTGAGAGGATCCCTCCCTGAACCTCCTTTTCTCCAGGGGGAACAAACCCAGAACAATGACAGGGCTGTAACCATGGAGGTTCCAGGAAACAGCACTGCAGAGCTGTTAAATCAAATTCCCATCTCCCAGGGCAAACCCAGAAAGCTCCTGAATGATGTGGATGCCCAACACTCCCCATCCCAGCGGGGTACAAGGGGCAGAGACCCAGGGGCACCTTACCCAGGATGACTTCAGGGGCTCGGTAGTGCCTGGTGGACACGATGGTGCTGTGATGCTCGTGGTCAAAGGTGGCACTGCCAAAGTCCACCACCCTGATGGCCGTGCTCTTCACGCTCCTCTCATCCCGTTTCTGCAGGGGGGACCATGGGATCCATCAGCTGGCAGCCCCTCCAAACCCTGCTTTACCCAGCTGAGGGCACCACGGGAGGGGAAAGCTTGGGCAGCCCCAAAGCAGCTCCCAGCACAGCCATGGCTCACTCAGCACTGCCTGGCAGGTCATGCCAAGCCCTCAAGGACTGCAGGGAGCCCACACCCCCTGGGGCTGTGTCTGACCCCTCAGGGACACCAAGAGGAGAGCCAAGTGAGGCAGTGTGTTGTGTGTTACCTTTTCCAGGTTGTAGGAGAGCTCGTAGTCAGAGTTCACAAAGAGGATGTTCTCTGGCTTGAGGTCAGTGTGGGTGAGTTTATTGTCATGCAGAACTGAGGGAGAAAAGAGAGTTTGGGTGAGGGGAGAGATGCAGAACAAGGCTGCACCCCCCCAAAAGCCATCACTGGCACCAGTTTAAGCCACATTTCAACCTGGGTGTGAACAGCCAGGCAAAGCCCAGGCCATGATGCTTCACCAGAAGCACAAAGATTTATTGTATTGATCGCCAGAAGGTGCAGGGGGGTGGATGCTGGAGTGCTCTGAGCTACTGCCAGCCCACAAGCACCAGAAAATGAAGAGGATTCATTCCCAGAGGGGCAGGAAGGCTCAGGCTCAGAACCACAGCAAAAACTTGTTGCTCTGGGCCACCAGTTGCAGAAGTGCAACCTACTGAGCTCCCCAGGTGAGCCCAAAGCACAGGAGAGCAGCAGGAACACTTACACTTCACAGCCTGGCACACCTGGAAGGCCATGTGCCGTACTTGGTGGATGGGGTAAGGCAGGTAGTTGTTATCCTTCAGGAAATCAAAGGTGCTGAGCCCCAGCAGCTCGAAGGAGATGCACATGTGGCCGTGGTAGTCAAACCAGTCAAACATCCTAACACAGAGACTGACAGAAACATTCCAGTTGGGAACAGCTCTGCAGGCTCCTCCTTTCCCTGCTCAGCCTGTACCTCACAGCAAGCCAAGGTGCTTCCAAAACGATCCAGGATCACCTTCAACCACACAACACCCAGCACCCGTTCCACCCCAGCCCTGAAACCAGCCCTTCCTGCTGAACACCGAGAGCACGCTCACTTTGTGTTCTCAGGATCCTTCTCGTTGATTTTCTCCAGCACGTTGATTTCCAGTCGAGCAGCCTCTTTGTATTTCTCCACGTTTTTAATGATTTTCAGAGCAACGCGCGCACCACCCCTGTGGGAGAAACAGAAGAAAGCACCAGGTGAGCCCTGAGCAGGTAAGAGGGACTGTGCCCTGTGAAAGGGACCTTCTGACCAGCCTCCCTTGCTCAAGCACATTATTAAGGGGTGTCCACCAAAGGTGTCCCTTTCCCTCCCTACAAAACAACCCTGTGGGAGAAACAGGAAGAAAGCACAAGCTGAGCCCTGAGTAGATAAAAGAAGCTGTGCCCTGTGGAAGGGACCTTCTGACCTTGCTCAAGCAGGTTAATATTAAGGGGTGTCCACCAAAGGTGTCCCTTTCCCTCCCTACAAAACAACCCTGTGGGAGAAACAGGAAGAAAGCACAAGGAGAGCTCTGAGCAGGTAAGAGGGGCTGTGCCCTGTGGAAGGGACCTTCTGACCAGCCTCCCTTGCCTAAGCAGGTTAATATTAAGGGGTGTCCACCAAAGGTGTCTCTTTCCCTCCCTACAAAAAAAACCTGTGGGAGAAACAGGAAAAAAGCACAAGCTGAGCCCTGAGTAGATAAAAGAAGCTGTGCCCTGTGGAAGGGACCTTCTGACCAGCCTCCCTTGCCTAAGCAAGTTATTATTAAGGGGTGTCCACCAAAGGTGTCCCTTTCCCTCCCTACAAAACAACCCTGTGGGAGAAACAGGAAGAAAGCACAAGGAGAGCTCTGAGCAGGTAAGAGGGGCTGTGCCCTGTGGAAGGGACCTTCTGACCAGCCTCCCTTGCTCAAGCAGGTGTGTCCACCAAAGGTGTCCCTTTCCCTCCCTACAAAACAGCCCTGAAGCTTCCCCCAGCACATGGGCAACACAAAGAGGGTGAGAGCCTGGAGCAGCAGAGAATATTGAAAACCAAAAGAGTGATTTTCACCCCCAGCTGTGGTCTCCCCTTTCCCCACATACCTCCGGTGATCCATGCACTGCACCACTCTGCCGAAGGTGCCTTCCCCCAGGGTGCTGATAATCTCATCTGGGAGGGAGAGAAGGAGAGGGAAGGAGCTGAGAGAGGGAGCAGGACCTGGCTGCAGCGATACACAGGGCAGAGGAGAATGCATTGCAACACCTAACCTGCACACAGCTGGAGAGACCGGAGCAGCGGAAGGCTGACACCGGCTGCACAAGGCAGCTGCCCTAATTTCCCTGGCACTTCAGTAACAATACACAATATAAACGTAGCTTTAACAAAAGGGGAAGGAAAAGGAGAGGGTTTCTCTTTAATAAACAATGAAAATAAAATGAAACAGAAAGATAAGACAGATCTGCGACTGCGATGGGAGCTTAACTAGAGAGCTAAATTATGTTACGATTTGGCTGTACATCTTTCTTGTAGCCAGTCGCCGACGCGATAGATCAGATGCCCCTCGTCGTCGTCCTCCACACTCTTGGCCCTTCTGCTGCTCTGTCGACTCCGCTGCTGGCCCAGGCAGACAGGGAATTCATCATTCACCAATCAGATTTTCAAACCAGCGCAGCAGCAGCCAGCGTCACGCATTGGTTGGTTTGGAAATTCACATGGTTGTTTGAGGAGGGGTTGCAGGAGGAGATTCCCAGCCAATTCATACGGCACAGAGGAATATATAACGATAGGGATATTGCAAGGGAACATGTCAAGATACAACACACTAGCTCAGAAAAGAAAAAAACAGTTTGCTTTTCGTTGTAGCAAAAAAAAAAAAAAAAAAAAGGAAAAAAAAAAAAAGAAAAAGGAAAAAAAAAAAAGAAAAAAATAAGAAAAAAAAGAACCTACAAACAGCCCCAACCCGAACCAGTGTGACAGCAGAGCTGTCAGAGTGAGGGAGCTGAGGGGCATGGAAAGGGCTGGCTGTTCTTGCTCCCACGGGGGCTCAGAGAGGAACAGCACCGGCCTTCGGGTCCTGGGGACTGCCTGAGCACGCCGCAGAGCAGGGGCAGCAGGAGGCACGTGCTGGCTGGCAGGTCCTGCACAAGCCCAGGCTGCCCCCACAGGCACCCCTATCCCACTCCAATCACTTCCCACACAGCTTCCCCCAGCCCCGACACTCAGGGGAAGATGAACTCCGAGATTTCAGAAAAGCAGCTTTAGATACAATGATCCAGCCAAAATGGAAAGTTCCCAGTGACTGCCTGGGGAAAGATGGACACTTCTTCCTAGACCCTCCCCCAAAGAAGCTGATCCTGGAAGGACTAACTTCCAGAAGAGAAGCAGAACCCAACAGGGAACTGGGACAGCCCTGGGATGAGGCAGATAAGAGGTTTATGCTGGAGAAGAGAAAATTCCTGCCTTCGGTTCCTCAGCTAAGTATCCCCATACTTGGGAGCAACCAGCCAGCAGACTCGGGACCCAAATCCAGCCCCCAATCCCCTCCCTGGACACAGAGCCAGAACAGACCAGACAACACTGAGAGCTCCACACACAGAGCAGAGAATGTGTCTGGGGTCTAACAGAAGTGGAAGGTGAACAGCAGAACAGACAAGAAGAGAAAGCCAGGGATGCTTCCGGGAAGAGCCTGGGATGGTTCTGCCTCCACCTGAGCTCAGTGCTCCAAAAGCTCTGCTCCTCCACAAAGCCCACATCAGCTGGGCCCAGCCAGGAGGATCCTGCTCAGAGCAAGGGCCCCAAACAGGGACCACAGGGGCAGTCACCTGTCCCAGGCTCTCTGGGACTGGGACCAGCTGAGCGCTGGCTCTTCGAGCCTTGCACAAACCCTGCCTGGCTGGGGCTCCTCCGTGAGCATCACTGAACGGGAGGAGATGCAGCACCACCCTGGGGACCCGCCAGCCTCGCTGGGCACTCCTGTCCTCCCACTGAGAGAGGACCTGAGCCACCCGTGCCCAGCCGGCACCGGGCAGCGCCAACCACGGCGCGCGGGGACGCGAGCGACAACAACAACAACAACAACGCTCTGCGCCAAAACTCCTCCAAACAACACACGCGCACACACACAGAGCTCAATCCGACTCCGACAGAGCATTTAGAAAGTGAATTTTTCTACTTACCCAGCTCAGCACCTGGGAGAGAGAGAGCAAGGTTACAGGGCAGGCACGGCACAGCAGGATACTCACCGATGAGGAGCGGCTAAAGGACCGGCTGCGGCGCCGCCTCCGCCTGTGCTTACGCCGGCTGCTTTTGCAGCTGCGGTAGCTGCCCTCGCGGTCCCGGGAGCGCCGGTACTCGTAGGAATGCTGCCGGTACTCGGGCTCGTAGTAGGCGTCGCCCCGCTCGCGGCTGTAGTCGTTGTTGCGCCGGTAGCTGTCACAGTAACGGCGGTCGTAGGCCCTGCGGTCTGCCGAGTGGTCGTCGTAGCTGGGCACGGGGATGGGGACAGGGGAGGGGTTAGTCCTTCTAAAAGGGGTCCAGAACACCTGAGATAGCTCTGAGATACCCCCAAATGGTATAAGAGTAGCAGGGTGGGTTCTGAGGTAGTGTTGGAAAAGGTTTAGTGAAAGGCGAAATTACAAAACTCTTACAGAGAAAAATCTCGTGTCCCTGGCTTGATTTTTGCTCACAGAGGAACCCAGCACACCCGAGATAGCCCAGCTACCCCAAATGGTATAAAAGTAGCAGGGTGAGTTCTGAGGGAGTGTTGGAAAAGGTTTAGTGAAAGGCGAAATTACAAAGCTCTTACAGAGAAAAATCTCGTGCTCCTGGCTTGATTTTTGCTCGAAGAGGAACCCAGCACACCTGAGATAGCTCAGCTACTCCAAATGGTATAAAAGTAGCAGGGTGGGTTCTGAGGTAGTGCTGGAAAAAGGTTTAATGAAAGGCGAAATAAAGAAGCTCTTAGAGAGAAAAAACACTTGCCCCTAGCTCGATTTTTGCTCTCAGAGGAACCCATAACACCTGAAACAGCCCAGCTACCTCAAATGGTATAAAAGTAGCAGGATGGTTTATGAGGTAGTGTTGGAAATGGGAAAAGGGTTAATAAAAGGAAAAATAACAAAGCTCTTACAGAGAAAAACTGTCCCTGGCTTGATTTTTGCTCGCAGAGGAACCCAGCACACCCGAGATAGCCCAACTACCCCAAATGGTATAAAAGTAGCAGGGTGGGTTCTGTGGGAGTGTTGGAAAAAGGTTTAGTGAAAGGCGAAATTACAAAGCTCTTACAGAGAAAAATCTCGTGCCCCTGGCTTGATTTTTGCTCGCAGAGGAACCCACACACCTGAGATAGCCCAGCTACCCCAAATGGTATAAAAGTAGCAGGGTGGGTTCTGTGGTAGTGTTGGAAAAAGGTTTAATGAAAGGTGAAATAAAGAAGCTCTTAGAGAGAAAAAACACTTGCCCCTAGCTCGATTTTTGCTCTCAGAGGAACCAAGCACTCCTGAAACAGCCCAGCTACCTCAAATGGCAAAAAATCAGCAGGATGGGTTCTGTGGTACTGTTAGAAAAAGATTTAGTGAAAGGCGAAATTACAAAGCTCTTACAGAGAAAAATCTCGTGCCCCTGGCTTGATTTTTGCTCTCAGAGGAACCCAGCACACCTGAGATAGCTCAGCTACCCCAAATGGTATAAAAGTAGCAGGATGGGTTCTGAGGTAGTGCTGGAAAAAGGTTTAATGAAAGGTGAAATAAAGAAGTTCTTAGAGAGAAAAAACGCTTGCCCCTGGCTCAATTTTTGCTCTCAGAGGAACCCAGCACACCTGAAACAGCCCAGCTACCCCAAATGGTATAAAAGTAGCAGGGTGGGTTCTGTGGGAGTGTTGGAAAAAAGGTTTAGTGAAAGGCGAAATTACAAAACTCTTACAGAGAAAAATCTTGTGCCCCTGGCTTGATTTTTGCTCGCAGAGGAACCCACACACCTGAGATAGCCCAGCTACCCCAAATGGCAAAAAATTAGCAGGATGGGTTCTGCTGGTAAAAGGTTTAATAAAAAGCAAAATAAAGAAGCTCTTACAGAAAGAAACCTCTTGTCCCTGACTCGGTTTTTGCTCTCAGAGGAACCCAGCACACCTGAAACAGCCCAGCTACCCCAAATGGTATAAAAGTAGCAGGATGGGTTCTGAGGTAGTGCTGGAAAAAGGTTTAATGAAAGGTGAAATAAAGAAGCTCTTAGAGAGAAAAAACACTTGCCCCTAGCTCGATTTTTGCTCTCAGAGTAACCAAGCACTCCTGAAACAGCCCAGCTACCTCAAATGGCAAAAAATCTGCAGGATGGGTTCTGTGGTAGTGCTGGTAAAAGGTTTAATAAAAAGCAAAATAAAGAAACTCTTACAGAAAGAAACCTCTTGTCCCTGGCTCGGTTTTTGCTCTCAGAGAAACCCATCTCACCTGAGATAGTCCAGCTACCCCAAATGGTATAAAAGTAGCAGGAGGTGGTAGTGTTGGAAAAAGGTTTAATAAAAAGCAAAATAAAAAAGCTCTTACAGAGAAAAACTGAGCCAGGGGCATGAGGTTCTTGCTCTCAGAGGAACCCAGCACACCTGAGATAGTCCAGCTACCCCAAATGGTATAAAAGTAGCAGGATGGCTTATGAGGTAGTGTTGGAAATGGAAAAAGGGTTAATGAAAGGCAAAATAACAAAGCTCTTACAGAGAAAAACTGTCCCTGGCTCGATTTTTGCTCTCAGAGGAACCCACACACCTGAGATAGTCCAGCCACCCCAAATGGCAAAAAATTAGCAGAATGGGTTCTGTGGTAGTGCTGGTAAAAGGTTTAATAAAAAGCAAAATAAAGAAACTCTTACAGAAAGAAACCTCTTGTCCCTGGCTCGGTTTTTGCTCTCAGAGAAACCCATCTCACCTGAGATAGTCCAGCTACCCCAAATGGTATAAAAGTAGCAGGATGGTTTATGAGGTAGTGTTGGAAATGGAAAAAGGGTTAATAAAAGGCCAAATAACAAAGCTCTCACAGAGAAAAACTGTCCCTGGCTCGATTTTTGCTCTCAGAGGAACGCACACACCTGAGATAGCCCAGCTACCCCAAATGGCAAAAAACTAACAGGATGGCTTCTGAGGTAGTGTTGGAAAAAGGTTTAATAAAAGGCAAAATAACAAAGCTCTTACAGAGAAGAACTGAGCTGGGGGAAAGAGGTCCTTGCTCCTGCTGAAGCACCCCACAAAAGGGATTATCTCCTTTGTTCTCTTCTTTTTCTAGTGAATTACTGTCCAACAAATTACCTAGGCTGGACCTCTTGGCCTCTGCCCAATTGGGCAGCCCCAGGTCTGAGGTGAAGTCCCAAAGGTCCTATGAGGTGTCTTTGTACCAAACTGGGAGAGGAACTTCTGGGCTTTTTGCTTTTTTAAGCAGACAAAGAATAATTTGGTCACTCCATCAGCATGGAGCACATTCCTACACTGGGGAATGTTGAGGGGCTGGAGTGGACTTGAAGATCATCATTGCCTGGTCCAGTCTGGCCTAGAACACTGACAGGCTTGGGGCAGCCCCATCCAACCTGTGTGCCAGTGTCTCACCACCCTCACAGGGAAGATCTTCCTCATTGTCGAGCCTAAATTCTCTCTCTTTCAATTTGTACCCATTACTCCTTGTCCTGTCACTGCAGCTCCTCATGGAGGGTCCCTCTCCACCTTCCTTGTAGGCCCCTTTTAACACTGGAAGGTGCTGAGAGGTCTTCACAAAACCTTCTCTTCTGCAGGCTAGAACCTCTCCCAGTCCAAATTCTCTCACAGCCTTCTCTCCTCCAAGCTGGAAAATTCTCCCAGCCCCAATTCTCTCACAACCTTCTCTTCTCCAGCCTGGAACACTCTTCCAGCCCAAATTCTCCACAACCTTCTCTTCTCCAGCCTGGAAAACTCTCCCAGTCCCAATTCTCTCACAACCTTCTCTTCTCCAGGCTGGAAAATGCTCCCAGTCCCAATTCTCCCACAGCCTTCTCTTCTCCAGGCTGGAAAACTCTTCCAGCCTAAATTCTCTCACAACCTTCTCTTCTCCAGCCCCAATTCTCTCACAACCTTCTCTTCTCCAGGCTAGAAACTCCCAGTCCCAATTCTCTCACAACCTTCTCTTCTCCAGCCTGGAACACTCTTCCAGCCCAAATTCTCCACAACCTTCTCTTCTCCAGCCTGGAAAACTCTCCCAGTCCCAATTCTCTCACAACCTTCTCTTCTCCAGGCTGGAAAATGCTCCCAGTCCCAATTCTCCCACAGCCTTCTCTTCTCCAGGCTGGAAAACTCTTCCAGCCTAAATTCTCTCACAACCTTCTCTTCTCCAGCCCCAATTCTCTCACAACCTTCTCTTCTCCAGGCTAGAAACTCCCAGTCCCAATTCTCTCACAACCTTCTCTTCTCCAGCCTGGAACACTCTTCCAGCCCAAATTCTCCACAACCTTCTCTTCTCCAGCCTGGAAAACTCTCCCAGTCCCAATTCTCTCACAACCTTCTCTTATCCAGGCTAGAAACTCTTCCAGCCCAAATTCTCCACAACCTTCTCTTCTCCAGCCTGGAAAATTCTTCCAGCCCAAATTTTCTCACAACCTTCTTCTCCCCAGGCTAGAAACTCTTCCAGTCCCAAATTCTCTCACAACCTTCTCTTCTCCAGCCCCAATTCTCTCACAACCTTCTCTTCTCCAGGCTAGAAACTCCCAGTCCCAATTCTCTCACAACCTTCTCTTCTCCAGCCTGGAACACTCTTCCAGCCCAAATTCTCCACAACCTTCTCTTCTCCAGCCCCAATTCTCTCACAACCTTCTCTTCTGCAGGCTTGAAATGTTCCCAGTCCAAATTCTCTCACAACCTTCTCTTCTGCAGGCTTGAAATGTTCCCAGTCCAAATTCTCTCACAACCTTCTTTTCCCCAGGCTAGAAACTCTTCCAGTCCCAATTCTCCCAAAATCTTTTCCAGCCTGGAAAACTCTTCCAGCCCTTCTCCATGAGGAAGGTGTTCCAGTTCTCTTAACAACTTCCCAACCTCCTCTGGACCTGTTCCAACAGTTCCACGTCCTTGTTATGTTTGGAACACCAAAACTTCTGCAGTGCTTCGAGGGAGCCCAAGGCAAGAAGCCAGGAGCTGCCAACCCTTGGCACAACAAAGGGGACAGGGATCTGTGTCCAGCCAGGTGAGGGACACTGAGGGACCCCAGATCTTCCTCTACTGAAACTGTGAAGGGATAAAAGCTCAGAGGGCCCTTTGTTCAGGACCCCTCCTTGAAGGCACCAGCTAGAGCTGTTTCTTTGTTATTGCACCAAGATTTTTAAGGATTGAGATGTCTGAGAACCTGCTGTGAGAAACCAGGGCTGAGCCAGTAAGGAAACTGGTCTGACTGGGAGTGTGGGGTGTGTAGGGAGTCAAACAGGGCAAACATTGGGTCACTGAAGGCTCTGCTGTGAAGGGGCTCAGTCCCAGCCCAGGGGTGCAGTGGCACTGCCAGAGGGGCCCCTGGGTGGCACACAGGGAAGTTCCCCTAAGAGGGGAGTGAGGGGCTTTGGTGACAAGCACTGCCCAGGCTGTGACAGCTCAGAGCAGCCCAGGTCACGTGGAACTGGCTGAGAATGGATGACTCGGCCATGATTAAGGGACTGCAGCATCTCCCTTAATGAGCAGAGACTGAGGGAGATGGGCCTCGTTAGCCTGGAGATCAGCGAGAGGAAATCTCATTATTGCACAGCAGTACCTCCAAGGCAGGTGCCAGGATGGTGCCAGACTCTTTGCAGTGGTGCCCAGGGACAGGATGGGCAGCAAAACCATGAACTAAAACACACCGTGCTCTACCTCAACACAAGGAAGTTGTTCCCAGAGGGTGGCAGAGCACTGGCACAGCTGCCCACGGCAAACATGGGATTTCCCTCTCTGAGGACACCTCACATCAATATATCAAAGGCAGGTGCCAGGACGGTGCCACTTTTCAGTGGTGCCCAGTGACAGGAAGTTGTTCCCACAGAGAATGGCAGAGCACTGGCACAGCTGTTCAGGGCGAGCATGGCACCTCCCTCTCTGAGGAATCCCACATCAGTATCCCCAAGGCAGATACCAGGATGGTGCCAGACACTTTTTTAGTGCCCAGCAACAGGATGGGGAGCAATGGCCATAAACGAAAACACACCACGTTCTACTTCAACACAAGGAAGAATTTCTTCCCATGGAGGGTGGCAGAGCACTGGCACAGCTGCCCAGGGTGAGCATGGGATTTCTCTCTCTGAGGACATGCCACATCAGTAACTCCAAGGCAGGTGCCAGACACTTTTCAGTGGTGCCCAGTGACAGGATGGGCAGCAAAACCATAAACTAAACCACACCATGCTCTACCTCAATACAAGGAAGAATTTCTTCCCACGGAGGGTGGCAGAGCACTGGCACAGCTGCCCAGGCCGAGCATGGCACCTCCCTTTCTGAAGAATCCCACATCAGGATCTCCAATGCAGGTGCCAGGACGGTGCCAGACACTTTTCAGTGGTGCCCAGTTACAGGATGGAGAGCAAAACCATAAACTAAAGCACACTCTACTTTAACACAAGGAAGAATTTAGTCCCACAGAGGGTGGCAGAGCACTGGCATCGCTGCCCAGGGCGAGCATGGCACCTCCCTCTTTAGGGACATCCCACATCAGGATCTCCAAGGCAGATGCCAGACACTTTTCAGTGGTGCCCAGTGACAGGATGGGGAGCAAAACCATGAAATAAAACGCACCATGCTCTACCTCACAACATCAAGAAGAAATTGTTCTCCTGGAGGGTGACAGAGCACTGGCACAGCTGCCCAGGCCGAGCATGGCACCTCCCTCTCTGAAGAATCCCACATCAGGATCTCCAATGCAGGTGCCAGCACGGTGCCAGACACTTTTCAGTGGTGCCCAGTGACGGGAATTTGTTGGCACAGAGGGTGGCAGAGCACTGGCACAGCAGCCCAGGCCGAGCGTGGCACCTCCCTCTTTAAGGACATCCCACATCAGTATCTCCAAGGCAGATGCCAGACATTTTTCCAGCGGTGCCCAGTGACAGGAAGTTGTTGGCACAGCAGCCCAGGCCGAGCATGGCACCTCCCTCTCTGGAGCCACCCCAAACCAGCCTGGCTGTGTCCCCGAGCCCTGGGTGACCCCAGAGGTCCCTCCCAGCCCAGCCCCCGCGTCACCCCGTGCAGGAGGGCAGGATGGAGCCCCTCTCACCTCCGCGATCGGACGTGGTAGCTGTCCTCCCGCCGGTGCCGCCGGTCCCGCTCGCTGCTGCTGGACCGGGACCGCGTCCGCCGCCGCTTGTGCTTGCGGCTCCGGTAGCGCTCGTGGTAACTGCCGCGGCTGCTGCGCTCCGACGAGCGGTACCTTCGGGAGTGCGGCATCTGTGGGGACAGCGGGGACACTCAGGGACCCGTGGGGACAGCAGGGACACCTTGGGGACAGCAGGGACACCTTGGGGACAGCAGGGACCCCGTGGTAACTGCCGCGGCTGCTGCGCTCCGACGAGCGGTACCTCCGGGAGTGCGGCATCTGTGGGGACAGCGGGGACACTCAGGGACCCGTGGGGACAGCAGGGACACCTTGGGGACAGCAGGGACACCTTGGGGACAGCAGGGACCCCGTGGTAACTGCCGCGGCTGCTGCGCTCCGACGAGCGGTACCTTCGGGAGTGCGGCATCTGTGGGGACAGCGGGGACACTCAGGGACCCGTGGGGACAGCGAGGGGACAGCAGAGACACCCTGGGGACAGCAGGGACCCCGTGGTAACTGCGGCGGCTGCTGCGCTGCAATCAGCAGTACCTTCGGGAGTGCAGCATCTGTGGGGACAGTGGGGACTGTCGGGGACCCGTGGGGACAGTAGGGACAGTCATGGACAGTCAGAGAACCTATGGGGACAGCAGGGACACTCAGGGACCCGTGGGGACAGTGGAGGGACAGCAGGGACACCCTGGGGACAGCAGGGACCCCGTGGTAACTGCCGCGGCTGCTGCGCTCCGACGAGTGGTACCTTCGGGAGTGCGGCATCTGTGGGGACAGCGGGGACACTCAGGGACCCGTGGGGACAGCAGGGACAGTCATGGACAGTCAGAGAACCTATGGGGACAGTCAGGGACCTGTGGGGACAGTGGGGGGACAGCAGGGACCCCGTGGTAACTGCCGCGGCTGCTGCGCTGCAATCAGCAGTACCTTCGGGAGTGCAGCATCTGTGGGGACAGTGGGGACTGTCGGGGACCCGTGGGGACAGTAGGGACAGTCATGGACAGTCAGAGAACCTATGGGGACAGCAGGGACACTCAGGGACCCGTGGGGACAGTGGAGGGACAGCAGGGACCCCGTGGTAACTGCCGCGGCTGCTGCGCTCCGACGAGCGGTACCTTCGGGAGTGCGGCATCTGTGGGGACAGTGGGGACTGTCGGGGACCCGTGGGGACAGCAGGGACACTCAGGGACCCCATGGCAACAGCAGGGACAGCAGGGACCTGTGGGGACAGCAGGGACCCCATGGGGACTGAAGGGACTGTCAGGGACCCACGGGGACAGTAAGGACTGTGAGGCACACGTGGGGACAGCAGGGACCCTGTGAGACACTCATGGGGACAGCAGGGACAGGGAGGCACCTGTGGGGACAGCAATGACCCCCACAAGGATGGCAGGGACCCTGTGAGGCACCTGTGGGGACAGCAGGGACAGTGAGGCCCCCATGGGGACAGCAGGGACGTGTGGGGATGGCACAGACACTGTGAGGACAGCAGGGACCCTGTGAGGTCAGCAGAGACCCTGTGAGGCATCTGTGGGGACAGCAGGGACACCGTGAGGCACTCGTGGGGACCCCCTCTCTGCTGTGAGGCCCTCATGGGGACAGCAGGGACCCTGTGACACCCGTGGGGACAGCAGGGACCCCGTGAAGCACTCGTGGGGACCCCCTCTCTGCTGTGAGGCCCTCATGGGGACAGCAGGAATCTCTGGGGACAGCAGGGACTCTGTGACACCCGTGGGGACAGCAGGGCAGCATTAACAGCTGCACGGGACAGGAATCCAACGTGTGCGAGTGTGCCAGGGGATCTGAGAGAGGAGAGCAAACTCTGAGAGACCCCAGAGCCCCCACAGGACAGGGTGAGACCACCCATGGTCATCTTGCCCCGTTTTCTTTCCCAAAAAAAGAACCCTGGTTCTCTTTCCCAGGTTTGTATCCCTTCCTCACACCCACAGCTCCAGGAACAGCTTTTGCACCATTTCTCTTGAAGCTGCTCAGGAAGGAGGGAAGCAGCACCAAGGAAGGTGAAATGAAGCCCTGGATGTCACCAGAGCCCCTGAGCAAGGTGAGAAATGGATTTAGAGAAAATCCTCAAAGCCTGACAGGAGTTTCAAAAGGTGGATGCTTCGGAGAAAAGAACTATGAAAGATGCCTTGGAGTGGGACCCATGAGGGGCAATTTAAAATTATTTGTTTTATTGTATTTACAGCATGGTGTGGCTAAATAAGCCCAAAAAATATTCTACTGTATTGTAATTAAGAAGTAGTTCATTTCTGATTGTGATGGCATGAATTATAACATCTGTATTGTGTCATCCTTCACATGAAGCTCAGAATGGAATAAAAGTTGTTAAAATGCCTCTCAGCTGCCCCATCTGTGGGTCAGAAAAAGGCAAAATCCAGCAATGGATGCCCAGAGAGCAGCTCCTCGGAGATGCTCAGGTTTCCTGCCAAGTGACACCTGCACTGGGACACGGGTGGGGAAGGGTCTGGGGGTGTTGGGGCTGTTCAGCTGGGACTGAGGGGAGATCTCAGGGGGCTGCAGCTTCCCCAGGAGGGACAGCTCTGGTCTGTGCTCTGTGTGACAGTGACAGCACCCCAGGGAACGGCTGGGGCTCTGTCAGCAAGGTTTAGGATGAATACAGGAAAAGGTTTTCCCCCTGGGCACTGCCCAGGCTCCGCAGGGCTGCCAGAGCTCCAGGAGAGCTTGGACAACGCTCCCAGGGATGCACAGACTGGGATTGTTGGGCTGTCCTGGGGAAGGACATCAGGACGTGCTGATGCCTGTGGATCCCTCCCAGCTCGGGAGATTGGTGACACACATCCCTCTGTCCATGGAGAACCACCAGGAGCAAAGCCTCCCTTCCCAAAGGGCACCAAGAGAGCCCCGAAAACCCTCACGGGGTCTCAGCTACACCAAGAGAGCCCTGAAAACCCTCAGCTCTGCCCTTCTGGAGGGGCTGGAACCAAAGGGGAACCAAAGGACACCAAGAGAGCCCTGAAAACCCTCAGGGGGTCTCAGCTACACCAAGAGAGCCCTGAAAACCCCCAGCTCTGCCCTTCTGGAGGGGCTGGAACCAAAGGACACCCACAGAGCCCTGCAGACGCTCAGTTCTGTCCCTCTGGGGGAACATGAGAGGCTGGAGCCAAAGGGGATCCAAAGGGCACCAAGAGAGCCCTGCAGACCCTCAGGGGGTCTCAGTTCTGTCCCTCTGGAGAGGCTGAAGCCAAGGGGATCTAAAGGGCACCAAGAGAGCCCTGAAAACCCTCAGGGGGTCTCAGCTACACCAAGAGAGCCCTGAAAATCCTCAGCTCTGCCCTTCCGGAGAGGATGGAGCTATGGGGATCTAAAGGACACCAACAGAGCCCTGAGGACCCTCAGTTCTGCCCCTCTGGAGAAACATGAAGGGCTGGAGCCAAGGAGACCCAAAGGACACCAAGAGAGCCCTGAAAACCCTCAGTTCTGCCCTTCTGGAGAGGCTGGAGCCAAGGGAATCCAAAGGACACCAAGAAAGCCCTGCAGACCCTCAGTTCTGTCCCTCTGGGGGAACATGAGAGGACGGAGCCAAGGGGATCCAAAGGGCACCAAGAGAGAGCCCTGAAAACCCTCAGGGGGTCTCAGCTACACCAAGAGAGCCCTGAAAATCCTCAGCTCTGCCCTTCTGGAGAGGATGGAGCTATGGGGATCCAAAGGGCACCAAGAGAGCCCTGCAGACCCTCAGCTCTGCCCCTCTGGGGGAATATGAAGGACTGGAGCCAAGGGGATCCAAAGGGCACCAAGAGAGCCCTGAAAACCCTCAGCTCTGCCCCTCTGGAGGGGCTGGAGCCAAGGGGATCCAAAGGGCACCAAGAGAGCCCTGAAAACCCTCAGCTCTGCCCCTCTGGAGAAACATGAAGGGCTGGAGCCAAGGAGACCCAAAGGACACCAAGAGAGCCCTGAAAATCCTCAGTTCTGCCCTTCTGGAGAGGCTGGAGCCAAGGGAATCCAAAGGACACCAAGAAAGCCCTGCAGACACTCAGTTCTGTCCCTCTGGGGGAACATGAGAGGATGGAGCCAAGGGGATCCAAAGGGCACCAAGAGAGCCCTGAAAACCCTCAGCTCTGCCCCTCTGGAGGGGCTGGAGCCAAGGGGATCCAAAGGGCACCAAGAGAGCCCTGAAAACCCTCAGCTCTGCCCCTCTGGAGGGGCTGGAGCCAAGGGGATCCAAAGGACATCAACAGAGCCCTGAAAACCCTCAGCTCTGCCCCTCTGGAGAAACATGAAGGGCTGGAGCCAAGGAGACCCAAAGGACACCAAGAGAGCCCTGAAAACCCTCAGCTCTGCCCCTCTGGGGGAATATGAAGGGCTGTAGCAAAGGGGATCCAAAGGGCACCAAGAGAGCCCTAAAAACCCTCAGGAGGGGCTGGAGCCAAGGGGATCCAAAGGACACCAACAGACCCTCAGGGGTCTCAGCCCAGCCCCTCTGCAGAGGGTGAAGCCCAGGGGATCCCGAGGTGAGATGGCACAGTGGGTGCAGCCCTCACACCCTGCCAGGCCGTGCCCCACAGCTCCCAACCATTCCCCGCACGCGTTTTGGTTCCAAGCACAATTCGTGGAATCATGGAACGCTAACTGGGTGGGACCTTCAAGCTCACTCAGTCCCACCCCCCCTGCCATGTGCAGGGCCACCTTCCACCGGCCCAGGCTGCTCCAAGCCGGCACTGAACACCGCGGGGATGGGGCAGCCACAGCTCCTCCGGGCAATCTGCGCCAAATTCCCCCATCCAAAATGCCCCCGGCTGCGTCCCCGTCCCCGCCCAGCGCTGACATCACCACCAGGGCTCGGACAGGCCGAACCGGCCCCGGCGGCGCGGGGTGATCGGGGGTACGGGCCCGGTACCGCCTGCACGGGGGGCTTTGCCCGGGGCTCCCCCCGGTTTCCAGCCGCGGACTGAGGGGAGGGCGAAGGCGGCGCTGGCGGCCCGCCAAGCCCCGGTTCCACGGAACGAGCACCGGGGCTGCGTTCCGCAGCGGGGCTGGAACCGCTTTGGGGACGGTGATGGCGGCCGCGCCGGGCGGGGCCTCCGCCGTGCAGGCCCGGAAGCACCGGGACACCGGGAGAGATGGGCGGAGGGCGGGGCGGCCTCGGCGGGGAGGCCCCGAGCCGGTCCCTCCGGGCCATCCGGCCCCGCCGCCCTCACGGGGACACCCAGGCCGCCGATTCCCACCGCGCCCCCGCCGGGAACGACAAACCGGGCCCGCCCCGCGCCGCCCTCACCGGCCGCGGCCTACCCACCCCGCCCCGACCCGCGGGGCCCCGCACCGCGCCGCGCCGCCACTCACCGTCCTCGCAGCCAGCCCGGTGCGCTTGTCCCACAGGAAATCCGTGATGGCGGCCGTGGGCCCCGGGCCCCGCTCCAGCTCCTGCCGCCGCCGCCGATCCGGGTCCTGCCAGCCCGCGGGGCCGCGCACGCACGGACGCGATCACGTACACACGCACGTAGGCGAGCGGAGCTGCGTCACAGCAGGTGGGGCCGGTGGGCGGGGTAAGAGGCGAGGGGCGGGGCCGGTTCCGCACGGATCGCTCTTTAAGCCACGCCCCCTTTTCGGACCCGGCGGCGCGGGCTGGGCGAGGCCGAGGGGCGGGGCCGGGGTAGATTGCCCCGCCCACCTCCTTCCCGAAGCCACGCCTTTCCCTCCTGACGGCGGCGGGGCCCTGCTGAGGGGCGGAGTCAAGATATGGGCATGGCCTATAATAATAATCCCGGCCCTCGCCTCCAGGAGCCCCGCCCCGTGCCCGCCCACCGTCTCACTAAGCCACGCCCCCTCCTCGTCCTGCTGCCTGTGATGGGCGGGGCTACCAGACAGCGACCACGCCCCTTGTGTCTAGCCCCGCCCCTCTCTCCTTGAAGCCCCGCCCCTCTCCGTTCCCTCCGGCGGTACCGGGGCCGTACCGGGGGGCGCGTTCTCCTTCCCGAGGCCCCGCCCCCCAGCCCCGCCCCACCCCGCCCGCCGCGGGGTCCCGCCGCCGCCGCCGCTCCGGTGCCGCCCGGGCCTCGCCGCTCCCCGCGCCGCCGCTCCGGTGCCACCGGCGCTTCCCGGCTGCCGGCGGCCGCCGCGCCCGCGCCGGAGCGTGCGCAACAGGCGGGCGCCGGCGGAGCTCCGTGAGCGCTCGGTGAGCGAGTGGCCGCGGGCGGCGAGCGAGCGCCCGCCCGCCCGGGGCCGGGCATGTGCGGCGGGGCGGCGGGCAGGGCGCCCGGGCAAGGGCGTTTGAAGGAAACGTGAGGCGAGGCGGCGGCGGCGGGATGGAGGCGGCGCCGCGGCGGAGCCCCGAGCCGCGGGAGAAGCCGCCGGTGCTGGACGGGGAGCCGGCGGGGGCGCCCGCGGGGGCGTCGGGCGCGGCCCCGGCCTCGCCGGCGGCGACGGAGCAGATCGTGGCGGAGGGCGAGGCGGCGGCGGCGGGCACGTTCGTGCAGCGGCAGCTCGGGGCGATGCTGCAGCCCGCCGTGAACAAGTTCTCGCTGCGCATGTTCGGCAGCCACCGGGCCGTGGAGATCGAGCGGCAGCGGGTGAAGTCGGCGGGCGCCTGGATTATCCATCCCTACAGCGACTTCAGGTGGGACCGCGACCCCCGCCCCGGCACCGGCGCCGAGCCCCATCCCGGCTCCGGTGCCCGCCGCCGCTGTCCGTGGTGCTGAGCGCGGCCCCGCCGCCCGCCACCGTAGGGGCAACAAGTGCCGGTAGCCGGGGCTCCGCACCGGCCCGGGGAGGCGGCTGCCACCGCCGGAGCTCGGGGCCGCGCTGCCACAGCCCCTTCCCGACCGGGATTATCCCGCCCGCACGGACGGCTCCGTCCTGCCCGGCTCCCGCGGGCTCCCGGTGCTCCCGGTGCCCGGGGCAGCCCCGCTCCGCCGAGCCGCGGGGCTCCGCTGACCCGGCCCCGGGCGTGCGGAGGCGGCGGCGGGGGATGCTGGGCTTTGCCTGCCCTTAGAGCTCCCCCTCGCCCTTCTCGCTGCTGTTTTTAATTCGATCCGGAGCCTTCATCCCCCCGGGACGCGGCTCCCCGCGGCTGGAGCGGGGCCGGTCACCCAGCGAGGAGCCGGGCCCGGCTCTCGGTGTCACCGGGATCATCAGCGGGAGCTCGGGGATGGATGATGTGGGAGGAACTGGGTGTCACGGGGATGTTGAGTCATATAGGGTGGGCTTTCTCCGCGGGGAACGGAGCTGCCAGGCAGTCATCTCCCGCAGCAAGCTGTGACATGGATGATGTCCCCAGCCTGGAGAGCGCAGCCAGCGCCCGCTGTGGGTCCCTGGCACCTGTAGCCATCCCCCCTCACCACTCAGCGGGTCCCTTGCACCACCCCAGTGTGACACCCAGCCCCGAGAGCCCCTTTTCCAGGGAAAGCATCCCAAAGTTTGTGAGCCTGGAGCTTCCCAGGAGCAGTTTGTGCAAGCAGAGCCGTGAGGGGAGCTGGCAGGTAGACAGACAGAGGGATTACTCCGGTGTTTATCACATTAGGGAGGTGCATAAAGGCCATGGAGATCAGGGCCTCGGGTGTTCAGTGTGACACTCAGTGAAGGACAAGGCCTGTCCTAAAGAGCTTAAGCCTAAATCTGAAGTGAGAGCTCCAGGCAGGCTTGGGCAGCTGCAGGGACAGGCAGCTTCCCTGCTCGGCTTCTCAGGGCACAGCATGGAGGTGCAGGAGGAGATTCCTCGGCTGGCTCAGGCCCTTTCTGCCTCATTTCCTTCCCTGGCCCAGCGAATCCTGGCCACTGGCAGGAAGGTGTTATTTGGGAGAGGTTCCTGGCCCTGGGGTGGTGTCTGGATCTGACCTTGGAGTGGCTCCTTGAGGAGAGGGTGCCTCTCCTTGCTCACTTCAGGCTCTGGTGCTCTCTCTGAAGGAGCCTCTCACTGCACCACGACCTCCTTTCCCCTTCCCCTCTCCCTTCCCTTTCCTTTCCCCTTCCCTTCCCCTTCTGCAGAGATCCCAGTACCCGTGTCCCTCCATGGGTGCAGGGTAGGAAATCCCCACAGGCTTCTGCCACCTGTAAAAGCTGGTTTGGATTCGCTGGGCACTGAGAGCTGCCCTGAAATCACCTTTGGAAATCTGAGCCTACACCCACGGCCAGGGCTGGGACCAACAGGGGATGCCTGGGGACACCTAAAGCTGGGCTTGCTTTCCCAAGGGCCCGTGAGGGTTCTGATGGGGGATCCCAGGAGTGACAAATCTGGTGGAGGAAGTCGTGATGTGTCTGTGTGAAGCATGAAAACATCCCGGTGGCATTTGCACGTGACCAGGGCTGCTGGGTGTCCTGACATACCCAGCTGCTGCCGGCATCTCTTGGCTTTCCCTCCCTGCCAAACTCTCGGTCAAAGGAGGTGGATGAGGAGTGCCTTCATCCTGCCCTGTGCATGTGGCACCTCCCGTAGGGCTGGACCCTCCTCCCAACCTTCCCCTGGTGCCAGCATGGTCTCTCCTTGCTTGGCTGCTGCCTGGCTCACCACAGCAGCCTCTCTGATCCTTTTGTGCTGCCCCAGGAGCTCGGCTCTCCGTTTGCATAACCAGCAAAGCTTATCCCAAATCCTGCTAAGCCAACTCGGGTGGTGGCAGGGAGACGGAGGATGACAAGGGAGCCTCAGGGGAGCAAAGCCCACATCCTCTCTGAGCTCTCCATGGGGCACGTGGCAGCTTTGGGGTGGGGGCATGGGTGGGCATGCACTGCCCTGCAGCAGAGAGAGAGACAGCCAAGCTCCTGCACCCCCCATTCCCACACAGGGTGATTTCTGCACCCCAATTCTGCTCACATCTGTCCCAGGGTGTTAGTCATGTATGTGGGCAGGCGCGTGTGTGTGTGTCCGCTCAGCACCTGCCTCTCTGCACTCTGTCAGACCCTAACTTTGATCCTGGGTTAATTGTCCGTCTGTGTCCTGCCTGTCCCACTCCTGCACTCCCCGCAGGTTTTACTGGGACCTCATCATGCTGCTCCTGATGGTGGGGAATTTGATCATCCTGCCCGTGGGCATCACCTTCTTCAAGGATGAGAACACCCCTCCCTGGATCGTTTTCAACGTGCTGTCGGACACTTTCTTCTTGGCTGACCTGGTGCTGAACTTCCGGACAGGCATCGTGGTGGAGGACAACACGGAGATCATCCTCGACCCTCACACCATCAAGATGAAGTACTTGAAGAGCTGGTTCCTGGTGGACTTCATCTCCTCCATCCCTGTTGACTACATTTTCCTCATTGTCGACCTGGAGACCCAGGTGGACTCCGACGTCTACAAGACGGCGCGGGCGCTGCGCATCGTGCGCTTCACCAAGATCCTCAGCCTGCTGCGCCTGCTGCGCCTCTCGCGCCTCATCCGCTACATCCACCAGTGGGAGGAGGTGAGAACCCCTCGGGGGCCTCCTGCTCGGGGTCCCAGGCCAGGCTGGGGGTCCCCAGCTGGAGGGCAGAGGGCTCTAAAGGCTGTTCTGGGAGTTCCTCTGCAGCTGTGCTCCTGCGTGTTCTCCAGATCTTCCACATGACGTACGACCTGGCCAGCGCCGTGGTGAGGATCTTCAACCTCATCGGGATGATGCTGCTGCTGTGCCACTGGGATGGCTGCCTCCAGTTCCTGGTGCCCATGCTGCAGGACTTCCCTGAGGACTGCTGGGTCTCCAAGAACCACATGGTGGTGAGTGCCCAGGCTGGGGTGGTTCCTGGTAGGGAGAGGATTTGGTTCCCTGTCTCCCACCCCAAGGCTGGAGCTGCTGGGAGAGGTGCTGGTGGTGAGCATTGTCTCTGTGGTCACAGCTGTGAGATGGGGCAGAGGGGACCCCTGCATCACCTTCCCATCTCAGCCCAGCCTGCTGGAATCAGGGAACGCTGGGGCTCCTGCCTCCTCCCCAGAGAGGGGCTGGTGCCTTTTTAGAGCTTCAAAATCCTCTTCATGGAGGAAAATTCATTCCTTGGGGAGGGAACAGGACGCTGGGGCTCCTGCCTCCTTCTCAGAGCAGGGCTGGTGCTGGTTTAGGGCTTCACAAACCTCTTCATGGAGGAAAATTCATCCCTAGAGGTGCAGGGTGCCTTTTAGGGCTTCACAGTCCCCTTCATGGAGGAGAATTCATCCCTTGGAGAGGGAACAGGACACTGGGGCTCCTGCCTCCTCCCCAGAGAGGGGCTGGTGCCTGTTTAGGGCTTCACAAACCTCTTCATGGAGGAGAATTCATCCCTTGGGGAGGGAACAGGACGCTGGGGCTCCTGCCTCCTCCCTAGAGGTGCAGGGTGCCTTTTAAGGGCTTCAAAATCCTCTTCATGGAGGAGAATTCATCCCTTGGGGACGGAACAGGACAGAGGGGCTCCTGCCTCCTCCCCAGAGGTGCAGGGTGCCGTTTTAGGGCTTCAAAATCCTCTTCATGGAGGAGAACTCATTCCCTTGGCCCTGGAGGAACCTTGGTTTCTGGACTCCCCAGCTCAGGGAGGTGGGACTGGGGGGGGTTCAGCTGCACAACACCTTCCACCAAACCCCTCAGCAGCGCCGTCCCTCACCTGCAGAACGACTCGTGGGGCAAGCAGTACTCGCACGCCCTGTTCAAGGCCATGAGCCACATGCTGTGCATCGGCTACGGGCAGCAGGCGCCCGAGGGCATGACCGACGTGTGGCTCACCATGCTCAGCATGATCGTGGGGGCCACCTGCTACGCCATGTTCATCGGCCACGCCACCGCCCTCATCCAGTCCCTGGACTCGTCCCGCCGCCAGTACCAGGAGAAGGTCAGTGGGATCAGGGAGGGAGGGCCTGGGTGCTGGGGAAAGAGTCCTGGCACAGCTCCAGAAGCAGCTCAGCACAGCTGTTGTGCCCTTCTGATGCCAGAGGTTGGGATCTTTGGCCTTGCCACTCTCCCCTGGGTTGTTGGAGGTGGAGAGTGGGACCATATTGGTGTCCATACTGGGGGTCACTGCAGTGTGGCCCCACCCTGCCCTGTGCCCCCTGCATCCTCTCCTGTCCTTTGCCCCCTTTTTGTGTCAGGGCACTGGAGCAGGGGTGCGTGTATCTACACCACTGAGGGCAAGGGACACATCCACGCTGCCAGCTGAGCCCTGTGTGCCTCCCCTTGTCCCCACAGTACAAGCAAGTGGAGCAGTACATGTCATTCCACAAGCTGCCCGGGGACACGCGCCAGCGCATCCACGAGTACTACGAGCACCGCTACCAGGGCAAGATGTTCGATGAGGAGAACATCCTGGGGGAGCTCAGCGAGCCCCTCAAAGAGGTGAGGGCAACAGGTTTGATGAGGAGAACATCCTGGGGGAGCTCAGTGAGCCCCTCAAAGAGGTGAGGGCAGCACTCCTGGGCTGTGATCTGGAGGGCAGAGGCTGGTGCTGGCAGGGGCCAGGCTTGGTGATGTCCCCACTTATCAAAGGAGGATGACCACCGTGCGGGGAGAAATGATGAGAAGGACTCTATAATATCGGAAGGTTAATGAATTATTTTATTTTATTTTAATTTTTACTTTTTAATTTTATTTTATTTTATTTTACTATATTTTACTATATTATATCATATTACATTACATCTACACTGAATTTTGCCAAGTACTCAACTCCCCACCTATCAAAACAGGATGACCCCCGTGTGGGGAGAAATGATGAGGAGGACTCTATAATATCAGAAAATTAATTAATTTATTTATTTTATTTTATTTTACTATATTTTACTATATTTTACTATATTATATCATATTACATTACATCTACACTGAATTTTGCCAAGTACTCAACTCCCCACCTATCAAAACAGGATGACCCCCGTGTGGGGAGAAATGATGAGGAGGACTCTATAATATCAGAAAATTAATTAATTATTTTATTATATTTTATTTTATTATATTGTATTATACTATATTATATTAAATTACATTACATTATATTACATCTACACTGAATTTTGCCAAGTACTCAACTCCCCACCTATCAAAACAGGATGACGCCCATGTGGGGAGAAATGATGAGGAGGACTCTATAATATCAGAAAATTAATTAATTATTTTATTGTATTATATTGTATTATACTATATTATATTAAATTACATTACATTATATTACATCTACACTGAATTTTGCCAAGTACTCAACTCCCCACCTATCAAAACAGGATGACGCCCATGTGGGGAGAAATGATGAGGAGGACTCTATAATATCAGAAAATTAATTAATTATTTTATTATATTTTATTGCATTATATTGTATTATACTATATTATATTAAATTACGTTACATTATATTACATCTACACTGAATTTTGCCAAGTACTCAACTCCCCACTTATCAAAACAGGATGACCCCCGTGTGGGGAGAAATGATGAGGAGGACTCTATAATATCAGAAAATGAATATAATATAAATGAATATAATATAAATATATGAAAATGAAAATAATATAATATAAAAAATGAAATAAGAAAATGAATATAATATAAATATATAAATATAAATATAAATAATAATATAAATATAAACTATAATAATATTTTATTATATTTTATTGTATTATATTGTATTATACTATATTATATTAAATTACATTACATTATATTACATTATATTACATTACATTACATTACGTCTAAACTGAATTTGCCAACTACCCAACTCCCCACTTATCGAAACAGGATGACCCCCATGTGGGGAGAAATGAGGAGAACAACTCTATAATATCAGAAAATTAATTAATTATTTTATTATATTTTATTGTATTATATTGTATTATACTATATTACATTACATTATATTACATTACATTACATTACATCTAAACTGAATTTGCCAAATACTCAACTCCCCACCTATCAAAACAGGATGACGCCCATGTGGGGAGAAATGATGAGGAGGACTCTATAATATCAGAAAATTAATTAATTATTTTATTGTATTATATTGTATTATACTATATTATATTAAATTACATTACATTATATTGCATCTACACTGAATTTTGCCAAGTACTCCACTCCCCACTTATCAAAACAGGATGACCCCTGTGTGGGGAGAAATTATGAGAACAACTCTATAATATCAGAAATTATTATATGATATGATATGATATGATATGATATGATATGATACTATATTTTACTATATTATATTTTAATATATTATATTATATTTTAATATATTTTACTATATTACATTACATCTAAACTGAATTTGCCAAATACTCAACTTTGTACACAACTGCTTAAAATCTCACGGCTCTCAGCCAACAGTGCTGACATATGAACACACTTGGCCCTGATAGGCCAAGGAAACAAAACACCACCACTTTGGGCAAACAACTTTCATGTTGCATTCTACTTTTGCACACAAACACAGGCACAGAAAATAAGATAATAATTGTTTTTCCTCGCTCTGAGGTTCAGAGAATGTGAAACCCAGAAATATTCTTGGGGAGAATTGTGCCTTGCGTTTCTCCGTGAAATGTGGCCACGCCCGCTGATCTGCTCCTCATCCTCACTCCACAGGAAATCATCAACTTCAACTGCCGCAACCTGGTGGCCAACATGCCCCTGTTTGCCAACGCCGACCCCAACTTTGTGACAGCCATGCTGACCAAGCTGCGCTTCGAGGTCTTCCAGCCCGGCGACTTCATCATCCGTGAGGGCACCGTGGGCAAAAAGATGTACTTCATCCAGCACGGCGTGGTCAGCATCCTCACCAAGGGCAACAAGGAGACCAAGCTGTCTGATGGCTCCTACTTTGGGGGTGAGGCTGGGCTGGGGGAGCTGGTGGACAGAGTAGGGGCCAAAAGGTGCCTGGGAGGAAAAGCTGGGGCATCCCTGGTGTTTCTGCCCTGGGAGGAAAAGCTGGGTCATCCCTGATGTTTCTGCCTGGGAGCAGAAGCTGGGGCATCCCTGATGTTTCTGCCCAGGGCATCCCTGATGTTTCTACCTGGAGCATCCCTGATGTTTCTGCCTGGAGTAGAAGCTGGAGCATCTCTGATGTTTCTACCCGGAGCAGAAGCTGGGGCATCCCTGATGTTTCTACCTGGAGCAGAAGCTGGGGCATCCCTGATGTTTCTGCCCAGGGCATCCCTGATGTTTCTACCTGGAGCATCCCTGATGTTTCTACCTGGAGTAGAAGCTGGGGCATCCCTGATGTTTCTGCCCAGGGCATCCCTGGTGTTTCTACCTGGAGCATCCCTGATGTTTCTACCTGGAGCAGAAGCTGGGGCATCCCTGATGTTTCTGCCCTGGAGTAGAAGCTGGGGCATCCCTGATGTTTCTGCCCGGGAGTAGAAGCTGGGGCATCCCTGATGTTTCTGCCCAGGGCATCCCTGATGTTTCTACCTGGAGCAGAAGCTGGGGCATCCCTGATGTTTCTGCCCGGGGCATCCCTGATGTTTCTGCTCTGGAGTAGAAGCTGGGGCATCCCTGATGTTTCTGCCTGGAGCATCCCTGATGTTTCTGCCCAGGGCATCCCTGATGTTTCTACCTGGAGCAGAAGCTGGGGCATCCCTAATGTTTCTGCCCAGGGCATCCCTGATGTTTCTACCTGGAGCATCCCTGATGTTTCTACCTGGAGCAGAAGCTGGGGCATCCCTGATGTTTCTGCCCAGGGCATCCCTGATGTTTCTACCTGGAGCATCCCTGATGTTTCTACCTGGAGCAGAAGCTGGGACATCCCTGATGTTTCTGCCCTGGAGTAGAAGCTGGGACATCCCTGATGTTTCTGCCCTGGAGCAGAAGCTGGGGCATCCCTGATGTTTCTGCCTGCCCTTCTCCTCTTGCCCAGTGCCAAAGTCTTGGCATCCAGTTAAAGTGCCAAAGTTTTTACCCCAGTTCTGTCTGGCTGGGGCAGAGGGAGCATCCACAGCTGGCCAGGGAGGAGAGGAGGTTAGAGCAGAACATCTGAGCCAGTTTATAGGATGCAGGCACAGCTCTGGGAGGGAAAGAGGCCAGGCCATCACAGCAGCCACACCTGGGGGTGTCTCCATGGCCTGGAGAGGGAGGGAAATGCCTGGCCAAGGAGAGAGGCTGCGGGGTCTGAACCGTGCTCCGTGCAGGGTGCTGGGGCGCTGGGCAGTGCTGGGGGTGGCTGGCTGGCCGTGTCACCCTGAGGGCAGCCCCTGTCCCTGCAGAGATCTGCCTGCTGACGCGGGGCAGGCGCACGGCCAGCGTCAGAGCCGACACCTACTGCCGCCTCTACTCCCTGGCCGTGGACAACTTCAACGAGGTGCTGGAGGAGTACCCCATGATGAGGAGAGCCTTCGAGACCGTGGCCATGGACCGCCTGGACCGCATAGGTGAGGAGGAGGAGGGACCCCCTGGGCTCAGCACGGCCACCTCCGCAGCCACCCCCAGGATCCACAGAGGTGTGGAATCCCAGAACTGGCATGAGTGCCCCAACCCCGTGGGTCCCAGCGATGAGGATGATGGGGAGCATGAGGAAGGAGCCTGCCCTCTCTTTGCCCCCCAGCAAGATCCAGGCAGTGCCATAGGACAGGCTTCCCTGGGGAAGTGCAAGTGCACTGCACGGTCCTGGCAGTGTTTGCAGGGATGATATCTCATGGCTCTCAGGCCCACATGGCCCCACACCCAGCTGCTTGTCCTCGCCCTCCCTTGCCTGTGGAGGACAAGCAGGACCCCCATTCCCCAGTTCCTTTGGAGTCAGGACTCTCCTGTTTGTCCCTGCTGCTTCCACTGCTCTAATCTAGACCCTTCCCAGGGTCTTGCTTGCCCTGGAAAGCTGGTGAGGTTTTATTGTCCCTGCCCTCCACACTGTCCCCAAGAGCCCGCCCTCCCAGGGTCGGTGACACTCCTGCCTCCCCTCCAGGCAAGAAGAACTCCATCCTGCTCCGCAAGAGAGCCGAGCACAGCTCGGGGCCCCTGAACACCGAGATGATCCAGCAGATCGTGAAGCACGACCAGGACATGGCCCACAACATCCAGGACCTGCAGCAGATGGCGATGGGCCGGGAGCTGAGCGGCAAGCCGGTGATTTGGGAGCCCCTGGTGCACGCCCCCCTGCAGACAGCCGCCGCCACCACCAACGTGGCCATCGCGCTGACCCACCAGCACAGCCTGCAGGCTCACATCTTCCTGCCGCCCTCCTCCATCTCCAGCCCGCTCTCTCCCGAGGCCACGCTGCTCGCCAAGCCCGTGCGCCGCTCCCAGCCCAGCCTGGGCGGCTCCCGGCCCTCGTCGGTCAGCTCGCCCTCCGGGGCTCCGTCCCACCTGCAGACGCCGGCCGCCGGTTCGCCTTCCTCGCCCATGGTGCAGCCCCAGGTACCGCTGGAGAGCGGCGGGGCGCAGAGACCCAGCTCGGGGGCTCAGCCGCTTCCCCGCTCGGCGCAGAGGGCGGAGATGGCAGCGGGGCCCAAGCAGCCCCCGGGCGGCCCCCAGCCGCAGCTCTCCCGCTCCCGCGGCGCCTCGGTGTCCACCTCGCTGCTGCAGCAAGCGGCGGGCGCCGCGTCCCCCAGCTCCGAGCAGGCGCTGCCGCCGGGGAGAACGCTGCACTACAGCCTGTCCCGAGCCACCGGCTCGCACATCTCGCTCCTGATGCATCCCCAGCAGCTGGTGAAGCACAGGAGCATCCAGGGGCTGCCGGTGGGGCGGCTCACGCAGGATGTCCGGCTCCTTTCTGCCTCGCAGCCTTCCCTTCCCAACAAAGTGGCGCAGCAAGCCGACGGGAGCTCCTTGAAGCAGGGCAGGAAATCCGCGGGGAACCTGGCCCGCAGGTCCTCGCCCTCGGTCGCCGGACTGCTGGCCAAGCCGGGCTCGGCGGTGGCGGCGCACCCGCAGCCGCCGGGGTCGCTGCCCCAGCCCGGCCGCTCCACGCCGCAGTCGCCGGGCCCCGCGTCCCGGCCGGCGGCCGCTCCCTCCCGCAAGGGCTCCGTGGCCTTCAGCCCCGAGGTGGAAACGGCGAAGCCCAAACTCCCGTCCAACATGTGAGTCCTGTTGGCGGCCGCACGGGCAGGAGGGAGCCGGGAGAAGCAGAGCACCGGCCCCGCCGGCTCGGAGGGGAAATGAGGTGAGAGGCAGCAGCCGGGGCCGTGGAGGGGCTGTTTCAGGCACGGGGACCCGGCAGGGATGGGCATGGGGCCGGCTGGATGAGGAGGGGGCTCTGCTGACTGCCCCTCCTTGCTCATCACCATCTGTGAGTTCTGCCCTCCTGCCGGAGGCATAGGGCACGTCAGATTGCCCAAACTCCGGCCTCTCCGGGGAGCTCAGCTCCCCAAAACTGCCCCTCGGGGGCTGGGCCCCCCACGCTCTGTGCCGTGTGTCCCACAGCCTGTCCTCGGGGCCAGGCTGACGATGGCAGCTCCTCCAGCTTGTCCTCTGTCACAGCAGGGGCTGCCCGATGCCCACCTCGGTCCCCAGCCCTGCCCAGCCCCTTTGCCTTCAGGGTGAGGAGGCAGAGGCACCCCCTGGTTCCTCTGCCAGGGTGGAGGGAGGAGGCTGGAGCCCATGGCAGGGGCGTGGGGGCCCGGGGGCAGCGTTGCCCCTTCCCAGAGTGCCAGGACCACCTGGGGGTCCTGGGCAGGGCTCCCCTGGTGTGACGAGTGCCAAGGGGCAGCGCTGGGGGGGGGGGGCAGAGGAGCAGCCCCGCAGTCCCTCTCCCCTGCTGGTGGGACCGTTTTGCCTCAGAGGTGCTGAGTGCCAGCGAGGTTGGGGTGTGCTGCTGGGCAGGGCTCTGCCCCACACCCGGGCACTTAATGGGGGCAGCCTGGGGGGATTCTGCTGCCTGCAGCTCCAGGAGGATGCTCAGAGGGTCAGTCCAAGGGGAACCCTCTGTGGGTCCAGGAGGATGCTCAGAGGGTCAGTCCAAGGGGAGCCCTCTGTGGGTCCAGGAGGATGTCCAGGTCATCTGAGATGACCTCTCTGTAGCCTCAGGAAGATGCTCAGAGGGTCAGTTCAGAGGTCCCCTCTGTGACGCTGGGATGATGTCCAGAAGATCAGCTGGGGATGACCCTCCTGTGGCTGCAGGAGGATGCTCAGAGGGTCAGTCCAAGGGGAACCCTCTGTGGCTCCAGGAGGATGCTCAGAGGGTCAGTCCAAGGGGAACCCTCTGTGGCTCCAGGAGGATGCTCAGAGGGTCAGTCCAAGGGGAACCCTCTGTGGCTCCAGGAGGATGTCCAGGTCATCTGGGATGACCCTTCTGTGGCTCCAGGAGGATGCTCAGAGGGTCAGTCCAAGGGGAACCCTCTGTGGCTCCAGGAGGATGTCCAGGTCATCTGGGATGACCCTTCTGTGGCTCCAGGAGGATGCTCAGAGGGTCACCTGCAGGGCCCCCACTGCCTGTGGCTGCAGGAGGATGCCCAGCCCGGGCTCTGCTCCCCTGCCCTGCCCTGCAGTCCCATTTCCACGTCCGCTGGAGATGCCACTCACCGGTGCCACAGGAGCTGTCACAAAGAGATGCCAATCCCTGGCTGACGTGTGGGGCTGTGGGGTCACCCCGCATCCAACAGATGTCCCAAATCCCCCCTCCCCGGAGACAGTAGTGTGCAATGTGTGTGCGAGTCGTGGCTCTGCCAAGCAGCCCAGCTCTGCTTCCAGCGTCGCTTTGGGCCAGCCGTGTTCAGTCCTGGTTAGAGTAGTGTCCCCTCCGTCCCCACCGCGCTGTGCCAGCTGCTTCCCCCTCCCGGAGTCAGGACCCGTGGCTTTGTCTTCGGCCGAGGTCTCGTTCCCCTCGGTAATTCCCGAAGTGAGAGATCCCGTTCGGGGCGTGGGGAGCGCTCCGGAGCGCGGGGCTGCTCTGGGAGCACCAGCCCAGCAGGAATCCCGGCAGGGGATGTCCTACACTGCCTTTTTTTCCCCCTCTCTCCATGGATTTCAATCCCCCTGCCCTGCTCACATCCCGCTCCATCCCCGCGCTCCGCCGGCCGGGGAAGCTGCAGCGGGGCCGCGCTGTCCCGGATCGCCCGGGCTGTGTTCATGTTCACCGCGTCCTGTTCGATGTCTCAGCGCTCCCGGCACCGCCGCCCCGGGCACCTCGTGGCCCGGTGCCCACCCCGGGGGAGGCTGGAGGGGCTGGGGGCGCGAGTTTAGCCACCAAAGACCATGACCCTCCACTCTTGCACTCACGGCAGTCCATGTACAGAGCTTGTAGTTTTCATATTCGCAGAGAAATTTAAGAGCAGGTTTGTTTTGTTTTTTTTTTTTTTTTTTTTTTTATTTTTTGGTCGTTGTACATAATGGGTTTAAATAATAAAGAGAGATTCTGAGCTGGTCTGGGGGAAAAATCTTTCTGCACCTCCTGCGATCCCGCAGCACAGGGGGATGCTGCAGCACCCCAGCTCCAATCCTGCCCTTCTGCAGAGCTGGGAAACCCTCGGGAGGCACCGAGGGGCCTCTCCCCGGCCCCACAGAGCAGGCAGGAGCCCAAAGGCAAGATGTCCCCTCCCACCCACCCCTGTCCCTTTGGGCTCTGGGCAGATTAATGTTTAATCTTTGGTTATTTTCCCCTTCCATCTCCGGTCCCTTTATTGCGGGGGGGGAGGGAAGGGCGGGTCGGATCCCGCCTGATTGCAGCGCAGCACTCGAGGCATTACCGCGATTAAATGAAGGTCACACAGCGCAAGGTGGGCCGGGGCAGCCGAGCCGCGGGCACTGCGGCACCTGCGGCGGCTCTGGGGGCACAGCCGCGCTCGGGCACCTGCCACGGCCCCCGGGCAGGGCACGGTGGTGGCAGGCAGGGCACGGTGGTGGCAGGACGCAGGTGATGGTGGCCACCCCGCTATGCCCTGCCCGGTCTCCCCACCGCAGCCCCCCGTTACCGGAGCAGCCCCGGCCCTCAGCCCCCCGTTACCGGGCCAGCCACGGCCCGCAGGACTCGTTACCGGGGCAGCCCCGGCCCGCAGCCCCCCGTTACCGGGGCATCCATTGCCTGCAGCCTCCGTTACCGGGGCAGCCCCGGCCCTCAGCCCCCCGTTACCGGGGCAGCCCCTACCCGCAGCCCCCCGTTACCGGGGCATCCATTGCCTGCAGCCTCCGTTACCGGGGCAGCCCCTGTTCTCAGACCCCGTTACCGGAGCAGCCCCGGCCCTCAGCCTCCCGTTACCGGGGCAGTCCCTTACCCTCAGCCCCCCGTTACCGGGCCAGCCGCGGTCCTCAGATCCCGTTACCGGGGGCATCTACTGCCCGCAACCCCGCCTTACCGGGGCAGACCCTGCTCTCAGCCCCCCGTTACCGGGCCAGCCTCGCCTTACCGGGCCAGCCCCTGCTCGCAGCCCCCCGTTACCGGGTCGGTCCCTGCCCTCAGCCCCCGGTTACCGGGCCAGCCCCTGCTCGCAGCCCCCCGATACCGGGACAGCCCCGCCTTACCGGGGCATCCCTTACCCTCACCCCCCCGTTACCGGGGCAGTCCCGGCCCGTAGGACGGTGCTGGCGCCCCCCTCCCCGCTCCCCGCAGGAATTAGGCTCCGTGACACACGAAGAGCTCAGCGCTGATTAACGGTTTCTCTCTAATTTGATTATTTCAGATTACACCGCAGCCAGCCTGATTAAGGGGGCGCAGGGCAAAAAAAAAAGAGTATTTTTGGGGGAACGAATTCCAGCATTTGTCCTATTCCCATTCCAACACTCGGTTTGTGTCCACGGGCAGGGCTGGCGGCCGAGGCACGGGGACACCGGGTCACGGTGGTCGCCCGGGGCTGAGGGCAAAGCCCCGGGGATGCGGGCAGAGCCCCCGTTCGTCCCCGGTTCCCGCTCCCCAAGGACACCCGTCCCGGAACCGGAGGCTCTGCCCCGAGCCCCCGCGTCCCGGTGGCGGCGGGAGGGGGATTAGAGGGCACCATACAGAGATTAATTAACGCGGGTGAGCCGGGATTAGGGGATTCGGGGCCAATCTGCGGGGCGGGGGCCAGGCAGGAGCTGCGGGCAGCAGCGGGGAGATGGCACCGCCTGTGCCCGGCCCGGGTCACCCTGAGGTGTCCATCGAGGGTCCGTGGGCAGCTGGACCCCTCCCCGGAACCTGGGAGCTCGCCTGGGCACACGGGTCTGTGGTGCAACCCACCCTCCACACCTGTACTGCAGGTGACCTGTACCTGTGCAGCACCCGCACGGTCTGCAGCACACCCCAGAGCTGCTCTGCACCCCAAAACTGCTCTGTACCCCATAACAGCACACCCCACAGCCGCTCTGTACCCCAAAACTGCTCTGTACCCCATAACAGCACACCCCAGAACTGCTCTGTACCCCAAAACTGCTCTGTACCCCATAACTGCTCTGTACCCTATAACAGCACACCCTAGAGCCGCTCTGTACCCCAAAACTGCTCTGTACCCTATAACAGCACACCCCAGAGCTGCTCTGCACCCCAAAACTGCTCTGTACCCTATAACAGCACACCCCACAGCCGCTCTGTACCCCATAACTGCTCTGCACCCCATAACTGCTCTGCACCCACATCTGCACAGCACCCGCACGGTCTGCAGCACATCCCAGAGCTGCTCTGTACCCCAAAACTGCTCTGTACCCTATAACGGCACTGCACCCCATAACTGCTCTATACCCTAAAACTGCTCTGCGCCCCATAAGTGCAGCACACCCCACAGCCGCTCTGTACCCCATAACTGCTCTGTACCCCATAACAGCACACCCCAGAGCTGCTCTGTACCCCAAAACTGCTCTGTACCCCATAACAGCACACCCCAAAGCCGCTCTGTACCCTAAAACCGCTCTGTACCCCATAACAGCACACCCCAGAGCTGCTCTGCACCCCAAAACTGCTCTGTACCCTATAACAGCACACCCCAGAGCTGCTCTGCACCCCAAAACTGCTCTGTACCCTATAACAGCACACCCCAAAGCCGCTCTGTACCCTAAAACCGCTCTGTACCCCATAACAGCACACCCCAGAGCCGCTCTGTACCCCAAAACTGCTCTGTACCCCATAACAGCACACCCCAGAGCTGCTCTGCACCCTATAACAGCACACCCCAGAGCTGCTCTGCACCCCAAAACTGCTCTGTACCCTATAACAGCACACCCCAGAGCTGCTCTGCACCCCAAAACTGCTCTGTACCCTATAACAGCACACCCCAGAGCTGCTCTGCACCCCAAAACTGCTCTGTACCCCATAACAGCACACCCCAGAGCCGCTCTGTACCCTAAAACTGCTCTGTGCCCCACACCTGCTCTGCACCCCATAACAGCACTGTATCCCATAACTGCTCTGTACCCCATAACTGGGATGCACCCACACCTGCACAGCATGTCAGCTGCATGGCACCCCACACCTGTGCTGCACCCCACAATCACATGTTATGCCACACCTGCCCGGAGACACCTGCACAGCGCCCCACACCCGCCCTACAACCCCACAGACCTCATGGCTCCCCCACACCCCCGATTGGCCCCAGTTCCAGCGCACCCCATCCCCGTCCGAGTGCCCGCACCCCCATTCCCCTCCCGGTTACCGAACACGCCCCAAAGCCCCGCCCCAAAGCCGCGCCCTGGAGCCACGCCCTAAAGCCCCGCCCTCAATCCCCGCCACGCCCCCGCGCCACGCCGGGCGCTCTCTCCTTCACCCCTCTCCACCAATCACCTGCCTCGCTCCCGCCCCCGCCGCGCTCCCATTGGCTTAACCGCCTTGGGCTCATCCTCGCGCGATGAAACGGACCAATGGGCGCTGCTCCAGCCGCGTGCCCGCTGATCCACCTCCAGGCGCGGGGCACTCTGGGAGTTGTAGTCCAGCGGCGTCGCTGGAAGCGGCCGCGGCGGCGCCTCGGGACTGCGCATCCCGGCGTGCCCCGCGAGGGGGGCGGGGCGGGGGCGGGGCCAGAGGTGCCCTGGAGGCCACGGGCGGCAGCGGCGGGACCGCGAACCGGCAGCGTGAACCGGCAGCGTGAACCGGCACCATGAGCGGCGCCGACAGCGGGGCGCGGGCAGCGGCCGAGCGCGAGGAGTTCGCCGCCTTCTTCCCGCAGATCGTCCGCGACCTGACGGAGGACATGCTGGGACACCCGGAGGTGGGAGACGCCGTGGCGCGGCTGAAGCAGGTGAGAACCGGGAGGGGGCGGTGGGACCGGGCCGGGGAGCGGCGGGACCGTGAATGGAGGGTGGGAAGGGCCGGTGGGACCGGGGCTGGAGGGTGGGAAGGGCCGGTGGGACCGGGGATGGAGGGGTGGGTCAGGTCATGGCCGCTCACCTGGCCGCGCCCCGCAGGTGCTGGAGTACAACGCGCCGGGCGGGAAGTGCAACCGGGGGCTCACGGTGGTGGCCGCGTACCGGCGGCTGGTGGGCCCCGAGCGGCAGGACCCGGAGAGCATCCGGCGTGCCCTGGCCGTGGGCTGGTGCATCGAGCTGGTGAGAACCGGGACCCCAATGGGGACCCGCCATGGGGATGGGACCCCAATGGAGATGGGATCCCCCATGCGATGGGACCCCCGTCTAGAAATTGGGCCTGCCGGGGGATGGGGACCCCAATGGGGATGGGATCCCCCTGGGGATGAGACGCCCGGGGGATGGAGCTCCCCTAGGGAACACCCTGGGGGATGGGGACCCCTATGGGGATGGGGGCCCCCCTCAATGGGGATGGGACTCTCCCCAGTGGGGATGGGACCCCCCTGGATATGGGATCCCCTGAGGGAATGGGACCCCAATGGGGATGGGGACACCCTGGGTGTGGGACCCCCCCTCTGGATATGGGGATGGGACCCCCCTGGGTATGGCATCTCCGTAGATAAGGGACCCCCCCTCTGGGGAATGGGATCCTCTGGAGGATTGAGACCCCAGTGGGTATGGGGACCCCTGGGGATGGGACCCCCGGGGTCCCCCCATCCCTGACCCACCCTCTGGCAGTTCCAAGCCTTTTTCCTGGTGGCCGACGACATCATGGACTCGTCGCTGACCCGCCGGGGGCAGCTCTGCTGGTACAAGAAGGTGAGAGGGGTTCAGGGGGGCCCCGCTCGGGGCTGGGGGTGTCCCTTGGGGGTCACCAGGAGCCTTTGGGACCCCTCCCTGTGTCCCTGCTGCAGGAGGGGATCGGGCTGGATGCCATCAATGATGCTTTTCTGCTGGAGTCCTCGGTGTACAGGCTGCTGAGGAGGTACTGTGGGCAGCAGCCCTTCTACCTGCACCTGCTGGAGCTCTTCCTGCAGGTGAGCCTGGCTCCCCAGACCCTTCCTTGGGGGTTTCTTGGGGTCTGGGTCTGTTTTCTGATGTGTGCCTGAAATTCCTGGGTGTCCTGGACGTGTGTGGTGGTGTTTGAGGGTCCCAGGATGAGGGAAGAGAATCTTGACTCCGTGTTTCAAAAGGCTGATTTATTATTTTTTATATATATAAATTATATATTTATGTAACATAAACAGAAATATAATGTAATATAATGTAATATAATATAATCAGAAATATAATATAATCAGAAATATAATATAATATAATATAATATAATATAATATAATATAATATAATGTAACATATATCTAATATAATATATATAATATCTATATTATATATAATATTATCTATATTATATATAGATAATAGTATATATTATATATAATATTTATAATATATAATATATATAATAGTATATATTATATATAATATATATAGTATATAATATAATGTAATGTCATGTAATATAATGTAATATAATGTAATATAATATAATGTAATATAATATAATCAGAAATATTATATTATATTATATTATATTGTATTATATTATATTATATTATATTACATTATATTACATTATATTACATTACATTACATTACATTACATTACATTACATTATATTACATTATATTACATTATATTATATTATATTATATTATATTATATTATATTATATTATATTATATTATATTATATGGCAGATCTAGCAGTAATTATAATATATAATATAGTATAATATGGAAATATTATAAATAGTTATATATTTATATATAAATTATATGTAAATAAATATATATTACATTAAGAGAAAATAAGATATTAAAACTATACTAAAAGAATAGAAGAAAGGATTTCAGCAAGGAATAGAAAGGAATGATAATAAAATCTTGTGACTGCTCACAGCTCTGACACAGATGGCTGTCATTGGTCATTAATTAAAAACAATTCACATGCTGGGTAAACAATTCTCTAAATCACATTCCAAAGCAGCAAAATGTGGGGAAGCTCAAGCTTCTCAGGAGAAAAGATCTTAACAAAAGGATTTTTCATAAAATATGGCTGTGACAGACATGTCCTGCCTTTAGACCCAAAGAGGAGCTGAAACAGGGCTTGGGCTCTGCACCGTGGGGTTGGGACTCTCCTGGAGGGCTGTGTGTGAATAAACCATGGAATCACACAATGGTTGGGGTTGGAATGGACCTTAAAGATCATAAAATTCCACTCCCCTGCCATGGAGGGATGTGTGTGAATCAATCATGGAGTCCCAGACCGGTTTGGGTTGGAATGGACCTCAAAGATCATCCCATTCCACCCCAATGCCATGGAAGGCTGTGGGTAAATAAATCATGGAATCCAGGCTGGATTGGGTTGGAATGAACCTTAAAGATCATCCCATCCCACCCCCCTGCCATGGAGGGCTGTGTGAATCAATCATGAAATCCCAAACTGGTTTGGGTTGGAATGGACCTTAAAGATTATCAAGTTCCACCTCCCTGCTATAGAGGGATGTGTGTGGATAAATCATGAAATCCCAAACTGGTTTGGGTTGGGTGGGACCTTAAAGATCATCTCAAAGATCATCCCATTCACCCCAATGCCATGGAAGGCTGTGTGTGAATAAATCATGGAATCCCAAACTGGTTTGGGTTGGATGGGACCTTAAAGATTATCAAATTCCACCTCCCTGCTATAGAGGGCTGTGTGTAAATAAATCATGAAATCCCAAACTGGTTTGGGTTGGGTGGGACCTTAAAGATTATCTCAAAGATCATCCCATTCCACCCCCCTGCCATGGAGGGCTGTGTGTGGATAAATCATGGAATCCCAAACTGGTTTGGGTTGGATGGGACCTTAAAGATCATAAAATTCCACCTCCCTGCTATAGAGGGCTGTGTGTAAATAAATCAGGGAATCCAGACTGGTTTGGGTTGGAATGAACCTTAAAGATCATCCCATTCCACCCCCCAGCCATGGAGGGCTGTGTGTGGATAAATCATGGAATCCCGGATTGGTTTGGGTTGGAATGGACCCTAAAGATCATCAAATTCTACCTCCCTGCTATAGAGGGCTGTGTGTGAATCAATCATGGAATCCAGGCTGGTTTGTGTTGGAATGAACCTTAAAGATCATCCCATCCCACCCCCCTGCCATGGAGGGCTGTGTGAATCAATCATGAAATCCCAAACTGGTTTGGGTTGGGTGGGACCTTAAAGATCATCTCAAAGATCATCCCATTCACCCCAATGCCATGGAAGGCTGTGTGTGAATAAATCATGGAATCCCAAACTGGTTTGGGTTGGGTGGGACCTTAAAGATTATCAAGTTCTACCTCCCTGCTATAGAGGGCTGTGTGTAAATAAATCATGAAATCCCAGAATCGTTTGGGTTGGGTGGCACCTTAAAGATCATCTCAAAGATCATCCCATTCCACCCCAATGCCATGGAAGGCTGTGGGTAAATAAATCATGGAATCCAGACTGGTTTGGGTTGGAATGAACCTTAAAGATCATCTCATTCCACCCCCCTGCCATGGAGGGCTGTGTGTGGATAAATCATGGAATCCCACATTGGTTTGGATTGGGTGGGACCTTAAAGATCATCAAATTCCAACCCTCCTGCCATGGGGACACCTCCCACCATCCCAGGCTGCTCCAAGCCCCATCCAACCTGGCTTTGGGCACTGCCAGGGATCCAGGGGCATCCACAGCTCCTCTGGGCACCCCATGCCAGGCCGTGCCCACCCTCACAGCTAGAAACTCCTCCCAATCTCAATATCACTGATATATCACAACCATCCCCCTTTATCTCATTCTCCCCATGTAAAACATCCCCCTCCCTGTTTTTACACCCCCTTTAAACACTGAGGAGCTGAAACAAGGCCACAGATCCTTTCTCTCCTCTGCAGACAGGCTACCAGACCGAGCTGGGGCAGGCTCTGGACCTCATCACTGCTCCAGTTTCCCAGGTGGACCTGAGCAGGTTCAGCGAGCAGAGGTAGAAGGGGCAGAGAGCCTGGTTCCTTCCCTGCCCTGCTCAGCCTGGGCCTGGTTCTGGGGTGCCTGGGGCTGGGTTTTGGGGTGCCCTGCAGAGGAGGACCCTGGGGCTGGGTTTTGGGGTGCCTGTGGCTGGTTTTGGGGTGCCCTGCAGAGGAGGACTCTGGGGCTGGGTTTTGGGGTGCCTGGGGCTGGGTTTTGGGGTGCCTGGAGTTGGTTTTGGGGTGCCTGGGGCTGGTTTTTGGGGTGCCCTGCAGTCCCTGCCATGCAGAGACAGCCTGGGGCTTGTTTTTGAGGTGCCTGGGGCTGGTTTTGGGGGTGCCCTGCAGAGGGTGGCCCTGGGGCTGGGTTTTGGGGTGCCTGGAGTTGGTTTTGGGGTGCCCTGCAGTCCCTGCGCCACAGAGACTCAGCCTGGGGTTGGTTTTTGGGGTACCTGGGGTTGGTTTTTGGGGTGCCCCTCAGTCCAGGCCCTGCAGAGGGTGGCCCTGGAGCTGTTTTTTGGGGTGCCCTGCACGGGATGGCCCTGGGGCTGGGTTTTGGGGTGCCCTGCAGTCCCTGCCCTGCAGAAACTCAGACTGGGGCTGGTTTTTGGGGTGCCTGGGGCTGGGTTTTGGGGTGCCTGGAGTTGGTTTTGGGGTGCCCTGCAGTCCCTGCCCTGCAGAAACTCAGACTGGGGCTGGGTTTTGGGGTGCCTGGGGCTGGGTTTTGGGGTGCCTGGAGTTGGTTTTGGGGTGCCTGGGGTTGGTTTATGGGGTGCCCTGCAGTCCCTGCCCTGCAGAAACTCAGGCTGGGGCTGGTTTTTGGGGTGCCTGGGGCTGGTTTTAGGGGTGCCCTTCAGTCCCTGCCATGCAGAGGCAGCCTGGGGCTGGTTTTTGGGGTGTCTGGGGCTGGGTTTTGGGGTTCCTGGGGCTGGGTTTGGGGTGCCCTGCACGGGATGGCCCTGGGGCTGGTTTTTGGGGTGCCTGGGGCTGGTTTTTGGGTGCCAGGGGCTGGTTTTAGGGTGCCTGGGGTGGTTTTTGGGGTGCCCTGCAGTCCCTGCCCCACAGAGACTCAGCCTGGGGTTGGTTTCTGGGGTGCCCTGCACAGGGGGGTGCCTGGGGCTGGTTCTGGGGTGCCTGGGGCTGGGTTTTGGGGTTCCTGGGGCTGGGTTTTGGGTGCCCTGCACGGGATGGCCCTAGGGCTGGGATTTGGGGTGCCTGGGGCTGGTTTTTGGGGTGCCCTTCAGTCCCTGCCATGCAGAGACAGCCTGGGGCTGGTTTTTGGGGTGCCTGGGGCTGGTTTTTGGGGTGCCTGGGGTTGGTTTTTGGGGTGCCCTGCATGGGATGGCCCTGGGGCTGGTGTTCAGTCCCTGCCCTGCAGAGACTCAGACTGGGGCTGGTTTTTGGAATACCTGGGGCTGGTTTTTGGGGTGCCTGGGGCTGGGTTTTGGGGTGCCTGGGGCTGGGTTTTGGGGTGCCCTGCAGAGGGGGGCCCTGGGGCTGGGTTTTGGGGTGCCTGGGGCTGGGTTTTGGGGTGCCCTGCAGTCCCTGCCCTGCAGAAACTCAGCCTGGGGCTGGGTTTTGGGGTACCTGGGGTTGGTTTTTGGGGTGCTCTTCAGTCCCTGCCCTACAGAGACTCAGCCTGGGGTTGGTTTCTGGGGTGCCCTGCACAGGGGGGCCCTGGGGCTGGTTCTGGGGTGCCTGGAGTTGGTTTTGGGGTTCCTGGGGCTGGTTTTTGGGGTGCCTGGGGCTGGTTTTGGGGTGCCTGGGGCTGGTTTTGGGGGTGCCCTGCAGAGGGGGGCCCTGGGGCTGGTTTTGGGGTGCCTGGGGCTGGTTTTGGGGGTGCCCTGCAGAGGGGGGCCCTGGGGCTGGGTTTTGGGGTGCCTGGGGCTGGGTTTGGGGTGCCTGGGGCTGGTTTTCAGTCCCTGCCCTGCCGTGGGGGTTCTGGGGCTCAGCCTGGCTCCTCTGGCACAGGTACAAGGCCATTGTGAAGTACAAGACAGCATTTTACTCCTTCTACCTGCCCGTGGCTGCAGCCATGTACATGGTGAGTGTGCCGGGGGGACAGGTCCTGGAAGGCTTTATGCCCAGGTCCTGGAAGACTTTGCTTTATGCCCAGGCCCTGGAAGGCTTTATTCCATTTCTGGTCCTGGAAGGCTTTGCTTTATGCCCAGGTCCTGGAAGGCTTGGCTTTATCCCCAGGGCCTAGAAGGCTTTATCTTATCCTCAGGTCCTGGAAGGCTTTACTTTAGTCCAGGTTCTGGAAGGCTTTACCTATTTCCTGGTCCTGGAAGGCTCTATCCCCCAGGTCCTGGAAGGCTTTACTCAATCCCCAAGTCCTGGAAGGCTTTGCTTTATTCCCAGGTCCTGGAAGACTTTAGTTTATGCCCAGGTCCTGGAAGGCTTTACTTCAGTCCAGGTCCTGGAAGGCTTTGCTTTATCCCCAGGTCCTGGAAGGTTTTAGCCCCAGGGCCTGGAAGGCTTTATCTTATCCCCAGGTCCTGAAAGGCTTTGCTTTATCCCAGGTCCTGGAAGGCTTGATGCCCTGGTGCTGGAAGGCTTTGCTTTATGCCCAGGTCCTGAAAGGGTTTACTTTATTCCTGGTCCTGGAAGGCTCTATCCCCCAGGTCCTGGAAGGCTTTGCTTTATCCCCAGGTCCTGGAAGGCTTTGCTTTATGCCCAGGTCCTGGAAGACTTTAGTTTATGCCCAGGTCCTGGAAGGCTTTACTTCAGTCCAAGTCCTGGAAGACTTTGCTTTATCCCAGGTCCTGGAAGGCTTTGCTTTATGCCCAGGTCCTGAAAGGCTTCACCTATTTCCTGGTCCTGGAAGGCTTTACTCAATCCCCAGGTCCTGGAAGGCTTTACTTTATCCCTGGTCCTGGAAGGCTTTACTCAATCCCCAGGTCCTGGAAGGCTTTGCTTTATTCCCAGGTCCTGAAAGGCTTTACCCCCAGGTCCTGGAAGGTTTTAGCCCCAGGGCCTAGAAGGCTTTATCTTATCCCCAGGTCCTGGAAGGCTTTACTTTATCCCAGGTCCTGGAAGGCTTTGCTTTATCCCCAGGTCCTGGAAGGGTTTACTTTATTCCTGGTCCTGGAAGGCTCTGTCCCCCAGGTCCTGGAAGGCTTTACTCAGTCCCCAAGTCCTGGAAGGCTTTGCTTTATTCCCAGGTCCTGGAAGACTTTAGTTTATGCCCAGGTCCTGGAAGGCTTTGCTTTATCCCCAGGTCCTGGAAGACTTTACTTTATGCCCAGGTCCTGAAAGGTTTTACCTATTTCCTGGTCCTGGAAGGCTTTACTCAATCCCCAGGTCCTGGAAGGCTTTGCTTTATTCCCAGGTCCTGAAAGGCTTTGCTTTATCCCCAGGTCCTGGAAGGTTTTAGCCCCAGGGCCTAGAAGGCTTTATCTTATCCCCAGGTCCTGGAAGGCTTTGCTTTATGCCCAGTTCCTTAAAGGCTTTACTTTAGCTCAGGTCCTGGAAGGCTTTACTTCAGCCTCAGGTCCTGGAAGGCTTTACTTTATCCCAGGTCCTGGAAGGCTTTACTTTAACCCCAGGCCCTGGAAGGTTTTCCATCCCTGTTTTTCCCTCCCCCAGGCGGGCATTGACGGCGAGGAGGAGCACGAGGACGCCAAAGCCATCCTGCTGGAGATGGGGGAGTTCTTCCAGATCCAGGTAGGAGCTGTCCCTGCCCCGCTGGGTCGCTGCCAGCTGCTGCCCGTGGCGCTCAGGCCCTGGCACTGCCCCGCAGGACGATTTCCTGGACTGCTACGGGGACCCGGCGCTGACGGGGAAGGTTGGCACCGACATCCAGGACAACAAGTGCAGCTGGCTGGTGGTGCAGTGCCTGCAGAGGGCAACGCCGCAGCAGAGGCAGATCCTGGAGGTAAGGCTGGCAGCACACGCCTGGCAGAGCGGGTGGAGTGCCGGAATGGGCACCTGGAGTGCCACAATGGGCACCTGGAGTGCCACAATGGGCACCTGGAGTGCCGGGATAGGCACCTGGAGTGCCACAATGGGCACCTGGAGTGCCGGGATGGGCACCTGGAGTGCTGGGATGGGCATCTGGAGTGCCGGGATGGGCACCTGGAGTGCCACAATGGGCACCTGGAGTGCTGGGATGGGCACCTGGAGTGCCGGGATGGGCACCTGGAGTGCCACAATGGGCACCTGGAGTGCCGGGATGGGCACCTGGAGTGCTGGGATGGGCACCTGGAGTGCCACAATGGGCACCTGGAGTGCCGGGATGGGCACCTGGAGTGCCACAATGGGCACCTGGAGTGCCGGGATGGGCACCTGGAGTGCTGGGATGGGCACCTGGAGTGCCGGGATGGGCACCTGGAGTGCCAGGGGCTGTCACCTGGCTGGGAGGAGGAGGGTGAGAAGGAAGAAGGGAGTGTTTGTGAAGGTCCTAGGATGAAGGAAAAGGTGAATTCGACTCCATAATTCTTAGAAGGCTGATATATTATATTATATTATATTATATTATATTATATTATATTATATTATATTATATTATATTATATTATATTATATTATATTATATTATATTATATTATATTATATTATATTATATTATATTATATTATATTATATTATATTATATTATATTATATTATATTATATTATATTATATTATATTATATTATATTATATTATATTATATTATATTATATTATATTATATTATATTATATTACATTACATTATATTATATCATATCATATCATATCACATTGCATTATATTATATTACATTGCATTATATTACATCATATTACATTATATTATGTATATTATGTATATTATTTATATTATATATATATTATATATATAATATATTAAATATATTATATATTATATATATTATACATTATATATATTATATTACATTATATTACATTATATTATATGAAATTATATACTAAAACTCTACAAAACAATAAAGGAATACATCAGAAGGCTAAAAAAAGAATAATAATAAAATTAAAAAACAACAACAACAAAAACCAAACCAAAAAAACCCAAAAAACAAACAAACAAAAAAAAAAAAACAAAAAAAAAAAAAAACAAAAAAAACCCAAAAAACCAAAAACAAAACAAAAAAAAAAAAAAAAAAAAAAAAAAAAAAAAACAAAAAAAAACCAAAACTGTGACAGACCAGAGAGTCTGACACAGCCGAGCTGGGATTGGTCATGAATAAAAACAATCTACATGGAACCAATCAAAAATTCACCAGCCACATCCCAAAGCAGCAAAACACAAGGAGAATCCATCAGACAATATTGGGTTGTTTTTTTTTCCCTCCGAAGCTTCTCATCTCAGCTTTCTCTTATTCCCAAGAGAGAAAAAAAATTCCCTATCAAAAAGATATTCCAGAAAATACCACAGCAACAAAGAGAGAAGAGAGAACAAAGCTGCTGCCCCATGAGCTGCCATCACCCTGACTCACTCCAGGGTTTTTTTTTTTTTTTTTTTTAGGAAAATTACGGCTCTAAGGAGCCCCAGAAGGTGGCGAAGGTGAAGGAGCTCTACGATGCCCTGGGCATGCAGGCGGCGTTCCGCGAGTACGAGGAGAGCAGCTACGGGCGGCTGCAGGCGCTGATCGGGAGCCACGCCCGGCGCCTGCCCCGAGAAATCTTCCTGGAGCTGGCCCAGAAGATTTACAAGCGGCAGAAGTGATGGAGGAGCCTGGCAGGGGGCTGGAGCTGCTCCCTGCCCTGGGAGGGGCCGGGCTTGGCTGGGGAAGGTGCTCTGCGATGGCCGGGGGGGGGGGGGGTTTCAGCCATCTGATTTATGTCAATAAATGTAAATTATTGTAGGCGCGCTGCTTGCTGTTATCTGGGGCTGGATGGAGGGAGGGAGGTGCCGGTACCGGGGATGCCCGGAGCGCCGCCCCCGCCGCCGCCGCCGGTGGGGCGGGACCGGGCGGCTCCCGGCGGGGCCGCGGCTCCTCCCTCGCTCCCGCAGCCGCAGTCGCCGCCGCAGCGCCGAGGAGGTGAGCGGGGGACGGGGAAAGAAGGGGATGGAGCCGGGCGGGGGCTGCAGGGGGATGGGGAGGGCCGCGCCCAGCAGGGCCGCCCGTGCTCGCCCCGGGGCCGGGGGATGGAGGATCGAGGGATGGAGGATGCTCGGGGGATGGAGGATGTTCGGGGCTGGGGGATGCTGGGGCTGGAGGATGATCGGCGCTGGAGGAGATCGGGGTTGGAGGATGCTCAGGGCCGGGGGATGCTCGAGGGATGCTCGGGGCTGGACGATGCTTGGGGGTGGGGGATGCTGGGGCTGGACGATGCTTGGGGGTGGGGGATGCTCAGGGCTGGAGGATACTCGGAGCTGGAGGATGTTTAGGGCTGGAGGATGCTCGGAACCGGGAGATACTCGGGGTTGGAAGATGCTAGGGGCCGGGGGATGCTCGAGGTTGGAGGATGCTGGGGCTGGAGAATGCTCAGGGCTGGAGGATGCTCAGGGCTGGAGGATGCTCGGGCCCGGGGGACGCTCGGGGCTGGCAGATGCTCGGATCCGCCCTCCCGCGCTCTCCGCTGCCCGTTCCCTGCCCGGAGCCTCCAGCAGGTGCCCGGGCCCGGGGCCCCTCCCCGGTACAGCCGGGCCCGGTGCTGCGGTGCCGGTTCTGCGGCGGTTCCGGCCAAGCCCCGGTCCCTGAGCCCCCCCTGGTGCCCCAGGCAGGACAGAACCCCCCCTGCCCGCCCCGCCTTGACGAGGCTCCAAGGGCGTTTTCTCCTTGAGGCATCCCCGAGATGCTCCCGACCCTCCGGAGGGAATCCAGCCTCGGAGCAGCCCGAGCTTCCTGAGAACGTTCCCAGGCCGTGCTCCAGGGAGCAGGGCCGCCTTCAGAGCCCCAAGCCGGGCAGGAAGCTGTGGGGCAGCCCCTCCCTGGGGGCACGTCCCCTTCTCTAAGCCCCAGCCCTTGTGCCAGGCCCTGCTGCAAGGTCACCGCTGTCCCTCTTCCCCCGGCTGCACCTCTCTCCAGGTTTGTCCTGCCGTGTTTTTCCTTGACCAGGAGGGTGTTTGGTGCTTGCAGGGAGCTGGATGGTGTGAAGAGAGGAGCTGCTGGCCTTTCCTGGGAGCCCCGGGCGCTTCCAGCGAGGCAGCACCATGCTGGCCCCAAAGAAAGGCCTCCTGTGCAACCTCAACCACATCCACCTGCAGCACATCTCCCTGGGGCTGCACCTCTCCCGGCACCCCGAGCTCCAGGAGGGCTCCACGGGCCAGGGGGAGCAGACGGGCTGCACGCAGTGCCCGGAGAACCGGGAGCCGGTGGATGCCAACTCCAACAATCCCTCGGTGAAATGTCGCTGCTGCGAGTCCCACGCTCCGGAGCCGGAGACGCTCGGGCTGCAGAACCCAGAGGATTTCCCCTGCCTGCACGGCGGAGACGAGGAGGAGGCGGCTTCCCCTTGTGATCCCCCTTGTGATCTGGCTTCCTCCTCCTCCTCCTCCTCCTCCTCTGTCAGTAGCTGCTCGGATTTCAGCTTGGATGACTCGCCGGTCTCGGTGTACTGCAAGGAGTTGGCCAGAGCAGAGTCCCAGTCCCCTGACAAGCAGCTGAACGTCATTCCCACAGAAAATGCCTGGCATGGAGAACCTCTGGATGATGGAGAGTCTCTGGATGATGGAGAGTCTCTGGCTGATGGAGAGTGTCTGGCTGATGGAGAGTGTCTGGTTGATGGAGAGTCCCTGGCTGATGGAGAGCTTCTGGCTGACCAGCACAGGACATGCCATGGGAGAGATGCCAACCACAACTCCCCGGTGCCCCCGAGAGCCACCAAGAGCTCCGTGGCCAGCAAGAGCCCAGACAGCCTCTGCAGCATCAACTCGCCCGATTCTCACTGCGAGGAGCTCTCTCCCAGCACAGCAACACCGGAGACCACCGGCACCAGCACCGACCTCGACCCCAACTGCAACCCCCTCCCCGAGCCCGATGCGGCGCCCGCAGCCCCGCCGCCCGTGCCGGAACGGAGGGATCCCGGTGTCCCGAGCAGCGCTCCGGAGCCGCGGCCCCGGCCCGGCGGGGTCCCTCCCCCGGTGCCCCCTCGGCCCCGGCGGCGGCTGCAGGTGCTGAACGCGCACAGAGCGGAGCAGCAGCTCGGGCCAGAGCCCAAAGCCGGCGCGGCTGAGCTCTGCAGAGACACGGCCACCAAGACCATCACCTCCTTCCACGAGCTGGCCCAGAGGAGGAAGAGGAACGCGGCCGTGCCCGCAGCCGCCCAGGCCAGGGCTGACCGCAGCGACTGGCTGATCGTGTTCTCGCCCGACACGGAGCTGCCCCCCGGCAGCGAGCTGCTCTCGGGCACGGCGGGCCAGGAGCCGGCCCGGCCCCAGCCCCCGGCGCAGCCGGCCCGGCCCCCCGGCCCCAGGCAGAGAGAGGTGACCACGTTCAAGGAGCTGCGGTCCCGCAGCGCCGCCCGGCAGCCCAAGGGCCCGCGGGCAGAGCCGGCCCAGCACCCCCCGGTGCCCGCCCCGGGCTGGGGACCCCCGGTGTCCCTGGGGGTGACGCAGGGTCTGGCAGCCAGCGAGGGGCACCAGGCGAGGAGGAGAGCCCGGCCCAGCCTGCAGCCCATCGCCGAGGGGCAGCCCAGGGATGTGGAGAAGGGGCGGCTGCCCCCAGGGGAAAAGGGGATGGGGACAGCCCCGCTCCGGGGGCTCGGGGGGCCCGGCGGGGACCCCGCGGTGCCACGGGCGGCACAGAGAGGAGAGGAGACCCGCACGGGGGGTGAGTCTGGGGGTGAGACTGGGGGTGAGTGTGGAGATGAGTCTGGGGGGAGTCTGGAGGGAGTTTGGGGTGAGTCTGGGGTGAATCTGGGGGTGAGTGTGGGGGGAGTCGGGTGAATCTGGGGGGAGTCTGGGGTGAGTCTGGGGGGAGTCTGAGGTGAATCAGGCGTGAGTCTGGGCAGGAGTCTGGGGGTGACTCTGGGGGTGACTCTGGGGTGAGAGTTTAGGGGTGAGTCTGGGGGTGACTCCGGCTCCTTCCGGGGTCCTGCCCGGGGCTTGCGGGGCCGGGTGCGGGTCCCCGGGCGGTGGGAGCGATCCGGGGTTCCCCCCGCATGGCCCAGCGCGGCTCGGGACGTGCCGGGGCCGTCCCGGTGCTGCCGCTCCGCCCCGCGGCTCCCAGCGCTTCCTCCGCCCGGCCCGGCCCGGCCCCGCCGCCCTTGGCCCCATGAGCCGGAGCGAGCCGGGCCCCGCCGCCGGCCCCGCTCCTGCTCCTGCCCCGGGCCCGGGCAGCGCTGCAGCCGCCGCCCCGCCTGACCCCGCTGCCCCGCTGTCTCCAGCCAGGCCCGAGCCGCTCCCCGCCGGAGCCGCCGCCGGAGCCGCCGCCGGAGCCGCCGCTGGAGCCGCCCGGCCCGGCGGAGGAAGAGCGGAGGGGCCGCATGGCGAGCAAGCGAAAGGTTGGGGCAAATCCTCGCAGAACGGGGAGGGAGAGGAGGAGGGGGCAGCGGGGTCGGGAGGGTGCGAGGGGCTCGTCCTGGGGCGGGTCGGTGTCCGGGGCACCGGCAGGGCTGGGCTGGGGCAGGGACACTGCAGGGCGCGCAGTGACGCTGCAGGCGGGGACAGAACAGGCAGGGACCGGCAGCGCTGCCCGCACCGGGCCCGGCCCTGCCCGCCCCCGGCAGGTGATCCGGGCCAGCCGGAGAACGCGGCTGCAGCACCGCCGCAACCCCCCGAGGGTGCCCGACCTGCGGTTCCAGCACCGCAGGGTCCGGTGGTGTCCGGGTCCCTCCAGTGGGTCCCTCCAGACTGACCCTTCCCTCCTTCTCTCCTCCTCCCCTTCTCTCTTTCTCTCCTCCTCTCCCTCGTCCCCAGCCCTGCTGGTCGCCGTCAGCTCCGCTGTGGACAAGGTCATCGCCCACTTCAGCACCGCACGGAACGTGGTGCAGAAGGTGAGAGCTGGGAAGGATTTTTGGATTCCCTCATCCCTCCCAGCAGAATCAGGCTCGGGTGCTGCCCTTCCCCTCCCTCCCATCCCCTCGTGTTCCTGCTCTCCCCAGGCCCAGCTGGGGGACAGCCGGCTCAACCCCGACGTGGGCTACCTGCTGCTGCACACCCTGTGCCCTGCGCTCTACGCCTTGGTGGAGGACGGGCTGAAGCCGTTCCAGAAGGATGTTATCACAGGCCAGAGGAGAAACTCCCCCTGGAGCGTGGTGGAAGCCTCGGTGAAGACAGGTGAGGGTGAGGCTGGGGGCATCTCCGGGTGCCTGGAGTGCTGCTGTGCCCTGGGCCAGCTGGGGTGGGTGAGTGTCTGTGCCCTGGGCACTGAGTGTCTGTGCTCTGGGCAGTGTCTGTGCTCTGGGCAGTGTCTGTGCTCTGGGCACTGAGTGCTGCTGTGCCCTGGGCAGTGTCTGTGCCCTGATCAGTGGATGTCTGTGCCATTGGCAGTTTCTGTGCTCTGGGCACTGAGTGCTGCTGTGCCCTGGGCAATGTGTCTGTGCCCTGATCAGTGAGTGTCTGTGCCCTGGGCAGTGTCTGTGCTCTGGGCACTCAGTGTCTGTGCTCTGATCAGTGAATGTCTGTGCTCTGGGCATTGTCTGTGCCCTGATCAGTGAATGTCTGTGCCCAGGGCAGTGTCTGTGCTGTGGGCAGTGTCTGTGCTCTTGGCACTGAGTGTCTGTGCCCTGGGCAGTGTCTGTGCTCTGGGCAGTGTCTGTGCCCTGGGCATTGTCTGTGCCCTTGGCACTGAGTGTCTGTGCCCTGGGCAGTGTGTCTGTGCTCTGGGCAGTGTCTGTGCCCTGGGTAGTGTCTGTGCCCTGGGCATTGTCTGTGCCCTGATCAGTGAGTGTCTGTGCCCTTGGCACTGAGTGTCTGTGCCCTGGGCAGTGTCTGTGTCATGGGCAGTGTCTGTGCCCTGATCAGTGACTGTCTGTGCCCAGGGCAGTGTCTGTGCCCTGGGCAGTGAATGTCTGTGCCCTGGGCAGTGTCTGTGCCCTGGGCAATGTGTCTGTGCCCTGGGCAGTGAATGTCTGTGCCCTGGGCAGTGTCTGTGCTGTGATTAGTGTCTGTGCCCTGGGCATTGTCTGTGCCCTTGGCACTGAGTGTCTGTGCCCTGGGCAGTGTCCATGCCCTGGGCAGTGAATGTCTGTGCCACGGGCAGTGTCTGTGCCCTGGGCACTGAGTGTCTGTGCCATGGACAGTGTCTGTGCTGTGGGCAGTGTCTGTGTTCTGGGCAGTGTCTGTGCCCTGGGCACTGAGTGTCTGTGCCCTGGGCATTGTCTATGCCCTGATCAGTGAATGTCTGTGCTCTGGGCATTGTCTATGCCCCGATCAGTGAGTGTCTGTGCCCTGGGCAGTGTCTGCACCCTGGGCATTGTCTATGCCCCGATCAGTGAGTGTCTGTGCTCTGGGCATTGTCTATGCCCTGATCAGTGAATGTCTGTGCCCTGATCAGTGAATGTCTGTGCCCTTGGCACTGAGTGTCTGTGCCCTGGGCATTGTCTATGCCCTGATCAGTGAGCGTCTGTGCCCTGGGCCCCGAGTGTCTGTGCTCTGCACCCCACAGGCCCCAGCAGCCGCTCCCTGCACTCGCTGTGCTGGCACGTGGCCGGGCTGGCCCCTCTCAGCAGCAGCAGGCAGAAGTTCCACGCCTTCATCCTCGGCCTTCTGAAGTGAGTGGTGTTAACCCTGCCAGCCCCACGGCAGGCTGGAGCTGTTCCAGGGGCTCTAATTTGGTTTCTCTTTGTCTTGTTTAGCATTAAACAGCTGGAGTTGTGGATATCTCACCTGCAGAAGAGCCCAGGTAAGGACACGGTGCCCAGGAGCTCCCTCCCCGAGCCCTCTCAACCTGCCCGGCTGAAAATCCCACTCTGGGCTTGGGATACATCCACTTCCCATAGTGGGTGGTTTTCCATGGTGCATCTTCAGCACAGAGTGACGTGGGCAGCCTGGCTGGCCCTTGGTGGGGATGTGACAAGCACAGGGGCCATCCTGCCCCTGCCTCACCTGTCCCTGTCCCCACAGGTGTCATCTCCGTGCTTTACTCCCCCACGGCCTTCTTTGCCCTGAGCCAAGGCCCTCTGCCCCACCTCGCTGACGAGCTCCTGCTGCTCATCCAGCCCCTCTCGGTGCTGACCTTCCACCTGGACTTGCTCTTTGAGCACCACCACCTCTCCGTGGACGTCCGGCCCTTGTCCCGCCGCCTGCAGCCCCCCAGCCCCGTGCGGGGGTCCCTGGGGGGGCACAGCGGTGCTGCTGGGGACGGCCTGGAGGATGAGACCCCTCCCGGTGCCCCGGGCAGGGTGGGGGGCACAGGGGGCCGCTGCCAAGCCGCCATGGGTGGGTTGGTGCCCGCCCCACCAGTGGGGGCTGCCCTGCAGCAAACCCTGCAGCAGGTGCTGCGCTGGGGCGACCAAATCAGCCGCACCTTGCTGGGCTCTGCCACCCCCTCAGAGAGCCAGGAGGGTGCTGGGGGCACTGGGGCTGGCCTCAGTGGCTGGTGGGGCCAGCTGAGCCAGAGCTCCAGGGTTTACACTGCTGCCAGCAAGGAAAAGTCACCCTCGGTCTGGTGGACGAAGCTGCGGGCGGGCGAACCCAGCCCGGGCCAGGCTGGGCAACCCCAAATTTCCCTGAGTGAGCCCAGAGCCACGGAGCTGCAGCTCCTCCAGACCAAAGCTGGCCCTGAACCCTCTCACCCGAAGCCCAGCAGCAGCACTGACACCTCAGGGAGCTCCTCCCCTGAAGATCTCTTCTTGCCCACTGGAACCAGAGCGCTCACCAAGCTGGATGATCCCACTGCTGGAAAAAACCTCCTGGCTGCTTCCCCAGAGCCTCCTGCCAGCAGGAGCCGGGCAGAGATGGCTGATCCTCCCGCTGCTGACAGGGGCAGCTGGCTGGGCTGGCTCTTTGGAGCCACCAACCCCTCGTGCAGGAGCTTCCCCTGCAGCCCTGACGCCGCCTCGGGCAGGTCCAGGTGAGACCCAGCTTGGGCAGGCACGGGGGGGAAGGGTTTGTGAGGGCTGGGGAGGGGTTTTGTGTGCTCAGGTGGGCTGAGGAAGGATTTCTGTGTGCTCAGGTGTGGTGATGAGGGGTTTTTGTGTGCTGAGGAGGGGTTTCTGTGTGCTCAGGTGGGCTGAGGAGGGGATCTGTGTGCTGAGGAAGGGTTTTTGTGTGCTCAGGTGGGCTGAGGAGGGGTTCTGTGTGCTCAGGAGGGATTTCTGTGTGCTCAGGTGGGCTGAGGAGGGGTTCTGTGTTCTCAGGTGTGGTGATGAGGGGTTTCTGTGTGCTGAGGAGGGGTTTCTGTGTGCTCAGGTGGGCTGAGGAGGGGATCTGTGTGCTGAGGAAGGGTTTCTGTGTGCTCAGGTGGGCTGAGGAGAGGTTTCTGTGTGCTGAGGAAGGGTTTCTGTGTGCTCAGATAGGCTGAGGAGGGGTTTCTGTGTGCTGAGGAAGGGTTTCTGTGTGCTCAGGTGGGCTGAGGAGGGGTTTCTGTGTGCTCAGGAGGGATTTCTGTGTGCTCAGGTGGGCTGAGGAGGGGTTCTGTGTTCTCAGGTGGGCTGAGGAGGGGTTTCTGTGTGCTCAGGAGGGGTTTCTGTGTGCTCAGGTGGGCTGAGGAAGGGTTTCTGTGGTGGCTTCATGGGCATCTTGTAGGGTTTCCCCTTGGCATTAGTGCACATCCCAAGCGCTGCTGCCATCGCCTTGGAGCAGCAGGAGCTCCTGGGCAGGCTCGGTGCTGTTTATCAGCTCCCAGATGAGCAGATAAGCCCGAGATCAGCAGCAGGAAGGGCTCCCAGGTGAGCTGGTGGCTCCTTTGCTCCGGCAGGAGGCCGTCCCGCTGGCTGGCCCCCAGCCCCCGTGTCCTGGCCGGGGTGGTGAAGGGGCTGGCACCGGACAGGAGCCGCAGCCCGGAGCCGCAGCCGGGCAGGAGCGAGGCCGGCCTGGCCCCGGGCCGCAGGTGAGGCTGGGATGGGATGGGATCAATGGGATGGGGTGGGATTGATGGGATGGGATGGGATGGGATGGGATGGGATGGGATGGGATGGGATCGATGGGATGGGATGGGATCGATGGGATGGGATGGGATTGATGGGATGGGATCAATGGGATCGATGGGATGGGATGGGATGGGATCAATGGGATGGGATGGGATTGATGGGATCGATGGGGTGGGATTGATGGGATCAGTGGGATGGGATTGATGGGATGGGATCAATGGGATCAATGGGATCAATGGGATCAATGGGATGGGGTGGGATCAATGGGATGGGATGGGATGGGATTGATGGGATGGGATTGATGGGATCAATGGAATGGGGTTGATGGGATCGATGGGATGGGATCGATGGGATTGATGGGATGGGATTGATGGGATTGATGGGATCGATGGGATGGGATGGGATTGATGGGATGGGATGGGATTGATGGGATCAATGGGATGGGATCAATGGGATGGGATCGATGGGATGGGATGGGATGGGATTGATGGGATGGGATGGGATCGATGGGATGGGATGGGATGGGATTGATGGGATTGATGGGATGGGCTGGGATGGGATGGGATCGATGGGATGGGATGGGATCAATGGGATGGGATGGGATTGATGGGATCAATGGGATGGGATGGGATGGGATGGGATGGGATGGGATGGGATTGATGGGATCAATGGGATGGGATGGGATGGGATGGGAATGGACAGAGCTGGGAGAGGGACTGGGCAGGGCTCCGAGGGCTTTTCTGGCTGGGGGAAAGCCGGGGCTGCTTTCAGGGGGTCGCACACATCCCTAAAGGGAAAGCACCCCCAAGGATCCCCTTCCCCTGCTGGGCTCTGGGGGAACCTGAGCCTCTGCCCACCCGGGCTCAGCTGCTTTTCCAAAACGTTTTGGGGACAATTTTTGGCATTTTCTTGTGTGCTTTGTGGATTCGTGGCAGTTTGTGTGGGGCAAGCGTGTGGCAGCTGCAGGAACGGCTCTGTCCAAGTGGGCAGGGTGGGTCTGTGGCCATCCCAAACGGTGTTTGGTGCTTCCCTCTTCCCCATCCTCGCTGACCCCAATGTCCCCACACCCTCTGGGCCATCTCTGATGTCCCCACACCCTTGGGGGGCATTGGTGCCACAGAGGTGACATTTGTGGCGCAGGGGTGACATTTTTGGTGTGGGCGGTGACACTGGTAGCACAGGGGTGACATTTGTGGCCCAGGGGTGACATTGGTGGCACAGGGGTGACATTTGTGCCACAGGGGTGACATTGATGGCACAGGGGGTGACATTCGTGGCCCAGGGGTGACATTTTTGACGCAGGGCAGTCCGGGCACTGTGTGACCACACGGGCACGGCTGATGGGCACCTGAGCTTCCACAAAGGGGACATCCTGGAGCTTCTCTCCACCGTGGATGAAGACTGGATCCGCTGCTGCCATGGCAACAGCACCGGCCTCGTTCCCGTTGGTTACACATCCCTGATTTTGTGAGGAGGAGGAGGAGGAAGGGACCTGAGGGAGCAGCTGAGCTCTCCGGAGCGGTGCCAGCTCTGGGTGTCTCCTGGCACCTCCAGAGCGTCCCCAGCTCCGGGGCTGGCGGCTCCCCGGGCACCCTGCCCTGTGCCTGTCACTGCTGCATGAGGTCACCGTGTGCCACCGTGTCCCCCCCAGCCCCTCCTTGGCAGCTCGGGGGTCCCTCAGCTGCTGCCCCCCCCTGTGTCGCCTCCATCCGTCCGTCCGTCTGTCTGTCCTGCCGCCGCTGCCACCTCCAGTGCCCCGCCGTGCGCTCTGTAAATAATTGTAACCACTGGAATGAGCTCGTTCCGCCGGGAAAAAGCTGGAAATAAAGGTCGTGACTCACAACGTTTTGTTCTGGTTTAGGGCAAATTTGGTAGGGAATCGCCAAAGCAAACCCACAGGGCCCATCTCCCCAACCAGTTCGGGAAGGATTCCTCGGAGACAAGTGGAAAGAACCTGGTTATTGGACAGGCACAGCACCCCCAGCACACAGAATGAGAAATAACAGGTGACACCACTCTGACAAAGATGAAAAATTCACAAAGTCTCTCTGGGGGTGGTCGCTCTCTTCTCAGTCCCTCCTGTGCTGGGGCAGCTGCTGCAGCCACAAGGTGCAAACCCTCGGTGTTCCCAGGTCCCAGCCCAGAGCAGGTTCAGGTTTGTTCCAAAATGGAAAGGAGCAACGATCCAGGAAGGAATTTGGACTGTTCAGCTAATGAGCAGAAGCAAGAGCAAGCAGGAGCGAAGCAGAAGAAAGAGCGAGCTGCTCACCCCCGTGCCAGGGCAGGGACAGCTCCTCTCCCTGCCCCGTGTCGCCTCCATCCTTCCATCTGTCTGTCTGTCTGTCCTGCCACCTCCAGTGCCCCGCCGTGCACTCTGTAAATAACCATAACCACTGGAATGAGCTCCTTCTGCAGGGAAAAAGAGCTGGAAATAAAGGTTGTGGCTCACGTGTGGCAATGGGGTGGGATGAGGAGATGCTGGGGCTGTGCTGGTGCTCAGCATTGTTATGAATAAGAAGCTTGACTAGGCCAATATTCAAGCAGCAATCAATTTATTATTTAATATGGTAAAGGATGAGCAGTACAGCGCTGGGTAAAGTGGGGGGAGTTTTCCCTCCAACTGCACTCCGACAATTGAGGGTTACAGGTATTTATAGGGGTACTCATCAGCTTTTTCAGCAGTTTCTATTCCGATTTTTTTACTCATCAGCAATTTTTATTCCAAATCATTACATCATGATTCTATACACTGTTGTGATCTTAGTTTCTCAGGATGGATCTCAAAAGGAGGATCCAGTTTCCCTTTGGTCGAAACCATCAATCCTCGAGGTGATGTTCATCTTCCTTTCTCAGGCTGTTTTTCTCTGCTTCAATAAGGCGTGAGATAAGCATATTTCCTTTATAGACATTCTAAAGCTATAGTTTCAAGGATACAAGCAATATTCTAAAATCATACTTCAAAAGGTTATTATCGCAGAACTCTTTACGGATTAAATGCAAGCAAAAAGCAACATCTTTAACACCTTAATTCTCCTAAATCAACCTAAATCAACCAGGGTTAATTGCAAACAAAAGATAGGTTCAAAGGCCTTTTTCCCACGCTTTATTTTCCTTAGTTATTATTAGAATTCGCAACTATCCCGTTGCCAGTGTCCACACATGTCACAATCACAAGTACACACGTCGCCTGTTTGTACCTGACATGAAACACGGCTTTGCATCTCACAGCATCCCCAGGCAGGGAGAGCAGGAAAGGTGCCCAAAAATAAAAAGAAATAGCATTGACACATAGCATATAAAGAGTAACTTTTACTTAGCGAGCTTGTACGTGAAGTAACAAAAGTCATTGAACCCTGCACTCCGTACCCCGCAGTATCTTTTGCTTATGCGCTATTATTTGAACCAAATTATCCCTTGTTTATATATTTTCTAAACTATTTAATTAAAATTGTTATTATTTTTAATATTGTTTAGCCTTTTTAAAATGAGATAATTGAGCAAACATAACACCCTGGAGATGCCCAGGCTCCTGCACAGCGTGGCAGAGGCGGCTGCAGCCTCCCCGAGCCAGGAATATCCCTGGAAAAGCTGCTGGGAGCAGCCCAGGTCGCTGCTTTGGTTATTTATAAAACTTCAGCTGATCTTTTCACAGCCCAGGGGATGGCAGCAGGGGCTAAACGGCTCCGAGTTCTTCGTGGTTTTGCCATGGCTTGTGATTTCAGGCCAGAATCTGCATTTCCTGCTGGGCTCCCCAGTGGAAGGAAGGTGTGGCCATAGCAGGGAACTTTGGGCCCTCTGTCCCTCCTATTCAATATAAAATATTGAATATAAATATAAAATAACCTTTCACTCTCCTGATTTCCCCTTTCACTGTGTCGGCCCCGGGTGGAGCCGCTCTCCTCTCACTCTGCTCTCGTTTCTCTCATTTCCACTTCTCTCGCCGGGGTTTTTATTCTCAGGCGAGTGACGTGATGTCCTAATTGGAATGTTCCTTGGCTCGCCTCGAGGAGCCTTGATTGATTCCCACAGCTGCTTCTGGGCTTTCGGAACGAGGTCATGCCAGAAGGAGGAAGCCAGGTGCTACTTGCATTTGTTTATTTTCTTTTTTAAATAAACAGCCCTCCGAGGCTTGGCTTTAAAAGGAGCACAGGGGTCAAACGTGGCATTTTCATGGTCACAGAGAGCGAGATAAAGGGAAAAGGAAAAATCAGGTTCCACAGAAAGGGTGTGGAGGAGGAGAAGCTGTTTCATTCCTGAGGCACCTGCAGGTGAGAGATCTCTCTGCATTCACCTGGGGGTGACAGTCCCCAGCCTGAGCAGGACAAGGGGGCTCCTTGGGTTTGTCCCCTGGGAATGGGCACCAAATGTGTGGATTTAATGGCTCCTGCCCCGGTTTGCCTCACGGGCAGCCGTGGTCAGAGCCCCTGTGACACCTCAGTGACCGTGCTGTCCCCACCCGTCCTGCAGGGCCACACGTAACCCTCTGAGACCTCTGGCAGATGGGGCTCAGTCCCAGGGGGTGCTCCTGGGTTGGTTCCCATTCCAGGGGGGTGATCCCAGGTTCCCATCCCACTGGGTATTTCTGGGTTCCCATCCCAGCTGGGTGTTCCTGGGTTGGTTTCCATTCCAGGGGGTGTTCCTGGGTTCCCATCCCAGGTAGGTGATCCCAGGTTCCCATCCTAGGAGATGCTCCCGTGTTCCCATCCCCAGGTTGGTGTTCCTGGGTTCCCATCCCAGTGGTTGATCCCAGGTTCCCATCCCAGCTGGGTGTTCCCAGGTTGGTTTCCATCCCAGGGGGTGTTCCCAGGTTCCCAGGGTGTGTTCAGGAGCCAGGACAGCCCAATCCACACCTTGTCCCCAGCCCAGAGCGCTCAGTGTCACCTCCAGGTGTTCCTTGCACACCTCCAGGGATGGGCACTCCAACCCTCCCTGGGCAGCTCCAATCCCTGAGCCCCCTTTCCATGGGGAAATTCCTGCCGTGCCCACCCCGAGCCTCAGCCTGAGGCCGTTCCCTTTGCTCCTGTCCCTGTTCCCTGGGATAAGATCCCAAATCCTCCCCGGCTGTCCCCTCCTGGCAGGAGCTGTGCAGAGCTCAGGTCCTCCTGAGCCTCCTTTGCTCCAGGCTGAGCCCCCTCAGCTCCCTCAGGGATTCTCCATTCCCTTCCCGGCTCCCTCAGGAATTCTCAGCTCCCTCAGGAATTCTCAGCTCCCTCAGGGATTCTCCATTCCCTTCCCAGCTCCCTCAGGAATTCTCAGCTCCCTCAGGGATTCTCCAGGCCCTTCCCAGCTCCCTCAGGAATTCTCCAGCTCCTTCAAGAATTCTCCATTCAATTTCTATCTCCTTCAGAAATTCCCAGCTCCCTCAGGGATTCTCCATTCCCTTCCCAGCTCCCTCAGGGATTCTCCATTCGTTCCCAGCTCCCTCAGGGATTCTCCAACCCCTTCCCAGCTCCCTCAGGGATTCTCCATTCGTTCCCAGCTCTGGACAAGCTCCAGTCCCTCAATCTCTTGTCATAAAGAGCCCAAAACTGACCCAGGGTTTGAGGTCCCTCAGCAGAGGCAGCAGGAGGGGCTGGGGTCACTGTCCTGGCCCAGGCCAGGTGCCATTGGCCTCTTGCACATCTGGGCACATCTGGGCACACCTGGGCCCATGTCCAGCTGCATCCCCAGCATCCCCAGGGCCTTTCCAGCCCCTTTTCCCTGAGCCTGGAATGTTCTGTGGGGTTGCTGTGAACCAAGGGCAGCACCCAGCATTGCTGAGCCTCACCCATGGATCCCATGGATCCCATGGATCTCATGGCTCCAGCCTGCCCAGATGGATCCTGTCCATCCATCCACCCTCCTCCTGTCCTCCTGTCCCTCCACCCTCCTCCTGTCCTCCTGTCCATCCACCCTCCCACCCAGCTCAGCAAAGAAAACCCCCCGAGCCAACCTTTAGGAAAAGATTTTTTTTTTTTTTCCATTTAATACTAGACTCTCAGGATTGAGATGCAGGCTTTTTATGCAATTACATCCAATGTTAAAATTGGTAATACATAATTTACAAAGATTAACATCAAAACAATGATCTATTTAGATATGCTTTGTAAAAAGGAAATATATTAGCAGCATTTATTTTCAGCAATCACACAGCCTACACCCATGCAGACTAAGGTTCAGCTCTATTTGCAGTAACGTAGTGCTTCCTGGCTCCGGCGGCGATCCTGGGGACACACGGGTCTGCTCAGTATTATAAAATAACCAAAAAATAAAAAAAGTCATTAATTTCTACACCAGTAAGAAAAAACAATTCTTTGCACTTACCTAACATTTGATTGTCTAAAAAACATTTTGTTTAGTCTTTCAACAAAAGAAAGATAAAATGACAGAGCTAGTGTCTCGCTTCTGTACGCACTTTATTTTTTTTTTTTTTAAAAACTTTTTAGTGTTTAACACCATTTGAGACAATGATTTCTGTTTGAAACTAAATGAGACAACTCGAGGGGTTGGACATGCGATATTCCTACTACACGCACGAGTATTTTATACTCAGGGTTCCTGGTACTGTACAGTGCTTCTCTACAGTAAGAAAATATTCCAAACTATTTTCTTATTTCTTTTTTTTTTTTAATAAAATATTTTTTTTTTCTCAAAGGGTTTTTTTCCTTTCTTTTTTTTTTTTGTGTTTTTTTTTTCTGTTTTGTTTTGTTTTGTTTTCTCTTTTGAAATCAACACATAAAAGTTAATGGAATGAGTCATGTTCCACTAAGAGTAAAATAATTATAATAATAACAAGAATGTACATTAGGACGAGCTTGGTCCATAAAAAGGAACATGTAACTACGGTATTGCTTTACATCCACGCAGCAGATATATACAACTTGGCACATTAAAAACTGGATTTCTTATAAGAACACCTAAAACAGGACTGGATATGCATGTGTACGTCTGAGACAGGAAAGCAAAGCCACCGTCCGGGGGCCGGCGCTGGCGGGACAATCGCGACAATCGCGACAATCGCCAGCGGGTGGCGCTGCCCGGACGTTCGGCTGTCCACCAGCACACGAGGGTAGTGTTAGCAGTTGATAAATTCTACAGCTCACGACAAACACTCGCTCGGATACTGCCTGACGGGCACGGAGTGAAAGGGTCCTTGGGGTTGTTTTTTTTTTTTTTTTTTTGGTGTTTTTTAAGTTTTGTTTTTTTTTTTTTTTTATCCTTATTTTCTTTTAACGGATTTTTATTTGCACAACACACGAGACACACGAGAAACCACAGCTTATCAAAAAAACCAACAGCAATGGTGGCGTCAGGAGCTGACTTCGCTTTTATAAAATTTCTCTGCAGAAAAAAAGTGAAAAAAATCCTCACACCCCACCCCCTCCCCCCGCACAGCAAGTGCCTCATCCCAGCCCTCCTGCCCTGCTCCAAGCTTCTGGAAGCTTCTCCTTGGCACAGAGCACAGGGACGCGGGCTCAGCTGAACCTCGTGCTCGGCTGGGGACGTTTCTCTCTTCTGGAACTTGTGCAAATCACAGGCCACAGCTTCAGGGCAGCTTTTCCTTTCAAGCCACTGGGCCTTTCCTCTCTCCCCTCTGGATTCCTGGATTCCCTTCCCTGGCGGTGCTGAGGGCGGCTGGTACAATCCCAGGTGAGCAGTGACCATGGGGAACATCCTCCTCAGAGTAACTCAGTCCTTTTCCTCTGCCCTCCCTATTATTATTATTATTTTTTTAAATTTTTTTTTTGTTTTGTTTTTTTTCTCCTCTGAGTGGGAATATCAAGCAAAAAATAAATTAAATTTGACCATCCTGGACAATAACCACGAGGTTTCCTCAGTACCTAACATCAATACAAGGCACGCCCACCAACACACACACCAAGAGCACTGCAGAGCAGGGTGGGCACCGTGCCAGCCCGGCCCCCCAGGTGCTACTGTTTGTATTTTGTCAGTTTGCTGCTGCTGCCCTCTCTCCTTGCCCGGGCTCAGCCCAGCCAGACCCCAGAGCTCGGCTGCCCCTCGTGGGTCACTTCCTGAAGCTGCTCTCGGCCATGGTCAGAGTGCGGCGCCGCAGCTTCCGGCCCGAGCCCTCCTCCAGCAGGTACGTGACATCGATGGCTGCAACAGAGCACAGCACAAAAGAGACTTGGCAAACTGTCCTCCAGCTCAGTCACTGCAGCATCACCGAGCTGGGAAAAGCCCTCCAGGATCATGAATCCAAGCTGGGAGTGATGCCCGGAGCACAGCGCTGAGCGCTGCCTCCCATCGCTCCCCAGACACAAAATTCCTGATTCTTTGTTCCTGGTTCTTTCAAGGATGAATCCAAACCATGCCTGGACAAGGTGCTGAGTGACCCAAGCCCTGAGCCACGGCTGGACCAGAAATCCTCCCAACCCAAATGAAGCATCAGTCCATGACTGTGTGGCATTGGACAGACTGGACAGGGCTCATTTTGGCTTTTAATTTAAAAGCAGGGTCACACTTCACCAGTGTCCCCTCATCCCACAGCTCAGACAGCACCTCCAGCAGGTACTCAGAACCAAAGGAAAGCTCATGAAGGGTCAAAAGAGACTTTCCAAACTTTCTTTCTTGGCCTGTCTGTTTAGTTTCTCCATTGTAGATATGGAATGATGGGGGGGGGGATTAGTTTATGGAAAGGTTTTGTGGTTATTAAAAATATTAGACAAAAAATTATTAAAAACATTATACAAAACAGTGTCACAGTAGTAAGAAATTCCACTTGGATTCAGTGGATTTCTGTTGCAAAGGAAAACATGGCTACAAAGAAAACTGACTTTCCTAATGCCTGCCAGCAAGAAATTCACACAAAACCACTCGTTTTATCAACACAGCTCAGCCAAGCGACCCCAGAGCTGCAGGAGACCCAGGGGCTGTGCAAGCAGAGCCTGAATTCTCACCGTTTTTCCCTGGGATTTTCTCTAGGAGGTTGAGCAGGATCTGGTTGAGCCTCTCCCTCTGGAGGTGCCGCCGCTCCTCGGGGCTGCAGAGCGGCCTCGTGTCCGAGGGGTTCTCGTCCCCTTTCTTGTCGGCCTCGCAGCCCTCGCCGGCCACGGGCTCCTTGTCGGGCTCCTCGGGGCTGGGCAGCTCCCCTGGAGCCTGCTCAGGGGCCCCCAGCACCTCCTCCATCAGGGGCAGGGAATCCTCCTCTTGGTTTAAGTCTTTCATCTGGGGTTTCGAGCGATCCGATTTCCAGGATGACCTTGCAGGAAAAAAGGGGTTTAAAAGGAAGTTTTTCACCTGAAAGGACAATTTTCAACGAGTCCAGGACTCATCCATGGGCTGGGGATCTCTGGAGCTCAATTTCTTCCCTCCATCCCTGCACTCACACCCCCCAGTGCTACATCACACCAAACCCAGCAGCTTTATCTGCATCGCACCAAGCGCAGCTTTGAAAACCAAATGGATTTTTATTTTCAGTTGCAAAAGATTTCACCTCCAAAACTACTTTGGCCCAGCCCTTAGTGGGATGCTCTTGCAGGCTCTACTATATCTGGGCTCTGAAGCCTCCTGTTTTGAGCATCTCCTCACTCAGCTGCTTTTTCCTGACTGTCAAATGGCTCCTTTCTTCTCCTGATGTACATTATTATTAATGCCTATCCTTCCTCACTTGCTCCCTTTTATCTCCCTGAAAGTTTTAGAGAGCTTTAAATAATTTAAACTTCTTATTTCCACAGCACCCAGGGGAAAGGGGCAGGAGGAGAGTGGGCACAGCAAACAAACAAACATTATTTCATCTCTTCTCAACAATCTGGGAGGGGACACTCACCTGCCTCCGTTCCTCTTGTAGTTGTCTGGCACATAATGAGGCTGCAAGAACAATAAAGGTTATGATCAATACCAAATCAAACTCACGGTGGAAGGAAGTGCTGCTCTGTCAAATACTCTGAAAGCCAAGGCAGGACACTCTGGAAATGCTGGTGTACCTCAGAGAGACCTCACAGGAGGAGGCACAATCATGTAATGAGATAAAGTAGAGCCAGATTTGTCTGATTTTTCACATCTTCTAAATAAATTTCAAGCCACAGACCATCATGACAAAAATCCTCTTTGCTTTCTGCACAGCATGAATCTGGAACACTCTCCAAAGCCACTCCAGAAACCTCTGCTCCAGGAGGAGCAGAGCTCACTTGCAGAAGGTTTGCAGATTTGCTACATCTGAGTCTCTCTCTGAGCTCACCATCACCATCCCTTGAGCACCTCTCTGCCTCTCAACTGCAGGTTCTGTTACACCCAGTTTCATTTCCAAGCTTCCTTTCCAGCCAGCTTTTCCCCAGGCTGTGCATGCTCACAGAATCTGGAATGACTGAGGTTGGAAAAACCCTCCCAGAGCATCCAGTCCAAACTGTGCCCAATGCCCACCTTGTGCCCAGCCCAGAGCTCTGAGTGCCACCTCCAGGTGTTCCTTGGGCATCTCCAGGGATGGGGACCCCAAAACTCTCTGGATTTGGATGGGGATCCCAAAACTCTCTGGGTTTGGATGGGGACTCCAAAACTCTCTGGGTTTGGATGGGGACCCCAAAACTCTCTGGGTTTGGATGGGGACTCCAAACTTTCCTGGATTTGGATGGAGGTTTGGATGGGGACCCCAAAACTCTCTGGATTTGGAGGGAGGTTTGGATGGGGACTCCAAACTTTCCTGGGTTTGGAGGGAGGTTTGGATGGGAACCCCAAAACTCTCTGGGTTTGGAGGGAGGTTTGGATGGGGACTCCAAAACTCTCTGGGTTTGGAGGGAGGTTTGGATGGGGACCCCAAAACTCTCTGGATTTGAAGGGAGGTTTGGATGGTGACCCCAAAACTCTCTGGATCTGAAGGGAGGTTTGGATGGGGACTCCAAACCTCCCTGCCAAGGCCTTTCCATGAAGAAACTCCTCCTGATGTCCAACCTGAGCCTCCCCTGGCACAACTTGAGGCCTTTTCCTCTTTTCCTGCCCGTTGTTCCTTGGGAGCGGAGCCTGACCCCCACCTAAAGCATCAGCTCCCTCTGCCTGACCAAGCTTCATTTATCAACACTCAGGAGCTTTCCAGAACTCCACCCAGCCTCCCACAAACAGGTGAGGAGGCTGAGAGCAGAGCCACTCACAGAGAAATCCCTCTTGGGTGTGAGTTTCTTGGGGAAGTGGTCGAAGGCGTAGGGCTTGGTGCACACGGGGTAGCGGTTGCGGTGGATCTTGTAGAAGAGGTGAGCAGATTTATCCAGGCGGTAATCACAGATGTAAACATCCTGCTCCTTCACACCCTTCGGCCTCCCTGGCACCAGAACAAGGAGAAAACAGTCATGGACTGAGGGGGAAATGTGGTTTATCACACTGGGAGTGAGCTGTCACAGTGCTCCTGTTTGCTCTCTCTCTCAGAACCACAGCAGGGTCACTTGGAGGGGAGAACCTGCATACTCTGATCAAACACTTCCCAAACTTTCACAGACACAAATATCAACTGGCAGCATTTTCTCTTCCCTCTTCAAACAGGAATCCCTGTCCCAGGGCAAAGCCTCAGCTTTTGGCCAGCTCTGAGCCACACAAACAACCCCCATGGCCTTTGGACAGCAGGAACTGCTCCAGTGCATGTCCTTGCTTCCAGAACAGAGTGGGTTTCTCCCAGTGCCTGGTTCAGGGTAAGGATGATGCTGGCTGGTGCCCAGCAGTGCTCACCCTCAGCCCAGCACCCTCCAGGGTCCCCTGCTCTGGGGAGGATCATCCCAGGCTGTTCCACACCACGGAGTGTCCACCGTGCTGGCCCTGCTGACCCCAGGATGTTCCACACCACGGAGTGTCCAGCCCAGTGGGGCTGGCTGGGATCCCCAATTTGTGCTGGGGAGTGGCTGCACTGGGCATCACTTGTGCTCCCTGGGGTTTATTCACAGAATCATGGAGTGGTTTGGGCTGGGAGGGACCTTAAATCTCATCCCATGCCACCCTGCCATGGGCAGGGACACCTTCCATTATCCCAGGCTGCTCCAAACCCCATCCAGCCTGGCTTGGACACTGCCAGGAATCCAGGGGCAGCCACAGCTTCTCTGTGCAACCTGTGCTAGGGCCTCCCCACTCTGACAGGTAAGAATTTCCTCTGTGTATCCAACCTAAATTGCCTCTTTTTCAGGTTGAAGCCATTCCCTATTGTCCTGTCACTCCAGTTCACGATTAAGAGCCTCTCTCCTATCCCCTCCAGCTACTGGACACCTTTTTTCTGTAACCTCCTCTTTTATTACTACTGTTGCTATCATTATTATTACTACAATATTTTAATTTATTTCAACCATTCAACTGTTTTTACCCCAACCCCTGGGTTTTAACTTTTTCCAGTTCCCTCCCATCCCAGGGGGAGTGAGTGGCTGGGTAGTGCTGAGCTTCCAGCGGGGGTTAAATCACACAGCTCAGTGCCCAAATGCTCAGGAATGTGTTTAATTCCCACCTTTGCAGTAGGTGTAGAGGTCTAGCACACAGCAGGTGCCCACCACGGCCTCCAAGGGGATGATTTCGTACAAGGGCACCCGGAAGAGCTCGTTGTGGTAGAACTTGCGAGACGGGGAATGGTGCGTTTCGTGCGGACGGAAATAGTGGTGGCCAAAGGCAAAGCGCTCCTCCCTGAGGGGGCAGAGGGGACACAAACACCAATCAGCCCAGGACACAGCTCACTCCATCCCCCTGCTTTGCTTTGAGTTCCCTCTCTCGCACTTGAACAGCAGAGTCACACAAATTCCATATTCCACTGCCCGCCTGCAGTGAGGGGAAACCCTCCCAGTGTGGTTCCATGGGCACAGCAGAGTGAGTGGCCATGGCACAGCACAGATGTCACTGCACCCACAATCTGCTCCAACACTGAGGAAATCCATCCATTTCTGTCTCTGATCCTTTGATTAAACCTCCAACCTCACATACTTCCACCATGCAGTTGTAGAGCACAACTCCAGCATGGTTTCCATGGGCACAGCAGACTGTGACTGATCAGAGCACAGCACAGCTGTCACTGCATCCACAATCTGCTCCAACACTGAGGAAACCCATCCATTTCTATCTCTTGATAGAAATTGGGCATCACTTGTGCTCCCTTTCTTTTGGTTAAACCTCCAACCTCACATACTTCCACCATGCAGTTGTGGAGCACAACTCCAGCATGATTTCCATGGGCACAGCAGACTGTGACTGATCAGAGCACAGCACAGCTGTCACTGCATCCACAGCACAGCACAGTTGTCACTGCAGCCACAATCTGCTCCAACATTGAGGAGATCCATCCATTTCTATGTCTGATCCTTTGCTTAAACCTCCAACCTCAAGTGTTTCCAACCATGCAGTTGTGGAGCACAACTCCAGTGTGGTTTCCATGGGCACAGCAGACTGTGACTGATCAGAGCACAGCACAGTTGTCACTGCACCCACAATCTGCTCCAACACTGTGGAAATCCATCCATTTCTGTCTCTGATCCCTTGATTAAACCTCCAACCTCCCATGCTTCCACCATGCAGTTGTAGAGCACAAGCTCCAGCATGGTTTCCATGGGCACAGCACAGCTGTGACTGCACCCACAGCCTGTACCAACACTGAGGAAATCCATCCATTTCTATCTCTGATCCCTTTGCTTAAACCTTCAACTGTTTCTAACCATGCAGTTGTGGAGCACAACTCCAGCATGATTTCCATGGGCACAGCAGACTGTGACTGATCAGAGCACAGCCCAGCTGTCACTGCACCCACAATCTGCTCCAACACTGAGGAAACCCATCCATTTCTATCTCTTGATAGAAATTGGGCATCACTTGTGCTCCCTTTCTTTTGATTAAACCTCCAACCTCACATACTTCCACCATGCAGTTGTGGAGCACAAGCTCCAGCGTGGTTTCCATGGGCACAGCAGACTGTGACTGGCCAAAGCACAGCTGTCACTGCACCCACAGCACAGCACAGTTGTCACTGCACCCACAATCTGCTCCAACATTGAGGAGATCCATCCATTTCTATCTCTGATCCTTTGCTTAAACCTCCAACCTCAAGTGTTTTCAACCATGCAGTTGTGGAGCACAACTCCAGTGTGGTTTCCATGGGCACAGCAGACTGTGACTGATCAGAGCACAGCCCAGCTGTCACTGCATCCACAGCACAGCACAGTTGTCACTGCATCCACAATCTGCTCCAACATTGAGGAAATCCATCCATTTCTATCACTGATCTTTTGTTTAAACCTCTAACCTCACATGTTTCCACCGTGCAGCTGTGGATCACAAGCTCCAGTGTGGTTTCCACGGGCACAGCAGACTGTGACTGATCAGAGCACAGCACAGTTGTCACTGCACCCACAATCTGCTCCAACACTGAGGAAACCCATCCATTTCTGTCTCTGATCCTTTGATTAAACCTCCAACCTCCCATGCTTCCACCATGCAGTTGTAGAGCACAACTCCAGCATGATTTCCATGGGCACAGCACAGCTGTGACTGCACCCACAGCCTGTTCCAACACTGAGGAAACCCATCCATTTCTGTCTCTGATCCTTTGATTAAACCTCCAACCTCACGTTTCCACCGTGCAGAGCACACACTCCAGTTGGGAATTCTCTGCACCTGCACTTTGCTCATTCCTGCACCCTAAAGGTGAGACTGCCACACAATTCCTGCTCTTTGGCAGGCAGGCCAGTGGGATGGCTCAAACTCCAAGGCTGTCTGGCACTCACTTGTCGTTCTTCCAGAGCTTCTCGATGCGGAAGATGTCGAGCTTGTCGCGGTTGATGTGGGACAGCAGCCGGTACGACTGCCGCACCGGGTGCCCGTCGGGGGTCCTGCGGCTGTCCCTCATCAGGTACACACAGTCACCTGGCCAGGGGCACAAAGGACACACCTGTGAGCAGCCTGGCCTGAGAACCACAGGGAATAATCATTAAAATGAACACAGCCTAATGGTGGGTTGTAAGGAATGACATGAACGAACCCACTGCACAAGCTGCCAAGAGCACTCAGATGTTTTTCACTGCAGCTTTACAGAAAAAATACCCACAGCTTTCCATGCCAGATTGAAAACAGCAACCTGTAAGGGATCAAAACCATGACAAACCACAGGATATGTAAACATGCCAGTCATGATTAGGAAAAGGTGTAGGAATTAGTGATGGCTGCAATAAATCTGTGAGAGAAAAGATACTTAGAGAGGAGGTTACTATTAAGAAAATCCTGTCCTGAGAAGCCCCAAGCCTTTGGTTATTCCAGCAGAATTCCAATGAGATGTAGAGCTCAGAAAAAATAAAGAGAATGCAAAAAGGACTGAACAAACTGGCACTGCTGGCAACCAAAACATGTTTCCCAAGGACAAATCCTAAGCTTAAATTTATTCATTTTGTCCTGTAAGTGAATTCACTCTTTAATTTCTCTGCTCTGAGCTGTGAAATCCCAAAATTACCTGGGCTGGAAAGGATTTTAAGGACCATCCAGACCCACCTCCCTGCCATGTGCAGGGATATCTTTCACCAGACCAAGCTGCTCAGAGCTCCATCCCACCTGCCCTTAAGAACTTCCAGAGCTGGCAGGAGATTCCATTTTTTCTGTTATTTACCTCAAAATGACCAAAACCTGGGAGGTCCCAAGTCATAAAAGCTCCCCTGGGTAGGAGCAGAGGTCACACAGCAGAATGTTCTGGCTGGCAGCAGCAGCTGCTCAGGAGGAGAGAGCACAGGGACAGGCAAGCCAAGAAAACCTCCCTGTGCTCTCCCTGCCTTTTCTGTTTATGGACTTTCAGAGCCAAAGGCTTTGGGGAATTAATCCTTCTTCCAAGTATTTGTCTAATCTTTTTTGGAACCATTTATACTCTGACCTCTCCACCCTCCTGTGGCAAGGCTTGCCACAGTCTAGTCATGATTTTGTAAAAAAATCCTTCCTAGAGTTTAACTGTTGCCAGCTAATTTCTGTTTGCTCCCTCATTTCTGCATCCTTGTGCCTTCCTGAGCCACATTTCAAAGACCTTCATCACTCACCATCCAAATCACCTGGGCAGACTCTGTGCACAGAAAAGATGATCCAGATCAGATTATCTCTGTTATCCTTGTTTTTACAGGTAGTGGGATCCTCTGTGCAGCACAGGGCAGGCAGGGCAGACAGACACCCCAGGAGGTTACAGAAGGGCACAATCCCTCTGCTATTTTGTGCATAACAATTTCTGATACTCCCTTTGCCCTTTTGACTCAGCTAGAACATTTTTCTCACGTTTCCATTAAATTACAATGATTCCTGGGAGTTGTTTTCCCTATTTCCCCCTGTTTTCGTGTATGTGTAGTTATGGCTGTTTGCCTTCCATGGATATTGGTGTTGTTAATTAGCAGGCTTGGGAAAAAGATGCCAGGAGCCACTGAGGACATCATGGCCTCAGGGTCATCAACACCTCAGTTTTGCTGTAACCAGATTCAGCATTAAAGTGAAGCACATTATATTTTCATTCATATAATCCCATTCATCAATCTTGTCTCAGTTTAAAAGATGATCCTACGGACTCCTCACAGGCAGGAATTTCTCCCATATATCCAAGCTAAATTTCATGATGTTCACATGGTCCCACCTCTCCAGCCTGTCCAGTCCCTCTGGATCCATCCCTTCCCTTCAGCATTTTGACCACACCACAGAGCTTGGTGTCTCCTTCCCATCTGACCTAAAACTGGGATAACAACAGCTTCCCTTTACAACTTTAATGGTAACTTTTAAAGAAATTGGAGAGGTGGGTTCCTTAAAAGACTTTTAGAATACAAGGAACATACTGAGAGGAGCTACTGGCCCCAAGCAGAATGCAAATGAAACCATTTCAATTTAAAACCTAATTTTAAACCAGCTTTTTTCAACTTTTCTTCCTCACCTCTCCCATGAGAAGAAAGCAACTCCAGCATTATTGTGCCTGACTGAAAAAGGAGCATTCAGAAGGAGATGTAGACTCTTGCTCTAAAGATCAGGAAACTTGATTTCAATTCCAGTTAATACTGATATTCTGCCTCAAAAATGAAGTTTCCAAGGAAAAATCAGAGCACTTGTTGCTGGTGCATCAGGGATGATGATTTGTTAGAATTTCTGGCTAGGTGGGTTTTGCAGGATCCATTCTGACCCCTGTTTATCAATTCCTACCCAAGATAGGATATCCATGGGATATCCATGGGATGGAATGGATCAGATCTGTTTTATTTTTATCATCTCCTGAGTTTAGCTATTAGGGAATTTTTGCAGTGGTGTAACACTCAACAACTTCCAGCAGAATTGCCAAAAAATGAAGAAACAAGTCCTGCAACCATCCCTGAGATCCCTCTGAGAGGGATTTGGTCACAGCAGAGTGTGAGCACTCACAGAGCTGATTTTCAGTCTTGTTGCTCCAAAACATCAGCTCTCAAGCTTGGAATTGCTGTTCAGGGTGCAGCTCCTCCTGGGCAGGCACTCAGTGCACAACTCCCAGGAAAATATAAACCCACACACACACTGAGGGGCTGCAGAGCATGATTTTGCCTCAGAATGTGGAATTATGAGGCCCTGTAGACAGCAGAGGGAGTAAAAAGCTGTTTTTTGCCACAGTCCAAGCTGCCTGATACACCCACAGCACAGTAAAGGTTCTGCCTGAGGACTCAGGGTGGAAAAATCAACAAGCCCAAGGATTTCCCCTTCCCCTGCTGGAGCTGCATGTTCTGTTCCAGCACCTTGGGGTGGAATTTGCTTCATCTGCTCCCTGGGCCTGCAGAGGTGCCCCCAAGCTGCAGTTTGGTCTCTTTGTCCCCTGCTGATGGCACACAGAGCTCAGCAATGTCCCACAGAGGGACATTTCTCTCTTGAAAGGGCATTTCTCTAATTAAGGTCACCAAGATCAGCTCAGAGACACACAAGGAAAATTTAACACACTTGTGACAGAAATGATCTTAATGCTCTGAACACCTGGAAGGTGCCACAAGCTCCTGATAAAACATCATCCATTTCAACAGGAAATACAAAAGCAAGTTCTAATACAGCCCTTGAAGTAAAAAATGACATGAGAAACCCAAAGGCTGAACTCTGGACAGAACAGATAATGCAGAGCAACACCCAGCAAGGAGAACTGAATGCAAATTCCAGAATCCTGCAGATGGGATAATGAATATGCTGCTTTTTGACCTTTTTCTAAATTCCCCATTTTCCTGAAGGCTCTCCTATTCCCCTCCAGCAAACTTATCAGCTGGTTTCACTCATTCAAGAGCAGTTTCCTGATAATGGTAAAGGGTTTTTTCGAACCTTCTATTTGTAGGATGAAATTAAAAAAAAACCATAATCAGTGAGGTGAATTGTGTGGCTGTGGCAGCTGCCTTGGAGAGATTCAGGAATTCAGAGCACAGTCCAGAGGAGATAAGCTTTAGGGAACACACAAGCAACGAGCTGGATGTTTTAATTCCCATTCTGCACTAAAATACTGGAGGTCTGACAGCTTTCTCGGCCTTTACTTCTAAATGTTAACTACCAGCAGTTGGCTCAGCATCATCCTCCCCTGGCCAGGACAACCCTGTGCTAATTAACATTTCTTCATCAACAGCCTGTGAGAACTCTGACTGTGTGTCACTCCCAGCACTGCAGAGAGAGCAGTGAAAAATAAAAGTATTTTTGACAGATGCCACAACTGGCAGCTTCCACTTGTGAAAAATTAAATTATTTTTGCCAGAGTAATGGCACAAGTGGCAGCTTCCACTTGTGAAAAATGAAAGTATTTTTGCCAGAGTAATGGCACAACTGGCAGCTTCCCCTTGTGAAAAATCAAAGTATTTTTGCCACAAGTGGCAGCTTCCGCTTGCGAAAAATGAAAGTATTTTTGACAGAGTAATGCTACAAAGTGGCAGCTTCCACTTGTGAAAAATCAAAAGTGTTTTTGCCACAAGTGGCAGCTTCCACTTGAGAAAAATGAAAGTATTTTTGCCAGGGTAGTGGCACAAGTGGCAGCTTCCACTTGTGAAAAATGAAAATATTTTTGCCACAAGTGGCAGTTTCCACTTGTGAAAAATGGAAGTGTTTGTGTCAGAGTAATGGCACAAGTGGCAGCTTCCACTTGTGAAAAATGCTTCCACTTGTGAAAAATGAAAGTATTTCTGATAGAGTAATGGCACAAGTGGCAGCTTCCACTTGGGAAAAATCAAAGTATTTTTGTGAAGGTAATGGCACAAGTAGCAGTTTCCACTTGTGAAAAATTAAATTATTTTTGACAGAGTAATGGTACAAAGTGGCAGTTTCCACTTGTGAAAAATGGAAGTGTTTGTGCCAGAGTAATGGCACAAGTGGCAGCTTCCACTTCGGAAAAATGCTTCCACTTGTGAAAAATGAAAGTATTTCTGATAGAGTAATGGCACAAGTGGCAGCTTCCACTTGTGAAAAATTAAATTATTTTTGCCAGAGTAATGGCACAACTGGCAGCTTCCCCTTGTGAAAAATCGAAGTATTTTTGCCACAAGTGGCAGCTTCCACTTGCGAAAAATGAAAGTGTTTTTGCCAGGGTAGTGGCACAAGTGGCAGCTTCCACTTGTGAAAAATTGAAGTATTTTTGCCACAAGTGTCAGCTTCTACTTGTGAAAAATGAAAGTATTTTTGATAGAGTAATGCTACAAGTGGCAGCTTCCACTTGTGAAAAATGAAAGTATTTTTGCCAGGGTAGTGGCACAAGTGGCAGCTTCCACTTGGGAAAAATGAAAATATTTTTGCCACAAGTGGCAGTTTCCACTTGTGAAAAATGGAAGTGTTTGTGCCAGAGTAATGGCACAAGTGGCAGCTTCCACTTGTGAAAAAATGCTTCCACTTGTGAAAAATGAAAGTATTTCTGATAGAGTAATGGCACAAGTGGCAGCTTCCACTTGGGAAAAATCAAAGTATTTTTGTGAAGGTAATGGCACAAGTAGCAGTTTCCACTTGTGAAAAATTAAATTATTTTTGACAGAGTAATGGTACAAAGTGGCAGCTTCCACTTGTGAAAAATGGAAATATTTTTGATAGAGTAATGGCACAAGTGGCAGCTTCCACTTGTGAAAAATGGAAGTGTTTTTGGCAGGGTGATGCCAGAGATCCCTGCACTCTGCTGGCCCCAGAGGCAGCACCCACCTTGGCGCAGCAGCAGATCATCCCTCAAGAGGCAGATGTAATAAACACAGCCAGGCTGGGCATAGTGGGGCCGAGGGATCATGGGAACCTCCTGCAGGGAAAAAGAAAGGGAGTTGTGAGATTTATAACACAGGAAATAGTTGGTTACAGTTTGTTTTTTTTTTTATTATAAGGTGTTATATAACTTTCTGACCCAATAGGCTGATGTTAACAGAGTTCATTTTGCTTTTTTGATTTATCACTTTTATTTCTTTTCATTGTAATGTGGATATTTTTGTCTAATAAGGTCCTATTACATGTATGTAATATGTAAGATATTACATAAGTTTTTATTATAACGCCTAAATTTTAAGCTTATTTTATACAATTACATTATTACTATACTACAAAATGTTTTATCATCTTATTTAATAGATATTATAAATATATTTAATATAGTATATTATAGTATATTATATATACAATACATTTTATAGATATTATATATGTTTTTATAGATATGTGTAGATATATTCTAGACATATATTTTCTCACTTAAAGAATATTCTTACTTATAACTATACAAGCCTAAGTTTATGATTTCTCTATTCAATGTTTGTGTATTTTGCTTTTATTTAGGCTTCTTCAAAGGCTACAAATCAAACCCACTTGAGTCTGTGAATATTTCTATCTTTCCAATTCCCACACCACCCTATGGAAATATACAGAGAAAAACTGAGGAAAAACCAGAGAAAAACTGACCCCTCATGGAACTGAACCTAAATCAAGGAAGCTTCACCAATTCCAAAAGATACAAATTCAAAACACAAATACAAACTAAACCCCTAAGGAGCTGCTGGAGATTTATAAGAGTGATAGGGAGAAGAGTTTTGTTTTACCCTGTTCACAGCTCGAGGTTCACACTGCTCACACAGGTAGTGTTCAACATCTGAGTTCACACCCATGCAGTCACAGTGCTGCCACACCTGGAAAAACAGGTACAGCTCAGTCACAAAGTCCTGGCACAGATTATAGCTGCAAACTGCATTTTCTCAACAAATATTAAGGAAAGCAAGAAAATAATCTTCACAGAGGAGATTTTCTATGAACTATTTTACACCACATCAGCAGACTGACAGGATATCCATGCAACAGAAGTGTCTTTGCCTTCCAGACTGATTTATTAATGCAACAAAAAATCTCACAGCAACCCAGAACTGCTCAGGTCTCTGAACACCCAAAACCCAGCAACACCCAACACCCACCATGCATTTTTCACACTGGATCATGAGCCCCTCATCCTTGTAGAGGCCGCAGATGCAGCGGATGACGTCCTCGTCCTTCTCGTGCCCGTTGTCCTTGTCACACACCGAGGTCTCGCTGCTGTCGGCCTCGCTCGCCGTCTCCCCCACGATCTCGTCGATCTGGGCCGAGGCCTCGTGCCGCGCATTGTAGTAGGCCTTGCGCAGGCGGCACACGTCCCGCCCCGTCGGGGACTTCCTGCCATAGTATTTCTGAAAAAATCACAAAAAAACCCAAAAGAAGCTTTATTTTCAAGTCCTGTCCTGTTCAGCTCCTCTCCATGCACACCTGGGAGGCTGGTGGCCTCTCCATCTCCCTCATGACTCTGGCCAGTGTTGCAGTAGGCCTAGCGCAGCCCACACTGTTGGGGACTTTCTGCCATAGTGTTTCTGCAAAAATTACCAAAAAAACCCCCCAAAAAGTGATTTATTTCCTATTTAGCTCCTGTCTGTGCACACCTGGGAGGGGTTCTCCCTACAGATGCAGCCCCAAACCTGGGGCAGCCTCTTCATCTCCCTCCTGACTCTACTCTCATAAGTAGTAGTAGGCCTTGTGCAGGCGACACACATCCCGCCCCGTTGGGGACTTCCTGCCATAGTATTTCTGCAAAAATCAGAAAAAAACCCAAAAAGTGCTTTATTTCCAAGTCCTGTCCTGTTTAGTTCCTGTCTGTGTACACCTGGGAGGCCTGGTGGCCTCTCCATCTCCCTCATGATTCTGGCCAGTGTTGCAATAGGCCTTGCACAGCCTGCCCCACCGGAGACTTCCTGCCATAGTATTTCTGAAAAAATCACAAAAAAACCCAAAAGAAGCTTTATTTTCAAGTCCTGTCCTGTTCAGCTTCTCTCCATGCACACCTGGGAGGCCTGGTGGCCTCTCCATTTCCCTCATGACTCTGGCCAGTGTTGCAGTAGGCCTAGCGCAGCCCACACTGTTGGGGACTTTCTGCCATGGTGTTTCTGCAAAAATTACCAAAAAAACCCCCCAAAAAGTGATTTATTTCCTATTTAGCTCCTGTCTGTGCACACCTGGGAGGGGTTCTCCCTACAGATGCAGCCCCAAACCTGGGGCAGCCTCTTCATCTCCCTCCTGACTCTACTCTCATAAGTAGTAGTAGGCCTTGTGCAGGCGACACACATCCCGCCCCGTTGGGGACTTCCTGCCATAGTATTTCTGCAAAAATCAGAAAAAAACCCAAAAAGTGCTTTATTTCCAAGTCCTGTCCTGTTTAGTTCCTGTCTGTGTACACCTGGGAGGCCTGGTGGCCTCTCCATCTCCCTCACGATTCTGGCCAGCGTTGCAATAGGCCTTGCACAGCCTGCCCCACTGGGGACTTCCTGCCATAGTATTTCTGAAAAAATCACAAAAAAACCCAAAAGAAGCTTTATTTTCAAGTCCTGTCCTGTTCAGCTCCTCTCCATGCACACCTGGGAGGCTGGTGCCTCTCCATCTCCCTCATGACTCTGGCCAGCGTTGCAGTAGGCCTAGCGCAGCCCACACTGTTGGGGACTTTCTGCCATAGTGTTTCTGCAAAAATTACCAAAAAAAACCCCAAAAAGTGATTTATTTCCTATTTAGCTCCTGGGAGGGGTTCTCCCTACAGCTGCAGCCCCAAACCTGGGGCAGCCTCTCAATCTCCCTCATGACTCTAGCCAGTGTTGTAGTAGGCCTTGCACAGCCAGCACACATCCCGCCCCGTTGGGGACTTCCTGCCGTAGTATTTCTGCAAAAATCAGAAAAAACCCCAAAAAGTGCTTTATTTCCAAGTCCTGTCCTGTTTAGTTCCTGTCTGTGTACACCTGGGAGGCCTGGTGGCCTCTCCATCTCCCTCATGACTCTGGCCAGCACTGTAGTAGGCCTTGCACAGGCGGCACACGTCCCGCCCCGTTGGGGACTTCCTGCCGTAGTATTTCTGAAAAAAAATCACAAAAAATCCCAAAAGAAGCTTTATTTCCAAGTCCTGTCCTGTTTAGTTCCTGTCTGTGTACACCTGGGAGGCCTGGTGGCCTCTCCATCTCCCTCCTGATCCTGGCCAGTGTTGCAGTAGGCCTTGAGCAGCTGGTGCATGTCCTGCCCCATCAGGGACTTCCTGCCATAGTATTTCTATAAAAGCCAACAAAAAACCCCTCAAAACCACTTTATTTCCTCTTTAGCACCTGGGAGGGCTTCTCCTTATAGCTGCAGCCCCAAAGCTGGGGTGGCCTCTCCATCTCCCTCATGATTCTGGCCATTGTTGTAGTAGGCCTTGCACAGCTGGTGAATGTCAGCCCCATCAGGGACTTCCTGCCATAGTATTTCTCCAAAAAGTCACCAAAAAGTGCTTTATTTCCTATTTAGCTGCAGGGAGGTGTTCTCCCTACAGCTGCAGTCCCAAAGCTGGGGTGAGGTCTCCATCTCCCTCTTGACTGGCCAGCAGGTGCATGGATGTGACACAGGCAGGGGAGGAACTGAGAGCAGCCCTGGGAGGAGGGTTTGGGGTGATGGGTGACCAAAAACTCAACATGCCCTGGCCCTGTGTGTTCCCAGCCCAGAAACCACCACTGTCCTGGGCTGCATCCAAGGAACATGGGCAGCAGATCAAGGAAAGGGATTTTTCCTCTCTGCTCTGCTCTCCTGAGACTCCACCTGAGGTGCTGTGTCCAGTTCCAGGACCCACAATGTAAGAAGGACATGGAAATGCTGGAGCAAGTCCAGAGATGGCCACAAAGTTGCTGAGGGGACTGAAGCCAGGCTAGGACAACTGGGAATGTTCAGCCTGGAGAAGAGAAGGTTGTGTGGAGACCTCAGAGCCCCTTGCAGGGTCTGTAGGGGCTCCAGGGAAGCTGGAGAAGGACTGTTCATCAGGAACTGGAGTGACAGGACAAGGGGGAATGGGTTCAAACTGGAAAAAGGAAAATTTAGGTTGGATATATGTGATATATTCCCTGTGAGGGTGGGCAGGCCCCGGCACAGGTGCCCAGAGAAGCTGTGGCTGCCCCTGGATCCCTGGAAGGGTTCCAGGCCAGGTTGGACAGAGCTTGGAGCCGCCTGGGATAGTGGAAGGTGTCCCTGCACATGGCAGAGGTGGGATGGGATGAGCTTTAAGGTCCCTTCCAGCCCAAATCATTCCATCATTCTGTGATTCCATGACACCTCACACTGAAAAACAGGGTATCCCTTCCAAAAGAAAGAGAAATTTCTTTAAATCAGCTATTCGTGAGTGTCCTTGACCTTCTCTGTGACCTAAGGCACTCAAGGGCTCATGATTTGCTGCTGAGCCCTCATCAGGAATGGATCAGCACAAGTTCTCTTCCTTCAGAATAAAATTTCTTCTTTTATTCCTGTAAGAGCATTAAAGGAGGGCACATCCCTGCTGCCAGTGCAGCAGCTTTCAGGCCAGACAGAGCCTCACCTCTGCATTCCTGAAGACCTTCAGCATGTCCCCATCAAAAGCTTCCACAGTTTTGTAGTAACCAGTCAGGATCTGCTTCTCAATCGTGGCAAGGTCCAAGGGGTCAGAGATCTTTTCATAATAGTCTGCATTTCTACAACAGGAATGTTGGCACAATGTCAGGCTGAGCAGCAATTCCCACTGTGCAAATCCATCAGAGAAAGCAGCTCTGGGAAGGCAGCACTTACTTTTTCTTTGGGGGCAGGTTGAGGAGAGGAGCTGCCAGCGCCTGCCTGGAGGAGTCTGCAACAGGAACAGAGCTTGGTGACATCACTGGAGTGAAACTTCCAAAGAAAAGCAACTAATAACATTCAATCTGGGTTAAAAAAAAGGCTTTTCTGTTAACTGAGCCACGGGGAATTGAAATGCTTCTGCATTTCTACATGTTGGTGCCTGTAACTGCAGTACAGCTAGCACAAGGATGACAGTTTCTGATTTTTTCCGGAATTTTGAAAAATCAGTTTCAAAGGACAGCAACATCTGCAGATTCTGGTGGTAAAGCAGGGGGTTGAGGCTAAAGCAAAGTGATTATTGGTAAGGGAAGAAATTTTAAAGAATAGGAGTTATTCAACACCCCATATTTTTCTAGCATTTCCTATTCCCAGAGGTTGAAAACATACCCACAGAGATATTTTTAAAGAGAATCACCTTCACCTTTGTAGGCTATGATGCTGTCACATATCTCCTTGAAGATCTGGGCCAGGCGGGCGGCTCGAGCCACCTCGAGGTTCTCCTCAGCCGCCGCCAAGCGCCGCGTCCGCACCGAGCGCGACGTCTGCAGCGCCGAGAACTGGGTCATGAACACGTCTGGGAGAGAGCACAGGGTCACTGCACATCACAGAGATACTCAGAACACTGGCTTTGTGTAAATATTAAACTGGATTTTATATGTGTGGTGTTAGAGTAACCTTGTTGTAAAGAAACGGTTTTTAATTCTGTTGGTAATTAAACTTAGACATAGGAGTGAAATATAGCTGATATAACTGAAATAGCTGATATGTGTTATAGATACATTTTATAATATTGGCTTTTTGTAAATATTAAACTGGATTTTATATGTGTGGTGTTAAAAGTAACCTTAAATAGCTGATATGTGTTATAGATACATTTTATAATATTGGCTTTTTGTAAATATTAAACTGGATTTTATATGTGTGGTGTTAGAGTAACCTTGTTGTAAAGAAACGTTTTTTAATTCTGTTGGTAATTAAACTTAGACATAGTAGTGAAATATAGCTGATATAACTGAAACAGCTGATATGTGTTATAGATACATTTTATAATATTGGCTTTTTGTAAATATTAAACTGGATTTTATATGTGTGGTGTTAAAGTAACCTTGTTGTAAAGAAACGGTTTTTAATTCTGTTGTTAATTAAACTTAGACATAGGAGTGAAATATAGCTGATATAACTGAAATGGCTGAAATGTGTTGTAGATACATTTTATAATATTGGCTTTTTGTAAATATTAAACTGGATTTTATATGTGTGGTGTTAAAAGTAACCTTGTTGTAAAGAAACGGTTTTTAATTCTGTTAATCAAACTTAGACACAGGAGTGAAATATAGCTGATATAACTGAAATAGCTGATATGTGTTATAGATACATTTTATAATATTGGCTTTTTGTAAATATTAAACTGGATTCTGTATGTGTGGGGTTAAAGTAATTTCATTGTAAAGATACGGTTTTTACTTCTGTTATTAATTAAGCTTAGACATAATAGTGAAATAGCTGATATGTGTTACAGATACATATTATAATATTGGCTTTTTGTAAATATTAAACTGGATTCTGTACATGTGGTGTTAAAGTAACTTTGTTGTAAAGATATGGTTTTTATTTCTGTTGTTAATTAAGCTTAGACATAATAGTGAAATAACTGATATGTGTTACAGATACATATTATAATATTGGCTTTTTGCAAGTATTAAAATGGATTTTATATGTGTGGCGTTAAAGTAACTTTGCTGTAAATATATGGTTTATATTTCTTTTTTATTTTTATTTATTTTTAAGCTTAGACATAGTAGTGAAATATAGTTGATATAAGTGAAATAGCTGATAAAACTATGTGTTATAGATACAGAATCCATTTTAAGAGTTGCAAAACACCAATATTATAATATGTAAGTGTGATGTTAAAGTAACTTTGTTATACAGTTTTTATTTCTGTTGTTTAATAAGCTTAGATATAACACCAAAATAGCTGATATAAGTATGTGTTATACATACAATATTATACATACAAATAATATTGGCTTTCACAATTATTAAAATGGATTCTGTATGTGTGATCTTAAAGCAACTTTGTTATAAAGCTATAGTTAATATAGTTTTTATTTCTATTACAGTTAATATAGTTTTTATTTCTGTTGCTAATTAAGCTTAGACATAGTAGTGAAATATACCGGATATAAGTGAAATAGCACTGATATGTGTTATATTAAAATGGATTTTATATGTGTGATTTTAAAGCAACTTTGTTATAAAGCTATAGTTAATATGGTTTTTCTTTCTATTATAGCTAATATAGTTTTTATTTCTGTTGCTAATTAAGCTTGGACATAGTAGTGAAATATAGTTGATATAAGTGAAATAGCTGATATAAGTATGTGTTATAGATACATATTATAAGATTGGCTTTTTGCAAATATTAAAATGGATTCTATATGTGTGGTGTTAAAGTAACTTTGCTATACAGTTTTTATTTCTGTTGTTTACTAAGCTTAGATACAATACTGAAATAGCTGATATCTATTATAGATGCACATTATATTGGGAGATGCTCCGCCCAGGGGGAGGAGCCAAGCATTCCTACCTGGAACCAATCTGAGGTTTGGAGCATTCCTACCTGGATCCAATCTGAGGTTTGGAGCATTCCTACCTGGATCCAATCTGAGGTTTGGAGCATTCCTACCTGGATCCAATCTGAGGTTTGGAGCATTCCTACCTGGATCCAATCTGAGGTTTGGAGCATTCCTACTTGGATCCAATCTGAGGTTTGGAGCATTCCTACCTGGATCCAATCTGAGGTTTGGAGCATTCCTACCTGGATCCAATCTGAGGTTTGGAGCATTCCTACCTGGATCCAATCTGAGGTTTGGAGCATTCCTACCTGGATCCAATCTGAGGTTTGGAGCATTCCTACCTGGATCCAATCTGAGGTTTGGGACACCCCAGCAGCCTTTGCCCCCTGCATTCCCAGAGGAGCAGCTTTCTGCTGCCCTGCATTCCCAGAGGGAGCCCAGGCCCATCTGCAGCAGCCCTGGAGCTGCAGAGGAAAACTCCCCCCTTGTGCAGGATCCCTGCTGCAGCAGAGCCACAGCTGGCCAGGGCATGTTCTGACTCTGGCAGCATTGGTTTTTTTCCTTTTTCTTTTTTTTTTTGTACTATTATATTTGTATTTTTATTTTTCCTAGTAAAGAACTGTTACTCCTATTCCCAAATCTTTGCCTCAGAGACCCTTAATTCCAAAATTGTAGCAATTCAGAGGGAGCGGATTTACATTTTCCATTTCATGGGAGGCTCCTGCCTTCCTTAGCAAACCAAGACAAATATACACCAAGGTTGCAAGTTACTCATTCCAAGAATGGATTTAGACAGAGTTTAACTCTTTGTGTGCCGGGGTGGCTGAGTGGCCTCACCAGATTTGATGTTGCCGTCGTCGCGGCACATCCCGTTCCAGCGCGTGTACAGCGACGAGCTGTGCATGCTGTCACTGTGCTTCACCTCCTCCTGCTTCTGCCTGATCTTCTCCCAGTTCCGGACCAAGAACACGTGGTGCTTCAGCACAAAATTCCTGCAGGGATTAGGGAGCTATTCAAGAAGCTCTTTTCACTGGAAAATTCATTTTTTAATGTAGGGAAAAGCTGGATATTCAGAGGTGTAACCTGTGTCCGCTCAGTGAAGAGGAATTCCAGCCTGGCTGCTAAAGGAGAACTAAAAGATGCTTTTTACTGGAAAATTCATTTTTTAATGTAGGGAAAAGCTGGACATTCAGAGCAGCTCAGTGAAGAGGAATTCCAGCCTGGCTGGTCAAGGAGAACTAAAAGCTGCATCCTCAGCAATTTCAGGAACACATCAGTATTCGCACAGCACTCCATTTCTGAGGCAAATCCCCCTGAAATCAGCCCTTACCTCTCCCTGTTGGACATGGGCTTCATCTGCAGCTGAGGTGTCAGCCTGGTTGGGGCGTTCACACTTTCACTGGGCTCCTCAGGGATGTGGCCCCTCTGGAAAACAGATTGTTCTGATAAACAGGAAAAACTGTGCCAAGAACTCAGCACAGCAGCCAAAGCAGAGACAGAACCTGCAGCGTTACTCTGTTGTATTTCTGTTCAAAGCCTGGGTTTCTGTTTCAAGTTTAAAATTTACAAATACCCCAGTCTTTGGTCTGGTGGCACAAACTGATTTCCCATCAACCTCACCCACCCAAACTCTGTCTTTGCTACTTACTCTCTTCTTTAGTTTGTGCTTTGACTTCCTCTTCTCTTTCGACCTGCCAGGTCTTCTGTGGGTGCTCACAGGCTGGTTGCTTTTGCTTGAGAGTCCATTCATGCGTTGGCTTTTACCCCCAATTATTCCTCTGCATTTGTCAAAGCCACATTTGCAGAGTTGCTTTGAGGAAAAAGAAAAAAATCCAATAAACCCTCTCTCAATATTAAAATGAACATTTTCTGCTTAACACAACACAATAGGTTTTATTGTTTTTACACTTTACAGAACTGTTAGGCCTCAGTGAGATTTTTCAAGGTCTCACAGTGGGGTTTTTACCTGTTTTTCAACATTAAATGAGTGGAAGTTGTAGTCATAGGTGAGCTCAGTCCCAGCAGGCATGTCCTTCAGCGCATACAGCCCAATCCGATACACACCATTCACAGACCTGAGGGGAAAATCCAATCAAACACCCCAAAAATTCAACATAAAATCATCTTTTGTGCACAGACTGGCAGTGCCAGAGACAGGCAGCAAGACCTCTGCTGTGCCCTGGCTTATGCTTGTGCAGGTCTTTTATTTACCTCTTACAATAAACTTTGAAAGCTAAAAAGTGAACACCACATTTAACAAGAGTAGTAATGCCAGGGTCTCCCCACCCTCATAGGGAACAATTCCTTCCCAATATTCCATCTAAGCTGGCAGTGGGAAGACATTGCCCCTTGTCCTGTCACTCCAGGCCCTTGTAAATGATCTCTCTCCATCTTTCCTGCAGCTCCTTCAGGTACTAGAAGGACACAATTAGGTCACTTGGAGCTCTTCTTCTCCAGGCTGAACAATCCCAATTCTCTCAGCCTTTCCTCACAGCAGAGCTGCTCCTTCTCTCTAATTGATTTGGTGCCTCCTCCAGAGCCACTCCAGCAGCTCTGCATCCTTGCTGTGCTGGGACCCCAGACCAGAGGCAGCTCTGCAGGAGGGGTCTCACCTGAGCAGGGCAGAATCTCCTCTGTCTTTTCAACTATTTTGAGTTGGATTTTCAAATGTAAAACTTTGCTATTGCTTAAATCTAGAATTATCTGAGAACCATGAGCTACTTTGATGTTCAGTGACTCCTGTTCTTCTGTCCTTCCCCGGCAAATCACTCACTACAAATCCCTCAGCAGTTTTTCCTCCTAAGTGCTGGTATGACACAGGCTGCAATCCCACAATTTCCTTTCTTCCTGCTTCAAGAAATATTTGAATTCTCAAAACAAAGGGTTTATATACAGATAGATGATTTTAGAGCATTACCCAGGCTTCAACCTTTGCAGCAGATTAAGTGTGTGAAAACCAGCAATACTGGGAGGGAAACAGCCCAGTGTAACCAGTAATGCTGGAAGGGAAACATCCCAGTGTGACAGCCAGCAGTGCTGGATCTGCCAGCAAACCTGAATCCTGTCTCCAAAGCACCCAGCACTCACCAACACTACCCATCTTCTCCTGAGCAACATGAGCACCTGTAAGGATTATTTCCAGCTTGATTCCTTATTGATGCAGGGCGACTTCAGTGTAGGGAATAATGTGCTCTGATTCCATTGATAGGAGGCTGAACAAATGCTTTATTACGCTATACTATCTTACACTAATACTATATTGTATTAAAGAGAAAGATACTATACTGAAGAGATATTATACTAAAGAGATATAATACTAAAGAGATACTATACTAAAGAGATACTACACTAAAGAGATACTATACTAAAGAGATACTATACTAAAGAGATATTATACTAAAGAGATACTATACTAAAGAGATACTATACTAAAGAGATATTATACTAAACAGATACTATACTAAAGAGATATTATACTAAAGAGATATTATACTAAAGAGATACTACACTAAAGAGATACTACACTAAAGAGATACTACACTAAATACTATACTAAAGAGATACTATACTAAAGAGATACCATACCAAAAAGATACTAAAGAAAAACCCATCTGAGACAGTCATGACACAGCTTTGACCCAACTGGCCAATCAATCCAAACAATCATCACCAGTGTCTAATTAAATCATTTTTGGTAAACAATCTCCATAATATATTCCACATTTGCCAAACAACAAGAGCAGCAAGTAGAGATAAGGATTGTTTTCTTTTCTTCTCTAAATTTCTCACTGCCTTCCCCAGGAAAAACCCCAGGAGAGAGAATTATGAGTCTCTCTGTTCAGAGAATGTGAATACCACAACTCCCCTCCCTATTTCTAGATCTGACTCCCTCAGCTGAAGTGGTTCTCCCTCTCTCAGGGTACACAGGCCTTGCAGGGAGCAGAACAATCCCTTTGCTCACCATTTCTGCATCTCACAGTTGGGGTTGCAGCTGTGGTTGATGAAGCGCGCCTCGTTGCCCATGCGGTAGCTGTCGATGACCATGCCGCTGTCCAGGTTCAGGCAGTAATGGTCACTGTGGTTGTGGTACTGCTCAATCATCCTGTTCCTGTGGGGACACACAGGGGGAACCTTGTCATTCTGCTTGTGCCCACACAGCACACAGGAAGTGGCACAGTGAGAGCACAGTGAGAGCACATTTCACATTTCAAACTGGGTTTTTGTCCTGGGTTGGAAATGGGTGTGTGTTTTCTATTCCTATCTGTGGAGCAGTTATTTTCTGTTCACTGGGCAGTTCTCTTTATCTCTTCCACAATCAATCCTCCCTCCAGGAGATATCTATCTGCTAATGAGCCATTAATTATTAATTATCTTCCGTTCATGGGCCACTGAGTGTCCCTGCATGGCTGATCCAATTCCAGCATCCCTTGGAGAGATGCTCCGCCCAGGGGAGGAGCCAAGCATTCCTACCTGGATACAATCTGAGGTTTGGGACACCACAGCAGCCTTTGGGCACTGCATTCCCAGAGGAGCAGCTTTCTGCTGCCCTGCATGGCCAGAGGAGCAGCTTTCTGCTGCCCTGCATTGCCAGAGGAGCAGCTTTCTGCTGCCCTGCATTGCCAGAGGAGCAGCTTTCTGCTGCCCTGCATTGCCAGAGGAGCAGCTTTCTGCTGCCCTGCATGGCCAGAGGAGCAGCTTTCTGCTGCCCTGCATTCCCAGAGGAGCAGCTTTCTGCTGCCCTGCATGGCCAGAGGAGCAGCTTTCTGCTGCCCTGCATTGCCAGAGGAGCAGCTTTCTGCTGCCCTGCATTGCCAGAGGAGCAGCTTTCTGCTGCCCTGCATTGCCAGAGGGAGCCCAGGCCCATCTGCAGCAGCCCTGGAGCTGCAGAGGAAAACTCCGCCCTTGTGCAGGATCCCTGCTGCAGCAGAGCCACAGCTGGCACTGCAGGAGGGCTGAGCCCCCGTGGGATGGGGCTGGGACGCCCCCTGACACACAGGGGGGCAGCTCCTGCTCTGACTCAGTGGTTTGGTTTTTTGTTTGTGCTATTACATTTGTATTTTTATTTTTCCTAATAAAGAACTGTAATTCCTGCTCCCATATCTTTGCCTCCTTCCTCCTCATCCTCCCCTTTGTTCCTGCCTCAGGATATCCCAACCATGACCAATTAGAATTTCCTAATCTAAGGAAAACATGCATGACCTAGAGTAGAACTTATAACTACTACTAAATACCATAAAATACGTACCAATATTGCAAGTTACTCATTCCAATGATCTTTACAATGGATTTACACAGAGTTTAACTCTCCATATCCCCAAAGGTCCATGCTAAATGCATTTTGCATTTATAGGGCAGATGAGGCATTTCAAACACTAATCACCCCTCAATACTGCACTGGGAAAAACTTGGTTAACCAAAACCCCCTAAATTCTAAACCTTCCTTTTCCCCCTCATCTTCCTTTTTTGTTCCTGCCTCAGGATATCCCAACCACTCTAATCAACACATGGATGACCAAGAGTAGAATTTATAATTCCTACTAAACGCCATAAAATATGTACCAATGTTACAAGTTACTCATTCCAATGGTCTTTACAATGGATTTACACAGCGTTTAACACTCCATGTCCCTAAAGGTGATTTGTGAGCCTTCCATGCTAAATGCATTTTGCGTTTATAGGGCAGATGAGACAGATGATTCATTTCAAATATTAACCACCAATACTGGACTGGGAAAAACTTGGTTAACCAAAACTCCCAGAATTCTAAACCTTCCTCTTCCTTCTCATCCTCCCCATCTGTTCCTGCTCAGGATATCCCAACCACATCCACTTAGAATTTCCCAATCCAATCAACACATGCATGACCAAGAGTAAAATTTTTAATTCCTACTAAATGCCATAAAATATGTACCAATGTTACAAGTTACTCATTCCAATGGTCTTTACAATGGATTTACACAGAGCTTAACACTCCACATCCCTAAAGGTGATTTGTGAGCCTTCCATGCTAAACGCATTTTGCATTTATAGGGCAGATGAGGCATTTTAAACCTTATTCACCCCTCAATACTGGACTGGGAAAAAGCTGGTTAACCAAAACCCGCAGAATTCTAAGCCTTCCTTTCCCCCTCATCTTCCTTTTTGCTCCTGCCTCAGGATATCCCAACCACTCTAATCAACACATGGATGACCAAGAGTAGAATTTATAATTCCTACTAAATGCCATAAAATATGTACCAATGTTACAAGTTACTCATTCCAATGATCTTTACAATGGATTTACACAGAGCTTAACACTACATGTCCTTAAAGGTGATTTGTGAGCCTTCCAAGCCAAATGCATTTTGTGTTTATAGGGCAGATGATCCATTTCAAACACTAATCACCCCTCAATACTGGACTGGGAAAAACTTGGTTAACCAAAACCCCCAAAATTCTAAACTTTACTTTCCCCCTCATCCTCCCCTTTGTTCCTGCCTCGGGAAATCCCAACCACTCTAATCAACACATGCATGACCAAGAACAGAATTTACAATTACTACTAAATGCCATAAAATATGTACCAATGTCACAAGTTACTCATTCCAAGGATCTCTACACCGGATTCACACAGAGTTTATCTCTCCATGTCCCATTCACGATCCCTCCATGCCGAGCAGCAGATCAATATTCCTACCTGAACTCCTGCTCACTGACAACCTCTCCCAGGTACTCGATGATGAACTGGCCTGCCTTGAGGGGCTCCTTGGTGCGGATGCCCCAGCCCTTCTCCTCAGCCCGGAACCTCTCCAGGCACTGCACCCACTCGTGCCTCTGGATGCGCTGGTTGCAGCACTGCTCCCCACAGGGACACGTGTTGGGGGAGCACTCTGCAAAGATCATCCTGCAACACACAGCACACGGTCAAGGCAGGGGACAGGACTTTGGGATCTGTCACGCAAATAAAGTAAAATCATAAATGGAAGGATAAGAATAAGATCATAAAGATAATAATAAAAAAAATCTTATTATATATTATTATATCACTATACTATAAATATATATTAAATATATATTATTTTAAATGTATATTAAATGTATATTATGTTGAATGCATATTCTATTAAATGTAGATTCTATTGAAGGTATATTATATTGAATGTATAATACATTATATTATAGTATATTACATTATATCATATTACATTATATTAAATGTATATATTATATTAAATGTATATTACATTATATTAAATGTATATCAAATGTATATTATATTATATTATATTATATTATATTATATTATATTATATTATATTATATTATATTATATTATATTATATTATATTATATTATATTATATTTCTAATCTATTATATTATATTATATTATATTTCTATTATATTATATTATATTATATTTCTATTCTATTGCATTATATTATATTGCATATAACAACAATTATCATAATAAAAATCATCATAATAAAATTACTATAATAAAATAATTATATATTATATAATTATATCATTATATATTATTAGATATAAACTAAAATAGATAAAATCATAAATCAATATATGAAATCAAGATATAAATACAGAAATAATCTCATAAATAAGAAATGAAATAATTTTTATATATAAAATATATAAATATATAATATATATAATTGTAAATACATATTTATATAAAATATAGAAATATATAATTTATGCTGAAATATATATTTATATATAAATATAAAATAATTTATAAATATATAATATAAAGTATAAAATTATATATAATTCTATTAAAATTATAAATGTATATTTTATATAAATATAAAAAATAGAAATAAAGAATATATAACTACATAGCTACAATTATATATAACGATAGTATATATTTTTATATAAATATAACTATAAATATAACTATATAAAATTTTGTATATAATAATCTATATTGATGTAGAAATCAATAATAAATCAATATAAAATCAATCTAAAAATCAGTATTATATATATTATGCATATATGAATCAAAAATAAATAAATAAATAAATAAATAAATAAATAAAAGAATTTATTCAAGAACTAAAATGCTTCTTGTTTTCAAGGTGCAACTCACACAGTGACTCCCTGCCCAGCTCTCACTGTTATTCAAAGGCCAAAATTGAGATTTTAATGGGATCTTCCAGAGCTGGGGCCTCACCTGGTGCAGGTGCAGCTCCTGCAGGTTGTGCCCCTGGCAAGGGAGCAGAGCTGGCACTGCCCCAAGGGCAGGGGACCACTCTGAGCCCCCCAGAGCACTGGGCACAGCCCAGGGTGGGGACACAGCCCAGGTGTCCAAATTCCAACTGGGAATTTCCCTCTAAATTATATTTAGAAATAATCCATTTCTAACCTGTTCAGACAATCCTCCACACAGCCCTTCCCACTGTCATCCTCTGGTTTCTTACAATTGCAGGTGGTGGCCTCGTAGCCAGAGAGAGGTTTGACATCCACATAGACATCTGGAGGGGAAATAAATAAATAAAAAAAGAAAAAAAAAAACAAACCTAAATAGGGAAAAGAATTCTTTTGAGGTGAAAAAACAGACCTGTTTATCTACAGTATTTTCATTCCAATCAGTAAAGTTTAAAAAAAAGCAGGTGGAAGAGTCTTTGGTAGGACAAAGAGCAGGACAGAAAGGAGGGTATCACATGAAAATTCCACAGTTATCACATTTTAGTAATAAGATTTTACTTACTGGAACGGATTTTTTTATAAAGTGGGACATCTGGCTTTTTATACAACTAAAAGGAAGAGAAAGACAATTTTAATACATTGCATAAGTGCATCTGTTATTCAAAAGGATCAGGGAAATTATGTTCTGTACATACAAGTAATCATTACTAGAAATCTGTGTTCTCTTCCCCAGGCTCAGACTGCATTAACAAACAGGTCACAAAAAGGACCTGAATCAGCGGAATTTGGGCTTGCTGAGACAGGGGAGCAGTTTGTTCACCACGTTATTTATTCTGTGTGCCCAGAGCAATGTGGCAAACAGCTGTCCTGAGGACAGGCTCCTCTGAACAGGGCTTAGAAGAAGAGCCCTGTTTATTTATTTATATTTATTTATAAATAAATTATTTATTATATTATTTATACCTAATTACTTATACCTCTACTTTGGAGAAACCATCTTTGGTGCAATCACCATGTGCCAATGCTTAAAAAAGTGAAAACAAAAAATCAAGGTGCTGATTTATCAAAGTGATTCGATGATCTTAAGGGTTTTTTTTTGCAATCTAAAGGATTCTGGGATTCTCTAAGAACTGTGAGTACAGGGGGAGCCATGAGAAATGCAGATTCATCTTCTCTGCAGATGGAGATGATGGGAAGGGAAAGGAAAATTTACATCACAACTCAAAATTTCAGATATATTCCAGCCTGTCAAACTAGCTTTGAGGAATAATTTCCAATTATTCTCTGTTTCACACACATTTCCTGCACTAAGAGCCTTCCCTCAGTGACCCTTGTGGCCCACAGGGACAACCCAGACATCTCCACACCCCTGTACAGAGAAATTCCTCTGCAAGGGCCTCCAGTATTCCAGGGAGAGCTGGAAAACGTCAAGGAAACAGATTCCATGTGTTTATTATTTATAAAATACAGAAGAGATGAGACAGGCAATTGTTAATAAATGACAAGAAAGTGTCCTAGGCTGAAATGCTCCTGAGTTGAGGATCAGATTCCAGGGGTGTTGGATTTATCTGAGAGCACTTTCCCACCACAGAGCTGAGGGAAGATTCTCCCTTAAATCCTGTGGTAAATCACTTGGTGGAAACATCCCAGGCAATAAAAAAAAAAAAAATTCCTATTTTTAATCCTGCACATATTTAAAGCTCTTTAAAAAAGAATGAGACTGTTAAACAGTTTCTCTCCTTCCCTCAGTATGAAAATTTCAGCTTGCAAGTGAAAAATAAATTCCACTCTGCTGGGATTGATCCAAGAAAAATAAGGCCTGAAATTTCTCAGTGCTGCTGGCAGTACATCCCAATTCTCCCGAGGCGTGTCTGAAACCAGCTCCCCACACACAGCAGCACTGCCAAAATAAAAGTCTGCAGCCAAATTAATGACTTTTGTCAGAGCACCAACTCCCAGGGTTGCTATTTTGCAGGAGCTGGAATAATGGGGATTTTCACCGTGAAACACAAATGCAAATCCCTTCTCCCCTCACGCAGCTGGGATGTGTGAACAGAATCTCCCTGAGTGCTGCTGTTTCCTTCTGATCCCAATGCTGGCAAGCCCTGAGTGCTGCTGTTTCCTTCTGATCCCACTTTTGGCAAGCCCAGCGAGCTCTTATCTCCTACCTGGTTGTGTTTCCACTGCCAGAGGATGTCGTAAGGCAGCTGGAAGTCGATTCTCTTTTGTCTGAGGTACTTCCCTGAAAGCACAGAAAGGTTTGTGAGGGGCACAGCGCGTCCTGAGGGAAGGGGAGTTGCTGCCAGGCACCTGGCAGGGCTGCAGGCACAAAGGAGAGGGGGAGAAGGCTCAGAGAATGTTCTGGATGTTGGGGCAGGCACAGGGAACCCCCTCAGGACACAGAATGGGGAACTGGTCAGGAGGGGCCTCCACGGGCAGGGAGGGATGGAAGGAGCTGGGTCAGATCCTGCCATGGGCAACCCTGGACAGCACTGACCACAGCCCTGGACAGCACTGACCACAGCCCTGGACAGCACTGACCACACCTCACACAACTGACCACAGCCCTGGACAGCACTGACCACAGCCCTGGACAGCACTGACCACACCTCACAGAACTGACCACAACCCTGGACAGCACTGACCACAGCCCTGGACAGCACTGACCACACCTCACAGAACTGACCACAGCCCTGGACAGCACTGACCACAGCCCTGGACAGCACTGACCACACCTCACAGAACTGACCACAGCCCTGGACAGCACTGACCACAGCCCTGGACAGCACTGACCACAACCCTGGACAGAACTGACCACACCTCACAGCACTGACCACAGCCCTGGACAGCACTGACCACAGCCCTGGACAGCACTGACCACACCTGAAACAACTGACCACAGCCCTGGACAGCACTGACCACAGCCCTGGACAGCACTGACCACAGCCCTGGACAGCACTGACCACACCTCACAGAACTGACCACAGCCCTGGACAGCACTGACCACAACACCTCACAGAACTGACCACACCTGAAACAACTGACCACAGCACATGAAACAACTGACCACAGCACTGACCACAACCCTCTGAGGGTACCACAGCAAACATCTGACAGAACTGACCACAACCCTGGACAGCACTGACCACACCTGAAACAACTGACCACACCTGAAACAAGTGACCACAGCACTGACCACAGCACCTGACAGAACTGCCCACAACCCTGTGAGAGTACCACAGCCAAGCCCAGACAGAACTGACCACAGCACTGACCACAGGACTGACCACAGCACCTGACAGGACTGACCACACCTGAAACAACTGGCCACAGCACTGACCTCAGCACTGACCACTCCTGAAACAATTGACCACAGCACTGACCACAGTATCTGACAGGACTGCCCACAACCCTGGACAGAACTGACCACTCCTGAAGCAACTGACCACAGCACTGACCACAACCCTGTGAGGGTAAGACAGCCAAGCCCAGACAGAACTGACCACAACCCTGGACAGCACTGACCACACCTGAAACAAGTGACCACAGCACTGACCACAGCACCTGACAGAACTGACCAGAGCACCTGACAGGACTGACCACAGTCCTGTGAAAGTACCACAGCCAACCCTGGACAGAAATGACCACAACACCAGACAGGATTGACCACAGCACCTGAAACAACTGACCCCAACACTCATCAGGACTGATCAGAACTGACCACAGAACCTGACAGGACTGACCCCAACACTTATCAGGACTGACCACAACACCTGACAGAACTGACCAGAGCACCTGACAGGACTGACCACCAAGCTGACATTTCTCCTGAGTTTTCCTGTGCACAACCCAACACTTCAACACCCAGGACAAGCCCTGCACTGCCCATGCAGGCTGGTAAATCACAATATTGTACTCAAAGAAATCAAATCAGCTTTGAAAAGAGTCTCCCAGCCTGTTCCCGTGACCTTTACCAGAAGGGATTTAAGAATGAATTCAGACTTGGCAAATGCATTCCCAGATTTTTTGGCAAGGCTTCAAGGGGATCTGTATTTTCAGCAATAACTGGAACTCGTTTTAGACAGGAGTTCCTGCTTTCACTGCAGATTTTGGCTCCATCCTTTCATTCCCTGTCACCCCTAAAGGACACAGACCCATTACATCATTCACACCAGTCCCCGGGGCTGACACTGCTTAGCTCCAGCCAAGATTCAACATTCTCTGATCATTTTGCTGCAATCCTGTGTCACAAAACCACAGGGAGCAGAGTGCTTAGGATGAGGTGTCAGGCCCAAGCTGATTGTTTTTCCCCCCAGCTTTTTAAACTGTTAACAAATGCCTTTATATTCCTCCAGCAATGCTCTGGGGGTTCATATAAATTCACATGCATATCCTCACCACTGGAAAATACAAATGGTAATGTTTTCCTTACAATTTACCCCTAAATTACTTTCCATTTTCAATGCCTTATTCATCCCTAGCAGGTTCCAGGAAAGAGCTAAATCTGCTGGGAATTTGTTTTCACTTCCATGACCTCAGCAGCCCAAACAAAAGGCTCTTTCAGGTGCCCTGGCACCGTGCCCTCAGCACAGGGCAGGTCCCCCCAGCCCTCCCCAGTGCAGAACCCCAGCCCTGCTCACTGCTCTGGGGTTCAACCATCCCCAGGAACCCCTGGAGATGCAGGGCAGGACCAACAATGTGGGTTGGGAACCTGCTGAACGTGGTTTTACATGAACCCCCTCAAAAAGGAGCTGAGCAAGGGCACATCTTGAAGGATTCCAATTGTCACCTTCAGCTCTGAAACCTGTTCTGTGGCTCCTGATTCACACAGATCTGCCCAACTGCTCTGCCTTGCTGTGCAGGGAGCCAAAAGAGTTCAGGTACAGGAGACAAAGCAGTGAGAGCTGGTGTTTGATGGGACAAAGATTCCTGAATTCCACAGACCTGCTGGGCCCCCAGCCCTCCCTGAGTGTCCCCAGTGCAGAACCCCAGCTCTGGTCACTGCTCTGGGGTTCAACCATCCCCAGGAACCCCTGGAACTGCAACAATGTGGGCTGGGAACCTGCTGAACGTGGTTTTACATGAACCCACCCAAAAAGGAGCTGAGCAAGGGCACATTTTGAAGGATTTCAATTGTCACCTTCAGCTCTGAAAGCTGTTCTGTGGCTCCTGATTCACACAGATCTGCCCAACTGCTCTGCCTTGCTGTGCAGGGAGCCAAAAGAGTTCAGGTACAGGAGACAAAGCAGTGAGAGCTGGTGGTTGATGGGACAAAGATTCCTGAATTCCACAAACCTGCTGGGCCTGACAGGACTTGCAGCAACACAATCACAGCACTTCAAAAGCTGAAACAATTACCTGAGAATCAGGGAATGACTCAATCCTACCAGGTTTAACCTGAGCTGTGAACAGTGGAGCTCTGCCTCTCCCTCCTGCCCCAGGAGAGGCATCCTGAGCTCCATCCCCTCTGAGGGCCTGGGACTGACCTGGGTTATGGGACAGGCACAGGGCTTGGAGCAACCTGGGCTCTGCAATTCCATGCAACAGGGTGGAATAAGATGATCTGTAAAGTCCCTTCCCACCCAAACCACTCCATGATTCTGTGAAATCCTAAATCTCAATTTTTCCCTACCCAAGACCTAAAAATGGGGATGAAATAAAACCAAAGATAACAGCACAGCTTTCAATTCTTCCACCCTATTATCCCTATGGAAAGACAGACACCATGAAGGGCATGGGGACATGGGGGAATTTATCATTCCAGCTTTTGGGATTTAAATGGTCATAATTGACTTTGAGGTGGAGACTATTGCTCTGCATTTCATCCAAGGGCTATCACACTTAAGTTTTCAACTAAAATGGTATTTTCTGGCAAAGATATCAAAGCGGGTTTTCAACCAGAATGGTATTTTCTGACACCCCAAAAAAATCAAGAGTAATGTTTTAAGCTGAAAAAAGCTTCTAGACTGAACTGGGGAACACAGGGGAATGAGTTGGCAAAGTCCATGTGCCAAAAGCCACGAGTGACCTGGCAAGGGATAAAAACCAGAGAAAAGCAGAAGCTGTGCAGCCCCCCCAGTGCCACATTTACCTCCCAACACTGAAAATACAGCTGAGGTACCCACCAACGTGGATAGGGGCTGGGAAGAGCCCGTGCTCGTGCTCCCCTGGGGTGTATTCCAGCTTCTCCTTCTTCAGCTGGATCAGGCGGCTCTTGGGGCTGTGGAGGACAAGGACAGAACCAAAATGTCACCATGGGGATCATGTGTCACTTGCAAAAATGCATTTTCTGCTTCAGGTAAGGCACAAATGGCTGGAGCATCAGGCAAGGGAGGAATAACAGAAATAACCAAAGAAATGCTCTCCTGTCAAACACTGATCCCAGCCCTCCCACAATTAGGGGTTCTTCTCCTAAGGCAACACCCAATGGGACACCACTGACTTTAAATGTGATCTAAAAGTAATAACTAAAGGTACACAAATAAAAGAGGAGCAGCAGATTTGTATCTGGTGGTTTTGCTGAGGAACTGGACCCGTTGCACATGAACAGCCCTGCTCTCCTAAGAGCAAACATTCATCTGCTGCCCTTTAGGAGGTTGTTCATCAGGAAAGGCAGAAAAAAGAACAAAAGTCAGAGTTAAAAAAGCAATGAGACATCCCTTTGAAGAAATAAAAATAAGAGAATGGAATTAGAATGGTTGTAGGGGTCAGGCAGGTGCCAGCTCTGTAATCTGGTGTTTGTAAACATCTCCTCCTGGCCAGCAACAAACCTTGGAAAACAGAATCTGATGTGGTTATATTTAGAACTGCACTCCTGCAACATTCAAAGGAGACTTCTAAATGTTAAATAGACCAAAGATTAAATGAAATTGAAGCCTACTGAAGTTTTTTAAGAGATTTATTTTAAGAACTGGACAAGTAAAAGAAAGATGGCTCAATAAAAAATGTGGTATCATTGTTTAAGCAGTGAAGGCAAAATGTAAGCTGAAAACAAATTTTGTGATACAGATATCAACAACTGGAAATACTTAGGAAGAAATTCTTCCCTGTGAGGGTGGGGAGGCCCAGAGCAGCTGTGGCAGCTCATCCCAAACCCAGTGTCGGAGCAGGGAAGAACTCAGCATGGGGAGCAACAGGCAGAGGGAAGACAAACCAACCCTCAGTAAGTGATTTGTGACTTCCCCTGAAGAGAGAGGAGGAGCAGCTCCAATCTCTGCTCCGTGTGACAGTGACAGCACCCCAGGGAACGGCCAGGGGAGGTTTAGGATGGATTTAGGGAAAGGTTCATCCCCCAGAGGGTGCTGGCACTGCCCAGGGAACGGGCACAGCCCCAGGAGGGTTTGGACACAGCTCAGGCAGCAGGGTGGGGCTGTTGGGGCTGTGCACTCCATGATCTTTGTGGGTCCTTTCCAACTTAGGAACACTCAAATTCCAAATATTTACACTGAAGAAAAGGAGAAGACTCTCTCAGCTCCTCCTCTGTGACAACAGATAAAACTGTGAGGTTTGAACTGTGTACAGCAGTGCCAGAACATCCAAGTGGCAAAGTTTGAGCTCATCTCTTTAAAAAGAGATAAAATTCAAGTGGCCTCACTTTGCTCACACTGAGATCTTTGTTTCTTCCTTAGTCTTGACCCTTTCATGGTTCCTTCTCTTACTACAGACAGAGATTACAGCAGGAGCAGCTGATAAACTGCACTGGCAGCTTCCCAGTGCTCTCTGAAACATTTTCAAGTGGTCTGTGACATTGTGAGAAGGCGCCAAATTTTCTCTCTTTTCAATCAGTCAGATGACATTGGAACAGAAGCACAAATTCCTGACTTCAACTGCTTCGTTCACATGGCTTTAGAAAATGTGTGACTACAAAGGGAAGGGAAGGGAAGGGAAGGGAAGGGAAGGGAAGGGAAGGGAAGGGAAGGGAAGGGAAGGGAAAGGGAAAGGGAAAGGGAAAGGGAAAGGGAAAGGGAAAGGGAAAGGAAGGGAAGGGAAGGGAAAGGGACAGAGGGAGGTGTTCACATTCTAGTGGACACCAGGCTGCAAACCAAGCAGTGGGAAAAATAAAGAAATGCTGGATTTTTCTACCCCAAACATCTCAGAGAAAACAGAGATGAACTTCAGTGAGCTGTGAAATGAAGTGGGTGCATAGCTGAAATTCTTTCACACAGAAGATGAGCACTTGTCACTCCTCAGCCAATGACAACAGGAACCTGCTGACCCCTTCTCTGCACACTGTGCTCAAATCCTGCTCAGCACCTGCACTGCCAGGACCACTCACACTCCTGAATAAATCTCTTATCTTCTTCAAAACTGATAACCAGAAACACTTCCAGACTGCTTGAGGCTGTTTTCTGACTGGGGTTACATTTTACATCCTCACTGGGTCAGGTTCTCACAATTACCATCACATCATTCTCCACAGGCTTCAATTAAATTGATTGTTTTAATTCACCTACTCATGAGTGGCAGCTCTTTATGGCTCTAGGTGAAAAAAAAGAGTTTTCCCTGGATGATCAGAGCAATTTTGCTCTGTTTCACTTACTCTGTGGTTTTGTAGACATCAGAGTAGAGCCCAGCCTTCTGGTATTTCTTCTTTGGGGGTCGAGGGGCTTTCTTCTCACGCTGGGTCAGAGGAGGCAAAGGCTGCTCAGGGGTTTCAGCTTCAGGTGCTTTCCCAAGGGCCTCATGGGGACTGGGGGGTTCAGCTGCTGTCTCAGAGAAACTGGAAGAAAAAGCAGAGATTAAAAAATCACCTTCCCATTAAGATCGTCTCACAGTATTTCATTAATCCTCTCTCAAATCTGGTCAGCAGAAAAAGTTCATGTTTCTGAATTTCTGGGTGACTCAGCTGCTTAAAAAATGCAACTCGATCATGATCAAGTGAGGGTTAAGTATAATCATAAGAAAAGTATGATTCTTTTTGTGACATTATTATTACAAAAAGAATGTTGTTTGTACTGCTAATGTTTATCCTTGGAGCCTCAGCTGAGTAACTCAGAAGGCAGCTCCTGCTCTCTGCTCTGCACTCTGGTAACCCTTCCCTGAGCCTTCAGGAGAGCCCCAGAGACACTCCTGAACCAGCACCCTCACAGCTCCCATTTCTGGAGAGGAGAGCTCCTGACAGAGCTTGTTCATTGATGCATTTGGGGATGAGTGTGAGATGATGAGATAAAGAGATTTTTGGGGTGTGCCTTTAGCACAGGGGCACCCCTTAACTCCTCCTTGCTGCTGTAGCTTTAATCTTTATCAGCTGTACATCACTCCATCTCATTTCACATCCTGTGCTGCCTGGAAGTGTTTGTGACCCACATGAGCAGATCCCATGGCACACACAACTCCTCAGGGCTCCTTATTCCTCACAGGGTAAAGGAACAATCTGTGGCACCTCAGCAGCTACCAACTCCCTAAATACATCCTTCACCAACACAAATACAGAACCAACCCTTTCAGATCACCTGAAATTCTCATTTCTGGGGGTTTTCAGTACCTGAGGAAGGACCTGAACACACTCAGGGCTCACATGTTGGTTGTGGCAGCAGCTCACAGACCTTCCCAGGCGTTTTCCTGGGGAAGCTGTGAGAAAGCTCAGAGAAAGAATTACAACAATTCTGATCATCACTTGCTACGCCTGTTGCCAGACACATGTAGAATGTGTTATGGAGATTTGTTTGCCGAAGAGATTCCTTTACCAAAGAGAAGTTTCTGGATTAGACACTAGCAATAGTGTTTGGGTTACTTAGCAAATTAGATCAAAGCTGTATCAGAAGAAGTTATAAGTTTCTTTAAAATATACTATAATATAGTATAGAAGAATAAAACAATATTCAGCCTCCTGCATCATAGTGTCAATGCTAATTATTACCTGGCTGGGGGCCTGCTGCCACAAATAGTAACTCTGAATAGACCACAGTTGGTTCCCTCTACACTGAACTCCTTCATTATTGTATTTGCATTTCCCCCAGATGTTGGAAGGAAGGAATGATGAATCTGACTCCATGTTTTCAGAAGGCTAATTTATTATTTTAGGATATTGTATTATATTAAAGAATACTAAACTAAACTAAAGAATACAGAAAGGATATTTATCTTTCTGTAAAGATAATAGTGAAAGATAATAATGGAAAAAGATAATAATGAAAACTTGTGGCTCTTTCCAGAGTCCTGACACAGCTTGGCACTGATTGGCCTTTGAGTCAAAACAATTCACATGAAACCAATGAAACAATCACCTGTTGGATAAACAATCTCCAAACACATTCCAGAGGAGCAAAAGACAGGAGAAGCAAATCAGATAATTATTGTTTTCCTTTATCTCTGAGGCTTCTCAGTTTCCCAGGAGAAAAATCCTGGGCGAAGGGATTTTTCCAGAAAACGTGAACGCTACACTTCACAAAATGAAACAGAAGATCCCCTCAATGACTGAAACATTCTAAACCCAACCGAGGCACAAAACCGCAAGGGAATCACCTCTTATTGCTCTCCTGCTCGTCCTCAGGCAGAGACTTGTGCCTCTTCCTGGCCTGCTCCTCGGGCAGCCACCGCTTCCTCTTCCAGCCCTTGCGGTGCTCGGGGTCGAGGCTGACGCTCTGCACCACGGCCTCGATGACGTCCGTGATGGTGTCCGGCCCCAGGCGCAGGGGGCTGCTGCTGGGCTGTCTGTCCTGCAGCTCCTGGCTGACCATCCTGGCGGCCTGCAGCGCCTGCATGGACACCACGGCCTGCATCGGGTACTTGCGCGGCCGCCCCGGCCGCCGCTTCACGAAGTTGTTCCCCGTCCTCGACTGCCTCTGCAGCTTTTTGGCTTTCAGGATTTTGTTGACGTGGTCCAGATTTTTTTTTGTGGCCAGGATTTTGTTGTAATTGCACATTTTCCTCGCTTGCCTCTGCATGGCCTCCACCACGCTCCTCTTGAGGTGCCGCGGCGAGTAGGAGCCGGGCAGGCGCTCCTGCAGCAGGGAGATGCCCTCGGCGCCGGGCACGCTGGCGCTGCCCAGCCCGTCCTGCTTGCCCAGGGCTCGCTCCCGGGAGTGGCTGCGGGCAGGGCTGGCCGAGGGGGGGCTGCCCATGACCCCCTCCAGGCCCTTGTCCAGCGGGGGGGGCCCGTCCTGCTGCGCCATGCGCTGCAGCAGCGCGTCCACCGAGTCCTCGGCCGCCGGGGCCAGGCGGGCAGCCCGGGCTGGCACTGCCACCCCTGAAACACACACAGGCCTGCAGCTGGTCAATCAGGGCTTTATTGCTGTGGTTTTCATGTGGCTGTAAAGCTGCAATTCTCTGGTGTATAACTCTAGTAATATAGTAATTCTAATATAATAATATTATATATAATATATATAATATACAATATATAATATATATAATATATAATATATATTAACCTAAATAATAATAATAGCAATTTGTTTTTGTGGTTTTCATGCGGTTGTAAATCTGCAATTCTCTGATGTATAACTCTAGTAATATAGTAATTCTAATATAATAATATGATATATATAATATATATGATATATGATATATACAATATATATAATATTATATATATGATATATAATATATATGAACCTAAATAATAATAGCAATAATAATACAATCTATGATATATATACAATAATATATAGAATAATATCTAGAATAATATCTAGAATCTATATAATAATATAAAAATCTATTATATATAATATATATAATATATGTATGATTAACAATATATAATAATAAGACACCACATAATATAATCATAAATAATATATAAAATAATATATATCTAAAATATATCGAATATATATCTAATACAATAATACATATAATATATAATATATAGTATAAAATATATAATATATAATGTATAGCATATAATATATAATGTATACTATATAATATATAATAATATGTAGTGTATAATGCATAATATATAATATATAGTATATAATGTATAACATATACAGTATACAATAGATAATATATGTACTCTATACTATGCAGTATAATAATAATAATAATAACAACTATAATAATAATAACAACAACAATAATAATAATAATCTTAGTGTATCACTCTAAACTCCATATGCACTGCTAGCTACAGTTTTCCCATGTTGGGCAGACACAACAATCTCTCTCCAGGCCTGGCAATCAAGGACACCTCACTGCCTCAAGCCTTGAGAAATGCAAACAAAAGTGAGTTGTGGGGAGCAAATTTGGGGTAAATTATTTCATTATCTGGAGCTGTAATTGGAAGATTAAGCTCCAATATGAAAATGGACCAAATTTTTACAAGTGTGAAAACCTATGACCCATTATCCATTTTTAGCAGGATCCATTTGCCCAAAATGTACCTGAAAGCCCTTCAACAAATACACCAACTTTTTATTCTCCTAATTCTGTCTGGCCTCTGTTTTTAGGTAGCCCAAGAAGGGATTAGAGTGGGGATGGGACCAAAACCATGGAGCTAAAACACAACAGCTGCATCACCTGACAGCATTTGTGTCCTGGGGCTGCCCAGAACATTCCCTGAAGAGATTCTGGAATATGGACAGGGACCCAGTGACACAAGTCAGTCACATTTTCTATCACCCCTTCCAACATACAATTTTTTCTCTTTATTCCCACACAATCCCTCATTTCTAACAGCAAAAAACAATGAGGGTTCACATTGTCCTCAAGTTTCTTTCTGTTCAATATTAAAAATACAAAACCCTCTGTGCACATAAAAACTCAATCCTGATAAAAATGGAGCAACGTCTAATATATTTTTAAACTCATGTTTCTTTTTTTTTATAGGTTGGAAGTACTGAACCAAATATTTTCACTGCACTTGCAGGTTTTTAAAGTGGGTATATTCAGATGAAATAATAAAGATAATTTACCCTTTGTTTTCTCCTGGCCTTTAGATGGAGCTGGGGCTCCTCACCTGCTCGGGGAGCCTCAGGCAGCTCCACATCCCCTGGAAATGCTGCTGGAACTGCTCCAAAGGGCTGGGACAGCTGCAGCTCCTCCCTGACAAACCCCCTGGAACCCTCACACATTCCACACGCAGGGAAAACACAAAAATGACTGATCTGCTCAGCTGCACCAGCACCTCGGGGGCTTTGAAGTGGATAAATTTGTGATTGATGCGATTGCAGTGCTCCTGCACAAAGCTCTGCTCGCTTTAACACTTCCCGTTCCCAGTCAGCTGCCCCTTGCAAGGGGTGAGGGCAAAAAAAGGGATTGAGACAGAGGAAAAAAGAAGATTTCATTCCCACTGCAAAGGATTTCTGCAGCACAGGCTGGATGGAGCATCTGCTGCAAACATCTGTTCAAAGCAGGGAGGAAATGGCACTTTTGGCACATCCTTCCTAGATGGAAACCATAACTTTGTCCTACGTACCAATCCCAGGGATTTATTACATATTTGCAGTCAGTTTGGGAGTCTGAGAAATGTCTGAATTCTGGTAATGAGAGTGCTTCTGCAAATGAGCTTCTTACAAAATGGGTCAACCTGCCGGATTTTCTTCTGTCCATTCCCAGGGGGCTCACATCCCATTTTTACAGAATCGCAGAATGGTTTGGGTTGGAAGGAACCTTAAAAGCCATCTTGTTCCACCCAGGATTCTCACATGTGAGGTCCCAGGGGAGCTCACATCCCGTTTTTGCAGAATCCAGAATATTCTGGGTTGGAACAGACCTTAAAGTCCATCTTGTTCCACCCAGGATTCTCACATGTGAGCTCCCAGGTGCTCACATCCCATTTTTACAGAATCACAGAATGGTTTGGGTTGGAAGGAACCTTAAAAGCCATCTTGTTCCACCCAGAATTCTCACATGTGAGCCCCAGGAGAGCTCAGTCCATTTTTACAGCATCACAGAATAGTTTGAGTTGGAAAGGACCTTAAAAGCCATCTTGTTCCACCCAGGATTCTCACATGTGAGCTTCCAGGGGAGCTCAGGGCATTTTTACAGAATCACAGAATGGTTTGGGTTGGAAGGAACCTTCAAGACCATCTTGTTTCCACTCCCTGCCAAAAACTCAGGATCACCATGAGCTGAAGTTCTCCAGCCATGCTGTCCCAAAATATCAGTGGGTAAACTCAGGATCTCCATGAGCTGAAGTTTTCACAGCCATGATGTCCCAGAATATCAGAAGAAAAACTCAGGATCACCATGAGCTCAAGTTCTCACAGCCATGCTGTCCCAAAACATCAGTAGAAAACCTTAGGATCTCCAAGAGCTGAAGTTCTCCAGCCATGATGTCCCAAAACATTAGAGGAAACCTCAATATCTCCATGAGCTGAAGCTCTCCAGCCATGATATCCCAGAATATCAGTGGAAAAACTCAGGATCACCATGAGCTGAACTTCTCCAGCCATGATGTCCCAAAACTCAGGATCACCATGAGTGAAGTTCTCCAGCCATGCTGTCCCAAAACATTAGAGGAAAACTCAATATCTCCATGAGCTGAAGATCTCCAGCCATGCTGTCCCAAAATATCAGTGGCAAAACTCAGGATCACCATGAGCTGAAGTTCTCCAGCCATGCTGTCACAAAATGCAGAGGAAAACCCCAGGATCACCATGAGTGAAGTTCTCCAGCCATGATGTCCCAAAATATCACTGGGAAAACTCAATATCTCCATGAGCTGAAGCTCTCCTGCCATGATGTCCCAAAACTCAGGATCACCATGAGTGAAGTTCTCCAGCCATGATGTCCCAAGATATCAGAGGAAAACCTCAATATCTCCATGAACTGAAGTTCTCCAGCCATGATGTCCCAGAATATCAGTGGAAAAACTCAGGATCACCATGAGCTGAAGTTCTCCAGCCATGATGTCCCAGAATATCAGTGGAAAACCTCAGGATCACCATGAGCTGAACTTCTCCAGCCATGATGTCCCAAAACTCAGGATCACCATGAGTGAAGTCCTCCAGCCATGATGTCCCAAGATATCAGAGGAAAACCTCAACATCTCCATGAGCTGAAGTTCTCCAGCCATGATATCCCAGAATATCAGCGGAAAAACTCAGGATCACCATGAGCTGAACTTCTCCAGCCATGATGTCCCAAAACTCAGGATCACCATGAGTGAAGTTCTCCAGCCATGATGTCCCAAAACTCAGGATCACCATGAGTGAAGTTCTCCAGCCATGATGTCCCAAAACTCAGGATCACCACGAGTGAAGTTCTCCAGCCATGCTGTCCCAAAACATTAGAGGAAAACTCAATATCTCCATGAGCTGAAGATCTCCAGCCATGCTGTCCCAAAATATCAGTGGCAAAACTCAGGATCACCATGAGCTGAAGTTCTCCAGCCATGCTGTCACAAAATGCAGAGGAAAACCCCAGGATCACCATGAGTGAAGTTCTCCAGCCATGATGTCCCAAGATATCAGAGAAAAACCTCAATATCTCCATGAGCTGAAGTTCTCCAGCCATGATGTCCCAAAACTCAGGATCACCATGAGTGAAGTTCTCCAGCCATGATGTCCCAAAATATCACTGGGAAAACTCAATATCTCCATGAGCTGAAGCTCTCCTGCCATGATGTCCCAGAATATCAGAGGAAAACCTCAATATCTCCATGAGCTGAACTTCTCCAGCCATCATTTCCCAAAACTCAGGATCACCATGAGTGAAGTTCTCCAGCCATGATGTCCCAAAACTCAGGATCACCATGAGTGAAGTTCTCCAGCCATGATGTCCCAAGATATCAGAGGAAAACCTCAATATCTCCACGAGCTGAAGTTCTCCAGCCATGGTGTGTCTCAGCACAGCTCCGAGCACCCAGGTACCCCAAAGCCCAGGTCCCTGAGCAGCACTTGCCTGGAGAAGAAGTGCTCTCTGATGTGGATCTCTTCCTGGAGGGGCTGCAGTTTGTGCTCTCCGACTGCCTCTGCGAGGGCTTCTCCTGGCTGGGCAAAGTGCCTGCAAGGCAGAGCAGGGAAAGGCACAAAAAAACCCCATCATTTGAGGGTAAAGGTTTAAATTCAGGTTACTCTGAACACCTGTGAGCTCCCAGAATGCAGGGGAAGGAGGGAAAGGAAACACCAAGCAGGGATTGCCACAGGAAAGTGCAGAGGTAAACAAGGCACGAGTAATGACATGGAATATTAACAACCAGAATGAGCTTGTGAGTGAGAAAAGGAAAGGAAAGAAAGGGAAAGAAAGGGGAAAAAAGGAAAAGGGAAGAAAAGGGGAAAGGAGAAAGGGGAAAGGGGAGAGGAAGGGGAAGGGAAGGGGAAGGGAAGGGGAAGGGGAAGGGAAGGGGAAGGGAAGGGGAAGGGGAAGGGAAGGGGAAGGGGAAGGGAAGGGAAGGGAAGGGAAGGGAAGGGAAGGGAAGGGAAGGGAAGGGAAGGGAAGGGAAGGGAAGGGAAGGGAAGGGAAGGGAAGGGAAGGGAAGGGAAGGGAAGGGAAGGGAAGGGAAGGGAAGGGAAGGGAAGGGAAGGGAAGGGAAGGGAAGGGAAGGGAAGGGAAGGGAAGGGAAGGGAAGGGAAGGAAAGGAAAGGAAAGGAAAGGAAAGGAAAGGAAAGGAAAGGAAAGGAAAGGAAAGGAAAGGAAAGGAAAGGAAAGGAAAGGAAAGGAAAGGAAAGGAAAGGAAAGGAAAGGAAAGGAAAGGAAAGGAAAGGAAAGGAAAGGAAAGGAAAGGAAAGGAAAGGAAAGGAAAGGAAAGGAAAGGAAAGGGGAAAGGAAAGGGGAAAGGAAAGGGAAAAGGAGAAAAGAGAAATCCCCCACATATTCCTACTCTCAACTGAATCCAAACTCCTTGATTTTCAGAAGAGTTTGGAGAAGACCTCTGCAGATTACCAAGACCAACCACCCTGCTCTGAACAGGGTCAGCTTGCTCAGGGCCACCACATTCCGTTGTGTTTTCCACATCTCCAGTGACACAGATTCCCTGACCTGCAATTCCCCCACCCTCACTGTGACCACTGTTTTCTTCTGCACAAGCAGAATTCCCTGAACTCCAGTGGGCTCCTCATACTGGGCACCAGCAGGAACATTTTCACTCCTTTTTTCTTCATTCCCTCCCAAGTGGAACATGGACACACTGGGAAGAGCTCCCTTTGTGCATCCTCTGCTCCAGCCTTGACAACCCCAGCTCTCCCAGATCCTCTGGATGAGCAATCCCAGCTCTCCCAAAATCTCTGGATGAGCAATCCCAGCTCTCCCAAAATCTCTGGGTGAGCAATCCCAGCTCTCCCAAACTCTCTGGATGAGCAATCCCAGCTCTCCCAAATTCTCTGGATGAGCAATTCCATCTCTCCCAAAATCTCTGGATGAGCAATCCCAGCTCATCTCTCCCAAAATCTCTGGGTGAGCAATCCCAGCTCTCCCAGCCCCTCTGGATGAGCAATCCCAGCTCTCCCAAAATCTCTGGATCACTGATCCAGCTCTCTCAGCACCTCTGGATGAGCAATCCCAGCTCTCCCAAAATCTCTGGGTGAGCAATCCCAGCTCTCCCAAACTCTCTGGGTGAGCAATCCCAGCTCTCCCAAAATCTCTGGATGAGCAATCCCAGCTCTCCCAAACTCTCTGGATGAGCAATCCCAGCTCTCCCAAAATCTCTGGGAGAGCAATCCCAGCTCTCCCAAACTCTCTGGATGAGCAATCCCAGCTCTCCCAAACTCTCTGGGTGAGCAATCCCAGCTCTCCCAGATCCTCTGGATGAGCAATCCCAGCTCTCCCAAACTCTCTGAATGAGCAATCCCAGTTCTCCCAAACTCTCTGGGTGAGCAATCCCAGCTCACCTCTCCCAAACTCTCTGGGTGAGCAATCCCAGCTCTCCCCGATCCTCTGGATGAGCAATCCCAGCTCTCCCAAACTCTCTGGATGAGCAATCCCAGCTCTCCCAAAATCTCTGGATGAGCAATCCCAGCTCTCCCAAAATCTCTGGGTGAGCAATCCCAGCTCTCCCAAAATCTCTGGATGAGCAATCCCAGCTCTCCCAAACTCTCTGGGAGAGCAATCCCAGCTCTCCCAAAATCTCTGGATGAGCAATCCCAGCTCTCCCAAAATCTCTGGGTGAGCAATCCCAGCTCTCCCAAAATCTCTGGATGAGCAATCCCAGCTCTCCCAAACTCTCTGGGAGAGCAATCCCAGCTCTCCCAAAATCTCTGGATGAGCAATCCCAGCTCTCCCAAACTCTCTGGATGAGCAACCTCAGCTCTCCCAAACTCTCTGGATAAGCAATCCCAGCTCTCCCAAACTCTCTGGATGAGCAATCCCAGCTCTCCCAAAATCTCTGGATGAGCAATCCCAGCTCTCCCAAACTCTCTGGGTGACTGATCCAGCTCTCAGCCACTGTCCCACCATTCAGGCACTGGGAAGGAGGTGGAACCCTGAGTGGATTTGTTCTGCTGGTTGTGCTTTTTCACCCTGGAAAAGCATTTCCTTCCCCTCCTTGGGCAGAACTGCTCACCAGGAACTGCACAAAGGTGAAAAGCCAAAAAGAAAATGCCTAAAATTTTTAAATTCTTTCGATTTCTCCCTTGCTGTGTTGCTTTTCCTTTTCAAGACCCTGTCACAACAAAACCCACAAACATTCCTGCTCCAGTCCATCGTGGCAAATCTGTTACAGCCCTGGGGCCTAAACCTGTGAGGATGATGATGATGATGATGATCTACACACAGAGCAGCACTGGATTTTAGAGCAGAACACATTTCACTGTGTTCCCAGGGCTTGTTGGTACTTGCTGAATCCTTGGGTGATGTCACCAGCCAGCACAATTACCATTCCTTGAGTAAAAACCAATTTTAGAAAGATCCAGGAATCCCACAACTGCTGCAGGGTGAAGGGGCAGGGCTGGGAATGGCAGCTCTGCTAAGAACACAAGTAAAGATCTATTTGTTTCCCTTTTTCTTACAGTAAACTGCTTTATTTTCCTAAAATTTCAACTTTTAGAGAATCCCAATTACTCCTGAAAGCAAAGGCTGTGGGAGTCATGAAAATGTCATAGAAAAACCTGGTTTTGCAGTGATGAAAATGCTGAGATATTAAAAACTCTGATCAGTATAAAACCCCAGATAAGCAAAAATGCACGTGGTAGTGCAAGAGGAGAATGTGCTTATCCTGAAAATATCTAGAAGACAAAATCCAGGATGCAAAAAACCAGATTTTTGCTGTTTTCCTTCAAAATATGGTATAGTAATGAATATTATATATTCATTATTTTGGTATTAAAAATAGTATATAATATATAATAATATATAGTATATAATGCATAATATATAATATATAGTATATAATGTATAATGTATAACATATACAGTATACAATAGATAATATATGTACTCTACACTATGTATAATAATACCAAAATAATAATGATAATGATAATAATAATAATAATAATACCACCAAAATTGTGAATATATAATATTCATTACTATACTTTATTTTGGTATATTAATTATCTTAATAATGAATATTATATATTCATTATTATACCATATTTTTGTATATCATTGATTATTTTATATATCCCTCCCTTCCTCAAAGCTGGGGCTCTGCACAGGTGCTCAGCATTGGGAAGATCTGTCCTGGTTCCAGCTGGGACAGGCTGATTTCATCCCACTGATGCCTCAGGGTTTAGTTTTTATATTTTTCAGGCTCTGTGCTGTTTTATTGTGTGGGTCTGGGTTTCCTATCAGTGGATGGTGAGCTCTCCTCACAGAGCAGGGAGACAAAACAATTCCTGCTCTAGCTGGGACCAAGGACAAATAATCCAGATTTCAGGTCCAAGAGCACCTGAACCAGGCATCATTTGTGCTTCTTGGCCTTCATTTCCCTCTGTCCTTTTCATGGCAATTATTACTACTCTTATTATTATTACATATAATTTTATTTCAATTATTAAACAGTTCTTATCTCAACCCATGAGTTTTGCTTTATTCTGACCCTCTGCCCACCCACCCCTCTGGGCTCAGGGAGCTGCTGTAGCACGTCTGTCATTCCAGGGTGACTTTTCCTCCTGAGGAACTCCAAGATGCATCGAATTTAAAAAAATCTACATTAACCAAGTACCCTGGGAGCTGGGATTGAAAACAGAAATTCAACAGCGGGAGTTGAGTGGGGAACGGACTGTAATTCATAACAGGGGAGAAAACAAGGGGAAGGGTTTGGGGGTGGCAGGGATGGCACTGCTGGCAGGGGGTGGCACATCCTGGGGGATGTCACCGCAGTGTCCTGGGGGCTGTCACCATCGGTGGTCCAGTCCCCCCTGCCCGTTCAGGTCCCCTCGGTCCGTTCAGGACCCCCTGTCCCATTCAGGTCCCCCCATCCCGTTCAGGTCCCCTCATCCCGTTCAGGTCCCCTCGGTCCATTCAGGTCCCCCCATCCCGTTCAGGTCCCCCCATCCCGTTCAGGTCCCCCTGTCCCATTCAGGTTCCCCCGGCCCGTTCGAGTCCCCCCATGCCCTGCTCAGGTCACCCCGGCCCGTTCAGGTCCCTCCAGCCCCGTTCGAGTCCCCCTGTCCCATCCAGGTCCCCCCGGTCCCGTTGGGGTCCCCCCGCCCCACCGGGCTCGGCGGGACGCGGCAGAGGAGCGGCGGCGCCGCCAGGGGGCGCTGCTGCCCGCCGGTCCCGCGGCCCGGGGCGGGAACGGCGGAAACCCCTCAGGAACGGGACCGGGAGCGGCACAGGAACTCCGTGGGACAGGGACCGGCACAGGGACCCATCGGGACAGGGACCGGGACTGGGACAGGGACCAGGACCTCTCGGGATGGGGACCGGCACAGGGACTCCTCGGGACAGGGACCGGCACAGGGATCGAGATCCCTCGGGACAAGGACCGAGACCCCTCGGAACAGGGACCGGGACAGGGACCGGGACTCCTTGGAACGAGACAGGGACACAGGGACCGGGACCCCTTGGGCAGGGACGGACACAGGGACTCCTCGGGATAGGGACCAGTACCCTTCGGGACAGGGACCGAGACCCCTCAGGACAGGGACAGACACAGGGACCCTGGGGAAAGGGACCGGCACAGGGAGCCCTCGGTCAGGGACTGACAGACACACGGTCTGGGACTGCCCGGGCCAGCCCAGGAGCCCACGGTGACACCGGTTATCCCGGGGATGGCACCGGCACCTCACCCAGACCGGGACAGCCAGAGCAGGAGCAGCCTCACACCCGGCCCGGCGCTTGCAGAGGGAACAGAGGCAGAACCGACTGCGGCTGATCCCCTTTCCTCCCGGCCTGCCTCCTGCACTCGGGCTGATCCCTTTTCCTCCTGGACCCGGGCTGATCCCGTTTCCCACCTGCACTTGGCATTTCTCTTTCCTGGGGCTTTGTACCAGACGTGGTTGAAGTTTTCCGAGTGGTGTGGGGCTCCTTGGGAATGAGCTGGACACTGAGCCGAATGCCAACCTCACTAAATATCCAGGTTCCAGCTGGGAATGCCCTGCCTGGAAGTGACATCCCAGCCTGAGGAATCACTCCAACTTCCAGGGCAGGGAGCAGGCAGAGCCTGCACAAAAAGCATCTCTGCTCTCCCCCTCCTTGGGTTATTCCTCACACAAATCCAGGTGAGATCATTCACCCCAAAGGAAAACCCTTCTCAATTCCCAGAGCTGCACAATTCACTCCTCAGAGCCAAATTTAACCCTCTGAGTGACCCAGCACCTGGAACTTCTCTTTCCATCACTGCAGGAGAAGCAATCTCATGGTTCTGCTGCCTTCTCCACACGCCACTCACCACCTCAAGTAATTTCAGTACCAGCACAAAGAAATATGAATTTGTGCTTAAAATAAAGAAGGGAAACACAAACCCCCCAAATCAAGAGAAAATCCCAGTCCACACGCAGGTGTGCAGAGCAGAGGAGGTGGCAGCAGGCATCAGAACCCCACGGGAAGGAGCAAGATGAGAGCCAGGAATGTGAGGAGGGATTTTTCAGTTCTTGCTCTGTGAAATATTAGTCACAAGTGGCTTTGGACAATGATTTAAACTCCAAGGGAGGATGCAGGCAAGAAGGGAAGGGAGAAGCAGCTCAGGCTTCCTTCACACCCTGGAAGCAGGAGGAGCACAAGCTGCACTTGCCCTTTGCAGGTTATTTGATTTCCCTCAATATTATGCAAATGACAAGCTCCTGTTCCTGCTCCTCCTGTTGCAGTTTTGCTCGAGGCTGTCAGATGCATTTCCCAACTATGAATAAATCCAAAATTTCTAGGTTTGGTTTCAGGCATCCCCAGCTGTTCTGAGGTGTTGCAAGAGGCCTCAAGGCAAGGATTGAAAGCTCTGTTGTAGCAGAGATTGTCAAATTACCAAAATGGAGTTACAAAAGGAATAGGAAACAATTTCTTAAATGGAAACATTACTCACAACAGTAGCAGCCACAGGTGGTCAGAACCAAACCAACAAAACTTCAAACATGGCTTTGAAAGTATCAAAAATTGTGAGAATTTCCCTCATTTCTCCAGAAAATTAAAATTGTATGGAAAAGGCAAAGACCTTTGCATGAGAAAGCAAAGCCTCAGCGTGGAGGGAAGCAAGAGGAGTTTGTTGGGAGGGGGACAGAGTGCTGTGGGTGGCTCTGGGGGAGATCCCACGTCAGCCTGTGCTGACACTGCAGGAACAGAGCTCTTGGTGAGGGCAGGGGCAGGGCTGGACCCCAGAACGATCCTGCAGAGCCAGAGCCTCACCTGCCACTGCTCCAGCTGTGCTTGGTACAACAGAACCCAGCAAACCTCATGGAACAGAGCTCTTGGTGAGGGCTGCACCCCAGAACGATCCTGCAGAGCCAGAGCCTCACCTGACCATTGCTCCAGCTGTGCTTGGTACAAGAGAAGCCAGCAAAACTCATGGAAAGGAGCTCTTGGTGAGAGCAGGACCCCAGAACGATCCTGCAGAGCCAGAGCCTCACCTGACCATTGCTCCAGCTGAGCTTGGTACAACAGAACCCAGCAAAACCCATGGAACAGAGCTCTTGGTGAGGGCAGGACCCCAGAATGATCCTGCAGAGCCCAAACCTCACCTGACCATTGCTCCAGCAGTGCTTGGTACAACAGAACCCAGCAAAACTCACAGGAACAGAGCTCTTGGTGAGGACAGGACCCCAGAATGATCCTGCAGTGCCAAAGCCTCACCTGGCCCTTTCTCCAGCTGTGCTTGGTACAAAAGGACCCATAAAACCTCATGGAACAGAGCTCTTGGTGAGGGGCAGGGATGAACCCCAGAATGGTCCCTGCAGAGCCCAAACCTCACCTGCCCCTGCTCCAGCTGTGTTTGGCACAACAGAACCCAGCAAAACTCATGGAAAGGAGCTCTTGGTGAGGGCAGGACCCCAGAATGATCCTGCAGTGCCAAAGCCTCACCTGGCCCTTTCTCCAGCTGTGCTTGGTACAAGAGAACCCAGAAAAACCCATGGAACCGAGCTCTTGGTGAGGGCAGGACCCCAGAATGATCCCTGCAGAGCCCAAACCTCACCTGACCATTGCTCCAGCTGTGTTTGGCACAACAGAACCCAGCAAAACTCATGGAAAGGAGCTCTTGGTGAGAGCAGAACCCCAGAATGGTCCCTGCAGAGTGAAATCCTCACCTGCCACTGCACCAGCTGTGCTTGGTACAAGAGAAGCCAGCAAAACTCACGGAAAGGAGCTCTTGGTGAGGGGCAGGGCTGAACCCCAGAACGATCCTGCAGAGCCCAAACCTCACCTGCCACTGCTCCAGCTGTGTTTGGCACAACAAAACTCAGCAAAACTCATGGAAAGCCTGATCTCCCTTACCTGCCAGGGGCTGCAGGGCCTTCTCCAGGGAGGAAGGCACGGGCTCCTTGCGGAGGGGCCGGCTCAGCGCCGTGTCCTGCCCGCCGAACAGCCCGGGGCTCTCCGGTAACTTTTTCCGTCCGTTGGTGCTGGCAGAGTTGCTGACTCTGCAGCTGCCTATTGCACTTGTGAAAAGGTTTGTGTGTTCATCGCTGCTGGCCGCCTCTGAGCTGGGAGTGAATCCCCCCAGGGACAGGGCTGGGGAATTTTCAGAGCAGTCAATCTGCAGAGGTGTCTGCAATCCCAGCGCCAAGGAGTTGGGCTCCGAAGGCTCTCTCCTGACCCACTGCTCATCTCTGCTGAGCAAACCCTTGGAAGGTGAGAGGTGAGGACATGCCATGTGGCACCTGTGTTTCTCTTTGTGTTTGTACCTATCTCCAACAGCCTCCTTGCCAAACCTGTAGCGCTTCAAGGACTCCAGAACCGTTCTGGAGGAGCTGTTGGCCGTGATGGTGTCCATGGAGACCTGGGGCTGCTCGGAGGAGCGGTGCTCCCGGTGCTTGTGGCGGTGCCTGTGCTTGTGTTCCAGCATCCAGCCGTAGGCCATCTCGGGGGGGACGCTGGGGTACGTGCTCATGGACAGCAGAGGAGTCCTGCTCGTGGTGAGGAAAGCTTCCTGGCGCAAGAGTTTATGCTTCTTCTTGTGGTATTTGGTGGGGTTGAGGAGCAGGTGGCCTGTATGCATGTAGGAAGGTGGGGGTAGGGGGGTGGTGAAAGAAGGAGAGGGTGGAGGAGGGTAAAGGGTTGGAGGGTACCTTCCATAATAACCTAATCCTATGGGAGCAGCTGCCAGGGGAGAGGGGGAGTAAGGCATGCCATAGGAGGGGTAGAACCCGGTGCTGGACAGGGGGAAGCTCAGGCTATGCATGAAAGGCATTTCTGCCATCGCTTCCCGCATTTTTGGAGGCCTGCCTCTCTTTTTCTTTAAGTCAGGTTTTCTAATGTAGTGCAAAGGATCTAAAGGAAAAGTGGGGTGGGTGTAGAAACTATTGAAATTTATCCTAAAAATGGTAGGCAGCAAATCTCGGGGTATAAAATGGTGACTTCTGTGGGTTATCCTAATTTCACTTAATCGACTTATCAACTCCTCTAACTCAGCGAGGAAATCGGGGTCCTGCCTCCCTCGGAGCTGAGGGTACTTCTTTTTCCTTTTTCTCTTCTGCCTCTTCATCTTGTCGTAGCTGAGGTAATCGTGGCCGCGGCGCTTGCACTTGTGCTTGTGCTTCTCCTTCAGGTTGCCGAGCACGGTGGAGGTCTCGCTGGGCACGAGGGACACGTGGTCGAACGAGTGCCTCTTCTTCTTCTGCCCGCAGAACTTCTCGGCGCGGTCCGAGGTGCTGTTGTTGTCCGTGCCGATGCCGCTGTCGCTGGGGATGGTCTCGTCGCTGTGCGACTCGCTGACGGGCGACGGCGTGGCCTCCTTGAGCGCCGTCAGCTCGCTCAGGTGCGACGGCGAGTTGGGCAGCAGCGTGGGCGGGGACAGCCTCCTCCTGCCCTTGGCCGCCTTCTTCATGGCGAGCGTCTGCACCACGCTGCCCTGCCGGGCGTGCAGGTGCAGGTAGGGCACCGAGCTGGGCTCGATGAAGCCGGCGTCGCTGCTGACGGGGCTCTGCCCCCCGCTGACGGCCGAGGACTGCGAGCACACCGGCGACGGCAGGATCTCCGAGGGGTTCGCTGCCGAGGGCAGCAGGTGGGGCAGGACCTGTCCTAGGGACGTGCCAGGAGCTTGCTGGGCAGATTTCTCCAGAACTGTCAGACTGGCGGCGCTGCTGGCTAAGAGGCCGTTCAGGACGGCTTTAGGTTTCCTCCCTCTCCGTTTTCCTATGTAAATCGTTCCTTTCTTGCTGACGTTGATTTGCTGGCCTAGTTTTGAACCAAAGGTGGCAGCAAGAGTTGACACGGTGTTGTGGAGCTTGGATTGCATCTTCCCTTTGGTATTTGGTTCCACTGTACTGGACAGAATCTGATTCAGGAGTTTCTTGCGCTTCAGAGTTTTCATTTTATTTATTTTTCGAATAATTGTTTTCATTAACTGGCCATTATTTCTCTTGGCAACTTTTCTGTCTGAGTCTACTTCCAAATCACTCATGCTACAAATACTGGGGCTTTGGACTTCCTCTGGCCCTCGGAGCTGGTCCTTCCTCTCAAAGAACTCCCCGGGTCGGTGCTGTTCACTTTCAGGCCCCATCTTGCTCGAGTTCTCTGTTCCAACAAAAGGTGCCACAGACAGAATAGGTGGTTTCATTTTTATTGACGACCGGATCTGCCTTTTAGGTCTCCCCCTCTTTTTAGGAAAAGCTTGTCCTGATAAGCTTTGTTTTAGCGAGGGAATTTCAACTTCAGGCTGCAAAATTGGAGGTTCTTGCTCTTCTTTTGACTGCACTGAGAAGACTTTTGATGCTGGGATCTTAAGAGTTCTTTTGGGGGGACCCTCGAGCTCTGGCATTTCCTTGGATTTAGGTCTTCCTCTCTTGGGTTTGTAAATGTCAGGTAAGAAATCATCCGACATACACAAGCTGGAGGGTTGTTTGTGAGAGCTGTAGAACTTTGGAGTTTGTTTGTCAGTCTCAGCCAGCAGTGCCAGGGACTGTCCATTAGCTTCATTCAGCTTTGGCAACTGATGTTTGACAAATTCATGCTCCACAAACGAGGATGATCCGATGTTTTTCAGGAATTTGGCCTGCTCCAAATTACTGCTCGATAGTGCACTGTATGAAATGTTTTTAAAAAGCTCTGACCTTTCTAGCTCCAGACCCTTCGGAGGTCGGCACGCGCTCCTCGACACCACTTTAGTCCATCGTGGCTTCCTCCCTTTTCTTTTCTTTAAAGGCTTTGATTGCTGAGTGCTGCTCAGGTTTTTTGCTCCTTGGCAGGATTTCTCAGATGCAGCTATTGCACCGATCTTGAGGAACTGCTTGCTCCCAAACAAGCTGGTAAAACTAACAACTGAAGGGGTGACAGTAGCGTGGATGCTTGTCTCAGCTGCCAAAATGGGCTTCTTCCCTGTGGGAGGACTTGTTCTCGAAGTTTCCACGTAAGATGCTTTTGAATCACTTAAATCCTTCTCAGCACCTTTAAAATCAGCGCTGAGGGTGTGGTTCAATGTCCTGTTGAGGCTCAGCAGGGAGCTGTCCGAGGAGAAGGGCGTTTTGCCCACGGGATCTGAAATGCCTTCCAGGAGCTCTGCCGTGGAACTTAAGTGCAATGAGTTGGACGCCAGCTGGGAGGAGGCTGTGGAGAGGCTCCTGTTGAGGGTGGGCACAGACACAGTGGGGGAAGGAGATGGGAGATTCCCCTCTCCCACTGCGCTGAACGGGGACTTGGCTGTCGACACCTCCGAGGCACCTCCTGTCCTGAAGTCTGGTGAAGTGCAATAAACCGGAGGCTGCTTCTCGTGCTTTGATGTTTCGTAAATCCCTTTCTCACCGGATGAGTAGGCATCCTGTGGAACACACATTCCTTCACTGAACATCTCCTTGCCCACGTCAGCAATTTCTTTCCGAATTGAAAACTTGTCCAAGATGCTTTCTTTGCTCTGTCTCATAATGTGCTTCTCAAAGGTTTTGCTGGTTGTGTTTTCCTTCAGTAAATCCGCAGGCTCATGGCTTTCAAGGCTGCTGAGGTTTGAATTGCAAGGAAGCTTAAAGGGCTCTGAGGAGGGCACGAGGGAATCTGCTTTCAGACTTCCAGAGTCCTTGGTAGCCAAACCAGCTGGGCTGCCAATCCCTGCTGGCTTCTTCCCACACTCCTTGCTCACCAATCCCACAGCACTGCTCATTCCTGGCACCTTCCTCCCAGGCTCCTTGCTAACCAGCCCCATGGGGCTGCCAATCCCTGGTGTCTTCCTCCCAGAGTCTTTGTTAACCAGCGCTGCGCTGTTCCCAGTGCCTGGCACCTTCCTTCCAGAATCCTTGCTAAGCAGACCTGCAGGATTATTTATTCCCAACAACTTCTTCCCAGCATCCTTGTTCACCAATCCTGCTGGAGTGCTGATCCCCACTGGCTTCTTGAGAGGCTCCTTGCTGGGCAGGGCAGTTGGAGTGCTGATCCCTGCAAGTTTCCTCCCCACATCTTTGCTGATCAGCCCAACTGCAGAGCTGCTGGTCACCGGCTGCTTCCTTCCTGCATCCTTGTGGACTAACCCTGTCGGAGCGCTGATGCCTGGAGGCCTCTTCCCAGAGTCTTTGTTAACCAATCCAATTAAGGGGCTGATTGCTTGGGGCTTCTTCCCAGAGTCTTTGTTCACCAGTATGGCTGCGCTGCCAATCCCCAATGGCTTCTTCCCTGAGTCCTTGTTCACCAAGCCAACAGCAATCCCAGAGCCCGGCAGCTTCTTCACCAAATCTTTGTTAACCAACCCACTCGCACTTACGGCTCCCGGCAGCTTCTTCCCAGAGTCTTTCACCAAACCAGATGTGGTTCCATTTCCACTCCCAGGCTTCTTCTGCTTGGTTTTGGAAGACTTGGAAGGAGGACAAGTTGCAATAAGTTGAGCCAATTTTTCTGTGACGGTTGTTGCTCCGTTAATTTCTGTTCTATCCTTTAAATCAGAGTTATGGCTACTGATAAGGGTTGGAGGAGATGATTTGATATAATCTGTCATTTCAGAATGCAATGGGGAAACTTTCTTAGATAAAGGGGTTGTTTCTACTTCGATACCTTCTTCCACGTGTAACTCAACTGGTGCAACTTCTCCAGCTTTCTTGTAAGACTTGGAAGGGTCCTAAAAGTTAATAAACAAAAAAAGCCTTTAGGAACAGGGTACAAAGTATCACTTTGAGCAACACAGTATTTTTTTATGTTTTGGTGATTAACACTTGCTCTAGTATCAGGGTTACTGTATAAACAGAGGCTGAATGATCCCATGAATTTCAAACCAAACAATAGTAATATCAGTAATTTAAATAATGGCATAATAAAATAAACACATTCAGCAAATAATAGTGATAATTCATATTTAAACCAAAATGTTTTAATGGTGGACACGCTGAGGCTTTGCTGATGTTAACAAAACCCAAACTCCCTCCCAGTCCGGAAATAAAAACCATTTAATCTGTCCCCCGATTATTAAAAATATCCTCCAAAAATACTGTTGATGTTTATTAATAAAAACTCACTACCAACAAAGTGCTGGGCTATTTATAGTGTGAGAGCACTTGAAGAGCTCACATGGTGCTGAGCAGTGCCCTGGAAGGGAAGGGCTGGCACTGTCACCCTGTCCCTGCACCAACAGCTGCTCCTCCCTGCCCAACACTGACAATCAAAAAAATAAACAAAAGAAAATAAGTCAAATTATTCTGTTTGCAAATAGAGGAGAAGGGGGTGATAATGCACACAAATGGAAAAACTGAAACTCACGCTCATTCCCAGCTCACACCTCACCAAACTTGAAATTTATTCTGTAAAGGTTAAAATCAAAACTGCAACACATCATAAATCTTACTGAGAGCATCTCAATAAATTCATCTTTTATTTTGGAAGGACATTCTTTACACACAGTGCCCAACACATCTCTGCAGTGCAGGGGCTGGGAATGGAAGGAAATAATGCTAATTATTTGATAATTCTGCCCATGGTTCTGATGTCCCCAGCATCAGAAGGACATGGGGGTGTTGGAGCAGGTCCAGAGGAAGCCACGAAGTTGATGAAGGGACTGGAGCACTGGGATGGCTTCAAACTGACAGAGTTTGGTAAATTTAGGTTGGATAAATGGGAGAAATTCCTCCCTGTGAGGGTGGGCAGGCCCTGGCACAGGTGCCCAGAGCAGCTGTGGCTGCCCCTGGATCCCTGGCAGTGCCCAAGGCCAGGCTGGACAGGGTTTGGAGCAGCCTGGGACAGTGCAAGGTGTCCCTGCCATGGCAGGGCTGTGCAATAAGCTGGGCTTTAAGCTCCTCCCCAGCCCAAAGTCACTGTGATGCTGGGATTTTAGTCCCAATTTGAAACCTCCTGGGACCTCCCAGAACAAACACAAACTATGGAGTGAAAGACACCAATGCCACAGCTCTTCATCCCTCTGCCATAAACACTGATAAGGCAATGGCACTTCCAGCACCTGACCCCAGAGCTGCTCCTGTGGATGCTGAAGGAAGGGACAGCCTGGATTCCTCTGAACAGCAAATTTTGGTGCTGAGCCTGAAGGATTTGTTCACTCAGCTGCATTTAAGCAGGAATTTGCAGCCTGGATCCAGCTGGACACTGCTGAGATGAGAAGCAGCTCTGTGGGGAATGTGGGAGCCTCTGCACCCCAAATCCAGGGCACAGGGGGGTTCTCTGTGCCCACCTCCAGGCCTGGCAGATCCTCCCAGCCCAAAGTCACTGTGATGCTGTGATTTTAGTCCCAATTTGAAACCTCCTGAGACCTCCCAGAACAAACACAAAATATGGAGAGAAAGACACCAATGCCACAGCTCTTCATCCAGCACCTGACCCCAGAGCTGCTCCTATGGATGCTGAAGGAAGGGACAGCCTGGATTCCTCTGAACAGCAAATTTTGGTGCTGAGCCTGAAGGATTTGTTCACTCAGCTGCTCTTAAGCAGGAATTTGCAGCCTGGATCCAGCTGGACACTGCTGAGAGGAGAAGCAGCTCTGCACCCCAAATCCAGGGCACAGGGGGTTCTCTGTGTCCACCTCCAGGCCTGGCAGATCCTCCCAGCCCAAAGTCACTGTGATGCTGTGATTTTAGTCCCAATTTGAAAACCTCCTGAGACCTCCCAGAACAAACACAAACTATGGAGAGAAAGACACCAATGCCACAGCTCTTCATCCCTCTGCCATAAACACTGATAAGGCAGTGGCACTTCCAGCACCTGACCCCAGAGCTGTTCCTATGGATGCTGAAGGAAGGGACAGCCTGGATTCCTCTGAACAGCAAATTTTGGTGCTGAGCCTGAAGGATTTGTTCACTCAGCTGCACTTAACAGGAATTTGCAACCTGGATCCAGCTGGACACTGCTGAGAGGAGAAGCAGCTCTGCACCCCAAATCCAGGGCACAGGGGGTTCTCTGTGCCCACCTCCAGGCCTGGCACGCACAGGGAAACCCCTGAGTCAGCATGGCACCGCCCTGAGCCTGCAATCCAACGCTCCTGGAATTCCCTGGGGCAGGCTCTGAGTGCCAGAGAGTCACTAATGACTGTTAAAGCCTTCAGAGAGCTTCCTCCTCCTCCTCCTCCTCCAGCCTGAAATTCTGGCAAGAACTTTGGGAGAAAAATCTCCTTTGTTCAGCAGCCTTCAAAACATCCACCTAAATACTGACTTGGGAATTCAGCTCCTCACGCCTGTATTCACATTCCACATGATTTGTTCCTTTTCCTGCTCCTCCCGGGTGCTGTGCCACCCCTGGGCCAGGTTCTGTGGTGCCCTCACTGGGCATCCAACACTTCTTGGCAGGCTCTGCTTTTCCCTGCTCACCTCCTTTTCCAAACAAAGGGCTTGCAAAGTTTGAAAAGACACTTCAATAATAAATACATAACTAACAAAACCCTTCCAAAGAGCAGCTTTGATCTGAGCAAGACGCCAGGATTCTGAAAACAAGACTTTAGCATCAAACACAGATCCTCTGAAAGCTGAACGAGTGTGCCCTGGAAAGTTTTCTCATCTAAGGGTGAGTGAGCTTTCCAAGCACACCGAGAATTATTTCAAAGAACATGAAGCATCTATGTCGACGTCGAAAAAAATCTGTCATTTTTAAACCCAAAATTCTTATTGGGGAATTTTTTTTTTCCCTATAAATCTACTTAATAATCAGCATGATTAAGAGAAACATTTTGGAGGGCAATTTTGAAGAACAAAATTTCATCCAGTAACTTTTAACAGAAATATTTTGAGGTGTTTCCTTTGGAGAAGGTTGCATAAAAAACGAAATAAAAAATAAAGTATACTCAAAATTTTAAGTTACAAAATTCAAAAAATAAAAAATAAAAAAATTAATAAAATATACTCAAAAACGTAAAATATAAATAAAAATATAAAATTAAATTAAAAATAAAAATATAAAATAAAAAATAAAATATAGACTCAAAATTTAAAAATATTAAATAAAAGTAAAAATAAAAATATAAAAATAAAATATAAACTCAAAAAATTAAAAAGTAAAAAATAGCCTCAGTTTCCAGCACCTGAAGTAGTTAAACGGACGCAGCCTGTTGAGGAAAATGTTGTTTGGGATTTCTCTTGAGAGCCACTGGCAAGCAATGAGGATTTTTAAGGATTTTTTCTGCACTTACACAGATTTATCCATTATTGTTTTGGCTGTTGTACTTCAGGCCAATGCTCAGAGTAGAATTCAAAGGAGCATTCTGAGAAATCACAGAAATTGTTCTGTAGTTGTGGCAATCCCCCAAATAAAAATTCTGTTTATTTTTCACCTCCAAGACTTTTTATTTTTCAGCATTTTCTAAAAGCAAAACAACAATTCTGTGGAATTAACCAAAAACAAAACACTTTTATCCCAGATCCTGCAGGAAATATTCTCGAGCTACCCAAGAAGAAAATAAATCAATTTTTCATCTTCTTAATTATATTTCTTGTTTGAAACTCTTTATTAATTTTTATGTCTACATAAAATTAATTTTAAAATTGTATTAATTTTTATAAATATTAAAATTAATAAAATAATTTATTTTAAAATAACAAAAATTATTACTACTACTACTTTTATTATTACTAATATTATTATTATCTTCTTATTATTATTATTATTATTATTATTATTATTATTATTATTTTGTTAAAATATTTATTGCTTTTTATGTTTACACATTTCTGGAGGAGAAATTGCAAATATATAAGGAAAAATGTCTCTGCTGAAAGAGTGGTGAGGCAGTGGAAGAAGCAGCCCAGGGAAATGTGGAATTCCCATCCTTGGAAATGTTCAAAAATTGTTCCCATTTATTTATATAGTTACTTATATTTATCTTTTATATATCTGTACTACTATTATATAATATAGGATTTTATTTTACATTTATTTTATTATGGTTAGATATTTATATTTATAATGATTATGGTTAGTTATTTATGATTATGATATTGTAATATAACATTATATTATATTATATTATATTATATTATATTATATTATATTATATTATATTATATTATATTATATTATATTATATCTATTTATAGACAATATAAATATAACTTATTTATATAAAATTACTTATATTTATCTTTTATATATTTATATTATTGTCCTATAATATATTATTTTATATTATATTTATATTGATTATGGTTAGTTATTTATATTTATACTTATGATGATTATATTGTAATATAATATAATTTAATTACATATATTTATAGACTTTATCAATATAATTTATTTATATAAATTACTTTATTTTTATATATTTATATTATAGCTTATATATTGTATATAGTATATAGTATATTGCATATTGTATATTATATATTATATACTAGATATTATATTTTATATACTATATATTATATATTATATATTATATATTATATATTAGATAATATATGTTACATGTTATATGTTATATTACATATATAATATACTACACATATAATACATAATATATAATATATATTATACATTATATATTGCATATTGCATATTATATGTTATATATTATATATTATATATTAGATAATATATGTTATATGTTATATTACATATATAATACATTACAGCTATTATATTACATATAATACATAATGTATAATATAGAATATATAATGTATAATATATAATGTATATTGTATATTATGTTATATGTTATATAACATATTACATATATTAGATATTATATTACATATATTACTAATTAAATATATTATATATTATGGTACATATATTACATCACATATATAATGGCAGTAAGACAAAAACCCAACCCTTGGGTATTTATTGGAAACCTGTGATGGTTCAAAGCCACCATTCCCATTTATTTCCACCCAGACACCTCCACTCCCACTGCAGAATCAGCAGGAATTGTTTGGTGTCATCTCCAACAATGGCAAGTGCAAAATGGCAGCAGGGAGCAAAGAGCCTCAAACACCCCCTCAGAACCAGCCAGGAGAGAGCAGAGGATGAGGAGGGATCATCATGAGTCAGGGGTTTGAAACTCTTGGAAATAATGTAAATTTAATGCAACAAATCTGCATCCTCTGAGAGGAGCTGCAATCTAAAACTGAGGTGATATCAACATCACCACATCAGAAATATTCCACACCATCACTAATATTTGCCTCCCTTTCTGCTTTCCATTTTAAATGCTCAGGATTATTCACCTGCTGGCCACTTTTCCTTGCACATTGATGTACATGAAAAAATCCATTTTTAGTGACATGGTGAATCCTGTTGGACTGACACTGCCCTGACTCACTTTCTGTGGCCGTGTCACGCTGCTCTGCCCCTTTTTTCCTCCTTGTAAAATGGAGATTTTATCTAATTACCTCTGTTCTTATGAGTAATAATTGCAGGTTTGATTGCTGAGGACGTGTGGAGCTGGAAATCCAGAGCTGCAGCTACAAACCCCATGAATAATGTGCACAGAACACATGGAAATAAATTGATTTTCTCTGAGGACTTAGCCAGGGAAGCCTGGCTTTGTGACTGGCTGCATTTCTTCTGTCCCCACTAATCCTGGCATCTGTCCCCAACCTGTGTCCCCTGCAGCTGCCTTGGTGTCACCTTTCACATTCCTGGTCCTTTCTCCACCCCAAACCTCTAAAAAAAATAAAATTCTAGTGTATAAACAAAGATGTCAGGGATGAAGAATCCCTGTTGTCACCATGAGAATTCAAATATTGATTATTTTCTCTGGGAAAAACTCCCAGGGCACGATCTCTTGATGCAAAGGGAAAATCTCCAGACACTGTGGTGCCTTTTGAGAGAAAAACCAGGGAATTATGGAATATCCTGAGCTGGGAGGGACCCACAGGGATCAGCCAGTCCAAGCCCTGCACTGACACCCCAAAATCCACCCTGGGAGCATTTCCCAAACCCTCCTGGAGCTCTGGGGTAAAAACCTTTTCCTGATATCCATCCCAAACCTCATTAATTCAACATCAAACCTCCCCTGAATAAGAGATTTTCAGCTGCAGGAGCCACCTCAATTCAGACATCAAGAGAAATCAGTGCTTGGATATTCCAGAGTGTTCCAATGCTCAACTCATTGCAACAGAGTTTTGTCAAAAAAAAAAACAAAAAACAAAAAACCAAAAAAGAAAGAAAAAGTTACAAAAAAATAGAAGAAAATCATCAGTGTAATAACAAACTGCCATCAACTCTTCTGGTGTTTTCAAGCCAAAGTTAGAAATATCATTAGAAATAATAAGCTTGTTCTGAAATGGAAGAATGTGAAATGAAAACCACTGCCAAAATGTGAAGTTATGCAAAGAACACTTGAGAGTTTTGTGTTCAATGGGCTGGATGCAAACACCTCTGCTTGCAGGGAGGAAAACCCCAATGTGAGAGCACTGAGAGTCTGAAAAAGGCAATTTTAGCCCCCACACATCACATCCAGCACACTTGTTTTGTAAGCACATCATTCATTACTCAGAATCCCAGACTGGTTTGGGTTAAAAGGGATTTTAAAGATTTCATTCTACACTTTGAACTGTCCCAGGCTGCTCCAAAATGTCCAACCTGGCTTTGACCACGGCCAGGGATGCAGGGGCAGCCACAGCTTTCCTGAAAAATCTGATTTCATGAATTTAATCCCAAGCATCCAAAGATTGGGGAGCTCAGGAGTTTCAGCTCCTCACCCCTTCAGTTCAGGTGCAAGGGGATTTTTGGTGGGGGGAATTCTTCTGGGTGATGTGCTCACAGAACCATGGAATGGTTTGGGTTAAAATAGACTTTTAAATTCTTCCAGCGCCATGGCAGGGACACGTTCCACCATCCCAGCCCTGTCCAACCTGGCCCTGGACACTTCAGGGATCCAGGGGCACCCACACCTGTGCCAGGGCCTGCCCACCCTCCCAGGGAACAATTCCTAATTCCCAAAATCCCATCCAGCCCTGCCCTCTGGCAGGGTAAAGCCATTCCCCCTGTCTGGCATTCCAGGCCTTTGTCAAAATTCTCTCCCTGGCACTGGAAGGCCACAATGAGATCATCCCCAAATTTCCCTTCTCTTTAAGGTGATTCTTCCTCAAGGGCAATTCCAGTCTGGGTATGGCAGGGGAAAGGAAAAAAGGGTTTGGGTATGGCAGGGAAAGGAAAAGGTCTGGGTGTGCCAGGGGAGGGGAAAAGGGTCTGGGTATGGCAGGGGAAAGGAAAAGATCTGAGTATGGCAGGGGAAAGGAAAAGATCTGGGTATGGCAGGGGAAAGGAAAAGGTCTGGGTGTGCCAGGGGAGGGGAAAAGGGTCTGAGTATGGCAGGGGAAAGGAAAAGATCTGGGTATGGCAGGGGAAAGGAAAAGATCTGGGTATGGCAGGGGAAAGGAAAAGATCTGGGTATGGCAGGGGAAAGGGTTTGAGTATGGCAGGGGACAGGAAAAAAGGGTTTGGGTATGGCAGGGGAAAGGAAAAGATCTGGGTATGGCAGAGGAAAGGAAAAGATCTGGGTATGGCAGGGGAAAGGGTTTGAGTATGGCAGGGGAAAGGGTCTGGGTATGGCAGGGGACAGGAAAAAGGTTTGGGAATGTCAGGGGAAAGGGTCTGGGTGTGGCAGGGGACAGTAAAAGGTCTGGGTATGGCAGAGGAAAGGAAAAGGGAATGCCAGGGGAATGGAAAAAAGTCTGGGTAAGTCAGGGGACAGGAAAAGAGTCTGGGTATGGCAGGGGACAGGAAAAGGGAATGCCAGGGAAAGGGAAAAAGGTATGCCAGAGGACAGGAAAAGGTCTGGGTATGCCAGGGAAGGGAAAAGGTTTGGGTATGGCAGGGGACGGAAAAAGGGTCTGGGTATGGCAGGGGAAAGGGTTTGGGTAGGCCAGGGAACAGGAAAAGGGAATGCCAGGGGACAGGAAGGGGTCTGGGCATGGCAGGGGAAAGGGAAAGGTCTGGGTGTGCCAGGAAAAGGAAAAGGTTTGGGAATGGCAGGGGAGAAGGAAAGGGTCTGGGTATGGCAGGGGAAGGGGTCTGGGTATGGCAGGGGAAAGGAAAAAGGAATGCCAGGGGAAAGGAAAAGGTTTGGTTATGCCAAGTGAAAGGGTCTGGGTATGCCAGGGAACAGGGAAAGGGAATGCCAGGGGACAGGAAGAGGTCTGGGTATGTCAGGGGACAGGAAAAAGAAATGCCATGGGACAGGAAAAGGTCTGGGTATGCCAGGGGACAGGAAAAAGGAATGCCAGGGGACAGGAAAAGGTTTAGGTACAGCAGGGGACAGAAAAAGGGAATGGCAGGGGACAGGAAAGGGTCTGGGTATGCCAGGGGACAGGAAAGGGTCTGGCTATGTCAGGCACACACCACCCCAGCACAAAGTGAGGAATTCTCCTGCCCTGGGCAGGCTCTGCCAGGCCCGATGGATGCAGGGAGCCCTGAGAACAGGACACAGGCTGCAGAAATGGAAATGCTTCAGCCTTGGGAAGCTCTGGAGCAGGAACAGCCTGCACAGAAAATCCCTGCAAAGGAAGGACTCCAACTTGCAGGGATTCCCTGGATTCCCCCGGCACTACCACACGGGTATATTCTAACCTTAATTACCAAAAATTTTATGTTTATGGGAAAAAAAAAAAAGAGCAGGCTGTAACCAAACCCTTCAAAAATTCAGCATCTATGCAATTATATTTGTAATCCTTGCCATTTTTCCTGTTTTCCCTATCTGCTCTGATTACATCGTGGAGATCAGAAAAACAAATCCTCAAGGCAGGGCTACTTGCTGCTGTTTGGAAAAGCCCTGGCACATCTCTGCAGCCACTGCTTTCCATGCAGTTATCACCAGGCTGGTTTTTAATTCATTTGGAAAAGTTTAATTTTACTTTTCAGCCCCTGCCTGAGCAGTGACAGGTGAGACACAGCAAAACAAGTGCTGGTAACAGGTAGGAAAAAATAGAAATTCAAGCACAGCACATCCAGAGCCCCATCTCAAGGGAGACAAAACATCCAAACCTCTCCACTTTGCTACAGAAAAGAGACTAAAAATCTCCCCAGAAATGAACACGGGAATCATCTTTCACTGCTGTTGAAACAACAAACTGGCACGCTGTCAAAGAGCACTTTTTCCTCCTAATGGCCACAAAATAAAACCATTTCTAACTCCAGCCACCTCAGTATCAGAGGTCACACAGAGAAGCAGCAGCACACAGCGCTGCAGAGACGAGGAAGCTTTTAAACCCAAGTTTCAACGTACCACGACTCGCAAATGCCCCCCCAGAGCCACACCACTCACTTGCTTTGAAGGACAGTGCTCGCTCTTCTCCTCCGTCATCTTCCCACTCTTGGGAGCCCTCCTCGGCTGCTTGATGCTGGTTTTTATGGCAGGCCTGCAGACATAATTCTCCAGGTTCTTGGGAGGCTTTTTTGTCCTCTTGGCTTGCAGGCCAATCTTCAGCTTGAGGTTGCCCTCGGAGAAGTTGGTTTCCTTGACGGAGAACTGCTGCTGTGCATCGCCCAGCGCGTCGCCCGTGCCGCTCTCCGCGCTGCCCTCCCTGCTCTTCTTCCTCCCCTCCTCCTCCTCCTTGCTGCAGCCCTCGAGCTCTGCTTCCCCCGTGCCCACCAAGGTGCCAATGTTTGCCACAGAGGGGCTCTTGCCAGCAAACCCTTCAGAATCAGCACCCAAGCCTAACATAGCAGTACTGCGAGGGTCCATCACACAATATTTGCCTTCTGGTGGTTTTTGGGTTTTTATTTTAGGGAAGATTTACAGAGATCTGTTCCTCAGGAGAGCTGGTCCACTGTGGGCAGTCAGCATCTTTCACTCTGTGGGAGGAAAAGACAGAAAGCATAAACTTGGATTTTCTAGCAGAAATTAAATTAATGTGGAATAAAAACAATAGAGAAATATAAAAACAATACACTATTACCATTATTATTATTATTATTGATAATAATATAAAACCAATATATAATAACATATAAAACCAATATATATTATATATAAACCAAATATATATAATATATAAAACCAATATATAAATAATACATATAAAAGCAATATATAATATATAAAACCAATATATTATATATATAAAGCCAATGTATAATAATATATAAAACCAATATATAAATAATATATAACACTAATATATAAATAAAATATAAAACCAATATATAAATAATACATATAAAACCAATATATAATAATATATCAACCAAATATATATACACCCAAAATTATATATTTGTTTTATAATATATAAAACAAATATATCTAATATATAAAACCAATATATAAATAATATATAAAACTAATATATAAATAAAATATATAAAACCAATATATAATAATATATAAACCAAATATATATATATACCCAAAATTATATATTGGTTTTATAATATATAAAACAAATATATCTAATATATAAAACCAATATATAAATAATATATAAAACTAATATATAAATAAAATATAAAACCAATATATAAATAATATATATAAAACCAATATATAAATAACATATATAAAACCAATATATAATAATATATAAACCAAATATATATATATACCCAAAATTATACATTGGTTTTATAATATATAAAACAAATATATATAATATATAAAACCAATATATAAATAATATATATAAACCCAATGTATAATAATATCTAAATCAAATATATATAATATATAAAACTAATATATAAATAAAATATAAAACCAATGTGTAAATAATAATATATACACCAATATGTAAATAATAATATATAATCAATATAGAAATAATAAGACATATAACCAATATATAAATAATATATATAAACCCAATTGATATAATAATATACAAAACCAATCTTAAGATAGTAACACATAAGACCAATAAATAAATAATATCTAAACCTATATATAATATATAACCCCTACATATAAATAATATATAAAGCCTATATATAATACCTAAAACGAGTTAATAAATAATATATATGCAACCAATATGTAAATAATAATATCTAAAACCAATATATAATAATATATAAAACCAATATATAAATATCTACCTAAAATACACAAATAATAATAAATAATCCCTATATATAATATATAAAACCAATATATAAATAATGTCTACCTCAAATATATAAATAATAATATATAAACCCTATATATAACATCTAAAACCAATATATAAATAATATCTACCCCAAATATATAAATAATAATATATAAACCCTATATATAGTATATAAAACCAATATATAAATAATATCTACCTAAAATACACAACTAATAATATATAAACCCTATATATAATATATAAAACCAATATATAAATAATATCTACCTCAAATATATAAATAATAATATATAAACCCTATATATAATATATAAAAGCAATATAAAAATAATAATATATAAACCCAAACAATGGCACTTCAGACAAGCACAGCAGCTGATGTTCCACGACACCAACACTTCCAGTCACCTCCTTCAAAACCACAATTTATCTGTGAAACTCTTTTAAATAATAAGTGAAAAATAAAAAGTATGTGATTATTATGATTTCCAAATTATCCGCGTGACATTTCAAATGACGGCTGCAGATTTTAATATCGAGCATCAAATCAATTTTTTTGTTTATAACCAGAGCCCAGTTAGGCCCAGTCTTGCAGGTTGTGGATTCACTGGGAGAGCTGCAGGCAAATGAAAGCACCCAAATCCCAGCAATATTCTGGATTTCATTATCTGAGGAACATCATTAATTAATTAATTATCTGGAGGAAAATAATTTCATTCTTTTGCACCAGGAAAGCTGAGCCTGAGCCACGTGGGCCTCAGTTTACAAACTCAGCACAGAATCCACAGCTCGGGGAGAAGGAAGGAATGGGGGAACAGACGCCAGCCCCAAAATTCACAAACAGGTTGTGCTTCCTGAGGCAGGGCAAGAGGAAAGGCCACACTTCCACCAGCACAGACACTGACAGGAATAGAAAATTGATTTATTTCGCAGAAAATAATAGAGGGAATCATCTTAACTACAGCAAAGTGGAGTCAGCTCTAAGGTTGTGAGGGTCCCCAGACCCTGAGCTTCCCTCCCTGCCACAGAACAAACCAAACCTGTGCTCCTTGACATTTTATCATGCAGACAAAAATCAAAAATCCCAAAATCCCAGAACTGTTTGGGCTTTGAAAATCACCTCATCCCACCCCTGCCACCTTCCACTAGCCCAGCGTGCCCAACCTGTCCTGGAACCCTTCCAGGGATGGGGCACCCTGTGCCAGGGTCTCAGCACAAAGCAATTCCCCCCATCCTGTCCCCAAACCTCTCTAAATTCTCTCTCCATCTTTCTTACAGGCTCCTGAAAAGTTATTTGTTGTGAGGACGCCCAGACCCTCACGCAGCACTGACCCTGAGCTTCCCTCCCTGCCACAGAACAAACCAAACCTGCGCTCCTTGACCTTTTATCAGTTTTATCATGCTGACAAAAATCCCAAAATCCCAGAACTGTTTGGGCTTTGAAGATCACCTCATCCCACCCCTGTCACCTTCCACTAGCCCAGCGTGCCCAACCTGGCCTGGAACCCTTCCAGGGATGGGGCACCCTGTGCCAGGGTCTCAGCACAAAGCAATTCCCCCCATCCTGTCCCCAAACCTCTCTAAATTCTCTCTCCATCTTTCTTGCAAGCTCCTGAAAAATTATTTGTTGTGAGGACGCCCAGACCCTCGTGCAGCACTGACCCTGAGCTTCCCTCCCTGCCACAGAACAAACCAAACCCGTCCTCCTTGGCATTTTATCATGCAGACAAACATCCCAAAATCCCAGAACTGTTTGGGCTTTGAAGATCACCTCATCCCATCCCTGTCACCTTCCACTAGCCCAGCGTGCCCAACCTGGCCTGGAACCCTTCCAGGGATGGGGCACCCTGTGCCAGGGTCTCAGCACAAAGCAATTCCCCCCATCCTGTCCCCAAACCTCTCTAAATTCTCTCTCCATCTTTCTTGCAGGCTCCTAAAAGTCATTTGTTGTGAGGACGCCCAGACCCTTGTGCAGCACTGACCCTGAGCTTCCCTCCCTGCCACAGAACAAACCAAACCTGTGCTCCTTGCAGTTTTACATGCAGACAAAAATCAAAAATCCCAAAATCCCAGAACTGTTTGGGCTTTGAAGATCACCTCATCCCATCCCTGCCGCCTTCCACCACCCCAGGTTGCTCCAAGCCCTGTCCTGGAACCCTTCCAGGGATGGGGCACCCTGTGCCAGGGTCTCAGCACAAAGCAATTCCCCCCATCCCGTCCCCAAACCTTTCTAAATTCTCTCTCCATCTTTCTTACAGGCTCCTGAAAAATTATTTGTTGTGAGGGCATTCTAAGGAGAAAATGTTGAAATATCTTCAACACTTATCATTTTTGAAATGAAATGGATCAGCAACAGGTCTGAAAACCCCTAAAGTGCATCACAGGGCACCAAACCAGCCTGAATCTTCTGTCCTCACCTTCCCACCAGTCATGAAATCATTTATTGAGTCATTAATTGTGAGCAATGGCACGGGAAGAGGTCGTGAGCTCCAAATGAGTTTCAGATCGAGGTCTCAGGGAGCTCAGCGCTTCTCTGGGATTTTTGGCATCCCGGGCAGACAAAACCTGGGGAAGCAGCAGCAAGGAGCTGGTTTGGGGTGGAGAAAGGACCAGGAATGTGAAAGGTGGCACCAAGGCAGCTGCAGGGGACACAGGTTGGGGACAGATGCCAGGATTAGTGGGGACAGAAGAAATGCAGCCAGTCACAAAGCCAGGCTTCCCTGGCTAAGTCCTCAGAGAAAATCAATTTATTTCCATGTGTTCTGTGCACATTATTCATGGGGTTTGTAGCTGCAGCTCTGGATTTCCAACTCCACGCGTCCTCAGCAATCAAACCTGCAATTATTACTCATAAGAACAGAGGTAATTAGATAAAATCTCCATTTTACAAGGAGGAAAAAAGGTTCGAGCAGCGTGACATGGCCACAGAAAGTGAGTCAGGGCAGTGTCAGTCCAACAGGATTCACCATGTCACTAAAAATGGATTTTTTCACGTACATCAATGTGCAAGGAAAAGTGGCCAGCAGGTAAATAACTCTGAGCTAAAGCCTGAATTTGTTTTATTCAAGTCCAAGAAAAAGAAAAGGAGCCCCACATGCCATCAAATCTGTGCTCACACGACTCCTTCCTCCTCTAGTGACTGGAGTGCACAGCAGTGCCAATAATCCAGACATTTCTTTCGAAATAAAATTAATTAATCTGTGCACACACAACTTTCCTTCTCCAGTGCCTGGAGTGCAGAGCAGTGCCAATAATCCAGATACTTCCTTCAAATAAAATTAATTAATCTGTGCTCACACAACTTTCCTCCTCCAGTGCCTGGAGTGCACAGCAGTGCCAATAATCCAGACATCTCCTTCCAAATAAAATTAATTAATCTGTGCTCACACAACTTTCCTTCCCTAGGGCCTGGAGTGCACTGCAGTGCCAATAATCCAGATACTTCCTTCCAAATAAAATTAATTAATCTGTGCTCACAAAACTTTCCTTCTCCAGTGCCTGGAGTGCACTGCAGTGCCCATAATCCAGATACTTCCTTCAAATAAAATTAATTAATTAATTAATCTGTGCTCACACAACTTTCGTTCTCCAGTAACTGGAGTGCACAGCAGTGCCAATAATCCAGACATTTCCTTCCAAATAAAATTAATTAATCTGTGCTCACACAACTTTCCTTCCCTAGTGCCTGGAGTGCACTGCAGTGCCCATAATCCAGACATGTCCTTACAAATAAAATTAATTAATCTGTGCTCACACAACTTTCCTCCTCCAGTGCCTGGAGTGCACAGCAGTGCCCATAATCCAGACATTTCCTTCCAAATAAAATTAATTAATCTGTGCTCACACAACTCTTTCCTCCTCTAGTGACTGAAGTGCAGAGCAGTGCCAATAATCCAGACATTTCCTTCCAAATAAAATTAATTAATCAGCTGCAAATACAAAACCAACAGCAAGACTCACACACTCCCAAAACAAAGTGATGCCACTCACAAACACAGAGCAGCTCATTCATTTATCCATTAATTACTCTCAACAAAATGCTAATCCAGGTCCTAATCTGTTAATTTCTGATTATAATTTTAACATCTATATTCCAAGTCTTGTTCTGAGTTAATCTCATGGTGGTGTCAGATTAAACCTATATAATATATTGTAGTTAAGAAATAGTTAATTTCTGATTATAATTCTATTCCAAGTCTTGTTCTGGATTATCCCTCATCCATGCTGTCAGATTAAATATTATAATATACTGTAGTTAAGAAATAGTTAAATTCTGATTATAACACTTATATTCCAAGTCTTGCTCTGCATTATCCTTCATCCATGGTGTCAGACTAAATAATATAATATACTGTAGTTAAGAAATAGTTAATTTCTGATTATAATTCCATTCCAAATCTTGTTTTGACTTATCCCTCATCCATGGTGTCAGATTAAACCATTATAATATATTGTAGTTAAGAAACAGTTAACTTCTGATTATAACACTTATATTCCAAGTCTTGTTCTGAATTATCTCCATCCATGCTGTCAGATTAAATAATATAATATACTGTAGTTCAGAAGTAGTTAATTTCTGATTATAATTATAACATGTATATTCCAAGTCTTGTTCTGAGTTATCCCTCATCCATGGTATCAGATTAAACCATTATAAAAAATTGTAGTTAAGAAACAGTTAATTTCTGATTATAATACTTATATTCCAAGTCTTGTTCTGAACTATCCTCCATCCAAAGTGTCAGATTAAATCATACAATACATTATAGCTAAGAAATAGTTAACATCTGATTATAATTATATTCCAAGTCTTGTTCTGGATTATCCCTCATCCATGGTGTCAGATTAAATCATATAATATATTGTAGTTAAGAAATAGTTAATTTCTGATTATAATTATAACATTTCTATTCCAAGTTTTGTTCTGAGTAATCCCTCACGGTGGTATCAGATTAAATCATAAATACTGTAGCTAAGAAACAGTTAATTTCTGACTATAACTACAACATTTATATATTCCAAGTCTTGTTCTGAGTTATCCCTCATCCATGGTGTCAGATTAAACCATTACTATATATTGTAGCTAAGAAATAGTTAATTTCTGATTATAATTTTAACATCTATATTCCAAGTCTTGTTCTGAGTTATTCCTCATCCATGGTGTCAAATTAAACCATTATAACACACTGTAGTTAAGAAATAGTTAACTTCTGATTATAATTATATTCCAAGTCTTTCTTTCTGGATTATCCCTCGTCCAAATTGTCAGATTAAATAATATATTGTAGCTAAGAAAGAGTTAATTTATAACACTTATATTCCAAATCCTGTTCTGAATTATCCCTCACGGTGCTGTCAGATTAAATCACTGTAATATATTGTAGCTAAGAAATAATTAACTTCTGATTATAATTATATTCCAAGTCTTGTTCTGGATTATCCCTCATCCATGGTCTCGGATTAAACCATTATAATATATTGCAGTTAAGATATAGTTAATTTATAACAGTTATATTCCAAGTCTTGTTTTGAATTATCCCTCATCCAAAGTGTCAGATTAAACCATTATAAACATATTGTAGTTAAGAAATAGTTAATTTCTGATTATATTCATATTCCAAGTCTTGTTCTGAGTTATCCCTCATGGTGGTGTCAGATTATATCACTATAATATATTGTAGCTAAGAAATAGTTAATTTCTGATTATAATTATAACATCTATATTCCAAATTTTATTCTGAGTAATCCCTCATGGTGGTGTCAGATTAAACCATTATAAAAAATTGTAGTTCAAGAAATAGTTAACTTCTGATTATAACACTTATATTCCAAGTCTTGTTCTGAATTATCACCCATCCATGCTGTCAGATTAAATAATATAATATACTGTAGTTAAGAAGTAGTTAATTTCTGATTATAATATGTATATTCCAAGTCTTGTTCTGAGTTATCCCTCATCCAAAGTGTCAGATTAAACCATTATAAAAAATTGTAGTTCAAGAAATGGTTAATTTCTGACTATAAATACAACACTTATATTCCAAGTCTTGTTCTGAGTTTTCCCTCATGGTGCTGTCAGATTAAACCATTACAATATATTGTAGTTAAGAAATAGTTAATTTCTGATTATATTATATTCCAAGTCCTGTTCTGAGTTATCCCTCATGGTGCTGTCAGATTAAACCATTACAATATATTGTAGTTAAGAAATAGTTAATTTCTGATTATAATTATATTCCAAGTCTTGTTCTGAATTATCATCCATCCATGCTGTCAGATTAAATAATATAATATAATATATTGTAGTTAAGAAATAGTTAATTTCTGATTATAATTCCATTCCAAATCTTGTTTTGACTTATCCCTCATCCATGGTGTCAGATTAAACCATATAATATACTGTTGTTAAGAAATAGTTAATTTCTGATTATAACATTTATATTCCAAGTCTTGTTCTGAGTTATCCCTCATCCATGGTGTCAGATTAAACCATTATAAAAAATTGTAGTTCAAGAAATAGTTAATTTCTGACTATAAATACAACACTTATATTCCAAGTCTTGTTCTGAGTTATCCCCCATGGTGGTGTCAGATTAAACCATTATAATATATTGTAGTTAAGAAATAGTTAATTTCTGATTATAACACTTCTATTCCAAGTCTTGTTCTGAATTATCACCCATCCATGGTGTCAGATTAAATAATATAATATACTGTGGTTAAGAAATAGTTAATTTCTGATTATAATTCCATTCCAAATCTTGTTTTGACTTATCCCTCATCCATGGTGTCAGATTAAACCATATAATATACTGTTGTTAAGAAACAGTTAACTTCTGATTATAACACTTCTATTCCAAGTCTTGTTCTGAATTATCACCCATCCATGCTGTCAGATTAAATAATATAATATATTGTAGTTAAGAAATAGTTAAATTCTGATTATAATTATATTCCAAGTCTTGTTCTGAGTTACTCCCCATGGTGCTGTCAGATTAAACCATTACAATATATTGTAGTTAAGAAATAGTTAATTTCTGATTATAATCCCAACATCTATGTTGTCTCACCCTTCACATGACACTGCAAACCAAATAAAAGCTTTTAAAACATCTCTCACTTGCCCACCTCTAGGTCAGAAGAAAGCCTCGCTCTGACAGATGGGATTTAAGGGTAACAAAACTTTTGCTGACTGGAAACCACCCAGCCCCAAATCCCTGCAAGGGCTCTCAAACCATAAACCAGACACGTCCTCAGCACCGAGGAAACCACATCAAACTCCTGCAGATCTCAAAGCCCTCCTGAAACTGTTCCTGCCCCAAAAATCACCTGTGAAACATTTACACATCCATTTTGACACGTGCCACTGGAGCTGAGCGCTGCTCATTAATGATTTCCCCGATGCCTGCTTTAAAATTCCAGTTTTAATTCCTGGAATTCATCTTTATTCCCCTGATATCACATCCCAAGCCCTCTCTGCCCATCTCTGCTCCTCTGCTTTCCCAAAAAGAAAATCCCACACCCCAAATATGTGTCCCCACACCCCCTCAGCAAAATGAACCGAGATTTCCCCCTCTGTTCATTCCTCTGCTGCTTTTCTTGATGAAATCTCACTGTCAAGGCACATTTGGAAGGTGAAAATTTTTCTTTTGGCTCTTTTCATTGCTTCAGCTCCAAGGGACATGAAAACCAATTGAGCTAAGTGTTAGAAATCCCAAAATATTGCTGCTGACTCTCAGAACATTACTACTGACTCTGTGGCCTCCCACAGTCCCCTCTCAAATCCCTCGTCTTCTTTTCTTTGCTAAGGAAGACAAACCACACTCAAAAAAAGTGAAATAAAAAGTGGAATGAACTTTTAAATTATTTATTTACATCCCAATCCCTGAACAGCAGAAACAGGAGCTCAAGGCACCTGCACAAGCATCCTCAAAATGTTTAGAAATAAAAACATTTCACAGGAATAAAGTTCCTGTCCCCTCTAAAACTCCTTGTCTTCTTTTCCTTGCTAAGGAATACAAACCACACTCAAAAAAGAGAAATAAAAAGTAGAATAAACCCTTAAAATATTTATCTATATCACAATCCCTGAACAGGGGAAACAGGAGCTCAAGGCCCTTGGATCACCTGCACAAGCACCCTGGAAATGTTTAGAAATGAAAACATTTCTCAGGAACAAAGTTCCTCTCCCATCTCAAACCCCTTGTCTACTTTTCTTTGCTAAGGAAGACAAAACCACACTCAAAAAAAGTGAAATAAAAAGTGGAATGAACTTTTAAATTATTTATTTACATCACAATCCCCGAACAGGGGAAACAGGAGCTCAAGGCACCTGCACAAGCATCCTCAAAATGTTTAGCAATGAAAACATTTCTCAGGAATAAAGTTCCTCTCCCATCTCAAATTCCTTGTCCTCTTGTTTTGGATAAAGAAGACAAACCACACTCAAAAAAGGAGAAATAAAAAGTGGAATAAACCCTTAAAATATTTATCTATATCACAATCCCTGAACAGGGGAAACAGGAGCTCAAGGCCCTTGGATCACCTGCACAAGCACCCTGGAAATGTTTAGAAATGAAAACATTTCTCAGGAATAAAGTTCCTCTCCCATCCCAAATTCCTTGTCCTCTTGTTTTGGATAAAGAAGACAAACCACACTCAAAAAAAGTGAAATAAAAAGTGGAATGAACTTTTAAATTATTTATTTACATCACAATCCCCGAACAGGGGAAACAGGAGCTCAAGGCACCTGCACAAGCATCTTTAAAATGTTTAGAAATGAAAACATTTCTCAGGAATAAAGTTCCTGTCCCCTCTCAAATCCCTTGTCCTCTTGTTTTGGATAAAGAAGACAAACCACACTCAAAAAAGGAGAAATAAAAAGTGGAATAAACCCTTAAAATATTTATCTATATCACAATCCCTGAACAGGGGAAACAGGAGCTCAAGGCACCTGCACAAGCATCTTTAAAATGTTTAGAAATGAAAACATTTCACAGGAATAAAGTTCCTGTCCCATCTCAAATTCCTTGTCTACTTTTCCTTGCTAAGGAATACAAACCACACTCAAAAAGGAGAAATAAAAAGTGGAATGAACTTTTAAATTATTTATTTACATCACAATCCCTGAACAGGGGAAACAGGAGCTCAAGGCACCTGCACAAGCACCCTGGAAATGTTTAGAGATTAAAACATTTCTGAGGAATAAAGTTCCTGTCCCCTCTCTTCTTTTCTTTGCTAAAGAAGACAAACCACACTCAGAAAAGAGAAATAAAAAATGAAATAATGTATTTCTCTACATCACAATCCCTGAACAGGGGAAACAAGAGAACAAGCATCCTGAAAATGTTTAGAGATGGAGACATTTCACAGGAATAAAGTTCCTGTCCCCTCTCAAACTCCTTGTCTTCTTTTCCTTGCTAAGGAATACAAACCACACTCAAAAAAGAGAAATAAAAAGTGAAATAATGTATTTATTTACATCACAATCCCTGAATAGGAGAAACAGGAGCTCAAGGCACCTGCACAAGCATCCTCAAAATGTTTAGAAATGAAAACATTTCTCAGGAACGAAGTTTGCCTGGCAGGAGGTAACAAATAAAACACTTCCCCATCAGAAGCTGCTGGGTTTTTATTCCTGACAGACAGAAATCCCAGGGGAGCTGTCCTGTCAGGAAGAATATTGCACAGGAGCAGAGGAGAGCTCAGGGAAAGCACCTGGAACAGGACACAGATTTTTTTTTTTGGGGGGGAGAAAAGCAGAGGATAGATCCAAAAACACCCTGGGAAAAAATGTTCCAAAGGGAGGAAAATCGGGAAGCAGATCTCAGAGTTTCTCCTGATTTTTAAGCTGGCCTCAGGTTTAATCACAAGGCTGGGTTTGGAGGTGCAGGGTGATTCTGTTGGTTCCTTATTCATATGGAAATAAAGGCAAAATTGCTAAAATCTGCATAAAAATCTGTGTGGAGCAAAGTTCCTCCACCCTCAGGCTGTGAGGGAAAAGCAGTTTGGGAATTCTCCTAAAATGTGATCCCAGCTGAACAGGGTGAGGCAGGAGGTGTCTCCACACCCAGGGGATTTTTCTGGATAAAATCCATTTATTTCTACCCCTCCTGTAAAAGAGAAGGGTCACAACAAACCAGAACTTCCCTTTTAAACCCTTTGGTTATTCCCAAGCCACCTGTGCACAGGTAAGGGACACAAAACCAGGGACAAACACAGATTTTGCTTTCTCAGAACAATCCCAAAAAGTCTCACGACTGAATTTTTTCCCTCTGCAAGCTGGAGATTGGAGGGGGAGAAGATGGCCACAACAGCAATTAAATTAAATTAATTGAATTTTAAAACAGCCAACAATCCCATAGGAAACAACATCTATTTTAAAATAACTTTAATTCAGTGACTCCACGTGCTATTGCCACTTTTCACTTGTCACAACAGCACTGCCATTTCTACCAATATGTCTGTCTCTTCCACCAAGGAAAAAACTTTTTATATCCTTTTTATATCCTTTTTTATATCCTTTTTATATCCTTCAGGAGACTTTAAACTTCTGAAAACAACTTCAAAAAAAAAAAAAAAGCTTCTTCTGGAAATTGTAACTCAAATTTTGTCACTGGTTATCATCACTCAAACCTTTTTAGGAGAGACTGCAGCAATGAATTCAAGCCCAAAAAGAAATTGTGGTAATTTTGTCTTTTAAACCAAGATGTTTCAGACTTAGAACTGTTTCAAATGATAAAAAAAAAAAAAAAAAAGGAAAGCATCTCTTTTATACTCTCAGCCAGCTGAGCAAAGCTTTGGGTAAGAACACTCCTCAAGAACTCAAACAGATGATGATTTTAGAGCCCATCTCTCCCCATATGTTCAAGCAGCTGCCAGAATTTCCCTGCTTCCCACAGAGGCACCAGGGATGATCCCAAGGCTCTCAGGATGACCACGGGATTCACCCCTGGAAAACAGGTGGAATTTGAATTACTTAGCAACGAGGATGGGGGAAACAAAGCAGGGAAAAAGGGGGCTGAAAATTAAAATTAAGATTTGAAGGGATGGGAGCAAAGCCACAGGTTCTGTCCCTGCTCTCAGAGCTGCCAGGGATGATCCCAAGATGAGCACAGGATTCACCCCAAACCTCTGGAAAACAAGTGCAGGTGGAATTTAAATTACTTAGCAAGGAGGATGGGGGAAACAAAGCAGGGAAAAAGGGGCTGGAAATGAAAATTGAGGAGATTTGAAGGGATGGGAGCGAAGCCACAGGTTCTGTCCCTGCTCTCAGAGCTGCCAGGGATGATCCCAAGATGAGCACAGGATTCACCCCAAACAAGTGCAGGTGGAATTTAAATTACTTAGCAAGGAGGATGGGGGAAACAAAGCAGGGAAAAAGGGGCTGAAAATGAAAATTGAGGAGATTTGATGGGATGGGGGCAAAGCCACAGGTTCTGTCCCTGCTCCCAGAGCTGCCAGGGATGATCCCAAGGCTCTCAAGATGAGCACAGAATTCACCCCAAACAAGTGCAGGTGGAATTTGAATTACTTAGCAAGGAGGATGGGGGAAACAAAGCAGGGAAAAAGGGGCTGGAAATGAAAATTAAGATTTGATGGGATGGGGGTGAAGCCACAGGTTCTGTCCCTGCTCCCAGCAGCTCCAGTTTTCCCCAGCGGCTCTGACAACACCGAAAGTGAATTCGTGTCCCCAGGCCATGGGATGGAAACCCACATTCCAGGCAGCTTGCAGCTCCCTGCTCCGTAATTACCAGCGTGCAGAACCACAAACCAAGGGCCAAAGCAGGAGTTGGGAAGTCAAGAGACCAAGGAAGAGAGGGACAAGGATGGGAACACGTTTTGGATTTTAATGGGAAATGCCAAGATAAGGTTCAACCACCTGAACCCAAATCACCGCCAATAAAGCTTAAACGGGATTTAAAACGCAATGAAATAATAAATAAAACGGAATAAACCTCAGAAGTAGCATTTTGGACAAGGAAGATCACAAAGTCTACCAGGCACTGACCCAACAAACCAACCAATATCCCAAAAAACCCCAAAAAACCCCAAACCACCACATCAATATCTGGCAGCGAGATCCGCCCGTCACTCGGGGCAGGACCGCGCCGTGCCCGGGGAAACTTCGGGGATGCGCAGCCCCGGGCCCGGCCCCGCTCCGCAGGGAACCGGGACCCACGAGGGGCCCCCGGGGCTGCCGCCGGTGCCACCGGAGCCGCCGGGCCCGGCCGAGCGCGGCTCCCGCGGCCCCGCCGCTGTCAGCGGGCCCGGCCGCCAGCGGGGATCCCCCGCCCCTCGCCGCGGCGCCTGTCAGGGCTCCCCGGTGCCTCCCGGTGCGGGGACTCCCCGGGCCACCCCCGGCCGCCGGGGACGCCCCGCGCCGCTCCCGCTCCGGTTCCACGCCGCGCTCCGGGCCCTGCCGGGGATCCCCCCCCGCCGCCGCCCCCAGGGATCCCCCGCCCTCAGCGGGGATCCCCCGCGGCCGCCGCCGCGGCCGGAGCGGGGCTGCGGAGCGCGGGGGATACCGGGGAGATGCGGGGGGGGTGCGAGGCGGCCCCGCGGCGGAGCCCAGCGCGCCTCCCCTCCCCCCGGGCCGCGGGCCTGAGGCGGTCCCAGTCCCCGCCCGCTCCTCACCGTGTCAGCGGCAGCGCGGCCGGGGCCGAGCACGGGCTGCTCCGCGCCGCATCCCCGCGGCCGCCCGGGCGCGGACGGGGCCGGGGCGGGACCGGGACCGAGCGGCCGCCGCGGCGGGGCCTGAGCCGAGCGAGGCGGCGGAACCAAAATGGCGGCGGCTCCTGCTCCGCCGCGAGCGAGCGCACGGACACGCCCCCGCCGCCGGACACGCCCCCTCCGCGCCCGGCCACGCCCCCAGCGCGGCCACACCCCCGCAGGGCAGAGGGCGTGGCGGCCACGCCCCGTGTTGACCACGCCCTGAAATATGTAAACATATCATTAAGCCACGCCCCTCATTATTCAGGTCACGCCCACGGGGAAAAGGGGTCGGGAAAGGGAAAAAGGGAAAAGGAGGGGAAGGAAAAGGAGGGGAAGGAAAAGGGGAATTTTTGCCCCAAAATGATGCAGGTGGTTTTTTCATCCCCAAAGCCATCTTTGCCTGAATGCCACACCCACGCGCTTGCGGGCTGTGGGTTGTTAAAGTCTTTGAGTGAATGTGGAATCGTGGGATCTTCATGGGTTGGGATGGACCTTGGAGGGTATTTAAGGCACAACCTTCCTGCCCTGGGCAGAGACATCTCCCACCAGACCAGATCACTCACGGCTTGTCCAGCCCGGCCTTGGACACCTCCAGGCATCCAGGGGCAGCCTCTGCCGGGGCTCCCCACGTCACAGGGAGGAATTTCTTCCTAACATGAGACCTCACTTTTCCCTCTGTCAATTTGTACCCATTGCCCCTTGTCCTATCACTACAGTTCCTGCTGAAGAGTCCCTCTCCACCTCCCTGGAGCCCCTTTTAGATCCTGCTCTTCTCCAGGCTGAATATTCCCAACTTTCCCAGCCCTTTTAATTGTGTTGTTGTACCCACTCCACTTCCTCCAACAATTCCATATCCTTCATATTTTGGGAATGATGCTCACAATATCTGATGGGAATTACTTCAGCCATTTGTAATTTCTGTTAAATAGTGTTTTATTCAGTGAAATAATGTTTTATTTAGCTAAATAGTGTTTAATTTGCTGCCAGAAATAGAAATTAATTTAAAAATGTATTTTTAAGCATATTTTTAAGCATACATATTAAGCTATATGTATATGTATATGTATATGTATATGTATATGTATATGTATATGTATATGTATATGTATATGTATACGTATACATAAAATCCAAATGAACAAAACTCCCTGGGACTAAACAGCAAAAAGAAATGTGAATTCTTTGCAGAAGCAGAGATTTAAGTTGTCAATACCTGAAAGCCTGGCAGTGAAACCATGAACAGCAAATTGCTCCTGCACTACGCATGCAAAATTCAATCCTGAGGACCCAGATGACCCCTCAGAAATGAAAAACAGCCTGTCCCCGAGCCAGCACTGTGACCTGGAGGCCAAGAAGGCCAACAAAATACTGGGCTGGGTGAGGAAGAGCATTCCCAGCAGGTCAGGGAGTGCTGCGGGCAGGGCCGTGCCCAGCTCTGGCACCCCCAGCAGAGCAGGGACAGGGAGCTCCTGCAGGGTGACAAAGGTGCTGAAGGGCCTGGAGGGTCCCTGCCAGGAAAGGCTGAGGGAGCTGGGGCTGCTCAGCCTGGAGAGGAGCCCCAGGGAGAGGGGCCTCAGCCCTGGGTGTGCCTGGGTGTCCCTGAGTGTCTCTGGGTGCTCCTGGCTGTTTGTGGGTGTCTTTGAGTGTCTGCAGGTGTCCCTGTCTGTCCCTGGGTGTTCCTAGGTGTCCCTGTCTGTCTCTGGATGTCTCTGGTTGTTCCTGGGTGTCTCCAGGTGTCCCTGGGTGTGTCGCTGGGCATCTCTGCGTGTTTCTGGGTGTCCCTGAGAGTCACTGAGTGTCCCCAGGTGTCCCTGTCTGTCCCTGGGTGTCTCTGGGTCTGTCCCTGTGTCTGTCCCAGTCCCTCCCAGTGTGCAGAGGTCAGGGCAGCCCCAGGCTCTGCTCCAGGCCCAGCAATGGCCCCAGAGCCACGGGCAGGGCCTGAGCCCAGGAGCTGCCCCTGCCCAGGAGGCAGAACTGCTGCCCTGGGCAGTGCCCAGCCCTGAGCAGAGCCCAGAGAGGCTGTGGGGGCTCCGTGCCTGGGGATCCCAGAGGCACCTGGAGCAGCCCTGAGCCCTGGGGTGTCCCTGTTTAGGGACCCCAGAGGCACCTGGAGCAGCCCTGAGCCCTGGGGTGTCCCTGTTTAGGGACCCCAGACCCACCTGGAGCAGCCCTGAGCCCTGGGGTGTCCCTGTTTAGGGACCCCAGACCCACCTGGAGCAGCCCTGAGCCCTGGGGTGTCCCTGTTTAGGGACCCCAGACCCACCTGGCACAGCCCTGAGCCCTGGGGTGTCCCTGCCTGGGTACCCCAGACCCACCTGGTCCCAAATCTGTGCCCTGGGGTGTCCCTGCCCTCACACAGCGATGACCCTAGACGTGCCCCACAGCGCTCCCTCCCATCCACCCCGTCCTAGCGCTCTGATTTCATTTCCCCATTCCTGCAAACCTTCCCACGAACCCGCTCTGCCCCCTCTGCGGCGCGGAGGGACGAAATTAATTAAACAAATTAACAGCGCTCCCTCAGAAACACCGGCAGCGAGGCCACGCCCGTGACCACGCCCACGCGACCACGCCCTTCGTGACCACGCCTCTTTTGTCCCTCAGCGCTTCCCGTAGCGGCGCCGTCACCGCGGCGGGAGCGGCCCCGGCGGGCCCGGTGAGTGCGGGGACACCGCGGGGACACCGTGAGGGCACCGTGAGGGCACCGCGGCCCCTTCGGTCACACCGCGGCTCCCTCAGGGCTCGGCCGCGCCCTCCCGCTCCCCCCGGGGCTGCACCCGAACGGCCGCGCCGCTCCGGCCCCCGGTGTGACCGGGAGTGGGGAGCGGAGCCCGGCGGGCAGCACGTGGGGGACACCGGGAGGGACCGGGCCGCGCTCGGTTGGTTTTGTTTGACTGGGACAAACGGGGCTTTCTGGTGGCTGTAAAGGCACCTTTGGGGTGCGTTGTTTGTGATTTTAATGGTTAACCCGCGGAAATCCACGCGTGGCGCTCCCGGTGCTCTCCCGGTGCACCGGGGCTGTTCTAACCCGGCCCCGGTGCGCTCAGGGCCGTGATTTCCGCTCCTTCCCCCGGTACTGAGCCCTAAAGCTGCGCTGGTCGTTCAGGGATTCTGTCAGAATTTGACAGAATTCTGTCAGAATGCCCAAAATTAACCGCGGGTTTTAAAGGAGCCAGCAAAAAATTTTAAAAAATCAAATTTAAAAAAAGAAAATCAAGTATTCATATAATTCAGGATTTGTGACTCCTTCATTTTCCTGGCTGTGTCTGGGCAAGAAGATTTCCCATCCCTGCTTTCTTTGCAGCTAAAACTGCTGTGAAATCAATGGGATCTGCAGGATTTCTCCATTTCTCCTTGCTGTGCACCACCAAAATTCCCTTTTTGCTCACTGCTGAAATAGCAGGACTGGGTTTTTATTTTATTTTTTTTCCCCCGTGTTTATTTGAGCTGGAGGAATGAAAATTCAAATTTAGAGCGTTCACAGCCTGCCCTGTGGGGTTGTTTTCCTGCTCCCTGCGGTAACAGTGCAAATGTTCTTTTGTGCAGGTGAACCAGCTTGGTTTGCTCACCAATTCCAGCGAGGCAGCAGCTCCTGCTGAGCAAAATTCAGGTAATTTATTCTCCCTCTGGATCCAAATTACTGCACCCAAGAACTCTCAAAGCATCAGAGGCAATATCAGGTTTTTCTCCTTGGAAGGTTCTGGGAAAAAGCCCCTAAAAAAGGGGGTTTAAAAAAAAATTAAGATTTCATTTTCCATTAAACTATTTATTTTCTGTTAAGCTAGTCCATAAAAAATTTTAAAATTTAATTTTCAAATTTAAAAAAATCTAAAATTTTAATGTATAATTATTTATAATTTTATTATTATTATCATCATCATCATCATCATCGTTATCATCATAATTTCATTTTTTTAATAGTTTTTCCTAAGCAAGCAGTACTGATCACCAGTCTGTGTTATTGCAGAGCATTAAACTATTTATTCTCTGTTAAACTATTCCATTAAAAACTTTAAAATTTAATTTTAAATTTTTAAAAATGTCAATTTTTAAAATTTAAAACTATCTGCAATTTTTATTTTAATGGCATGCTATATTATTCTTGTTATTGTTATTATATTTTATTATTATTATATTTTATTATTAATTTCATTTTATTAATAGCTTTTCCTAAGCAAGTGGTGCTGATCACCAGTCTGTGCTATTGCAGAGCATTAAACTATTTATTCTCTGTTAAACTATTCCATTAAAATCTTAAAATTTAATTTTAAATGTTTTTAAATTTCAAATTTTTAAAATTCAAAACTATTTGTAATTTTTATTTTAATGGCATGGCAGCATTATTGTTATTATTACTATATTACTATTATTACTATTATTATTATTACCATTATTACTATTATAATTATAACTATTATTATGAATAAATTTTTTATTATTATTGAATTTCATTATTATTAATATTAAATTTTATTTTTATTATTTCATTTTATTAATAGCTTTTCCTAAGCAAGTGGTGCTGATCACCAGTCTGTGCTATTGCAGAGCATTAAACTATTTATTCTCTGTTAAACTATTCCATTAAAAACTTTAAAATTTAATTTTAATTTTTTTAAATTTCAAATTTTTTAAATTCAAAACTATTTGTAATTTTTATTTTAATGGCATGGCAGCATTATTGTTATTATTACTATATTACTATTATTACTATTATTATTATTACCATTATTACTATTATAATTATAACTATTATTATGAATAAATTTTTTATTATTATTGAATTTCATTATTATTAATATTAAATTTTATTGTTATTATTTCATTTTATTAATAGCTTTTCCTAAGCAAGTGGTGCTGATCCCCAGTCTGTGCTATTGCAGAGCATTAAACTATTTATTCTCTGTTAAACTATTCCATTAAAATCTTAAAATTTAATTTTAAATGTTTTTAAATTTCAAATTTTTAAAATTCAAAACTATTTGTAATTTTTATTTTAATGGCATGGCAGCATTATTGTTATTATTACTATATTACTATTATTACTATTATTACTATTATTACTATTATTACTATTATTATTATTACCATTATTACTATTATAATTATAACTATTATTATTATATTTTATTATTATAATTTATTATTATTAAATTTTATTATTAGTATTGAATTTCATTATTATTATTATTAAATTTTATTATTATTATTTCATTTTATTAATAGCTTTTCCTAAGCAAGTGGTGCTGACCACCACTCTGTGTTACTGCAGAGCACCTGACACTTGCTCTGAATTATTTCTGTGCTTTGTCATGAAGGTCTTTCAACACAAACAGCATAAAATAATCAGAATATTATCATAATTATCATAAAATTAAAAAAAAACAAACTAAAATATCCACTTTTGTTCCTGCAGGAAAATGCTGAGGAGCCTGAAAGGACTCGTGTGCCTTTCTCTGAAGGTAAGCCCTGGAAGAGCCTGGTGCTATTTCCAATATTTCTGATTTCCAGTGGCCTGGAATGACAATTTTCAGCATAGAAAATGAGTGAATTCCCATTGTGGGCTGAGGAAGGAGCAGCTCCAGCATTCCCACATTTCCCTGAGGGCTCTGGAGAGGCAGAGCCTGGCTGGAGCCAGTTCTGAGATCCTGCCCCTCCCATTCAGGTGTTTCTCAGGAAAAATGATGATCCCACAGCTCTGCATGGCTGGGCTGTCCAGAGGAACAACCCAGCAGCCTTGCACAGATGCTGTGGGAAGGGTTTTGCCAAAAATCACAGGATTTTGGGATATTCCCAGCTGGAAGAATCCTGGCCCTGCAATCCCCCCTTGTGCTGGCATCTCCCGATGCCCTGGAGCTTTGGCAGCCTTGGGGCTGTGCCCAGCACCCTCTGGGACAAAAACCTTTTATTTTTTTCCCATTTTCTCAACCAAAAATGGCTCAGTGCTTTGGGTGGGTGTGGTGATGCACTCTTCCCCAGCTCACAGCACCCCTGTGCCATCCAAGAGCCTCCTTAAACCCTAAGCAGCAGCAGGAGCCCATGGAGCAGGCCTGGAATTTTTTCCCTGATGGAGAAGAGCTCCAGCTGTGTGGTTTGCTGCTGCCTTTTCCAGGCTTTTCCCCTCCAGCACAGCCAGGTGGCTGCAGCTGTGGCTGGGCTGTGCTTCCCTTCCTGGGCAAAGCTGTGGGAACAGCCCAGAGATTCCTGGGACATTGGGAACAGCCCAGAATTCCCAGAGATTCCTGGGACACCGGGAACAGCCCGGGATACCCAGAGATCCCCGGGACATCAGGGGCAGCCTGGGATTCCTGAGCCCTGGGACATTTGGAGCAGCCTGGCATTCTCAGAGATCCCTGGGACATCAGGAACAGCCCAGGATCCCTGGAAGATGCAGGAGCAGCCTGGGATCCATGGGACATGAAGGAAGAGCCCAGGATCCATGGGACAAGTGGGACCAGCCCGGCATTCCCAGAGATCCCTGGGACATTGGGACCAGCCTGGGATCCCTGGAAGATGCAGGACCAGCCTGAGATCCGTGGGACAAGTGGGACCAGCCTGGCATTTCCCAAGTTTTTCATTTCCAGGGATCCCAGCATTTCCAGCCTGGGATCCCTGGATCATGCAGGAGCAGCCTGGCATTCCCCAGCCCAGGGTCCTTGGAACAGGGGAGACCAGCCCAGGATCCCTGGAAGATGTGGGGACAGCCCAGGGTCTTTGGAACATGGGGGACCAGCCCAGCATTCCCAGAGCTTGGAATCTCTGGGAATGCAGGAACAGCCCGGGATTTGTGGGACTTTGGGAACAGCTTGGGGTGGAACATGCGGGACCAGCCTGGGATTCCCAGAGCCCGGGATCCTTGGGACATCAGGAACAGCCTGAGATCCATGGCACATGAGGGAACAGCCCAGGATCCTTGGGACATCAGGAACAGCCAGGAATCCATGGGACAAGCGGGACCAGCCCAGCATTCCCAAGCCTGGGACCCCTGGAACATGTGGGAGCAGCCTGGGACCCCTGGAAGATGTGGGAGCAGCCTGGGATCCCTGGAAGATGTGGGAGCAGCCTGGGATCCCTGGAAGATGCAGGAACCAGCCCAGAATCTGTGGTACATGAAGGAAGAGCCCGGGATCCATGGGACAAGTGGGACCAGAGCTGGAATTCCCAGAGCTTGGAATCCCTGGAAGGTGCAGGAGCAGCCCAGGATCCCTGGAAGGTGCAGGAGCAGCCCAGCATTCCCAGAGCCCTGGATCCGTGGGACATCGGGAACAGCCGGGGATCCCTGGGATATTGGGACCAGCACGGCATTCCCAGAGCCCGGGGTCCTTGGAACATGAGGGAAGAGTCTGGAATCCCTGGAAGGTTCGGGAGCAGCCCGGATCCCTGGAAGATGCTGGACCAGCCCAGTATCTGTGGGAGATGTGGGACTAGCCCAACATTCCCGGAGCTCGGGATGCGTGGGATATCGGGAACAGCCTGGGATCCCTGGAAGATGTGGGACCAGCCCAGGATCCGTGGAACATGAAGGAAGAGCTCGGGATCCGTGGGACAAGTGGGACCAGCTCGGCATTCCTGAGCTCAGCATCCCTGGGACATCGGGAACAGCCCGCCATTCCCGGAGATCCCTGGAAGATGTGGGAACAGCCCGGGATTCGTGGGACATTCGGGACCAGCCCAGGGTCCTTGGAACTTGTGGGACCAGCCCGGGATCCCTGGATCGGGCGGGACCAGCCCAGGATCCGTGGAACATGAAGGAACAGCCCGGGATCTGAGGGACAAGTGGAACCAGCCTCGCATTCCCAGAGCCCGGGATCCGTGGGACGTGTGGGAACAGCCCGGGATCCCTGGATCCTGCGGGAACAGCCCGGGATCCCTGGATCCTGCGGGAACAGCCCGGGATCCGTGGGACGTGCGGGAACAGCCCGGGATCCCTGGATCGTGCGGGAACAGCCCGGGATCCCTGGATCGTGCGGGAACAGCCCGGGATCCCCGGGAAGATGCGGAACAGCCCGGCATTCCCAGAGCCCGAGATCCCGGGAAGATGCGGGAACAGCTCGGGGTTCCCGGGAGATGCGGGAGCAGCCCCCGAAGATTCGGGACCAGCCGGGTATTCCTCAGCCCGGGATCCCCGGGAAGATGCGGGAACATCCCGGGATCCCCAGAAGATGCGGGAAAAGCCCGGGATCCCCGGGAAGATGCGGGAACACCCCGGGAAGGTGCAGGAACATCCCGGGATCCCGGGAATGTGCGGGAACACCCCGGGAAGGTGCGGGAACATCCCGGGAAGGTGCAGGAACAGCCCGGGATCCCGGGAATGTGCGGGAACATCCCGGGAAGGTGCAGGAACAGCCCGGGATCCCGGGAATGTGCGGGAACACCCCGGGAAGGTGCAGGAACATCCCGGGATCCCCGGGAAGATGCGGGAACACCCCGGGAAGGTGCAGGAACATCCCGGGATCCCGGGAAGGTGCGGGAACACCCCGGGAAGGTGCAGGAACATCCCGGGATCCCGGGAATGTGCGGGAACAGCTCCACCTCCCGGCTCGGCGCTCCCGGTTCAGCTCGGGCACCACGTGATGGTTTCGCTGCCATTTCAGGGATGCCGGAGAGGCGGCTCCTGTCCTTGGGCAGATGGAAACACAGCCCGAAATCCGCTCCCTGCTCCGGGAAAACGGCGCTGGGGAGGCTGTGGGGATGGGGATGGGCTGGGAGTGGCTGTGCAGGGCTCTGTGGATGTTCCTGCTGTTCCAAAGCCCAGGGATGGCTGTGCAGGGCTCTGTGGATGTTCCTGACATTCCAAAGCCCAGGGATGGCTGTGCAGAGCTCTGTGGATGTTCCTGACATTCCAAAGCCCAGGGATGGCTGTGCAGGGCTCTGTGGATGTTCCTGACATTCCAAAGCCCAGGGATGGCTGTGCAGGGCTCTGTGGATGTTCCTGACATTCCAAAGCCCAGGGATGGCTGTGCAGGGCTCTGTGGATGTTCCTGACATTCCAAAGCCCAGGGATGGCTGTGCAGGGCTCTGTGGATGTTCCTGACATTCCGAAGCCCAGGGATGGCTGTGCAGAGTTCTGTGGATGTTCCTGCTGTTCCAAAGCCCAGGGATGGCTGTGCAGAGCTCTGTGGATGTTCCTGCTGTTCCAAAGCCCAGGGGTGGCTGTGCAGGGCTCTGTGGATGTTCCTGCTGTTCCAAAGCCCAGGGATGGCTGTGCAGAGCTCTGTGGATGTTCCTGCTGTTCCAAAGCCCAGGGATGGCTGTGCAGGGCTCTGTGGATGTTCCTGACATTCCAAAGCCCAGGGATGGCTGTGCAGAGCTCTGTGGATGTTCCTGACATTCCAAAGCCCAGGGATGGATGCTGAGCTTTTGTTCAGGAGGAGGGACCAAGCACCTCGGTGCTCTAAACTCAGGATATAATATTAATTTATAAACTCGTGGGATATTCCAAATTCAGGGCTGGCATTTTCTGGGTGATCAGGTGGCAAGAGTTGCCTTCTGTATTTATTCATGTACTAAACTGGCATCTTTGTGCCTTGCTCAAGGCTGTAAATTGTCAGCTCTGTGGATTTTCAACTATAATAAGCCATCCTAAAGGATCATTTGCATTTGAGGAGGAAAAGGGCAACGTGGGAACAAGATGTGCGGGGTGATCTCCCTGTTTGCACTGCAGCTGTTTGTCCCAGAGGCTCCAGGCTGGTTTCATTCCTTCCCTAGCAGGAGGCCAAGTGCCCAAATGCTGATTCAGGCGTCTGGAATGTGCCTGATCCCACTTTCCCCGGAGCCCTGGTGGCTTTGCAGTGGCTCCCTGAGGTGGCAGCAGAGCTGTGCCACGCCACAGCTGTCCCTGCTCTGAGCTCTGCGTTCTGCTGCTCTCACCCACACACACAAAACCAGAAACTGCTGCCTCTGTTCAGCCCTGTCAGTGCTGCTGAGGGGCTCTCAGAGCCTGTCTGGAGGATGCACTTCGCAAATCATTGACAAATGTTTGTGTTTTCTTTCAGCACAGCATAATAAAATGCTTGTCCTGCCTCGCCTGTTTTGGCTGGGCTTTGCAGGCAGGCTTCAGCAGTCTGGCTGGGGAGAAAAAAAAAAATGAATTAATCAGCTGAGCTGGCTTGGTTTGGTTCCTCAGCCACGTCTGGGTCCTCGTGCCAGAGTCTGGATGCAGGGAAATCAGTGTGGGGAGTGTGATTATAAATATCAAATAGTGGGCAGAGCTGCACTAATCCCTGGGTAATTGATTATGGATGGTTAGACTGAATTTTCAGGGTGCTGCCACTCCTCAGTGTGGGCCCTTCCAGCAGTGAGGCTCCATGTGGGATCTTAAGGAATTTTGTGTAAATTGGGTGAAAAACTCAAATTTTGTGTTTTGGGTAAAACTCAGGTGCATGGTTTGGCTCAGTGAGGTGGAATATCAAATAGTGGGCAGAGCTGCACTAATTAATCCCTGAGTAATTGAGGTGATTATGGATTGTTAGACTGAATTTTCAGGGTGCTGCCACTCCTCAGTGTGGAGTGAGGCCTTCATGGTTTCGTGTGGCATCTTAAGGAATTTTGTGTAAATTGGGTGAAAAACCCTGAAATTTTGGGTAAAACCCAGGTGCAGGGTTTGGCTCAGTGAGGTAGAATATTAAATAGTGGGCAGAGCTGCACTAATCCCTGAGTAATTGATTATGGATTGTTAGACTGAATTTTCAGGGTGCTGCCACTCCTCAGTGTGGAGTGAGGCCTTCATGGTTTCATGTGCCATTTTAAAGAATTTTGTGTAAATTGGGAGAAAAACACAAATTTTGTGTTTTGGGTAAAAATCAGGGTTTGGCTCAGTGAGGTGGAATATCAAATAGTGGGCAGAGCTTGAGGTGATTATGGATTGTTAGACTGAATTTTCAGGGTGCTGCCACTCCTCAGTGTGGAGTGAGGCCTTCATGGTTTCATGTGGCATCTTAAGGAATTTTGTGTAAATTGGGTGAAAAAACCTGAAATTTTGGGTAAAACCCAGGTGCAGGGTTTGGCTCAGTGAGGTGGAATATTAAATAGTGGGCGGAGCTGCACTAATTAATCCCTGGGTAATTGATTATGGATGGTTAGACTGAATTTTCAGGGTGCTGCCACTCCTCAGTGTGGGCCCTTCCAGCAGTGAGGCTCCATGTGGGATCTTAAGGAATTTTGTGTAAATTGGGTGAAAAACTCAAATTTTGTGTTTTGGGTAAAACTCAGGTGCATGGTTTGGCTCAGTGAGGTGGAATATCAAATAGTGGGCAGAGCTTGAGGTGATTATGGATTGTTAGACTGAATTTTCAGGGTGCTGCCACTCCTCAGTGTGGAGTGAGGCCTTCGTGGTTTCGTGTGGCATCTTAAGGAATTTTGTGTAAATTGGGTAAAAAACTCAAATTTTGTGTTTTGGGTAAAACTCGGGTGCATGGTTTGGCTCAGTGAGGTGGAATATCAAATAGTGGGCGGAGCTGCACTAATTAATCCCTGAGTAATTGAGGTGATTATGGATTGTTAGCTGAATTTTCAGGGTGCTGCCACTCCTCAGTGTGGAGTGAGGCCTTCATGGTTTCACGTGGCATCTTAAGGAATTTTGTGTAAATTGGGTAAAAACCTCAAATTTTGTGTTTTGGGTAAAAATCAGGTGCAGGGTTTGTGAACATAAAAATTATTAATGTTTAACATTATAGCACAGATTCTATTTTAACATTATGTTATAACCTAAAACTCTATTTAACACACTACTTAAGAAAATTAATACATGTTTAACATAGTACATGGTTATGTATTATGTAAACATTACATGTGAACATAAAAATTAATAATGTTTAACATTATAGCATAGTTTCTATTTTAACATTGTTATAATCTAATTTTAGATTATGTTATAATCTAAAACTATATTTAACAGATTGCTAAGAAAATTAATACATGTTTATATATTATGTAAAAAAATACACATAAACATAGTAAATATAATACACATAAACATAAAATTATTAATGTTTAACACTATAGCATAGTTTCTGTTTTAACATGCTATAACCTAAAACTTTATTTAACACATTACTTAAGAAAATTAACACATGTTTAACATAATACATGTTTATGTATTATGTAAATATAATACACATAAACATAGTAAATATAATACACATAAACATAAAATTATTAATGTTTAACATAGCATAGTTTCTATTTCAACATTGTTATAACCTAAAACTCTATTTAACTCACTACTTAAGAAAATTAATACATGTTTAACATAATACATGTTTATGAATTATGTAAGCATAAAATTAATGATGTTTAACATTATAGCATAGTTTCTATTTTAACATTATATTATAATCTAATTTTAGATTATGTTATAATCTAAAACTATATTTAACACATTACTTAAGAAAACTAATACATGTTTATGTGTTGTGTAAACATAATACATATGAACATAAAAAGTAATAATGTTAACATTATAGCACAGTTTCTATTTTAACATTGTTATAACCTAAAACTGTATTTCACACACTACTTAAGAAAATTAATACATGTTTATGTATTATATAAACATAATACACATGAACAAAAAAATTAATAATGTTAACATTATAGAATAGTTTGTATTTTGACATTATGTTATAACCTAAAACTATATTTCACAGACTACTTCAGAAAATTAACACATGTTTAACGTAATACATGTTTATGTATTATGTAAACATAAAATTAATAATGTTTAACATTATAGCATAATTTCCATTTTAACATTATATTATAATCTAATTTTAGATTATGTTATAACTTAAAACTATATTTAACACATTCCTTAAGAAAATTAATACATGTTTATATATTATGTAAAAAAATACACATAAACATAGTAAATATAATACACATAAACATAAAATTATTAATGTTTAACATAGCATAGTTTCTATTTCAACATTGTTATAACCTAAAACTCTATTTAAATCACTACTTAAGAAAATTAATACATGTTTAACATAATACATGTTTATGAATTATGTAAACATAATGCTCGTGAACATAAAAATTAATAATGTTTAACATTATAGCACAGTTTCTATTTTAACATTGTTATAACCTAAAACTATGTTTAACACATTCCTTAAGAAAATTGATACATGTTTAACATAGTACATGTTTATATATTATGTGAACATAAAAATTAATAATGTTTAACATTATAGCATAGTTTCTATTTTAACATTATATTATAATCTAATTTTAGATTAGTTATAATCTAAAACTATATTTAACACATTCCTTAAGAAAATTAACACATGTTTAACATAATACATGTTTATGTATAATGTAAACATAAAATTAATAATGTTTAACATTATAGCATAATTTCTATTTTAACATTATATTATAATCTAAATTTAGATTATGTTATAACCTAAAACTATATTTAACACATTCCTTAAGAAAGTTAATACATGTTTATGTATTATGTAAATATAATACACATAAACATAAAATTATTAATGTTTAACATAGCATAGTTTCTATTTCAACATTGTTATAACCTAAAACTCTATTTAACTCACTACTTAAGAAAATTAATACATGTTTAACATAATACATGTTTATGAATTATGTAAGCATAAAATTAATGATGTTTAACATTATAGCATAGTTTCTATTTTAACATTATATTATAATCTAATTTTAGATTATGTTATAATCTAAAACTATATTTAACACATTACTTAAGAAAACTAATACATGTTTATGTATTGTGTAAACATAATACATATGAACATAAAAATTAATAATGTTAACATTATAGCACAGTTTCTATTTTAACATTGTTATAACCTAAAACTATATTTCACACATTACTTAAGAAAATTAACACATGTTTAACATAATACATGTTTATGTATTATGTAAACATAAAATTAATAATGTTTAACATTATAGCATGGTTTCTATTTTAACATTATGTTATAATCTCTATTTAGATTATGTTATAGTCTAAAACTATATTTAACACATTCCTTAAGAAAACTAATACATGTTTATGTGTTGTGTAAACATAATACATATGAACATAAAAAGTAATAATGTTAACATTATAGCACAGTTTCTATTTTAACATTGTTATAACCTAAAACTGTATTTCACACACTACTTAAGAAAATTAACACATGTTTAACATAATACATGTTTATGTATTATGTAAACATAAAAATAATAATATTTAACCTTATAGCATCGTTTCTATTTTAACATTATAACCTAAAACTCCATTTAACACGCTACCTGAGGAATGAACACGGGATACCTTTGTCACACAGCCCGTGTGACACTGATTTAATCCCTGTCCCCCCAGTGTCCCCAGCGTGGGCGTGGCTGTGCCCTGAGCTCTGTGCCCGGCCCGGCTGTGCCAGCAGCAGTGCCAGCAGCGCCCCGAGGGATCTTCCACACCAGCGAGAGCGACCCGGTGAGTGAGCCTGACCCCTGTGCCCTGGGTGCCACCAACCGCTGTCCCCTGGGTGCCACCGTGTCCTCTGGGTGCCACCGCTGTGCCCATCCTGCCACCACTGTGCCCTGAGTGCCACCACTGTCCCCTGGGGTCACCACTGTGCCCTGGGTGCCACCACTGTGCCCTGAGTGCCACCACTGTCCCCTGGGGTCACCACTGTGCCCTGAGTGCCACCACTGTCCCCTGGGGTCACCACTGTGCCCTGGGTGCCACCGCTGTGTCCTGGGGTCACCAGTGTCTCCTGGGTGCCACCGCTGCCCCCATCCTGCCACCGCTGTGCCCTGAGTGCCATCAGTGTCCCCTGGGTGCCACCACTGTGCCCTGGGGTCACCAGTGTCCCCTGGGTGCCACCGCTGTGCCCTGGGTGCCACCATGTCCCCTGGGTGCCACCGCTGTCCCCATCCTGCCACCGCTGTGCCCTGGGGTCACCAGTGTCCCCTGGGTGCCACCACTGAACCCATCCTGCCACCGCTGTGCCCTGCCTGCCACCACTGTCCCCATCCTGCCATTACTGTGCCCTGGGTGCCACCAGAGCCATCCTGCCACCAGTGTGCCCTGGGTGCCACCGCTGTCCCCTGAGGGCCACCATGTCCCCTGGTGTCACCAGTGTCTCCTGAGTGCCACTGCTGTGCCCTGGGTGCCACCGCTGTCCCCTGAGTGCCACCACTGTCCCTTGGGTGCCACCAGGGCCATCCTGCCACCACTGTCCCCTGCCTGCCACCACTGTCCCCTGGGGTCATCACTGTCCCCTGGGGCCATCCTGCTCTGCCACCACTGTGCCCTGGGTGCCACCACTGTCCCCTGGGGTCATCCTGTCACTACTGTGCCCTGGGTGCCACCAGGGCCATCCTGTCACCACTGTCCCTGCCACAGCCAGCCCTGACTGCCAGCAGGGGCCATCATGCCCTGCCACCACTGTCCCCTGGGCTCACCACTGTCCCCTGGGGCCATCCTGCCCTGCCACCACTGTCCTCTGGGTGCCACCAGGGCCATCCTGCAGCCACTGGGGCCATCCTGCCACCACTGTGCCCTGGGCTCACCACTGTCCCCATCCTGTCACCATGTCCCCTGCCTGCCACCACTGTCCCCTGGGTGCCACCAGGGCCATCCTGCCACCACTGTGCCCTGGGTGCCACCAGTGTCCCCTGCCTGCCACCACTGTGCCCTGGGGTCACCATTGTCCCCATCCTGCCACCACTGTGCCCTGGGTGCCACCAGGGCCATCCTGCCACCGCTGTCCCCTGCTCAGGATGGAGCCTGGCAGCTCCTGGGGACGGGTTGGTCCCCTCTCCAGAGCTGCTCAGATGAGGCTGCAGCAGCTGGGACAGGCTCAGCTTCTCCTCAGACACCTCCAGCCTCAACTCCAGGCTGGTTCTTCCCTGGAACACCTCCCTGGGCTGGCTCTGGAGGGGATAACGAGACAAAAAGCACAGCCCAGTGCCCTGAGCACAGCCCTGAGCACAGCCCTGTACCCTGAGCACAGCCCAGTGCCCTGAGCACAGCCCTGAACACGGCCCAGTGCCCTGGCACAGCCCAGTGCCCTGAGCACAGCCCTGAGCACAGCCCAGTGCCCTGAGCACAGCCCTGAGCACAGCCCTGAGCACAGCCCAGTGCCCTGAGCCCAGCCCTGAGCACAGCCCTGAGCACAGCCCTGAGCACAGCCCAGTGCCCTGAGCACAGCCCTGAGCACAGCCCGGTGCCCTGAGCACAGCCCGGTGCCCTGAGCACAGCCCTGAGCACAGCCCAGTGCCCTGAGCACAGCCCAGTGCCCTGAGCACAGCCCTGAGCACAGCCCAGTGAGTGCCCTGAGCACAGCCCTGAGCACAGCCCAATGCCCTGAGCACAGCCCTGAGCACAGCCCTGAGCACAGCCCTGAGCACAGCCCAATGCCCTGAGCACAGCCCAATGCCCTGAGCACAGCCCAGTGCCCTGAGCACGGCCCTGAGCACAGCCCAGTGAGTGCTCTGAGCACAGCCCAGTGCCCTGAGCACAGCCCAGTGCCCTGAGCACAGCCCAGTGAGTGCCCTGAGCACAGCCCAGTGCCCTGGCACAGCCCAGTGCCCTGAGCACAGCCCAGTGCCCAATGCCCTGAGCACAGCCCCAGTGCCCTCAGCACAGCCCAGTGAGTGCCCTGAGCACAGCCCTGAGCACAGCCCAGTGCCCTCAATGCCCTGAGCACAGCCCAGTGCCCTGGCACAGCCCAGTGCCCAATGCCCTGAGCACAGCCCAGTGCCCTGGCACAGCCCAGTGAGTGCCCTGAGCACAGCCCAGTGCCCTGGCACAGCCCGGTGCCCTGAGCACAGCCCAGTGCCCAATGCCCTCAATGCCCTGAGCACAGCCCAGTGCCCTGAGCACGGCTCTGCAGCACCCCAGCTGCAGCCTCACACGCTCTGTGTGTATGAAGGGCAGGGAGTGAATGGAAGGAGCCTCGGAGGTGCTGCTGCTGTGTAATTGGAGCCTCCGTGATTCCTCTGGGGTCTCTATGGAAACAGCAGCAGGAGATGATCTCACACGTGACCCCGAGGATGGCACAGCACGGGCCAGATGGCCACCATTGTCCCCATTGTCCCCTCTGTCCCCTCTGTCCTGTGCCTCCTTTTGGGTTGCCAGGCAGCTGGCTCTGCCATCGTGACCTGTGCACAGCTTTGGCTGGGGCAGCCCAGCTCCTGCACCCCACAACCCCCTTGAAATGGGGCTGAGAAAGCCACCAAAAATCACATTTTTCATCAAAGTCTGTGTACCCTGCCATTAGCAAAGCTCCAAGTGAGGGAACACGAGGATGAACGACCCACATTGTGCAGGAGAGTGAAGGAATTTGCCCAAAACTCATGCAGCAAGTCAGGGATGAGGCTGAGAATGAAAGTGGAGTCCTGCTCTTCTGGAAAACCTCAGCTGCTGTGTCCAGCACAACTCCAGGAAATCCCGTTTGAAATGAGCTTGGGAAAAAGAAGTTTTTGACACCTCCTTCCAGCAGGGCACCTCTAGAACAGCCAGGATTTAACATTTCCCTCCTGTTCCAAAGATTTCCTGATCACTGAACCCCCCAGTTTGGCATCTCCAGCAGGTGACACCTCTAGAACAGGCAGGGTTTAACATTTCCCCCCTGTTCCAAAGATTTTCTGATAACTGAACCCCAACTTGGCATCTCCAGCAGGTGACACCTCTTTATAGCCAGGATTTAACATTTCCCTCCTGTTCCAAAGATTTCCTGACCACTGAACCCCAATTTGGCATCTCCAGCAGGTGACACCTCTAGAACAGCCAGGATTTAACATTTCCCTCCTGTTCCAAAGATTTCCTGACCACTGAACCCCCAGTTTGGCATCTCCAGCAGGTGACACCTCAGGTGACACCTCTAGAACATCCAGGATTTAACATTTCCCTCCTGTTCCAAAGATTTCCTGATCACTGAACCCCCCAGTTTGGCATCTCCAGCAGGTGACACCTCAGGTGACACCTCAGGTGACACCTCCAGAACAGCCAGGATTTAACATTTCCCCCCTGTTCCAAAGATTTCCTGATCACTGAACCCCAATTTGGCATCTCCAGCAGGTGACACCTCTAGAACATCCAGGATTTAACATTTCCCCCCTGTTCCAAAGATTTCCTGACCACTGAACCCCCCAGTTTGGCAGCTCAGCTTTTGCTGAAGTTACCAAACTTCCTAAAAACCATTCCTTGAATCAGGAATTCCTCAAATGCTGCAAGGTCAAGCACAGAGTCCAGGACACCCTGGCCTGTCCTGTGTGTCCCAAGGAGGGTGGAACAGGGGTGGCAGCTGAGTAAAAGGGGCAGAAAATGTGGATTTTGTGCTGAAAGGCTGCAAATCTGTCCTGGAGAAGGGAAGGGAGACTTTACAATAATCCTGGGAGCAGAAAATTCATGGATATGCAGCACAGCAGAGCTTCCATGAAGAGTCCATCAAAAACTGGGAAAAGCCAAAAATTCCTGGCCAAGCAGGCAGAAGAAACCTGCACACACACAAAAATGCTGGCACATGAAATAAAGAAAAGAAGGGAATTGTTGCGTTTGTTGTTGTGCATGGCAGTTTTTATATCTAGCAAGAATGAAGAGGAGGATGGTTTTACTTTAAATCTATGGGAAAAAAAATGCAGAAAGCAGAGCAGGACAAGATCCAAGCTTCAAAGATTTCACACAGGAAGGGCTGCAGAGCAGTCTCTGTTTACTGTCCTCATTAAACAAGACACAAAAAAGGATGATTTGAGCAAGAGGAAATAAGAAAAGGCTTTGCAGGTATTGCATGGCAGGAAAAGAGAATAATGAAGGGGGAAAAATCATTAAATTCCCAGATCCCAGGGACAGCAGCTTCTTGCTGTCATTATGGTGAGACCTGCAGGGGAAACACCAGAAATAAAGGCAGCAGGATTCAGGTCCAGCCCTGATCACTGAGGTCACCACAAGGGACTGGAAATGATGGTAAATTTTTTTTTTCCCCAAAAAGAAAATGATAAGTTTTAAAGCCTCCAGCCCCAGTAACCAAATGGCACAGTGGGAATCATTGCTGGGAGGCAGCAGCCCAAGGCAGGAAATATCATTTTGTCCCAGAGGAAAGTGGGTGTGACAGCAGCAGGGCACTCGGGAGGGTGCCACAGCTCTGCCAGGCTTTGGGGGGACTGTTGGAAGGTGAGGGAAATCCATGGTGCCCCCCAAAAATTGACCAGGGTGCCAATTGCCCTTCTCTCTCCCAGAATCTCAATTCCAATTTTCTCTTCCAGAATCCCAATTGTCCTTTTCCAGGATCCAATTCCCATTTTCTCTTCCAGGGTGCCCAATTCCCATTTTCTCTTCCAGGGTGCCAATTCCCATTTTCCAGAATCCCAATTCCCATTTTCTCTGCCAGGATGCCAATTGCCCTTTTCCAGGATCCAGTTGCCATTTTCTCTCCCAGGATGCCAATTCCCAGTTTCCAGAATCCCAATTCCCATTTTCTAGGATGCTAATTGCCCTTTTTCAGGATCCCAATTGCCATTTTCTTTTCCAGTGTGCCAATTGCCCTTTTCTCTCCCAGAATCTCAATTCCCATTTTCTCTTCCAGAATCCCAGTTGTCCTTTTCCAGGATCCAATTGCCATTTTCTCTCCCAGAATGCCAATTGCTCTTTTCTTTCCTAGAGTCCCAGTTGCCATTTTCTCTTCCAAGGTCCCAGTTCCCATTTTCCAGGATCCCAATTGCCATCTTCTCTCCCATAATCCCAATTCCCATTTTCTCTCCCAGGATGCAAATTGCCCTTTTCCAGGATCCCAATTCCCATTTTCTCTTCCAGGGTGCCAATTCCCATTTTCCAGAATGCCAATTCCCATTTTCCAGGATGCCAATTCCCATTTTCCAGAATGCCAATTCCCATTTTCTCTGCCAGGATGCCAGTTGCCCTTTTCCAGGATCCAGTTGCCATTTTCTCTTCCTGGGTGCCAATTCCCATTTTCTCTCCCAGTGTGCCAATTGCCATTTTCTCTCCCAGGATGCCAATTCCCAGTTTCCAGAATCCCAATTCCCATTTTCTAGGATGCTAATTGCCCTTTTTCAGGGTCCCAATTCCCATTTTCTTTTCCAGGGTGCCAATTGCCCTTTTCTCTTCCAGAATCTCAATTCCCATTTTCTCTTCCAGAATCCCAATTGTCCTTTTCCAGGATCCAGTTGCCATTTTCTCTCCCAGAATGCCAATTGCTCTTTTCTTTCCTAGGGTCCCAGTTGCCATTTTCTCTTCCAGGGTCCCAATTCCCATTTTCCAGGATCCCAATTGCCATCTTCTCTCCCAGGATGCCAATTCCCATTTTCTTTTCCAGGGTGCCAATTGCCCTTTTCTCTCCCAGAATCTCAATTCCCATTTTCTCTCCCAGTGTGCCAATTGCCATTTTCTCTTCCCGGGTGCCAATTCCCAGTTTCCAGAATCCCAATTCCCATTTTCTAGGATGCTATTTGCCCTTTTTCAGGGTCCCAATTCCCATTTTCTTTTCCAGGGTGCCAATTGCCCTTTTCTCTTCCAGAATCCCAATTGTCCTTTTCCAGGATCCAATTGCCATTTTCTCTCCCAGAATGCCAATTGCTCTTTTCTTTCCTAGCGTCCCAGTTGCCATTTTCTCTTCCAAGGTCCCAATTCCCATTTTCCAGGGTCCCAATTGCCATCTTCTCTCTCGGGATGCCAGTTGCCCTTTTCCAGGATCCAATTCCCATTTTCTCTTCCAGGGTGCCAATTGCCCTTTTCCAGGGTGCCAATTCCCATTTTCCATAATCCCAATTCCCATTTTCTCTGCCAGGATGCCAGTTGCCCTTTTCCAGGATCCAGTTGCCATTTTCTGTCCCATAATCCCAATTCCCATTTTCTCTTCCTGGGCGCCAATTCCCATTTTCTCTCCCAGTATGCAAATTGCCCTTTTCCAGGGTCCCAATTGCCATTTTCTCTCCCAGGGTCCCAATTCCCATTTTCCAGGGTGCCAATTGCCATTTCCAGGTCCCAATTGCCATTTTCTCTGCCAGGATTCCAATTGCCATTTTCCAGGATTCCAATTGCCCTTTTCTCTTCCAGGATCCAAATTCCCATTTTCTCTCCCAGAATGCCAATTGCCATTTTCTCTTCCAGTATGCATATTCCCCTTTTCCAGAATCCCAATTGCCCTTTTTCAGGGTGCCAATTGCCCTTTTCTCTTCCAGGATGCCAATTCCCTTTTCCAGTGTGCCAATTGCCCTTTGCCAGAATACCAATTCCCATTTTCCAGGATGCCAATTCTCATTTTCCAGTGTGCCAATTGCCCTTTTCCAGGATGCCAATTCCCATTTTCCAGGGTCCCAATTGCCATTTTCTCTGCCAGGATTCCAATTGCCATTTTCCAGGGTACCAATTGCCCTGGTACCAATTTCCAGGGTACCAATTTTTCAGAATCCCAATTCCCATTTTCTCTCCCAGGGTGCCAATTCCCACTTTCCAGGGTACCAGTTCCCATTTTCCAGTATGCCAATTGCCATTTCCAGGTCCCAATTGCCATTTTCTCTGCCAGGATGCCAATTGCCGTTTTCCAGGATTCCAATTGCCATTTCCAGGATGCCAATTCCCATTTTCTCTCCCAGGATGCCAATTCCCAGTTTCCAGAATCCCAATTCCCATTTTCCAGGATTCCAATTGTCCTTTTCCAGGATGCCAATTCCCATTTTCTCTTCCAGGGTGCCAATTCCCATTTTCCAGGATCCCAATTCCCATTTTCCAGGGTGCCAATTGCTCTTTTCTCTCCCAGGGTGCCAATTCCCATATTCCAGGGTGCCAATTCCCATTTTCCTGGATGCCAATTCCCATTTTCCTGGGTGCCAATTGCCATTTCCAGGTCCCAATTGCCATTTTCTCTGCCAGGATTCCAATTGCCCTTTTTCAGGACCCCAATTCCCATTTTCTCTCCCAGGGTGCCAATTCCCCTTTTCCAGGGTCCCAATTCCCCTTTTCCAGGGTCCCAATTCCCATTTTCCTGGATGCCAATTCCCATTTTCCAGGGTGCCAATTGCCATTTCCAGGGTCCCAATTGCCATTTTCTCTGCCAGGATTCCAATTGCCGTTTTCCAGGATTCCAACTGCCATTTTCCAGGATGCCAATTCCCATTTTCTCTGCCAGGGTGCCAATTCCCCTTTTCCAGGGTGCCAATTCCCATTTCCAGGGTGCCAATTCCCATTTTCTCTCCCAGGATGCCAATTCCCATTTTCCAGGGTACCGATTGCCCTTTTCCAGGGTCCCAATTCCCATTTTCCAGGGTACCAATTGCCCTTTTTCAGAACCCCAATTCCCCTTTTCCAGGGTGCCAATTCCCCTTTTCCAGGGTGCCAATTCCCATATTCCAGGGTGCCAATTCCCATTTTCCAGGGTGCCAGTTCCCATTTTCCATGGTGCCAGCTGCCCTTTCCTCCTGCAGGCCAAGCACACGGAGCAGCACGAGGGCCGCCTGTACCACATCCCCCTGGAGGAGGTGAAGGCTGTGTTCCCCCATGGGCTGCCCCAGCGTTTCCAGCAGCAGGTATTGCAGCTTTGGGGCAATTCCTGCAGCCCTGGAAGTGCCCAGGGCCAGGCTGGAGGGGGTTTGGAACAACCTGGGATCACGGGTGGGATGGTGTTCAAGGATCTCCCATCCAGCCCAACTCCATGATTCTGTGTGGGGAGAAGCAGATCTGGGATATTTTCCTGTTGGAATGAGAGAGAGCAGTTATTCCTTGCCCTTACTGTTGTTTTCAACATCTGAAAGAGGTGAGTCAACCACCCAGGGCAGCAGAGTTTGAGGGTTCCACCTCAGGCAACTTTTGTTCCAGTGTTTTTCATCTCAAGCACAAAATGAATCGCAGAAATATTTTCTACAAAGCAACACTCTCCATTTTCAGAAGGCTTCAAACCTGGTTTTATTCCAGCATGGATGCTTCTTATACATTTTTACAAAACTCAGAAGTTTACATTTAGTCAGGAAAGACAAACAAAATGCTTATTGGAATAATTGCAGGTTTCTCTTATTTCTCTTTCTTTCTTTCTTGGTTTCTATGTCAACAGCCTTGGCAGAAAATTCTGATTTGTGTGAGGCAGATGGGGCTGTGACAGGCTCTGCAAAGTTCTTCTTCTTCACCTTCTTCTTTCTTCTTCATGGGTTTGGGTGATGGTTTGTAATTGGACAGAAAAATCCACATTGCAGGCTTGGAGGGATCGGTTATTGGGTTAAAAGGGAAATAATCCAGGTGTCATTAAAAGGGAAATAATCTAGCTGTGAAGAAGGCTTCAAAAATTAATTAATAACACTAAAATTACAGGTGTGTAGTTGGTTAGAAGCGTGTAACATCACAAAGTAGGAAACTTGAAGTTTGGGGGTTTAGAATATAGAAAGAAATATGAAACAAGATGGAAGTTTTAGAGCAGAGATAGGTTGTTCTTCTTTCTTCTTCATGGGTTTGGGTGGCATCTTGTAATTGGACAGAAGAATCCACATTGTGGGCTTCAAAGGACTAATTGTTGGGTTAAAAGGGAAATAATCCAGGTGTCAGTTCTTAATTGGCACAGACCCACAAGAGAACACTGCATTTGACCTAAGGCTCTGAAGGAGGCTTCAGAAATTAATTAATAATACTAAAATTACAGGTGTGTAGTTGGTTAGAAGTGTGTAATATCACTAAGTACAAAACTAAAGTTTGGGGGTTTAGAATATAGAAATAAATATGAAGCAAGATGGAAGTTTTAGAGCAGAGACAGGTTGTTCTTCTTTACCTTCTTCTTCTTTCTTCTTCATGGGTTTGGGTGATGTCTTGTAATTGGACAGAAAATTCCACATTGTGGGCTTGGAGGGATCAGTGATTGGGTTAAAAGGGAAATAATCCAGGTGTCATTAAAAGGGAAATAATCTAGCCGTGAAGAAGGCTTCAAAAATTAATTAATAACACTAAAATTACAGGTGTGTAGTTGGTTGGAAGTGTGTAACATCACAAAGTAGGAAACTTGAAGTTTGGGGGTTTAGAATATAGAAATAAATATGAAGCAAGATTGAAGTTTTAGAGCAAAATTGTTCTTCTTTGCCTTCTTCTTTCTTCTTCATGGGTTTGGGTGGCATTTTGTAACTGGACAGAAAATTCCACATTGTGGGCTTGGAGGGATCAGTGATTGGGTTAAAAGGGGAATAATTCAGGTGTCATTTCTTAATTGGCACAGACCCACAAGAGAACACTACAATTGACCTGAGGCTGTGAAGAAAGCTGCAAAAATTAATTAATAATATTAAAATTACAGGCGTGTAGTTGGTTACAAGTGTGTAACATAACAAAGTAGGAAACTTAAAGTTTGGGATTTTAGAATATAGAAAGAAATATGAAGCAAGATTGAAGTTTTAGAGCAAAATTGTTCTTCTTTACCTTCTTCTTCTTTCTTCTTCATGGGTTTGGGTGGCATTTTGTAACTGGACAGAAAATTCACATTGTGGGCTTCAAAGGACTAATTATTGGGTTAAAAGGGAAATAATCCAGGTGTCATTTCTTAATTGGCACAGACCCACAAGAGAACACTACAATTGACCTGAGGCTGTGAAGAAGGCTTCAAAATTAATTAATAATATTAAAATTACAGGTGTGTAGTTGGTTAGAAGTGTGTAACATAACAAAGTAGGAAACTTGAAGTTTGGGGGTTTAGAATATAGAAAGAAATATGAAACAAGATTGAAGTTTTAGAGCAAAATTGTTCTTCTTTGCCTTCTTCTTTCTTCTTCATGGGTTTGGGTGATGGTTTGTAATTGGACAGAAAATTCACATTGTGGGCTTCAAAGGACTAATTATTGGGTTAAAAGGGAAATAATCCAGGTGTCATTTCTTAATTGGCACAGACCCACAAGTGAACACTACAATTGACCTGAGGCTGTGAAGAAAGCTGCAAAAATTGATTAATAATATTAAAATTACAGGTGTGTAGTTGGTTAGAAGTGTGTAACATCACTAAGGACAAAACTAAAGTTTGGGATTTTAGAATATAGAAAGAAATATGAAACAAGATGGAAGTTTTAGAGCAGAGACAGGTTGTTCTTCTTTCTTCTTCATGGGTTTAGGTGGCATTTTGTAATTGGACAGAAAAATCCACATTGTGGGCTTCAAAGGACAAATTATGGGTTAAAAGGGGAATAATCCAGGTGTCAGTTCTTAATTGGCACAGACCCACAAGTGAACACTACAGTTAACCTGAGGCTGTGAAGAAGGCTTCAAAATTAATTAATAATACTAAAATTACAGGTGTGTAGTTGGTTGGAAGTGTGTAATATCACTAAGTACAAAACTAAAGTTTGGGGGTTTAGAATATAGAAATAAATATGAAGCAAGATGGAAGTTTTAGAGCAAAATTGTTCTTCTTTGCCTTCTTCTTCTTTCTTCTTCGTGGGTTTGGGTGATGGTTTGTAATTGGACAGAAAATTCCACATTGTGGGCTTGGAGGGATCGGTTATTGGGTTAAAAGGGAAATAATCTAAGTGTCATTTCTTAATTGGATAGTTTGGTCTTAAAAGACCTTGTAACAAGAGATATTCAACCATTTTCTGCCTGGTTAATGAAAGGCTGCAGGACTCTCGGTTGTGAGGCTGTAACACAGATAAGAAATAATAATAAAACACCTGAGTGTGGCCATGAACAACCATCTCAATCCCAACCTGGAGAATAGCTGGGGGTGCTGGGAGCCTGCAGGCAGGCTGGGGGCAGGGCTGGCACAGCTGGTGGCACTTTGGTGACAATGTCCCTCCTCAGATCCAGACCTTCAACGAGGCGCGGGTGATGGTGCGGAGGCCGGCGCTGGAGATCCTCACCTACCTCAAGGGCTCCAACTTGGCCCACCCTGCTGTCAGATATGTGATCTGTATCCTTCAGCTGGGCTGGGACCAGGAGAAACACAAGGAATTCCTGCAGGGCAGAGGGTGGGCTGGTCTCCAGGAGCTGGGGACTTTCATTCCCCAAGCACGAAATGAGTTACAGGAATATTTTCAGAATTTACAGGAATATTTTCAGAATTTACAGGAATATTTGGCTATAGTTGAGACAGAGACAGTACAAAGCTACACTCCATTTTCAGAAGGCAGATTTGTGATCTGCATCCTTCACCTGGGGTGGAACCAGGAGAAACACAAGGAATTCCTGCAGGGCAGAGGGTGGGCTGGTCTCCAGGAGGTGGGGACTTTCATTCCCCAAGCACGAAATGAGTTACAGGAATATTTTCAGAATTTACAGGAATATTTCCAGAATTTACAGGAATATTTCCAGAATTTACAGAAATATTTGGCTATAGTTGAGACAGAGACAGTACAAAGCTACACTCCATTTTCAGAAGGCAGATTTGTGATCTGCATCCTTCACCTGGAGTGGAACCAGGAGAAACACAAGGAATTCCTGCAGGGGAGAGCGTGGTTGTGAGCCTGAGCTGCTCTGGTCTCAGGACATGGGGACTTTGATTCCCCACGCACAAAATGAGTTACAGAAATATTTTCAGAATTTACAGGAAATATTTTCAGAATTTACAGAAATATTTTCAGAATTTACAGGAAATATTTTCAGAATTTACAGGAATATTTTCAGAATTTACAGGAATATTTTCAGAATGTACAGGAATATTTCCAGAATTTACAGGAATATTTTCAGAATTTACAGGAATATTTGGCTATAGTTGAGACAGAGACAGTACAAAGCTACACTCCATTTTCAGAAGGCAGATTTGTGATCTGTATCCTTCACCTGGGGTGGAACCAGGAGAAACACAAGGAATTCCTGCAGGGCAGAGGGTGGTTGTGAGCCTGAGCTGCTCTGGTCTCCAAGAGGTGTCATTCCCCAAGCACAAAATGAATTACAGAAATATTTTCAGAATTTACAGGAATATTTCCAGAATTTGCAGAAATATTTTCAGAATGTACAGGAATATTTTCAGAATTTACAGGAATATTTTCAGAATTTACAGGAATATTTCCAGAATTTACAGAAATATTTTCAGAATTTACAGGAATATTTCCAGAATTTACAGGAATATTTTCAGAATTTACAGGAAATATTTTCAGAATTTACAGGAATATTTTCAGAATTTACAGGAAATACTTTCAGAATTTACAGGAATATTTCCAGAATTTACAGAAATATTTTCAGAATTTACAGGAATATTTTCAGAATTTACAGGAATATTTTCAGAATTTACAGAAATATTTCCAGAATTTACAGGAATATTTCCAGAATTTACAGGAATATTTTCAGAATTTACAGGAATATTTGGCTGTGTTGTAGTTGAGACAGAGACAAAGCAGCACACTCCATTTTCAGAAGGCTCCAAACCTGGTTTCATTCCAGCCCTCATGTTTTTTGTACATTCTTGTGCCACGTGGTGTGTGCTCAGTGCAGGGATTGGGCACTTGGGGGAGCTCAGAGCTTGGGTGTCTTTAATTTTATCTCCTAATTTCAATTTTAACTCTTTAATTTTAATTTTGACTCTTTAATTTTAACCCCTAATTTTAATTTTGACTCTTTAATTTTAACCCCTAATTTTAATTTTAACTCTTTAATTTTAACACAGAGCTTCCAAGAGGGTCAGCACACAGGGCGGGGGACAGGGAGAAGGAGCTCTCTGGGTGTGCTGGGTGAAATCCTTGCTCTGAGCTCCCTCTCTGCAGGAATCACAGTCCATACAAACTGAAGTGGGTTTTTTTCCAGAGCCTTTCCTTGACAGATCTTGCTGGAGATGGTGAGAGGGGAACAGGCAAGACCATGACCCTGTGCCACGTGGTTCACTTCTGCTCCAGGCAGGGCTGGCTGGTGGTGCACGTCCCCGATGGTGAGAGAAACAGGGCTCTGGTACACACCAAACACCCAAAGAAGCTGCTTCAGCAGCTCTAGGATATCCCAGCACAATCTACCCTTGTTTTTCCATAGTGGAAAAGGCTCATAAAACACAAAAACCCCAAATAAAGTAGAGGATGATTAGTTATTTTCTCCTGCTCACACGTCCCGTGGGCCAGTTTGGTTTTCTCCATTGTTACCAAGCATGGGAGGAGATTGTTTGGGAGTTGTAGGATATCCCACCAAAAACTATTCTTGTTTTTCCATAGTGGAAAAGGCTCATAAAACACAAAACAAAAAAAACACAAAAACCCCAAATAAAGCAGAGCATAATTAGTGATTTTCACCTGCTCACACATCCTTGGGGCCAGGTTTGGTTTTCTCCATTGTTACCAAGCATGGGAAGAGATTGGTTTGGAGTTGTAGGATATCCCAGCACAATCTACCCTTGTTTTTCCGTGGTGGAAAAGGCTCATAAAACACAAAACATAAAACACAAAAACCCCAAATAAAGTAAAGCATAATTAGTTATTTTCTCCTGCTCACACGTCCTTGGGGACAGTTTGGTTTTCTCTATTTTTAATGAGCATGGGAAGAGATTGTTTGGGAACTCCAGGATATCCCACCAAAAACTACCCTTGTTTTTCTGTGGTGGAAAAGGCTCATAAAACACAAAACATAAAACACAAAAACCCCAAATAAATCAGAGCATAATTAGTGATTTTCACTTGCTCATCTTTTGGGCCAGTCTGGTTTTCTCCATTGTTAATGAGCATGGGAAGAGATTGGTTTGGAGTTGTAGGATATCCCATTAAAAACTATCCTTGTTTTTCCATAGTGGAAAAGGCTCATAAAACACAAAAAAAAAAACCCAAATAAAGTAAAAAAGATAGTTAAAAAGAGTATAATTAGTAATTTTCACCTGCTCACACGTCCTGTGGGCCAGTTTGGTTTTCTCCATTGTTACCAAGCATGGGAAGAGATTGTTTGGGAGCTCTAGGATATCCCAGCACAATCTACCCTTGTTTTTCTGTGGTGGAAAAGGCTCATAAAACACAAAACAAAAAACACAAAAACCCCAAATAAATCAGAACATAATTAGTGATTTTCACCTGCTCACACGTCCTGTGGGCCAGTTTGGTTTTCTCCATTGTTAACAAGCATGGGATGAGATTGGTTTGGAGTTGTAGGATATCCCAGCACAATCTATCCTTGTTTTTCTGTGGTGGAAAAGGCTCATAAAATATAAAACACAAAAATCTCCAAATAAAACAGAGCATAATTAGTTATTTTCACACATCCTTGGGGCCAGTTTGGTTTTCTCCATTTTTAATGAGCATGGGAAGAGATTGTTTGGAAGTTGTAGGATATCCCACCAAAAACTATCCTTGTTTTTTCATAGTGGAAAAGACTCATAAAACACAAAAAAAAAAAAAAAAAACCCAAATAAAATAGAGCATTGCACCAACACCCCACCTCATACCATTATTTTGCCTTAAAAAAACCAAAATAAATTTCAAACCAGCAGGTTGTTTTGTTTTTTTTTTGTTTTTTTTTTTTTTTTTGCTGACAGCTCATCTGTGGGTGAAGAACTGCAAGGAGCTTTTTCCGTCTTCCTACAAGAAGGACAGGCTGGATCAGCCTCTGCAGGCCTCTGTGTGGCTCAAGAACTTCAAAACCTCCAATGAACGTTTCCTGGACGAGGTTTGTGGCTGCAGACCCCAACCCCTGCCCCGGGCTGGTGCAGGAAAAGCACTTTGCATCCCCCTGGTGCTTCTGCCACCCAGCCTTTGTCATCCCCAATCTCATCACTGTGTTCTCCCCAACAGATAAAAACACAAAAAAAATACATTTGGGGCAAAAGAGAGAGCACAGAGGAGGGCAGACCTTTGAGGGAAGTGGTGGAGCAGGTAAGGAGCAAACTCTGCTGCTGGTGTGGCCTCACCTTGGACCAGAGCATCCTGGGCTTGTGGGACAGATTGCTCCTAAAAATCATAAAAATCTGAGTCCTGGGAAATAGGAGGTGTCTCCCTGTGCACAAAAGATGATGGGGTGGATCTGGAAAGAAAATGGTACAGAGAATTTGGGTGGATGGCCGAGTTAGAATTTGAAATTTCCATGTTTTGGTGCTCAAGCTGCTCTTGGGGAGAGGTTGTTGACTTTCAGTTTGTCTTCCCCTGGAGGAGCTGCCCAAAAGTCACCCCCGAGCAAGAAATCCTCTCCCTCTGAATTATTATAATTATTTACAGCAGACAGCTGCCCCACCTGGTTTTAACAGTGTTAAACAGTGATAATTATAATTTACAGCACATAACTGCCCCAACCTGGTTATAACAGTGTTAAACAGTGTTAATTTTAATTTACAGCAGATAACTGCCCCAACCTGGTTATAACAGTGTTAATTTTAATTAATAGTAGCTAACTGCCCCACATGGTTTTAACAGTATTAAACAGTGTTAATTTTAATAATTTACAGAAGATAACTGCTCTACCTAGTTTTAACAGTGTTAATTTTAATTAACAGCAGCTAACTGCCCCACATGGTTTTAACAGTGTTAAACAGTGTTAATTTTAATTAACAGCAGATCACTGCCCCAACCTGGTTATAACAGTGTTAATTATAATTAACAGCAGAGAACTGCCCCACCTGCTTTTAACAGTGTTAATTTTAACAATTAACAGCATGTAACTTCCCCACATGATTTTAACAGTGTTAATATTAAGAATTAACAGCAGATAACTGCTCCACCTGGTTTTAACAGTGCTAAACAGTGTTAATTTTAATTAACAGCAGATCACTGCCCCAACCTTGTTTTAACAGTGTTAATTTTAACAATGAACATCAGAGAACTGCCCCACCTGGTTATAACAATGTTAAACAGTATTAATTTTAACAATTTACAGAAGATAACTGCCCCACCTGGTTTTAACAGTATTAAACAGTGTTAATATTAACAATGAACAGCAGATAACTGCCCCAACCTGGTTATAACAGTGTTAATTGTAATTAACAGCAGCTAACTGCCCCACCTGATTTTAACAGTGTTAAACAGTGTTAATTTTAATTAATAGCAGCTAACTGCCCCACATGGTTTTAACAGTGTTAATATTAACAATTAACAGCAGATAACTGCTCTACCTGGTTTTAACAGTGTTAATTTTAATTAACAGCAGATCACTGCCCCAACCTGGTTTTAACAGTGTTAATTTTAACAATTAAGAGAAGATAACTGCCCCACCTGATTTTAACAGTGTTAAACAGTGTTAATATTAACAATGAACAGCAGATAGCTGCTCTACCTGGTTTTAACAGTATTAATTTTAACAATTTACAGCACGTAACTGCCCCACCTGATTTTAACAGTGTTAAACAGCGTTAATTTTAACAATTAAGAGCCGATAACTGCCCTGTCTCTAAAGAGGGCAAACAGAGCCCAAACTAAGAAGCAGCTGAGCTGTGCCTTGTGTCCCTGTTTTAACAGTGTTGAATAGGGTTAATATTAACAACTAACAGCAGCTAACTGCCCCACATGATTTTTACAGTGTTAAACAGCGTTAATTTTAACAATAAACAGCAGCTAACTGCCGTGTCTCTGACAGATGACAAACAGAGCCCAGCACAGACAAGACAGAAGCAGCTGAGCCGTGTTTGTGTCCCTGTTGGAACAGTGTTGAATAGGGTTAATGTTAACAATTAAAATAACAGATGACAAACAGAGCCCAGCCCGGGACAGAGGCAGCTGAGCCGTGTTTGTGTTCCCCTGTTTGTGTTCCCCTGTTTGTGTCCCCGCGTTTGTGTCCCCGCGTTTGTGTCCCCCGTGTTTGTGTCCCCGCGTTTGTGTGCCCCTGTTTGTGTCCCCCTGTTTGTGTCCCCCTGTTTGTGTCCCCGTTTGTGTCCCCGTGTTTGTGTCCCCCTGTTTGTGTTCCCCTGTTTGTGTCCCCGCGTTTGTGTCCCCCTGTTTGTGTCCCCGCGTTTGTGTCCCCGTGTTTGTATTCCCCTGTTTGTGTCCCCCTGTTTGTGTCCCCGCGTTTGTGTCCCCGCGTTTGTGTCCCCGCGTTTGTGTCCCCCTGTTTGTGTCCCCGTGTTTGTGTCCCCCTGTTTGTGTCCCCCTGTTTGTGTTCCCCCTGTTTGTGTCCCCGTGTTTGTGTCCCCCTGTTTGTGTCCCCCTGTTTGTGTTCCCCCTGTTTGTGTCCCCGCGTTTGTGTCCCCCTGTTTGTGTCTGTCCCCTGTTTGTGTCCCCGTGTTTGTGTCTGTCCCCTGTTTGTGTCCCCGTGTTTGTGTCCCCCTGTTTGTGTCCCCGCGGTTGTGTCCCCCTGTTTTTGTCTGTCCCCTGTTTGTGTCCCCGCGTTTGTGTCCCCGCGTTTGTGTCCCCGCGTTTGTGTCCCCCTGTTTGTGTCCCCGCGTTTGTGTCCCCCTGTTTTTGTCCCCCTGTTTGTGTCTGTCCCCTGTTTGTGTCCCCGCGTTTGTGTCCCCCTGTTTGTGTCCCCGCGTTTGTGTCCCCGTGTTTGTGTCCCCCTGTTTTTGTCCCCCTGTTTGTGTCTGTCCCCTGTTTGTGTCCCCGCGTTTGTGTCCCCCTGTTTGTGTTCCCCTGTTTGTGTCCCCGCGTTTGTGTTCCCCCTGTTTGTGTTCCCCGTGTTTGTGTCCCCGTGTTTGTGTCCCCCTGTTTGTGTCCCCGCGTTTGTGTCCCTCTGTTTGTGTCCCTCCGTTTGTGTCCCCGCGTTTGTGTCCCCCTGTTTGTGTCCCCGCGTTTGTGTCCCCCTGTTTGTGTCCCCCTGTTTGTGTCCCCCTGTTTGTGTCCCCGCGTTTGTGTCCCCCTGTTTGTGTCCCCGCGTTTGTGTCCCCGTTTGTGTCCCCCTGTTTGTGTCCCCGCGTTTGTGTCCCCGTTTGTGTCCCCCTGTTTGTGTCCCCGCGTTTGTGTCCCCCTGTTTGTGTCCCCGCGTTTGTGTCCCCGTGTTTGTTTGTGTCCCCGCGTTTGTTTGTGTCCCCGCGTTTGTGTCCCCGTGTTTGTTTGTTTGTGTCCCCGTGTTTGTTTGTGTCCCCGCGTTTGTGTCCCCCTGTTTGTGTCCCCGCGTTTGTTTGTTTGTGTCCCCGCGTTTGTTTGTTTGTGTCCCCGTGTTTGTTTGTGTCCCCGCAGGGCCTGGCGCGGGCGCGGAGCGCCAGCGATGCCGTGGGGGCGCTGCTGAGGGAGCTGAGGCTGCAGGCCCAGCGCGGGCCCCGCCCGCTCCTGGTGGCCGTGGACGGCGCCAACGCGCTGTGGGGCAGGACCACGCTGAGCAAGGAGGACAAGAGCGCCGTGAGGATGGGCCTGGGGGGGCTGAGGTGGTCACGGTGCCAAAAACACTCCGTTTCTGAAGGCTTCTCTTCAAAAAAACTGGTTTTATTCTAGCCACGCATGGTTTTTATGCGTTCTTTCAAAACTCGGGAGTTGACGCTTTACTCATTCGTCACAAAGTGCTCGTAGCTTCTCTTATTTCTCCTCCTTTCTTGCTTGGTTTCTGTGTCAACAGCCTTGGTAGAAAATTATTTCTGGTGTAAACACGGATCCTCTTCTCAAACTTTTCTCTGGCTCACACAAGTCACTGTAAAACCCCTTCCACAGGTGCCTTTTTGGGTTACCTAAAAACAAACAAAACTTAAAAGTTTGGGGTTTTAGAATCTAGAAAGAAGTATGAAGCAAGATAGAAGTTTTAGAGCAAAGTTGTTCTTCTTTAGGCGAGATAAAATTAAGAGAATAAAAGCAGTTATTTTTATTGAGGGGCCTTCAGGTACATTTTGGGCAGACAAAGGCCCCAGGGGCTGCACACAAAATGGACATCACAGGTTTCACACTTTTAGAAATTTGGTTCATTTCTATTTTGGGGGTTAATGTTCCAATTACAGCTCCAGGTAATGAAATAATTTACCCCAAATTTGCTCCCCCCAACTCACTTTTATCTTACATTTCTCAAGGCTTGAGGCAGTGAGGTGTCCTTGATTGCCAGGCCTGGAGAGGAATTTTTGTGTCTGCCCAAAATGGGAAAACTGTAGCTAGCAGTGCATATGGAGTTTAGAGTTATACACCAAAGAGTTGCAGGATTACAGATATAAAAAATTTATAAAATATAAATTAATATATATAATATTAAAAAAAAATATATATAATGTTTTAAAATTATAAAAGCTAAAATCCTAAGGCATCATTCACCCAGAGCGCTGCCCTGGGGGATTCCTGCTGCAGGGGAGAGCTGCTTAATTTTAGTTCTGTGGCAACCCCTGAAAATGTTCAGGCTCTGGAGGGGCCTGAAAGGTTCATATTGTGCTTTAGACCAATTTTCCTGAGTTTTCCCTGTCTCTCCCTGGGGCAGAAGTGCAGGTGGGTGTTGTTGGAGGGGCAGGGCCTGGCTGGTGCTCAGTGCAGCACGACTCAGGCTTGCTTTGAGGGAAAGCAAAGATAAAAACGTGCCTGAAGGATAGAAACGATCCTGCCAGGCTGGTTGGAAGGAGGGGAGGGGAGTTTGAAGCTGCTGGCAATGAAATGATGCAGACATCTCCACCAGGTCTCTGCAGAGGAGCTGACGCTCGTGCACAACCTGCGCAAGATGCTGAGGAACGACTGGGTGAGTTCCAGGCTCTGCCTCTCCAGCAGTGAAACCCCAGCAGTGAAATCCCAGCAGGGAAACCCCAACAATGCAATCCCAGCTGTGAAATCCCAGCAATGCAATCCCAGCAGTGCAATCCCAGCAGTGAAATCCCAGCAGTGAAACCCCAAAAATGAAATCCCAGCAGTGAAACCCCAGCAGTGCAATCCCAGCAGTGAAATCTCAGCAGGGAAACCCCTGCAATGAAATCCCAGCAGTGAAACCCCAGCAGCGAAATCCCAGCAATGCAATCCCAGCAGTGAAACCCCAGCTGTGAAATCCCAACAGTGAAATCCCAGAAATTAAATCCCAGCAGTGAAATCCCAGCAATGCAATCCCAGCAGTGAAATCCCAGCAGGGAAACCCCAGCAGTCAAACCCCAGCAGGGAAACCCCAGCAATGAAATCCCAGCAGTGAAACCCCAAAAATGAAATCCCAGCAGTGAAATCCCAGCAAAGAAATCCCAACAGTGAAATCCCAGCAATGCAATCCCAGCAGTGAAACCCCAACAATGAAACCCCATCAGGGAAATCCCAGCAATGCAATCCCAGCAATGCAATCCCAGCAGTGAAATCCAGCAGTGAAACCCCAACAATGCAATCCCAGCAGTGAAACCCCAGCAGGGAAACCCCAGCAGTGAAATCCCAACAATGCAATCCCAGCAATGCAATCCCAGCAGGGAAACCCCAGCAGTGAAATCCCAGCAGTGAAACCCCAACAATGCAACCCCAGCAGTGAAACCCCAGCAGCGAAATCCCAGCAATGCAATCCCAGCAATGCAATCCCAACAATGAAATCCCAGTAGTGAAACCCCAACAATGCAATCCCAGCAATGCAATCCCAGCTGTGAAATCCCAGCAGTGAAACCCCAACAATGCAATCCCAACAATGCAATCCCAGCAGTGAAACCCCAACAATGCAATCCCAGCAGTGAAATCCCAGCAGTGAATCTGCCACAAGCCCAAAGCCACGAGTGCAGCAGTGCTGAGGGAGAGCTGCAGTGTCTCAGCAGTGTTGGTGAGCAGAATGAGCACAGCTGGGATCTGCAGCAGCATTTTCTGATCCTCCTGGCAAGCTCTGCTGGGGGACCCTGAGCTGGAGGTGTCTGACAGCTCCAGCCCTTTGGGTTGTGAGTGCTTTGAGCGAGTGAGAACTTCTGCTTTCTCAACATTTTGCTGCAGGAGATCAACTCCTCCTGCTGCTTTTTCAGTCCCCAGAGCTAGAACAACTAAAGCTGCATAGGAGAGTCCATTTTAAATTATTTCACTTGTTGGCATAGAAAACCCATAATAAGTAAGAAAAGTTTTAATGCCAGCCCTGGGAACATGAGCTGTGTATTCATTTTCCCTGTGCTCACATGGAGCAGCCTGGTTAGTGTGGTCTGGAGCATTATAAAAAGTTAATCCTGCAGAATTTTTGAAGAATCCAGATCCCAGAATGGGATTTTAAAGCCCGCCCAGTGCCACCCCTGCCATGGGCAGGGACATTGCCCACTGTCCCAGGTGCTTCCAGCCCCATCCAGCCTGGCCTTGGGCACTGCCAGGGATGCAGGGGCAGCCCCAGCTGCTCTGGGCACCTGTGCCAGGGCCTGCCCACCCTCCCAGCCAGGAATTCCTTCCCAATATCCCACCCAACCCTGCCCTATCGCTGTGGAACCATTCCCCTGTCCTGTCCCTCCATCCCTTGTTCCCATCTCTCCTGGAGCCCCTTCAGGCCTGGAGGGGCTCTGAGCTCTTTCCCTTCCCCAGCCTGGCTCCAGAGGGGCTCCACCACGGAACCCTGCTCTGGACTTGCTCCAGCAGCTCCATCCTGCAATGAAAAAATGCCTCAGGGGTCGATCCTGAAGCAGCAGTGAGTTTGCAGCTGACAGGATTTTTATTTCTGCTCTGCTTTCCAGAGTGGAGGTGCCATTGTGACCACCCTGAGCCAGACTGGCTCTCTCTTCAAGCCCAGCTCTGCCTACACTCCCCAGGAGCTGCTGGGAAAGGTCAGTCACGGCCTCTTTGGGGATTTTTCCCCCTCTTCACATTGGGAAACAAACAAAAAAAATGGCTTGGTGAGCTGGTTCTGTTCAAGGGGACGCTGGTGAGGGTCTCTGTGGGTCACACACTCCTTTGGGTCAGCAGCGCCCTGAGTGCCAGGGGAGCCAAAAGTGCCCTGGGCAGTTTGGGCATCACAATCTGTGAAAGGTCTGGAGCTGCTGAGGGTGTCCCAAGGAGGGACGTGAGGATGAGGAGCCTCTGAGGGCGTTTCTGCCCAGCTGGAAAAGGGGAGCCTGAAAGGAGATCTCAGGGATCTGCAGCTCCTCCAGAGGGGCAGCTCTGGTGTCTGTGAGCAGGACAGGACCCGAGGGAACGCCTGGAGCTGTGGCAGGCAGGGTTGGGCTGGAGAGCAGGAAAAGGTTGGATCTGGATGGACCGGGATGGAGTGCAGGAAAAGGTTCTCCTGAAGGGAATGGGCACTCACAGGGCATGGGCACAGCCCCAGGGAGCCTGAGCTCTGCCAGAGCTCCAGGAGCGCTCGGACACCACTCCAGGCACAGGATGGCATCGCTGGGCTGTCTCAGGGCCAGGACTGGGGGATCCCTGTGGGTCCCTTCCAACTCCGGATCCTCCAAAACTCCGTGGCTGAGCTCTGGGCCGTGTCCCCAGCCAGCCCCCAGCACTGACCGTGCCTGACCTCCCTTCCCAGGAGGGTTTCGATGCCTTGGACCCCTTTGTGCCCATCCCGGTCCCCAACTACAGCCCCAGGGAGTTCGAGAGCTGCTACGGCTACTACCTGGAGCGGAGGTGGCTGCAGCACGAGAAAGGTCGGTGCTGGGAGAGGGGGAAATCCGGAGCTGTTCCCTCCATCCCTCCCTCCCTCTCTCCTCCAGCTCAGTTTTTCTGTTTTTCTCCCTCGCAGCGCACACCGAGGACGGCAAAGCGGAGCTGCGATTCCTCAGCGGCTCCAACCCGCGGCAGCTCGACCGCCTGGCGGGGCCCCTATAGCGCAATAAAGGCTCCGTTCCCCCGCTCTCCGCGTCCGTGTCCGTTCCGCCCCCGCTGCCGTCCCCGCCCGTCCGGGGCGGGCCCGTGACGCGCTCCCGGTTCCGTTGCCGCGGGGCGATGCCGGGGGAGGCGGTCACGCTGCAGCTCGGGCACTACTCGGGCTGCGTGGGCGCGCACTGGTGGGGGCTGCAGGTGCGGACGGGCCGCGGATGGGGCCGGGGCTCGGGCCGGGCCCGGGGCTCGCTCTGATCGCGTTTCCCTCGCCGCCGTTCCCCGCAGGCCGCCGCGCTGCGCAGCCCCGGCGAGCACAACGAGCTCCGCGCGGCCGCGCTGCTCCGCTCCGGCCGCGGCCCGGGCGGCACCGAGAGCCCCGAGCCGCGGCTGGTGGCGCTGGAGCTGAAAGGTACCGCGGGCGGGATCGGCACCGGGCGGGATCGGGCACCGGGCGGGATCGGGCACCGGGCAGGATGCGGGCACCGGGCGGGATCGGGCACCGGGCGGAATGCGGGCACCGGGCGGGATGGGTGCGGGAACCGGGCAGGATGCGGGCACCGGGCGGGATCGGGCACCGGGCGGCCCCGCCGTGACCGGGCTCTGTTTGCAGGCGGCGTGGGCGCGCTCAGAGCGGACGGGGAGGGCACGGAGCCGCCGGTGAGCTGGTGAGTGCGGGATGGGGCGGGACCGGGGCGGAATGGGGCCACCGGTGAGCCGGTGAGTGCGGGACGGGAGCGGGACGGGATGGGATGGGACGGGACGGGATGGGATGGGATGGGACGGAGCCGCCGGTGAGCTGGGGATGGTGCGGGACGAGGATGGGGCCGCCGGTGAGTGCGGGACGGGAGCGGAGCCTCCGCTCAGCGGGTGAATGCGGGGCAGTGCGGGCCGGGGCCGCGGTGAGCGCGGCGCGGGCCGGGCCGGGTCCCGCAGCTGCCCCGCTTTGTGCCGCAGGGACGGCGCCGTCGCCGATTGCCGGGAGCGGGGCCGCGCGCCGCGGGACGCCGGGAGCCGCAGGGTGAGCGGGGCCCGCGGCGCTCCCGGGCCGGGCCCGAGGCGGAGCGCCCGGTAACGGGGCCGGGATTGTTCCCGCAGGGAGACGCGGCCGGGGACGCCAAGGGGAACCCCGGCGCTGCGGGGCCAGGTTTGTGCGGGCCGGGCTCGGCTCCCGAAAGGCAGAAATCAGAATTCCCTGTGGGAGAAGGAAAACTGCGGGATAACAGCGCTCGGCTTATGGAGAGCTGGGGCAGATGGGCTGAGCCAATTTTTTAACTTATCCAGGTTTTTCAGCCCAGCAGATGGGCTAAAAAACCGTCCTTGGATAAGTTAAAAAAATTGGTTTTGCATTTTGAGGATGCTCAGAGCTGAAAGGGGATTCTCAGGAACGGAAAGGGGGTGCTCAGAGCTCAAAGGGGATGCTCAGAGCATGGTAGAAAACTGATTTTACATTCATGGGGATGCTCAGAGGAGAAAGGGGGTGCTCAGAGCTAAAGGGGATGCTCAGGAACTGAAAAGAGATGCTTAGAGCATGTTAGAAAACTGGTTTTACATTCTTGGGGATGCTCAGAGCAGAAAGGGGATGCTCAGAACATGTTAAAAAATTGATTTTACATTCATGGGGATGCTCAGAGCTCAAAGGGGATGCTCAGAACATGTTAAAAAATTGATTTTACATTCGTGGGGATGCTCAGAGCTGCCAGGACCTTTGCTCTCCCCTCTGTCCCCTGCAGGTTCCTCTCCTGCAGGGCCCCAGGACACTCCCTCCACCAGGCTCTGGTCCGATTACCTCAGTGTGAAGCTGCACCCCAAGAGTCTCCACGTGATCCGGCAGTACCTGCACGATGGGTATGGCCGGGGCTTTGCTCCTGAACCCAAACCAGGGCTGAGTTTTGCCTTCAAGGGTGAATAAAAGGGATAAAATAACCCCTCTTCACCCCTCTTTCCCTCAGGGATTGTGGCTGTCTCGAAGGCTTTGGGCAGGGTGAAAGCCTCCTGCAGGACCCTGCCTGTGTGGAGGAGCTGGAAGATCGGCTGCACTTCTTTGTTGAGGAGTGTGATTACCTGCAGGTCCTCACCTTGTCCCAGCTCCCTTTGCTGCCAGGAAACTTTCTGCTCGAGCTGAAGGAGAACCTGAGGTGCTGCTGGTTTCCCACAGGGGTTTCAGGTGCTCTGCGACCTCCACAATGGATTCTCTGGAGTTGGTGCCAGGGTGACAGAGCTGCTCCACGATGAGTACGCACGCAAGGGGATCCTGACCTGGGGCCTGACTCCAGTCCTGAGTGCCGTGGGAGTGAGTAAACCCTGAGGGAGCCCAGCCTGGCTTTGGCAGGTTCTTGTTGGTTCCAAGGGTTGGATTTTTTTCCCCCCCCCAGGACCCTCAGAAGAGTTTTTACAGACTGATGAACACAGCCCTGGGCATCGCCCACCTGTCCCGTCACAGCTCTCTCCTCTGCCCCCTGTCACTCAATGGGAGCTTGGGGCTCAAGCCAGAACCTCCTGTGACCTTTCCATACATCAAATACAATGTAAGTGCTGGCCTTGAGCTCCTGCAGCTTCACCCCTCTCAGTGTTTCCTGCAGTTCTGTATTTTGGTGGTTTTTCTTGCTGCTGTTCTGCTCAGCAGAGACCTTTTCCTCCTTTTTCACTGGCACTTTGAGCTGCCAACTTTTCATTTCTGTAGTTTTCTTCCTGCTTTTGAAAATATTAACACATTTCCTTGGCCCTTGTGCTTTCTGGTGGGCGCTGGCACCGAGGAAAAGGCTTTACTACAATTATTCCCCATGTTTGGAGTAACTCCAGCCAAAAAAAGATAAGAAAAGTGGCAGCAAAGAATTTGTTGTTAACCAACAGCTGGGCTGGAGCTGCAGTTCCACCCTGGCTGCTTATCCTAACCATGGGATAACTGCAAACCACCTCTTTTAAAGGCACAATTTCCAGTCCACCTCTTTTAAAGGCACAATTTACAATCCACCTCTTTTAAAGGCACAATTTCCAATCCACCTCTTTTAAAGGCACAATTTCCAGTCCACCTCTTTTAAAGGCACAATTTCCAGTCTGGTTGAGGTTAAACACACAGACTCTGAGCTGTCCTGCAGGTCCTGCCTTGTCTCCTCCCCAGGCATCCCTGAGCTACCACAGCAGTGCCATTCTGGCTGCAGCCCTCGACTCCCTCACGGCTCCCTACAGGCTCTGCTCCTCCCCGGCCTCCATGCTGCACCTCGCTGACTCGCTCACCTTCTCTGGGAGGAAGGTGAGGATGAGGAGGGGCCCTTCCAGCCGTGCTTGTGCCAGGAGAGCGTCCCAGACTCTGTTTTGTCGCCCAAATCCAGGTTGTGGCTGCCTGGGCAGCTCTCCCCCTGCCTGCCCCCGCTGGCTCCTCGCTGCCTGACGTGCTGGGCGCCCACCAGGCCGTGCCCTGGCAGCTCCTGTCCTCCTGCAAGGAGCAGAAGAAACCCAGCTCCTGCTTTGCTCAGTCTGCTGTGCTGCGAGGGATGTGCCAGGAGAACGGCAGCAGGTAAAGCTGCACCTGAGCTGCACCTCCTGCAGGACGGGAACATCCACTGAGGGGCTGATGCTGCTGCTTTTAGAGCAAAACGGCCAAAAAGGAGCTGGGAAATGCTGGGTTTGCTTTGCAGGGAGAGAGAGAGCCCTGAGGAGCTGCTCCAGCACTACCTCCACACGCAGTTCCCCGGAGCCTTCAGGTGGGTGCGGGTTTGGAGCTTCAGGGGGAGCTGGAACGGCACAGGGGACACTCAGGGGGCTCTGGTGACTTTATGGATCTCCCCACAGCACGGCCCTGGTGCTGCAGCAGCCCTGTCTCACCCAGGCCCCCTTCCCTCAGTTCTTCTCTCCGCTGCTGAGCGCACGGGGATTCCTCCAGGACAGAGCCCGGGGCTCGTCCTCAGCAGGTGAGGAACAAACGAACGGCCCTGGAACTGCCACAGGGAGCAGGGCCTGGCAGGGGGAAATCATCAATGGCAACCCAGAGTTATCAATGACAACCCAGAGTTATCAATGGCAACCCAGAGTTATCAATGACAACCCAAAGTTATCAATGACAGCCCAGAGTTACCAATGACAACCCAAAGTTATCAATGACAACCCAAAGTTATCAATGACAACCCAAAATTATCACTAACCAAAATTATCAATAACCAAAATTATTAACAACCAAAATTATCAATAGCCACAATTATTAATAACCAGGATTATTAATAACCAAAATTATTAATAACTAAAATTATAATTAACCAGGATTATCAATAACCAAAATTATTAATAACCAAAATTATCAATAGCCACAATTATTAATAACCAGGATTATTAATAACCAGAATTATTAATAACTAAAATTATAAACAACCCGGATTATCAGTAACCAAAATTATCAATAATCAGGGTTATTAATAACCAAGATTATCAATAACCAGGATTATTAATATCCAGAATTATTAACAACTAAAATTATCAATAACCAGGATTATCAATAACCAGGCTTATAAATAACCAAAATTATTAATAACCAAAATTGTCAATAACCAGAATTATTAATAACTAAAACTATCAATATCCAGGATTATTGATATTCAAAATTATTAATAACCAGGGTTATTGATAACCAAAATTATCGATAACCAGGGTTATTAATCCCAAGCCCACCCAGTGTGCAGAGCTGTCAGCAGCTGAGCTCAGGGGCTGAGGTTCTGGTGCAGTTTAACCCTTGCTGTGCCTGGACAAAACAGCCCTGAAACTGCAACAGAGCGAGCAGGGCCTGGCAGCGGGGAAAATGATCAATGACTACCAAAGTTATCAATGACACGCCAAAATCATTAATAACAAAAATTATTAATTAGCCAAAGTAGCAATAACCAAAATTATCAATAACCAGATGTCTGTTTAACCCTTGCTGTGCCTGGTTGGTGACTGAGGGTTTGGTGTCTGTTTAACCCTTGCTGTGCCCCATGTCCGGCGCTGTTTAACCCTTGCTGTGCCCGAGGTTCTGGCGCTATTTAACCCTTGCTGTGCCTGGCTGGTGGCCAATGTCTGGTGCTGTTTAACCCTTGCTGTGCCTGAGGTTCTGGTGCTCTTTAACCCTCGCTGTGCCTGGCTGGTGGCTGAAGGTTTGGTGTCTGTTTAACCCTTGCCGTGCCTGAGGTTCTGGCGCTGTTTAACCCTTGCCGTGCCTGGCTGGTGGCTGAGGGTTTGGTGCTGTTTAACCCTTGCTGTGCCTGAGGTTCTGGCGCTGTTTAACCCTCGCCGTGCCCGATGTCCGGCGCTGTTTAACCCTCGCCGTGCCCGATGTTTAACCCTCGCCGTGCCCGTCTCCCGCAGCTGTTGGCAGCATGCCCGTGCTGGCGGCCCTGCAGAGCTGCCCTGCCCTGCTGGGGCTGCTCTCGGGGCTGTGCCGGGAGCTGCGGCCGCGGCGCTGGGGCGGCTCCTGCGCGGCCGGGCTGGAGCTCGACGACGTCCAGGAGGCCCTGGAGGAGCTCAGGAGCCTGGCCCAGTGCTACGAGACGGGATCTGCAGCTGACGGATCCGAGGATGAAGCAGATTCAGACTGATCCCCAGCAGGGAGCGGCTTTGAGATGGCTCCCACAATAAAGAAATGGTTTTGGAGATGCCCTTGTCGTTTTATTACCAAAAAAAAAAATCTTCTGTTCCTTCTTCTCATTTTATTACCAAAAAAAAAAAATCTTCTGGGTGGAGTTTTCCACCTACTCACAGTTGTGTGGCAAAGGAGGAAAGTTGTTTTTTCTTTTATATATTTTGGTTGGGTTTTTGTTTTTTTTTGGATTTGCTCTGCCTGTTCGAATAAACCCACACAATAAATAGAAAATTCCGACTGTAACTATCTCACATACAATCAGCACAAGAGGGGAGAACTTAGAAAAAGTCACACGAAAAGTGACAATTCAGGGTACAATATTTACAGAGGCCCCAAGGCCAGACCAGTGTCCACAAGTTCTGTTATTCCACTGCTGAAACTCCCCAGGGGAGTGAGTTCTAAAGAATTTTCTCATTTTAATTCCTGCCTTTGGTTTGGTACAGGCTGGAAATTGAATTTAAAAAAAAAAAAAAAAATTAAGGTGCTGTCTCAAGTACCTGTGCAAACCTTTTTCCACAGCACCTGTCTAGCAGCAAATAAAATCCCTTTTGTGGTGCAGTCAGTAGTTTGATCACCTCAATCATCAGGTTCCTCCTCAGAAAGCAGAAGATCTTTGTCCGACAGCTGGTCGGTGTTGCTGGTGCTGGTGGCATCCTCCTCATCCTCAGAGCTGCCGTCACACGAGGTGTGGAAGAGCCTCATCAGCTCCCTGAACCTGCGCGACACCTGGGGAGCAAAGGGGAGCCAGGGTGACCTGGGGGCCGCCATGGAACTGCAATTTCAGGAATTTCCACACAAATTCAACACCACAATGGCATTTCTTACAAGACTGAGGCAAAAAGGAGGAGAAAGGGGAGAGCTCTGGGGTTTGTTTGCTCTGGAGGAACAGTTTCATTCTCCAGGTGCAATCTGGCGCTTTGGGAGGATTCAGAGACAAAAGCAGATTTGTACAGAAGGAGGAGCTGAGGAGCAGCCACTGAAACAACTCCAGTGCCAAAGGTGCAGCTCAGATATCAACGGTAACCCTGGCAGGACCAGGGCACAGAGGATTTTTGGCACCACTAAAACAGAGGTTGGTTTGGTTTTGATTTTTTTATTTGCAACTGAGATGATTTTTTCATCAAATTGAAGTTTGGGAGATGGATGGGACAGCACCCTGAGGTTCCCAGCCCTGTCCCACAGCACCCTGAGGTTCCCAGCCCTGTCCCACAGCAGCCTCACCTCACTGGCAGTTTTGTTGCCCAGTTTCTGGGAGATGGCGTGGAAGGTGTCCAGGTGGGCTCCCTTCTCCTGGCACGTGGTGAGGATGACTCTGTCAGCCTCCCTGCAGAGCAAAACCCCTGTGAGGGCAGCCCAGAGACAGTGGGAGACTCCAACACCCCAGCTCTGATCCCAGCCCAGCAATCCCAGTTCAGTTCCCAGCCCAGCAATCCCAGTTCAGTTCCCAGTTCAGCAATCCCAGTTCAGCAAATCCCAGTGTAATTCCCAGCTCAGCAATCCCAGCTCAGCACTCCCAGTTTAATTCCCAGTTCAATTCCCAGTTCAGTTCCATTTTCAGCAATCCCATAATTTTTTGAAGGAGGTTTTAAGGCTTTTTGAGGAACCTTTTGAGATGGTTTTAAGTTCTCCCTGCCAGGAGCAGCTCATGGGGCCAAGCATGGACTGAGCAAAGGGAAGGGTCAGAAATCAGGGACACAAACTGAAAAGAAATGACCCAGTAAGAGCTGGGGGCAAACAGGGGGCACAGCAAGAGGAGCTGAGGCAGAATTATCTGGTCCAGATTGCTGAACTGGTCGCAGCTCAGCAATTCCAGTTCAGTTCCCAGTTCAGCAATCCCAGTTTAATTCCCAGTTCAATTCCCAGTTCAGCAATCCCTGAGCAAGGCTCCTCCTGCCACCCCCAACCCCAGGACCCTTCTCTAAGCTACCCTGGCTTTATTTTTTGAAGGAGATTTTAAGAGAGGTTTTAAGGCTTTTTGAGGAACCTTTTGAGATGGTTTTAAGTTTTTTCCCCCATTCTGAAGTTGTCCCTGCCAGGAGCAGCTCATGGGGCCGAGCATGGACTGAGCAAAGGGAAGGGTCAGAAATCAGGGACACAAACTGAAAAGAAACGACCCAGTAAGAGCTGGGGGCAAACAGGGGGCACAGCAAGAGGAGCTGAGGCAGAATTATCTGGTCCAGATTGCTGAACTGGTCGCAGCTCAGCAATTCCAGTTCAGTTCCCAGTTCAGCAATCCCAGTTCAGCACTCCCAGTTTAATTCCCAGTTCAATTCCCAGTTCAGCAATCCCTAACAAGGCTCCTCCTGCCACCCTCAACCCCAGGACCCTTCTCTAAGCTACCCTGGCTTTAATTTCTTGAAGGAGATTTTAAGAGAGGTTTTAAGGCTTTTTGAGGAACCTTTTGAGAAGGTTTTAAGGGTTTTTTCCCAGTCTGAAGTGCTCCAATAAGAGCCCTGCCAGGAGCAGCTCATGGGGCCGAGCATGGACTGAGCAAAGGGAAGGGTCAGAAATCGGGGACACAAACTGAAAACAAACGACCCAGTAAGAGCTGGGGGCAAACAGGGGGCACAGCAAGAGGAGCTGAGGCAGAATTACCTGGTCCAGAGCACAACCTTCTCCCCAGTGGAGCTGACTTTGCTGTTCTTGGCACACACGGTGGCCTCTGTCACTCGCTGCTGCTCCTCCCTGTGCCCTGGGGCTGCTGCTCCTGCCCCGGGCTCCCCCTGATGCTGCTGCTGCTGCCCCAGGGAGCTGCTGCTGCCACCTGGCCCCGGCCTGGCCTCGGGAGCGGCTCCAGAGCCGCCGCTGTGCCGTGTGCCAGGGCAGCCCGAGCTGCTGCTCTGCTTGGCCCCAGCTCCTGCTGCTCGCTCGGGTTCGGTGCCACCCTCAGGCGCGAGGGCAGAGCCGCCCTGGTCATTGTGAAGCCCCTCAGGCTGGCAGGGGTGGGGCCCTGCGGTCCACAGGTCCCTGCCCAGCCCCTCCGTGTCCCCCCCTGCCTGCTGCAGGGCCCCAGGGCAAGGGCAGCCTTTGGTTTCCTGAGGTGGTTTCAGAGCAGCTTTTGGCAGCTGTGCCCATCCGGGGTCGCCGGCAGCAGAGTCTCTGTCCTTGGCAGCGCCCACAGCTGCGCTGGAACCTTCTGGAAGCTGGGCATCAGCAGGGGCAGGCTTTGCACCAGGCCTGCTGGGGGCCAGCCTTCCTTCCAGCTGGGACCCTGCTGAGAAACACAGACAAGGTCACACGAGCTGGAAGGACGCTTCATTCCCTGGCTTTAAATACATTTTTATTTACAGAACCTAATGCTGCACAGGAGAACAGTCTGGGAGCAGCTCTGGGACTCCAGCTGTGCTTCAAAGAAAACAATCTGCACCAATTTTCTGTGCTTCAAAGAAAACAATCTGCACCAATTTTCTTGCTGAAACCAACTGCTGGGTGAAGTGATGG